>CM076573.1:370063197-370663197 GCA_034641835.2 Pinus albicaulis | reverse complement strand
GCCCATAATTATGACATTTAAAGCATTCAACATTATTGACTGATTTCCTTTGAATTTCATCATTGTTGGTTGACCTTTTGTCTCTTTCAACACTTCAGGTTTTGCATTGACATCCTCTGAATTTTTAGCACTTCCTTGTGAGCTAGATTCTCCTTTAACAGTTTCATGGAAACCGAGACCAAGTTTGATAGCAGGAGACCTTTGATTACTCAGAATATTGTCCAAAATGTTAGTACTATCATGAAACCTCAAAAGTTTAACCTTTTCTTCTAATTTACCTCTGAGAATGTTTACCTCAACCTCCAAGGCTTGACATTGCTTCATCAAGCTTTCTTCTTTCCTTCTTCCATCTTCTACTTGATCCTTCAGATTTAGAATCTCTTCTTTCAACCAATTTTCGTTTTCTTCACATGTTTGTTGCCGCTCTTCATTCTTCTTATTTGATTTTTCCAGATCTTCTTTGAGAGAGATGATTTCTGCTTCAAGGCCTTCCTTTTCAAATGACAGAGGTTCTTTATTCTTCTTATTTGATGCTTCAAGATCTGTTTGTAGAAAGATAATTTCAGCTTCAAGTCCTTCATTCTTCTTGCTTGATTTTTCGAGATCTGCATTTAGATTGTTGATTTCTGCTTCTAGTTCTTTAATTCGATTGGATGCATAAGTATGAAACCTTTGATACTTTTCCACCTGTCCATTCAGCATTTCTATTTGATCTTTCATTTGAGAGATCATCTCTTTGTAGATAGAATCTTTCTTATCAATTTCCTTTTGTTGTTCTTCAACTTTGATCTTGATAGCTTGTTCTAGATCCACAACTTTACTTTCACTTTCTACACCATTGCTTGCACACAGAAGATTACAAGGGCCCAAATCAATATAAGATTCATCTTCTTCAATTTTCTGAGATATCTCCTTGCTTCGAGTAGCCTTCTTCTTTTTCCTCTTTGCCATGAGCACTTGTAGAGCTTCGTCAGAATCTGTTTCATCTTCACTGGACACTTCATCATCATCTTCATTTGCATAATAACTCTTCCTCTTTTCAAATTGTTTTCCTTTACTATGTTTTTCTTTATAAGGACATTTAGCAGCATAGTGACCAACTTTTCCACACTCAAAACATTTGAAGGGAAGCTTACCTTTGAATCTTCCAGTTCCTAGTTGGAGTTTTCTCACGAAATTCGCTTCTTCTTCATCGGATATATAGCTGGATTCTTTGACAACTTCCTTTTCTTTTCCTCTTGTAGATAACTTAAAAGCAGCTTCTTTGATTTGAGAAGGACCTCCTTGTCTCATTTCAAAAGCAGTCAGAATACCATGTAATTGAACAATAGTAAGAGTTTGCAGATCTTGCCTTTCTTCAATAGCTGAAACTTTAGAGTCAAATTTTGAAGTCAAGGATCTTAAGAATTTTTCCACCAGAGTAGTATCGGTTATGGTTTCACCCAAATTCCTCATCCGATTTACAATATCATCTAGACGAAGAAAGAAACTGGCAACACTTTCATCACTATGCATCTTCAAATTTTCATATTCAATTCTAAGAGTTTGGAGTTTTGCACTTTTTACCTTTGTGTCTCCTTCATAGCTTAGAATGATTTTGTCCCATATTTCTTTTGCTGAATGTAGGTGCATCACTTTAGCAAATTCTGATTCATACATGCTTCCCAATAAGACATTCACTGCTTTGGCATTGATTTCATACTTCTTTCTTTCAGCTGCATCAGTAGGAATACTTGCTGGGTATTGATAACCTTCTTCCACGATTTCCCATACATCTGCACCAAGACTTTGCAGATATGCTTTTGTTCGTACCTTCTAGAATATCAGATTTCTTCCATTGAATAGAGGTGGCTTTATAGACATTACTCCTTCTTGACTTCCCATTGCGACGGATCTCCTTCAAGCGACCAAGCTTCTACAGAAGGATCTGGCTCTGATACCAATTGTTGGGAAAAATACTGAGAGGGAGGGTGAATCAGTATTTACAGCATATTCAAAACTTTTTACTTTTGCACTCTTTAAAACCCATATGCTACTTTCCTTTAGTAAACTCGCGTATATACGTGGATATCCTTCATGCAACTCGCGTATTAGCAGATATCTAAAATGTAGATATTTATTAACTTAGTTCTTTGCACTATTCAGTCATCTGATGTTAAGTTAACAGTATACATGTGTAGTAACAACATAATAAACCATCACACAAAAAATCACACATGAACACCAAGATTTTTAGGTGGAAACCCAAGTCGGGAGAAAATCACCGCTGCAGTTGCTCAGCCTTCAATATTTTATTATAGAGAAAACATATTACAACATATGTGCTAGTGAAGACTCCTACCAGCACGCAGGCACCCACCTGCACTCGTTTACCAGCCTCTCCTGGAAGGGAGCTCCAACCCCCTGACTCGTTTACCAGCCTCTCCTGGAAGGGAGCTACGACCCCCTGCTCTCGTTTACCAGCCTCACCTGGAAGGGAGCTACAACCCCCTGACTGAAGGCTACAACCCTCAGCACCTTTATGGACCACGTTTCATCAATTTTCACACTGGATCCAAAGATTCCTTTAGGACATCACTTGCAGGCCACGTTTCATCATATTTTCAGACTGGACCCTTTCCATACTTTTAAGCACAGTCAACCATGAAACAGATACATATAACTCACTGACAGATATCAGTAAACCAATAGAACAGATCAGACATTTCTTACCACAGACTTTAGCAAACCCTAGTTTTCATACGCGCTTTCACTTCACTGATGTCGCGTATATACGCGCTTCCGTTCACACAAACCAGCGTATACCTCTGTACATATTTTATTGCGCATACGCGCTTTCTCTTCGACGAAGACGCGTATATACGCGCTTCCTCTGCGGCGAAGTAGCGTATAGATATTCAATCATTATAGAGCAGCATACTTCTTCAGATCAGATATTCAGTTCAGATTTACCCTTTTACTTCAGACAGGTGTTCGTCTCATTTCAGATCTAAGCCTTCCATAAGTAGATCTAGTAGATACAAGTACATTTCAGATCTAGATCCCCTTCTTCATCATTGGTGCATCATACATTCAGATTTATCATTCAAGTGTAACCCTTTCCATTCAGATCTACTTCAGAGAGTAGTATTCATTCAAGCTCAGACATCTTACTCCCACTCTCATGATTTGCACAATGAATTTCTTCTCCTTATATAGGTTTATCCTTTTTCAATACCACGGGCCCCTTTTTCAATACCATGAGCCAAAACAATACCATGAGCCTTCAATACCACGGGCCCCTTTTTCAATACCATGAGCCAAAAAAATATTACTTCCGATGGTATTCCTGGACGGGGTCACATAGACGAATCATTACTCAATACAATGGGTCAATACCATGGTGGTTACCCCTGGTTTTGCACTTTATGAGCGCTTTTTCCCATACGTGACTTGGAACATTGTTTCCCGCGTGCATACGCGACTTCCCCTAGACAAATCCGCGTATGCCTAGAGACATACTCTTTTTATCATAGATCTATCACATGCTGAATTCCTTTCTTCATTGCCTTCTGTACTCACTGTAGATACATCAGATTTAGTTCATCAAGACATGTTCTATCAAGCACAACTTCATCAAGTAAGTTGCCATCATCTTCATCAAGAGGGTTGCCTTTCAAGGACAACATTCATCATCATATTGCTAACAAACATCATTTACCAAGTCCATCACGTCAAGAATAACTTCATCAGGTGGATTGCCATCAAGGACAGAACATGTCAACAGTCGCATGTCTTCATTTTCATTCAGTGGGTTGCCATCAAGGACAACACTCTGCATCATATTTCCAACATCATTCCAGGTGCAGGTTGTGTCGAAAGGGAGACCAATCCATCGCACTGTCATTGACGAAGGTGCTTCGACCTGCGTTATGTCACAAGCTTGCTGGATTGTTTTAGGTTCTCCTACCTTATCAGCATCGTTGAATTCCCTCAAAGCTTTCGATGGCCACACGTTCCTCCCAAAGGGTTACCTTGCTAGCTTTCCCATCTCTCTGTGTGGGAAAATGATAACCGTGGACATTGAAGTCATAGATCGCCATCTCGACTATAATCTATTGCTCGGTCGTAGTTGGTCTTATTCCATGACCGCCATTGTTTCTTCGGTCTTCCGACTCATCATATTTCCATTGGATGGGAAAATAGTCACAGTGGATCAATTAACCTTCTGCACCCCTGGTTATTCCATGTTACCAAGTAGCACTGTACCCCTAATAGGAGGCTTTTCTGACTCTTACGTCAGTATTGGTACTGGTCTTCTGAAGGCATCTTCCCTACTAGGTTTCTTTCTTCTCCCACCACCAGAGATTCCAAATACGGTTGCAATGATATCAACCCCTTTGGATGGCTCTATCGACCCATGGATCCTCCCGACACCTTCAGACATTGATTCCTACAAATATCAGATACCGCTCTCACCAGCCGAGTTGGCCTACCAAGCCATCCAAATTACATCTGAACCCTCCACTGCCATGGTTTCAACCAAAGGTACAAACCTCCCACCGATCACATTTCTCTCTAAGGATCTCCTCAATGAAGTCTTGCCTATAGATGAAGCTATTCGAGAGATCATGTCTCTAAAAGAACAACCTTGGGGAGAGTTTTACCATCGCGCTTTGACGATAGATTCAGACGTGATAAATACTGAAATCCCATTCTTTGACCCACCTGAGATGGTTCCCTTCTCTTACACGACTGTTCAAACTATCGATTCAGAAGGGAACATGGGTAATATTTCTAAGACAATGCTCATCGATATCTCGGTCAAAACGGGTATCATGGAAAATATTCAGATTGGAGCAGATTGCAATCCGGAGGAAATTGTGTGCTTCGCATCCCTTTTCAAGGAATTTCGCGATGTGTTTGCTTGGTATTATGACGAAATTCCTGGCATAGATCCATCTATAGTTGAGCACGAAATCAAGATTTATGACAATGCCAAACCAATTCGACAGTGACTCAGGCCTGTCCACCCGCGCAAAGCGGCCACCATCAAAACTGAGGTAGAAAAACTTTTAAACGTTGGTTTCATCTATCCCATTCCTTTGATAGAATGGGTTTCCAATCCGGTTCCTGTAGATAAAAAATAGGGCACCATCCGAGTTTGTGTTGACTATCGCGATCTGAATGCTGCTTGTCCCAAAGACAATTATCCAACACCGTTCATAGATTAGATTCTCGACGATTGTGCCGGATACAAATCTATTTCCTTCATGGATGGTGTTATCTAGCTATAAAATTTGTTATACCAAATGCTAGCTAAAAGTCTTTGGAGCCTTCAAGGAACAAATTTTATGACTAAAAAGTGTTGTCTCTTGAAGACTCTTGGAGGCCTCCTGCCTCTGTCCCAATATTCACTACTGTGCCTTTTTCCCCTTCAGAAATCCTGCTGATTCCCAAGGAAAAATACTGCTGCAAACACCTTTTCCCTTTTCCCTTCTTCCAAAACTTAACTTCATTTTCTCCCCTCTTTCTCCATGAAACTCCTCTATTTTCATGATTCCTTTTCTCCCTTTCGTGAAAATCCTCTTTACATAGTTTAAGACTCATTTTTAAACTATATCAGAACCCTCAATTTCCCTTGAAAATCATTCAAAATCCATTTAAATGCATATTTTATATGTATTATGGACTTAAGCTCCCTCGAGCTAAGTATTTAGGCTTTCCCCTCCATGCGTCTTGGTGTTAGAACCAAGCGCTAACCTTCCGGGCGCTTATCCGTTTTTTAATTAATTATCTCCGCCCAGTGTTCAAAACCTTATATTTATTTAAAAATGTCGGATTTATTATTTTCTAAAGTCTTCCGTTGGTCCGACTTGTAAATCATTCTCCGCCGTCGATCTGATCTGTAGATCGATGATGCGGAGTCCATCAGCCCTATGGTCCCCGCCAACCACTCACCATTCCAAAAACCGCGTGGTATTCATTGCACCGCCTTTGGGAGACGACGGTTTTTTCCTGATAGGCAGCGATTCCATACGTTGGCCGACACGTGTCCTAGGAACTGTTCATAAAACTGCCGTCCATCGCGCGTTAATGTTTGGACGTGGACCCGGCACGATATTGATGCATGTCGTCCGATCTGAGGCCGCCTATCCAATGGCTATCGCTTACCGAAGATGCTTGACAGTTAACTGGTCTACGGCGCGACATTTAAAAAATCTCCGCCGTCGATCTGATCTGCAGATCGATGACCCACATTTCATCTCCCTGTTTCGATCGCCCAGTCAACGTTTTCCACTTTGACTTCCCATTTCCACTCCCGACCGTCGATCTCTGCGCGATCGACGGCTCTAATTTAACAATTCTTTTGCCTTCTCTATGACTTCTTCTGATAAATCCTGACCATTGGATAATGCCATCCAACGGCCACTCTTCCTCCACATGCCTTCTGCAGCAATAAACCTATATATGCAGGATTTTTTAATATTTGTTTGTATTTTGCAGGGTTTAAATGATTTTCTCGCCATTTTTGAAGAAAATTTGAAATAAGAGGGTGACGATCCTCCTGCCTTCGATTCACCAAAGAAAATCATCACAGGGTGTTAAAACCACGTTTTCATCAATCGTTCATGAAGCATTGATGCTACATAACCCTGCACAGCCCTGCACATCATCAAAAACACCATGAATCAAGCACAGTAAGAGAATATCAATGAAAAAGGCCAAAATTAATCAGAACAGAGGATTAAAAACAAATTTTGTGGGGATTACGGCTAATAATGTTTATCAAAAGCCTAATCCCCGAGTTAAAACACAGTTTAAAGAAAATCTGAAGTCTTTTATCGACAAGGAAACCTCCACCGCCACAATTGAGGCAAATTGATCCCTCTAGATACCACGATGCTACCTGTGCCTCAAAGTTTTCAATCAGAGGCCGAATTTATTGATCAAGATCAGATATTTGTCTCAAAACGCAGCCAAAGAAGAAATTCTGCAGGCAAATTAATGACAAACATCTACAGAGTTACTTCGACACCACACTGAGCCTCAAAGGTCAAAAAAATCTCCCACCGGGCTTAAATCTTTATGAAAATCATTTAATACAGAGGATTTGTATGAAAGTTTCTTCATTGAGCCCCTCAAAGGCTCAAAAGCCATTAAGTCTGTATTAATTTTAATTGGAGATCTTTTATTAGATCTCACCTCCTCATTCTTCTATATTACTACTGCAGAAGATGAGAGAAATTCTGGTTGGTTGGTTGTTGGTTGATCACTAGTTGTAATATTGGAACTCTTTGAAATAATACATAGTCTGTTGAAGTTGAAGAACAAATTGAAGTCTTGGAAGCCCTGATGATGTTGTTGCATGCTTGTGACTAAGAAGGCTCTATCATTAGATCCATGAGCTTGGCTATTGGTGAAGTATTCTGAACTGTTTAATGTTTTTCCCCATTTTCATTATGTTCCATAATTTCTTACTATAGTAGGATAGAAAGTATTAGGCTCATAAATGACTCCTGGAAGCACCTTAGACCTGTTCATCCTTCACTGTTTTATGTTTTCTTCTGCTGAGGTATTTTAGAGTCTTCAATCTCTCTCTTTAGTCCTCATGCTTGTTTATTTCTATAATAGCTCAAATTGTTGATTTCAGCATGATTTATGGTTCTCCCTGCTTGTCTGCTATCACTTGAAAGCTCTTATTGAAGTCTCCCTTTGAAGTACCATTGTTTTAAGTTAGTCAAAGAGGTCTGTTTCGATATTGCCCTTTGTCATTGCTTGAACAGTTGTTTTGAAGGTCTTTTATAGTTGTAATCATAGATGTATTAGGTGTTCCCTCTTCTATAACTGCAATTATCAGTGAATCTTTTATGTTTTCTAAGTCATTTAAAATAAAATCTTTGAGGAAATAGGGTGTTCCCCGAATCTTAGATTTCATTTTGAAAGTTGTCTTGAAGTCATTATTTGCTTAAAGAATGTTTGTAGAATTTATGGTTAGCCCTGTCTATCAAATATTTCTTTATTTTTCAAGTTATGTTTTCAAGTTCCCCTCGTTGAGAATTAAACTTCTCTTTCCAAATCATTGATGTCCATCTCATTCCAAAACCAAAGGATCCTGTGGCCAAGTTAGATTTTCCCTCTGTTATCCCATATCCCTTGATGAGTATGTTATGACCTCTTTTTGACTCCATTGCCCAATGAACCAGATGTTTCTCCATTCTATTTATCTTTCCCAGATCTTTCATTTTCTGCTATGACAACCCAAACAAACAAACAAACAAACACCTGCACTTAATAACTAGTCTAAAACCAATACTCAAAGCACACAAGATAAACCTTTGCAAAACAAACATTTGAGAGATCCCTCTCTGAGAACAGGAGGATTAGATCTTGGAACTCTAAAGATTGGTTCTGATGTTGCCTTGTATTTTTATTTTCCAAACTATCAAAACAAGGGACACCAACATAATGGCGATCACAGTGGGACCTTCCGAGTCAGTGACAATCTAAGTACCCCTTAGGACTCCAAAAATCCCTTATTTTTAAGAATATATAGTGATTATTAGCCACCTCATCACCCCAACATAATGGTGATCACGGTGGGACCACTGAGTTCATAGTTGCCTAGCAAGCTCTTATAGACTCGTTAGTCTTTCAAACAACCATAGAAACTTAGAAAAACCCAAAAATATTTCAGTTTGGCTTCATAATAAACATGGTGGTGGAACCATAAAATATTTTACCTTCACAAAAGCTAAAAATTTTCCACCTGGTGACTCCATTGGCCTCTAGTAGGCCTATTACTTCACTAGTCCTTATAGACTCTCTTGGGAATGCATTGAGCAAACCCAATCATGCTGTTAGTGGATAGAAAATTTCAAAATATTCCACCTGGCGACTCCACAATCCCAAAAAACTTAATAACTCCACTGGTAAAGGACTCTGAACTGGTTAGAAAGATACAGTGACCTCAAGAACAAACCCAAACATTACAAGATATGTATGATGAACAAGATTACAATGAGAGCAATGAAGAAGGTTGTCAGGAAACTCTTGATTGCCTACCTATTTTTTGTATTATGCTATTAAGAGAACTTCATAACCAAATTGCAAAAACTTATAATAAGCAGTGCCTTAAGGAAAATATAAGCCATTTTGAACCCACAAAATTTGAAATAGGAGAAGAGACAACACAACCAGAGTGTCTTCCTTTATGTTATGAATCATTTCAGATTATTAAAAGAGGATGGTATCTTGATAATATGCTTGAAACAACTCATGAACCTTATAGTCAAAGTGACTGCCATGAAAATCATGAGGAGTTGTTCGAAATTGAGATATATCAGGAAAAGGAAGAGAATCTTCAAAATTCCCCTACAAGCCCAAGTAATCATTCTCTAGAAGAGGCTTAAGAAGACATCCAACCTCAAAACCAATTAACACAAGAGGTAGAGGACTGTTGTTCTTCTGTCCAAAGCAAAGAGGAAATTCCTTCTCTTTTTATAGAGGATGAAATTGATCAGATATTAGATAAACAGCCAGCCCTCAATTCTTTATTAGAACAAAACAATTCTGCTCATTTACCTACTAAATATTGTTGTCTTGAAACAAAAAATAAACTTGTAGATCAGCTAAAATAAAAAACTGATAACCCAATACTCTTGATTGGTGAAATTGTTTATACTAATGATTTTTCAACTTCTGATCAATCTGATGATGATGATGAGCTCCAAATAGAAACTGATCATGCAGGGTGTTGGGGTTCCCATGTTTTGTCAACGTTGGCAATACCAAAATATGAGACAAAACATAACCACTTTCAGACCTTAGGATCTAGCCCTCCTAGGTCCAGAGAGGGATCTCTCTAAATAGAGCAAAGAATGATATATATTTGATGCTCAAGATGAGATGTTAGGCTAGTTATGAAGCACGAAGGGGGTTTAAAATAATTTGGTTGGTTGGTTGCTGGGTTGGTTAGGAGATCTGTTGAGTCCTGAATTTGCCTCTTTTCCATACACTTTTCCATATCTTTTTCACTCACCTAAACCTCCAAAATTGTCAATATCATCTGCAAAAGGGTATCTAACATGGTTTTTAATTATGTTTTTGTGTTTTCTATTTGATTTAGATTTTGTTCACATGTACCATGAAACTTGTCATTTTCCATAGTACCTCCGCAACTTTCCGTGAGCCTATTTGTGAAAATCTAGGCGCGGTGTCTACGAAGGAAACGAGCCACACAGCAAAAGCAGGGGAATGACGAGGACATGGTTCGTATCCTATTGGTTCAAGTAAATTCACAAAGAAAGCCGCGGTCAAAGCCATCCACGTGGAAGTCAACTATGGAGTTCTATGTCGGCTGGACTCTGTTTCGTGGCATATAAACATCCATACGGCTGTTTCTAAGCTTGCGGAGGTTAATTGACATCTGTGCAAAGTTCTGGAGTTGAATTCAAGCACCCACCTTCCATAAATCCGTTTTCCAACATGGCCATACTCCTATATCCGTGGCCTTAGTGGTCTACGTGCTGGCTGCTATCATAAACTTCAGGAGACAGTTACAGTTTATTTCTTTATATAGAGCGTTTGCATACGCACGTAGAGTTAGTTGTTGAGTTGTTAGTTGATAGTTGATGTGCGTACTCTGTTATGTTAGCTTTGTAGTGATTACGCTGCCTTGAGCCGTAATACTACCAGTCTGTAATGAACTGCTTTTTAATGTGAAAAGACTCTGTTTTCAACTTAAATCGTGTTTGAGGATCGTACCAGAGCTGTGTAGAGGGCCCCTGCTCAGCCGAGGTTCTTTGTATTAATGTATATATATTTCATTTCATTTCTTTAAAAAAGTCATTGTATCATAATCCATTACATGTTCATATTTCATAGTTGTTTCATTTCTGTTCATACATTTTTATAATTTCCATTGCATTCTTGTCTTTCATGTTTTTATGATTGTCAAATCACTGATCAGTTTTCTTGTGCAGGTTTTAGGTAGACAGCCCGGGCATTTTCATAGTATTTTGGCTAATGATATGAGACTAACATTATTTTGCTGCTAGTTTCCTTTTCATAGCATTTGTTTAACTTCAGTCTTGCTTTGTACATTTCAGTTTTGTTTATCTGATTCAGTAGTTAAATTTAAATATATTAAGCGGCTCATAGTGTCTTCAGTTGCCTCCGAAAGCCACAGCTGGACTGATGGTGAGGGACTGCATGATGAAATGTGTAGTTTAGTATTAGTTTCTTTTCTGCAAAATTAGATATATTAAGCTGCTCATAGTGTCTTCAGTTACCTCCGAAAGCCACAGCTGGACTGATGGTGAGGGGCCGCATTATGAAATGTGTAGTTTAGTATTAGTTTCTTTTCTGCAAACTTAGATATATTAAATCATGTATGACATCTTCAGTTGCCTCCGAAAGCCACAGCTGGACTGATGGCAAGGGATTGAATCATGTGTGTATGGTTTAGTATTAGCTTACTTTCTGCGAATTAAATATCAGTTACACAAGTTGTTTATGATTACTTCCGCAAGTCATAGCTGGTCTAATGATGAAGGGTCAGAAAATGAATTGATGTAATCTGATTTAGATTTATTTCATTGCAATTTTGAATTTCCATAAGCGTAGTTTTTTTTGTGTTCAGTTGGCAGCAAGAATAGTTTAGTTTTCATGTTCACTAGTTTCCTGTTTTGATTCATTAGATTAGCAGCACCTTTTCATTTCAGCAGTACACTTTTACTTTCTTTTAATTTTTGTCATTGTAATTTCAATTTGCTTTTAAAGTTTCAAGATTGGTAAATCATTATAGGGGATATCACTTCCTTGAACAAATATAACCAAGCTTGTTTTTTTCACTTTAGAATTTCCATTTCACCTTAGAAAGACCAAAAGCGACAAAAAGTTAAGAAAGAGGTTATCTTGCACATATAGTGCGCCGCACTTCATCAGCTTACGATTCCCGGATTGACAATTAAATGCAGCAATTTAGGACACACTAAATCGACCAAACATTTTGGCGCCGTTGCCGGGGAAGTGTAACTAGGTAGCCAATTTCTTAAAAAAAAAAAAACATAAAATCATAAAAGAAGGGAAAACTTGATAACTTCTTGAAGTATGCTCTCCTCTTGCACCTAGTGTGATCTGGAGGATCAGAAAAGAGAGTTATTGGTTTAATAATTTCTCAAGTATGCTCTCTTCTTGCACCTAGTGTGACCTGGAAGATCAGAAAAAGAATTATTAGCCCAACTTTTTAAAAATAAAAAAAAATGACATGCATAGAGCAAGAGATTCTAGGGGAAGGTTTATAGCTAAAGCCAAGAGTTCGATTTTCACAACTCCATCTTCTTCAAGGCATAGACCAGATTCACCACCATCTACCCCTAGCCTTAAGATTTTTGGTAGTCAAAGAACAGCTGAATTAGAGGATTCTCCTATACCACCTACTAAAACCCACTTAGAAAACAAAGAGACTTTCTCTCATCCTTCCTTGGTAGAAGAACTAGAGGACTATAAGGACTCTAAAGAAACTATCATGGCAGAGGAAGTAATAAATAGAGGGGGAGGTAGAAGAGGAGGAGATAATGAAGATAACAATGGTGAAGGAAATAACGGTAGAAATAGGGACAATTTGCTTGGATTCCCTATAGTTGATGAGGAAACTCATGCAACAATGAAAAATATCTCACCATCTGTTCTCCCTAACTTTTATGGATTGCTAAGTGAGGATCCTGAAACATTTCTGTTTGAGTTTGAAGTAGTGTGCCGAACTTATGACTATATGGAAGATTCTCAAAAACTCAAACTGTTTCCTTCAACATTGAAGGGATCTGCTTTGAAATGGTTCATGGGATTAGCCACTCAATCTATCAGGACTTGGAATGATATGAAACAAACATTTCTGGATAGATACTTGGACTATTGTATGCCCACCAATCACAAGGATGAGGTATTCAAAATGATGCAAAAAGAAGATGAAAATTTGGAAGACTTAATTGAAAGATTTCAATACAACTTGAAAAGAGCAAAGATGAGCAACTTAGATAACGAAACCTTGAAATCCCTCCTATTAAAAGCCATTAGAGATGAATGGATAGAAATTTTAAACATGATGGGGAAAGGAGACATTTCTCAACTTCCATTTCATGATATAACAGAACTATGTATCCAATTCTCAAGGGGAAGATCTAAAACTGGAAAAGGGCCTAGGGATTCTTCTCTTATTAGGGCTAACAAATCTGCAACTGGATCAGTAAGTAGGGCAGAGATTGGTAATATGCTTGATGAGTTTAAAACTGATATCTTAGGGGGTCTTAGTGAACAACCAGACACCCTTAAAATCCAAAACAAGCAGAAAGCAGAAACAGATGCTTTAGCCATCTTTTGTCCGAAATGTAGAAAGAAACATGCTTTAAGGGAATGTCCCTTGGATGCAAAAGTTGTAGAAACATGTATGATTTGCTCATAAAATCATGAGATCAAGGATTTTCCTTCAATTCCTGGACTCAAAGCTGTTTTTCAAGAAGATCCAAATTCAGTAGAATCTCTCTATTTTGTCGCAAGGAGACCTTGGCAGGGACAACAATCTCAAGGGTTTAACAACCCTATGAATCTTCAAACCCAACCAAATTGGAATCCTTGGCAACAACCTTGGCCCCAACATCAAAACTCATATCAGCCATGGGTACAAGGGATGCAAAATCTTTATGGGAGATTTGCTCAATTTTATCAATATCCTCCATCTTTTCAAAATCAACAAGCTCCACAATTTCCAAGCCCAAATCCACAACTTTCATTGCCATTTCCACAACAACAACCTTCTCAACAAAATACAAATCCTCAACTCATGTTCCCATACCAACAGAAGACAAATCAACTTCCAGCTCAGCCATTGCCAAATCCTAACAATAAGAATCCTCAAACTACTTATATGGTAGAAGGACAACAATTTCCTACCTATATGATTGTTCCTCTCAACGATGTACAACTCAGATCTGGTAGAGTTTTAGGAAAACCTTCTATAGATATTCAAGAGCAAGATACCTCTGAGGAGGACTCTCTTCAAGTCAATAAGGGTTCTGAGGAAGAATCTCTTCAAAATTCAAAAATTTAAAAAGAAAAAGAAAAGCTAACATCCACAACTCCTATAGTTGAGAAACCTGTATCTTCATCTACACCTCCTTTTCCGGAAAGACTACAAATTGATAAGGGGGTGGAAAAACAAATCTTGTTGCCTAACTATGACTTTCTAGATGAATTGAAGAATGTTTGTATCAAGATTCCATTGCTACAAGCCATTTGAGAAATTCCTATTCTAGCAAAAACCATAAAGGAGTTGAGTTTCAAAAGACCAGGAAGGAAGCTAAAGGACACAAGAAGAATCCACCTGGTAGGAAAGATTGCAGACATTATGATGGGAAAAATTACCATGCAGAAGTATGTAGATCCGGGAAGTCCAATTGTCAAGACACATATAAATGGGATAGAAATTCCAAACACATTGATTGACTTAGGGGCTGCTATCAACATTATGAGTAGACAGACTATGGAACAGTTAAAACTTCCTAACCTTCTTTTTACACCTACTTTATTGCAACTGGCAGATCGATCGGTTATTAAACCAGATGGTGTATTAGAAGATATTTCAGTCTCCTTAGATTCTTGGGAATATCCAGTAGACTTTATGATTTTGACTCCCAAAAGTAATCTAGGAGGACATCCAATTATCTTAGGAAGACCTTGGCTGGCCACAGCTGATGCTTTTATTAGTTGTAGATCCGGAGACATGTACATTTCTAATGGTAATTCGACAAAGAAATTCAATTTGTATCCTCCCGCAAGAGCAATTACAGAAATAGGAGACAATGAATGGGTCGATGATGAGAACACTATACAACCTGTCTTTACCATTTCTGAAATTAGTGAGGATAGTCAAATTCTGAACACATTAGAAAATTTTTGAGATAACTTCAGAATATGACCCCACACAATTTCAGTTGGAATCTGACATAGAATATTTATCATCAAGACAAATGTCTCTCTACTCTATGGAAGAGTTTGGTAATTCTGCTTTTGAGATTTTTCCAGAAAAGACATTGAATATTAAGAAACATCTGGAGAAGTCACAACAAGAAGAACTAACCAGAATCTTGCAAAAAAATTCTACTGCATTTGCATGGGAGTATACTGACATGAAGGGTATTGATCCTAAGACTTGCATCCATCATATCTATATTGAGGAAAACAGTAGACCAATCAGACAACCTCAAAGAAGGATGAATCCAAATCTTAGGGAGATAGTGAAAGAAGAGCTCCAAAACTTCTCAATGTAAACTTCATTTATCCAATTTTAGATAGCCGATGGGTTTCTCCTTTGGTTATAGTACCTAAAAAGAATGGTAAATGGAGAGTATGCATTGATTACAGGGAATTGAACAAAGCAACTTTGAAGGATCACTTTCCTTTGCCTTTTATTGATCAGGCATTAGATACATTAGCAGGTAAAAAGTACTTTTCATTTTTGGATGGTTTTAGTGGCTATAATCAAATTCAGGTAGCACCTGAAGATCAAGATAAGACCACATTTACTTGTCCATGGGGAATTTTTGCCTACCGAGTGCTTCCTTTTGGGTTATGTAATGCACCAGCAACATTCCAAAGAGCAGTACTAGGAATTTTTTCTGATCTAATCCATGATTGTGTAGAGGTTTATATGGATGATTTTACAGTTTATGGTAATTCATTTAAAGAGGCATTAGAAAATTTGGAAAAAGTTCTCATAAGATGTAAAGAAACAAACCTTTCATTAAGCCATGAAAAATGCTTTATGATGTTTACTGAAGGAATTGTTTTAGGACATCATATTTCAGGAGATGGAATTAAGGTTGATAGATTAAAAGTTGAAGTCATCTCCAAGTTGCCTATTCCAAATTGTCAAAGAGATGTTAGAAGTTTTCTAGGATTTACTGGTTACTATAGAAGATTTATAGAAAATTTCACTAAAATAGCATCTCCACTCTTCAAATTTCTTACAAAAGACTGTGAATTTAAATGGGATCCTGATTGTCAATCAGCCTTTGAAACTTTGAAAACAAGAATATCTGAAGCACCTATCTTGAGAGGACCAAATTGGAAACTCCCTTTCCATATTTCTACGGATGCTTCAGATACAGCTCTAGGAGCCGTGTTGGGTCAAAAAGATTTAGTTCCTTATGCCATTTATTATACCAGTAAAAATTTGACTCCTACAGAGTTGAACTATACTGTGACTGAAAAAGAGTTTTTAGCTGATGTTCATGCAATTAATAAGTTTAGACATTACATAACAGGCTATGAAACTTTTATTCATACTGACCATTCTGCAATTAGATATTTAATGAACAAACCTGTTACTAATGGCAGAGTGACAAAATGGCTTTTACTTTTGCAAGAATTCAATATTACTGTGTTGGATAGACCAGGAAAACAGAATACAGTAGCTGATTTCTTGTCTAGGATTCAGAATACTAAAGAAGATTCTCCTATAGAAGATAAGTTTCCTGATGAATACTTGTTTGCAGTAACTATTAAGACCCCTTGGTATGCATATATTGCTAACTATTTGGTTACATGGAAACTACCTTTACATTTATTTCCAAGAGAAAAACGAAAGATTATTCAGGAGAGTTCAACATATTCATGGATTTCTAATGAATTGTTTAAAACAGGGCCAGATCTTGTGATCAGAAGATGTGTCAGGGAAGATGAAATGCCTGATATTCTTAAGGCATGTCATGATGAACCATGCGGCGGACACTTTGCGGACAAAAGGACGGCCTATAAAATCCTTTCCTTGGGATATTATTGGCCTTCTCTCTTCAAAGATGTAAAACAATATGTCAAAAGGTGTGATAGCTGCCAAAGAGTAGGGAAACCTACCCTTTCAAATGAAATGCCATTGCAAACACAGGTACTCATTGAACCCTTTGAAAAATGGGCTTTAGATTTCATTGGACCAATTAATCCACCATCGAAGCAAAAGAAGCATATATTGGTTTGCACTGATTATGTTACTAAATGGGTAGAAGCTAAAGCATTAGTATCTGCTACTGAAAATTCAGTTGTTCATTTTCTTTATGAGGATATTTTTACTCGCTTTGGTGTTCCAAGAGAAATTGTAACAGATCATGGGAGCCAATTCACATCAAATTTGGTGGAGAAGTTGATGGAAGAATACAAAATCAAGCACAGAAAATCTACTCCTTACCATCCACAAGCAAATGGTCAAGTGGAGTCCACAAACAAAGTTCTTGAAAGTATCATCACCAAAACTGTTCATCTACATAGAAGAGATTAGGCAGAAAGGCTTCCAGAAGCCTTGTGGGCCTACAGAACTACATGGAGGAATACAACAGGACATTCTCCCTATGAACTTGTTTATGGGAAAGAAGTCTTGCTCCCCATTTAGTTCCAAGTCAAGACCTTCAAGATAGCAGTTCAGTTGGGGATGGACTTATCAGAAGCCCAAAAGCATAGAATGGAGCAGTTGAATGAGCTAGATGAGATCAGACAAGAAGCAATTCTAAGAACTGATCTAGTTCAATATCAAAGAACTAAATGGCATGACAAATATATCAAAGAGAAGAAGTTTTAAGAAGGAGATTGGGCATTGTTATTTGACTCCAAGTTTAAAGATTTTCAAGGGAAATTTCAGACTCATTGGCTTGGGCCATATGAGATTGACAAGATCTTTAACAATGGAGTTGTAAGAATCAAGACCATTGATGAGTTTCAAACTCCTCTTATAGTGAATGGCCATAGATTGAAAGTTTATCATAAGCCACTCTCTAAAGAGGATTTTGTCAAGTTGTTTCAAGAAAGTTTTGCAATCAGGCTGGTACAGAAGAATCCTTCTTCTCTACCAAGCTAGCTTTTGTTTTTCAAGTTTAAAAAAAAAAAAAAAAAGAAAAAAAAAGAAAAAAAAAATGGTATAAGCCTGAAAACCAATCATTGATTGGCAGTCTTATACAGAAAATATGGGGTGAAAATCAGGGACACCTGACACTCTATATTTTCCAAAAAAAAATCTGTCTTTCATTTCATTTCATCTCACCACTCACTCCCTTTCATTCCACTTCATTTCATTTCATTTCATTTCATTTCACTTCATTCCACTTCATTCCATCCATTCCATCAATAAAAAAATCTTTTTATGACCATTTCCACCTGGTCATTTGTCACTTGTTCATTTCTATTTCAGCCAAGTAATAGCTGTGTCAGTTTCCGCAGCTGACATCTGTTTCCGCAGCTGACTCCAGTTTCCGCAGCCAGAAGCAGATTCCGCAGCTACTACTACTCTGTTTTCAAAAAGAATGTACAGTTAGTTGTTATTTTCATAAATTATGAAATAAAATGCAGGAGAGGATCAATGAAACATTCAAGACACTAATGAAGATCAATCAGTTGAAGACCAAGGGCAAAAGCAAGGATTCCAAAGGTATGAATAAAGTTTATTTCAAATAGTATCGAAAACACATTTTTATGTAATTTTAAACTATGAGCTCTACCCATAACGCGCAATGATTATATTGACAGTCCCGTAACCTTCCACGATCTCTATGTTATCCTCTTGCATTTATTCACCAACGGTTTCATCATTGAAATTCCGACTCTCACTCATGTTCAAATACCCCACCGTAGATAATGATACGTATTTGAGTTGACAAAGGACTCTTACAAGCCGCATAACTTCATAATCATTGATTGAAACGTGTTTATATTTATTACACAGCCACCAAAATTCAAAATGCGGCCGAATTCATTATACTTTGTTAACCTCTTTGTCGTGTCTCTGTCGTGTTTACAAAACCCCACGCTACTCATTCTCACTCCCTGTTTCACTCCATTCCGTTCCTTTTGCTCACTCTCATTCCCGTATATCCACCCACAATCTTATTCCATTCTGTTTATGGTGCTCATTTCCATTTTGTGATAACATCCCCACAGTATTGTGCTAGATTCTGTGTATTCCATCATTCCATTTCCACTTAAACCCTCACAGAGGCAAGCCTGTGAAGCACAGAGAAGTAAAATGGGAAAATTATTAAGGGCAGAGCCGGAAGGACCGAAGTTTATAGAGGGATTTCCACAAGCAAAAGAGATGTTGAGGAAAGCTAAATGACTGCGTTTTATTCAGAAATTCAGGGGTTACCACAGAGAAGTTACCAAAGCGTTTGCAAGATCATTTGATGGCTCGGAAGCAGAAGTGGGAGACCTCAAGTTTTTGGTCAATGAAGCATCAATAGCAGCAGCCACAGAGCTTCTTCAGGAAGGAGAACGTTGGTTCAAAAATAAAAGTATCATTGATGAGGCATGGAGAACAATCCTCTGAAATCAAGGTATGGATATCACTGTTTTCAAAAGAGGAATCCCTGTGCATGCAATAAAAGATGAATGGGCCACTTTACTACTCATTGTTCAGAAATTTATTACATGTGAAGGCCGTTTTGGCTCTATGTACATGTATCATACTAGGCTATTGATGAATTTTCTTGAAAACCAAACTCTCAATCTTCCTTATTTCCTATTCAATAGCTTGAAGAAAATGGCTGTGACTGTGCAAAAACACCTAAGAGATGTAGAGCCTCATTTATATCACCATGGGCTTATAAAAATTCTGATTGAAAAGGAGCTAAAGGAAAGAAAAGATACATGGGAACAATTCCTAGTTAGAAACTTCTTTGAAGAACCTCAGGAAATTCCTGAAGGTAATCCAATTAGAAGGAGTAGAAGAAAGAAAATAAATGTTGAAACCCAAGTTGCTCCTACACAGGAAATTCCCGCAGCTAGCACAGCAAAAAGAAGTAGAAGGACAAGAACAGTAGATGAAATCCAAGATACTTCTACTACTACTATGAAGAAAACTGATAGGGAAGAGAGATTGGTAAAAAGGAAGAAGAAGGAAATTAAAGCTAAGAAGCCAACAATACCAAAAGGGAAAGAAATTATTGAGGCTGTCCATAAAACTTCTTCTTCTGAAGAAGAAGATCACCAAATTCTATCTGAAAGATTAATTTTTCTTCAAAAACAGTCATCTCTATCCAAGAAGGCAAAAACAAGAAAACAAGAACAAAATGGTAGTGTACCACAGCATGTGAGGAGAAGCAGCAGGCTTAAGGGAAAACTGAGAAAAACACAAATTAAAGGTCCTCATTTCATTGATTTGGGTGAGGAGACATCTGAACAGTCTCCAACTGACAATAGTCCATTTCAGTCAGTTAGTGAACCCGACTCCTTTCACTCCCAATCAGACAATGAGCGTACTCCATCTTATTCTCAGCAAAATATTGATGAAAGTTCTCCTCAGCCAAATTTTGAACATAATTCTCCCTTGCAGCATTTTGAGGGCAGTCCAATGAAAAAGACACCGGAAGTAGACCCCAAACAGCAGGAGGTCTATGACTATATAGAATCCCTGGAGAAGGCAGCCACAGGTCCAAGTACCTCTTCTACTCAGCCTCATACATTGCAGGATGACTTGGTTCAGTCATTAAAACAGGAGATTTTTTAGCTTGAGCTTTTGAACCGGCATATCAAAAATGAAAATGAAACACTCAAAGAGCAAGGTAAACTGGACAAGATTATCCATGACAATACTATGTTACATTTGGGTATTTGGCAAAAGAAGAATAAGAAGCTAAAAAGGAAATGCCAAAAATTGAGCAGAGCACTTGTGAATATAAAATTCAGGTGCTTAATGAAGAAACCCGGAATGATGGCAGTACCAAAGAAGAAGAGAAGGGGGTTAGATGTGCTGGCTGAAGTATCAAGGCACATGAATTGAACAAAGAGTATCAAAATTTTGGTTGCATGAGGACATGCAACACCTTCACAGTGGGGGTATGTTGAGTCCCGAATTTGCCTCTTCTCCATACACTTTTCCATATCTTTTTCACTCACCTAAACCTCCAAAATTGTCAATATCATGTGCAAAAGGGTATCTAACATGGTTTTTAATTATGTTTTTGTGTTTTCTATTTGATCTAGATTTTGTTCATACAACTGCGGAAACTTGTCACTTTCCGCAGCTGCTGCAACTTTCCGCAGCTATTTTGTGGAAATCTATGCTACAGGTGTCTACGAAGGAAACGAGCCACATGGGCAGGCTAGGAATGACGAGGACATGGTTCGTGTCCTATTGGTTCAAGTAAATTCGTCAAAGAAAGCCGCGGTCAAAGCCATCCACATGGAAGTCAACTATGGAGTTCTATGTCGGCTGGACTCTGTTTCGTGGCATATAAACATCCATACGGCCGTTTCCAAGCTTGCGGAGGTTAATTGACATCTGTGCAAAGTTCTGGAGTTGAATTCAAGCGCCCACCTTCCATAGATCCGTTTTCCAACATGGCCATACTCCTATATCCGTGGCCTTAGTGGTCTACGTGCTGGCCGCTATCATAAAATTCAGGAGACAGTTACATTTTATTGTTTTATAAAGAGCGTTTGCATACGCACGTAGAGTTAGTTGTTGAGTTGTTAGTTGATAGTTGATGTGCGTACTCTGTTATGTTAGCTTTGTAGTGATTACGCTGCCTTGAGCCGTAATACTACCAGTCTGTAATGACCTGCTTTTTAATGTGAAAAGACTCTGTTTTCAACTTAATTCGTGTTTGAGGATCGTACCAAAGCTGTGTAGAGGGCCCCTGCTCAGCCGAGGTTCTGTGTATTAATGTATATATATTTCATTTCATTTCTTTAAAAGTCATTGTATCATAATCCATTACATGTTCATATTTCATAGTTGTTTCATTTCTGTTCATACATTTCTATAATTTCCATTGCATTCTTGTCTTTCATGCTTTTATGATTGTTAAATCACTGATCAGTTTTCTTGTGCAGGTTTTAGGTAGACAGCCCGGGCATTTTCATAGTATTTTGGCTAATGATATGAGACTAACATTATTCTGCTGCTAGTTTCCTTTTCATATTATTTGTTTAACTTCAGTCTTGCTTTGTACATTTCAGTTTTGTTTATCTGATTCAGTAGTTAAATTTAAATATATTAAGTTGCTCATAGTGTCTTCAGTTGCCTCCGAAAGCCACAGCTGGACTGATGGTGAGGGACTGCATGATGAAATGTGTAGTTTAGTATTAGTTTCTTTTCTGCAAAATTAGATATATTAAGCTGCTCATAGCGTCTTCAGTTACCTCCGAAAGCCACAGCTGGACTGATGGTGAGGGGCTGCATTATGGAATGTGTAGTTTAGTATTAGTTTCTTTTCTGCAAACTTAGATATATTAAATCATGTATGACATCTTCAGTTGCCTCCGAAAGCCACAGCTGGACTGATGGCGAGTGATTGAATCATGTGTGTATGGTTTAGTATTAGTTTACTTTCTGCAAATTAAATAATCAGTTACACAAGTTGTTTATGATTACTTCCGCAAGTCATAGCCGGTCTAATGATGAAGGGTCAGAAAATGAATTGATGTAATCTGATTTAGATTTATTTCATTGCAATTTTGAATTTCCATAAGCGTAGTTTCTTTTGTGTTCAGTTGGCAGAAAGAATAGTTTAGTTTTCATGTTCACTAGTTTCCTGTTTTGATTCATTAGATTAGCAGCACCTTTTCATTTCAGCAGTACACTTTTACTTTCTTTTAAGTTTTGTCATTGAAATTTCAATTTGCTTTTAAAGTTTCAAGATTGGTAGTAAATCATTATAGGGGATATCACTTCCTTGAACAAATATAACCAAGCTTGTTTTTCACTTTAGAATTTCTATTTCACCTTAGAAAGACCAAAAACGACAAAAAGTTAAGAAAGAGGTTATCTTGCACATATAGTGCGCCGCACTTCATCAGCTTACGATTCCCGGATTGACAATTAAATGCAGCAATTTAGGACACACTAAATTGACCAAACAAGATCATAGGCTGAGAAAGCAATGGGAGAAAAAGAACAAAGCAGCGGGATGTTTCAGCAAGGAGGGTGGGTCAAGAAAGTGCCATCCATTGGGCTATGGAGTCATGAAAGGGAATTACTTGCATCCACTAGCCAAGGCTTCCAAAGGGCAAGTCATCTAATACTAAAGGATCTTTTTAGATTAGATGGTGGGGTGGAACATTAAGGAAGGAAAGTGAAAGAAGGAGAACAACCCAATTTCTGTTTATAGATCAGGTCAGAGGTCATTTAACTCCAGACCTACTTGGACATACTCAAAGGCAGCTCTCAAAGAGACAAAGGGGCTGCTTATAGATCGGACTAGAGGTCATTTAACTCCAGGTCTGCTTTAGCAACTCCAAGGGAAAGAACAGAGATAAATATAACAAAGAAGCATCCAAGAAGCAAACCCCCAAGTTCATACATCAACCAGCAGGCAATAACATCCGCTGCACTGGTTAAACCACGTGAATTCACTCTTAGACAGCACACAAAGCAGAAAACATTAAAGGTAGGGAGAGCAGGAAACATAGGGCACCTAACAAGGGTGAATCCTATGTTATACTTCTATTGCCTACCAGAAGAACATGAAACAATATGAAAATGTAATAGACAGAGTTAGAAAAACATCACCAATAACAATAGACCAGGATCCTGTGAAATGTGCTTTGATTAATTGCTGCAAAAACAGTCATGTACAATAATCTCAATGGCTAATACAGTCCAGACTTCTCCTCCCAGCCTATTACATACAACTACTCTGCTACTCCCTCTCAAGACTGTTCTAACAGTCGAACTGAATCCCACTAACAGCAATATGCCCAACAACTGAACAACAACCTTTACAATTCGTTCTTGGGAATTCTTATAGGAGAAGAGGAAGAAACAAAAATAGGTGAACAATTGAATGAGTCTCACTAAGATAGTAAGGCGGAAGTGTTCACGCCCATACCACTTAATGGCCTTCTGCAGTATTGCATGTACTCTGTAATCTGTCTGGGGAGTCTTTGTCAGGTCGATTGACCTCTTGATATGTCCTTGAAATCCTTTTCGGCTGTCTGGAACTCTGTTTCTGCCTTCTGGAATAAATGAACTAGGTGGAAGGCCTGTAGGTCTCTCCATTCCTCATAAATGCGGTCCAGATAGTCTTTAGGAAGCTCTGTCAGTGCATTAATCTATTTAAGGGCTCGAGGAGGCACAGAGAGCGCTGTAGGAATGGTGTACGTCTGGAGAGAACGCACTCTGCTGATATTTAACACAGATAAGACTTTACAATGTGCTTGAATCTTCAAACTGTGCCCGGCCTCTGAACTGCGGGGTTAACCTTAATTATATCATTAGGGATCATTAACCCCCTTTGAAACTCTTTGCTGGTTCGCTGGAAACTGTTGAAAGACTTCTCTGTGCCATCTGCACAGTAAAATGAATCTGCTACAAACATGTGCAGTGGTGGTGGAGGAATGCTGTGGAGGCAGAGGAATGGTGGCGGAATTGTGGAGAAACAATGGAAAGAATGCAAAGTGGAAGAGAAATGATTAACAATGTAAAAGCCCAACAATTAGCTTTGGGCGAATTACACAGGGAAACACGAAAAAACAATGCACGGAGGCGTGAATGTGGGACCCAGTCACGGTGGAGGGCGATTAGATCTGAGCCATTAGATCCCAGATCCAATGGACGGTCAGGATCAAATCGGAGGATCGCAATCGGGGGGAGCAGGGGTGACACATTCAAAAATTTCCGATTGCGATCGGAGTGATGTTGCGATTAAGCGCCAACCGTCGGATCTGGGAGGGAATGGGCGGCTGGGATTGAATCAGGAGACAGCGAGGAAGGCTTGCGATTGTGATCGGAGGTTAGGGCGTGATTGAGCGCTGATCGTTGGATCCGAAGGCCAGATCAACGGCTCACACTCAATCGGAGGGGCAGTGCGATCGGGGGATCGGGAGAAGGACTTGCGATTGGGTTCATCGGAGGAATGGAGCGATTAGTGCAATGACCGTCGGATCGGTGGGGAAATGGACGGCCTAGATTGAATCGGGAGTCGGATGAAACGGTTTGCGATTGCGATCGGAAGGGGACTAGCGATTGAGCGCTGACCGTTGATGTAGCAGGGGAAGCGGACGGCGGAGATTTAATCGGGAGACGGGAGGAAGGACTTGCGATTGCAATCGGAGCGGTGGGTGCGATTAGCGCCGGGCCGTCCGATCGCGGGAAGGATGGATGGCTGCGATACAATCGGGAGGATGACGCGATCGGGGATCGGAGGTCGGGGGTGCGATCAATCGGAGATCGGAGAGACGGGCTTGCGATTGATCGGGGGTTACGACGTGGATGTTGCGATTGCGATGGGTGGGGGGCTTGCGATTGATCGGGGGTTACGACGTGGATGTTGCGATTGCGATGGGCGGGGGGCTTGCGATTAGCGCTCAGCCGTTCGATTGAAGCAGATCAACAGACCAAAACGCGTCGCGAGACTTGTGAAAAAATTACAATCGCGTCGGGGTTTTCAGCTATAACAAAGGAAATGCACCCGCCCGACGGTTCCGATTGCGGTGCTTTGGGACGCATGTGGTCAGTAGCAGACGGAAGTGGTTTGAAAGGGGTGTGGAAGAGGCTGACCTCATGAAGGTGGAAAGTGGGTTTTTTGCCCGTTTTAATAGATTTTGGAGGTTTTAAAGGGAAACGATAGAGGGATAAGGGGGGAAAGTGGCCAACAAAGGGTAGGGGGAAGAAATTAAAGGGGATTTTGGGGGAATTTGAAGGGTAAGAAGGGAAATAGAAGGGGAGAGAAAGGGGATAGAAAACAAAGGCTTTGGGGAATGAAATAAGCGGGAAAAGGGGGCCTTTGGGCATTTCTTCACCAACAGAGAGGCTTCATAATAGGAATCAGCAGAGGGGAATTCATCAAAGGATAAAAGACACATAGAGGCTTCAAGGAGACTGTGTTTTCAGAGGAAATGCATTCCTTGAAGGCTCAAAAACAATTTAGCCCCCTATTTCTTGTCAAAAATTTCATAGGGGGGCTAACAGTGGCTCCACATGGGGATGGCTTCTTCTTGAAGGAGTCAAGAATTCAGAAATTGATCTCTTGGTGTAGGCCAGATGCCTGCTACTTGAACCATCCATTTCTTTCTTTGATCAGCTGCCACAAGCTATGAAGACAACAAATCAGCAGTACAATTCTTCCAAACAACTACCTACCCAGACTATAGTCCTAACATTTTTTCTTTTGGGTGCATTTGGACTTGCAGACCCTTTACATCATCAATTTTTACAAACAAGAAAATAAAACTATTCTACTTCTACCCTTATTACTCCATGAGACTAGATTAGACTGTTGGTCTCACATGTTTCTCTACCTACACTACTACCTGCTAGGATTAAACTGTCTAGCAGGTTTCTTCTCTACATTCTAAGACAGAAATTGAAACAACTAATCTACTTGCTCATAGGCTGAGCTTTATTGAGCTTTTCCTACCTACCCTACCCTAACTGGAAATCTCTGATGCTCTAGGTGATGCAGTAATGCCAATGCAGCCAGTCTAATAACAACAAAAAAGGGTATGAGCACTGACTGCCTGTCAGAGATAACCACAGGGTGCTCTACATGTGGTTCTTCAAAACTGAGGCCACCAGTAGTGGTGATCAATTCTGTTGTGTTTGGCTCTTGCAAAAGATTGATGCTTGTGGGGCTGAGCCAATCAGGGCCTCCATGTAGTCTGCCACAGGATCAACAAACTCATGATGTAAAATTTTTTCTTCAAAGCCTCCCGTGACTGATAGGCTGTCTGCATCCTGGACAGCTTCCATCACTGCATCTGTAGTGAGGCCTTTGTAATCACACTCCTCCTCTTCCTGGTTGGGAGTATTTGGCATATGGGCGTCAACCAGGAATACCTCCTCCTCTGGACCAAGATAAAGATGTCCGTGGGAAAGGAGTTCTACCTCATCTTCACTGCAGCCTGAGCTAGAGGGCTCATCATATTCGAGAGCGCTATCCTCTAGCAACGCAGGCTGGTTCTGCTGGAACTCTGTGAAAAGATTAACATATTCTTGGGCGGGAGCTTCTTTGATTACCTCAACCCCTTTGGGAGAGGGCTTCGGATATTCGTTCTGCTCAAGATCTTCTTCAATTCTTTCTTCCTCGTTCTCTACGCTGAAGAGTTGCTGGCTTCTGTCCACTTGGCAAGTATAACTGATGTTTGGATATAAAATAGAGAGAAGATTCAGTGAATCCTCGTCTACTATCATGCTTTCAACGCCTTCTCCATCAGTATCGTAGATGGCTTGCGTTAGCTCATCGCTTTCCTGAAGTTGATGGTCGTGATCTTCCTCCCACGAATCTTCTGAAGATGTCCCTGCAAGCTCAGTTTCCCTTTGGGAAAAATTATCATCAGACAGATCAACATCGGAGAAGTCATAATTACAAGCATTGTTATCCACCATGTCTTCAGAATTCTCATTAAGTCTTTCTACAAAATAGTCTGCAAGTTCATTTTCTGGTTCAGGCTTTGTTTCCTCATACATGCTTTGCATGTAACTTCTGTCTTGCAGTGATCTGATTTGTCTCTTTTGAGGACGAGGGGCAGGTCTCTGCCAATCACCCTCTCTGGTTTCAACCTCATATTCTTTCTCTTTTTCTTTCAGCAAGGAACTGGCAGTCTCTATCAGTCTTTCCAGCTTGTCCTCTAAAGAGATCTGCGCTGTTTGCTCTGTTCGGTCCTTCCTTGCTGCTTGTAATATTTCTTCCCTGCACTGTATGTTGTATTCGACATTGATTGCTATATCCTGCATTTCCTCCAGGCTCAAAGGCTCTTTTTGCCTTATATGGAATTCCACCTCGGGGTCAAAAGAACTTGGATAGTGCAATAAAGCCCATCCCAGAGGCGGTTTTATATCAGAAGGCATTGCATCATATACCTTATTGAACCTGGCTGAAAAATTCTGCACTGTCTCTCCTGGCTGCCTTCTCAAATCTTGATATTCTTTTAGGATGAGGAGAGCGTTCTTTGGGGTCACCCACCTATCTAGGAAAACTTGAGAAAACTGATGAAAGCTGAATATGCTTGCCACTGGAAGGCCTTTGAGCCAATTCTTGACATTTCCTTGCAATGACAGGGCAAAAATTCTAATGCACACATCATCTTCTTCTATCTCATACAATTCAAGTAAATCCTCAAGGCTTTGAACACGCTCTTCAGCAGTGGACCCTTTATTTTCCCCATCAAAATGAGGCAGCTGGTTTATTAATTCTGTAGGCAGGGGTTGGAAGAAAAGAGGTAAAACCAGAGGCTTATATCTTTCTATGGCCTTTGTAGGTGTAGGTGGTGTAACAATGGGCTCATGGCTACTTGAAGCTTCTTGAAGAGTGGGAGATACAACATGAGCTTCTTGTTCCACCAGTTCCTTCACAGGAGTACAGGTCTGCTCACGGTCTGAAGACTGAGGCTTGAGATCTTTCCCACATTCAGTGTGGGTTTCATCTTTGTACACTCAATTTGGCTTGAAAAAGGACAGGACATAGTGATAGACAAAAACAATAAACTCTTTAAACCAAATCCAACCAGTATGTTCTACCCTTCTATGAGGTCTGGCCATCTTTCAGGTTCTTCCTCCAGTGGAGTCTTAGAGGATTATGGAGTGTGGAGTCGCCAGGTGGATGTATATGAACATTTGAAGTAGGATGCTGTCCACCATCAGCAATGTGAACGCTAATCTAACTAGAGATCTTGGGTCTATGAGTGCCTAAGAATGTTTGAGGTGAAATGCACTCAATTCCCCAGTATGGTCGCCATTATGTTGGTGACGACAATGGGAAATAGACCAAATGTTAGCATTTCTTGACTCTCAGATTGTTCCCAGCGGAGTCACCATTATGTTGGGGTTCCCATGTTTTGGCAAGGTTGGAAATACTAAAAGATGAGACAACACAGAACCACTTTCAGACCTTAGGATCTAGCCCTCCTAGGTCCAGAGAGGGATCTCTCTAAATAGAGCAAAGAATGATATCTCTTTGATGCTCAAGATGAGATGTTAGGCTAGTTATGAAGCACGAAGGGGGTTTAAAATAATTTGGTTGGTTGGTTGCTGGGTTGGTTAGGAGATCATAGGCTGAGAAAGCAATGGGAGAAAAAGAACAAAGCAGCAGGATGTTTCAGCAAGGAGGGTGGGTCAAGAAAGTGCCATCCATTGGGCTATGGAGTCATGAAAGGGAATTACTTGCATCCACTAGCCAAGGCTTCCAAAGGGCAAGTCATCTAATACTAAAGGATGTTTTTAGATTATATGGTGGGGTGGAACATTAAGGAAGGAAAGTGAAAGAAGGAGAACAACCCAATTTCTGTCTATAGATCAGGTCAGAGGTCATTTAACTCCAGACCTGCTTGGACATACTCAAAGGCAGCTCTCAAAGAGACAAAGGGGCTGCTTATAGATCGGACCAGAGGTCATTTAACTCCAGGTCTACTTTAGCAACTCCAAGGGAAAGAACAGAGATAAGTCTAACAAAGAAGCATTCAAGAAGCAAACCCCCAAGTTCATACATCAGCCAACATGCAATAACATCCGCTGCACTGGTTAAACCACGTGAATTCACTCTTAGACAGCACACAAAGCAGAAAACATTAAAGGTAGGGAGAGCAGGAAACATAGGGCACCTAACAAGGGTGAATCCTATGTTATACTTCTGTTGCCTACCAGAAGAACATGAAACAGTATGAAAATGTAATAGACAGAGTTAGAAAAACATCACCAATAGCAATAGACCAGGATCCTGTGAAATGTGCTTTGATTAATTGCTGCAAAACTAGTCATGTACAATAAGCTCAATGGCTAATACAATCCAGACTTCTCCTCCCAGCCTATTACATACAACAACTCTGCTACTCCCTCTCAAGACTGTTCTAACAGTCGAACTGAATCCCACTAACAGCAATATGCCCAACAACTGAACAACAACCTTTACAATTCGTTCTTGGGAATTCTTATAGGAGAAGAGGAAGAAACAGAAATAGGTGAACAATTGAATGAGTCTCACTAAGATAGTAAGGCAGAAGTGTTCACGCCCATACCACTTAATGGCCTTCTGCAGTATTACATGTACTCTGTAATCTGTCTGGGGAGTCTCTGTCAGGTCGATTGACCTCTTGATATGTCCTTGAAATCCTTTTCAGCGGTCTGGAACTCTGTTTCTGCCTTCTGGAATAAATGAACTGGGTGGAAGGCCTGCAGGTCTCTCCATTCCTCATAAATGCGGTCCAGACAGTCTTTAGGAAGCTCTGTCAGTGCATTAATCTGTTTAAGGGCTCGAGGAGGCACGGAGAGCGCTGTAGGAATGGTGTACGTCTGGAGAGAACGCACTCTGCTGATATTTAACACAGATAAGACTTTACAATGCGCTTGAATCTTCAAACTGTGCCCGACCTCTGAACTGCGGGGTTAACCTTAATTATATCATTAGGGATCATTAACCCCCTTTGAAACTCTTTGCTGGTTCGCTGGAAACTGTTGAAAGACTTCTCTGTGCCATCTGCACAGTAAAATGAATCTGCTACAAACATGTGCAGTGGTGGTGGAGGAATGCTGTGGAGGCAGAGGAATGGTGGCGGAATTGTGGAGAAACAATGGAAAGAATGCCAAGTGGCGGAGAAATTATTAACAACGTAAAAGCCCAACAATTAGCTTTGGGCGAATTACACAGGGAAACACGAAAAAACAATGCACGGAGGCGTGAATGTGGGACCCAGTCACGGTGGAGGGTGATTAGATTTGAGCCATTAGATCCCAGATCCAATGGACGGTCAGGATCAAATTGGAGGATCGCAATCGGGGGGAGCAGGGGTGACACATTCAAAAATTTCCGATTGCGATCGGAGCGATGTTGCGATTAAGCGCCAACTGTCGGATCTGGAAGGGAATGGGCGGCTGGGATTGAATCGAGAGATAGCGAGGAAGGCTTGCGATTTTGATCGGAGGTCGGGGCACGATTGAGTGCTGATCGTTGGATCCGAAGGCCAGATCAACGACTCACACTCAATCGGAGGGGCAGTGCGATCGGGGGATCGGGAGAAGGACTTGCGATTGGGTTCATTGGAGGAATGGAGCGATTAGTGCGATGACCGTCGGATCAGCGGGGAAATGGACGGCCTAGATTGAATCGGGAGTCGGATGAAATGGTTTGCGATTGCGATCGGAAGGGGACTAGCGATTGAGCGCTGACCGTTGATGTAGCAGGGGAAGCGGACGGTGGAGATTTAATCGGGAGACGGGAGGAAGGACTTGCGATTGCAATCGGAGCAGCGGGTGTGATTAGCGCCGGGCCGTCTGATCGCGGGAAGGATGGATGGCTGCGATGCAGTCAGGAGGATGACGCGATCGGGGATCGGAGGTCGGGGGTGCTATCAATTGGAGATTGGAGAGACGGGCTTGCGATTGATCGGGGGTTATGACGTGGATGTTGCGATTGCGATGGGCGGGGGGCTTGCGATTAGCGCTCAGCCGTTCGATCGAAGCAGATCAACGGACCAAAACGCGTCGCGAGACTGTGAACAAATTACAATCGCGTCGGGGATTTCGGCTATAACAAAGGAAATGCACCCGCCCGACGGTTCCGATTGCGATTAGCGCTTGGGACTTAAGTGCTTGGTCCCAGCGCACGGGCATGTGTGGGAAGTGGTTTGAAAGGGGCTGGTGGAAAGGGGCTAGGCCTTATAACAAGGTCGGAAAGTGGGTTTTTTGCCCGTTTTAATAGATTTTGGAGGTTTTAAAGGGAAACGATAGAGGGATAAGGAGGGAAAGTGGCCAACAAAGGGTAGGAGGAAGAAATTAAAGGGGATTTTGGGGGAATTTGAAGGGTAAGAAGGGAAATAGAAGGGGAGAGAAAGGGGATAGAAAACAAAGGCTTTGGGGAATGAAATAAGAGGGAAAAGGGGGCCTTTGGGCATTTCTTCACCAACAGAGAGGCTTCATAATAGGAATCAGCAGAGGGGAGTTCATCAAAGGATAAAAGACACATAGAGGCTTCAAGGAGACTGTGTTTTCAGAGGAAATGCATTCCTTGAAGGCTCAAAAACAATTTAGCCCCCTATTGCTTGTCAAAAATTTCATAGGGGGGCTAACACAGGGCAACCAACAGTCGATTGGTGTCATGAATTTCATTATAATCAGCTTGAAAGCAGCAATCAGCCAGTCCCATTCATCAGAAATAGCTTTCACATAATTGGGAATCAACAATCTACTAATTGTAAGGTTGAGATTAAAAAGGAAGAGGAATTTCTTGAGCAGGATGAAGATAAGGGGCCTTCTCCTGAGAGGATTGAGGTAATAAAAGATACCCCTGCTCAAGAACTTGATGATATCTTCACAAAGTACAGTCCACTAAATCAGAGCATACCAGGACTACAAGAGGACAACACTGCAAAATATGATGAGTCCTCCAGTTCAGATAATAATGAAAATGAAGAAAAGGTTCTTTCCCAAAAGAATATTTACCTTGATCCAGTGGAAAATGAAGGGATGATCCTGGTTGAAACACATCTTCCAAATACTCTTAACTAGGCATTATTTCAAGATCCCTATGCTCACTTATTGAAGGCGTATGAAGAAGGGATCAAGGTCATTAGGGGCAGTGTATTACCAAAGGCAAGAGGATTATTTAGCACTGCTGCTAAAAAACAAAAAGAATGGGAGTGGCCCTGTTTTTCCAACCTGACCAAGGAGATGAAGAAGGACCAATCATGGAATCATTTTTTGGATTGGTTGTACTGGAAAAGAGAGTTCATCAGCTAAAACATGTAAATGTTCCAAGTTAGATTAGGTTAGATAGGAAAGCAATAAAGCTCAACTTTGAGCATTTAGTTAGTTGTTGATTTTTGTCTTGTAAGAAAAAGAAAAATATAAAAACTATAGAAAAGAGAAAAGAGGGCAGATTTTAAAAAGAAAGGTACAAACCCATACCAAAAAAGAGAAAAAAATTCTAAAAGTGTGCAAGCTCAAATTCCACTTCTAAAGAACACACTCCTAGTTAGTCAAACAACCTAATCTTGACTAGCTAGTTTTAAATTTTCTGCTGATAGGATAGTGAATTCAATTTGCCAAACCGTTTAATCTTGGCTTATCAGTAGATAGATTAGGATAGAAATTAAAGGTTCAAACATGCTCAAAATATGAACCTAAGTTTCCAAAGAGAGACGACTCAAATCTGTTTTATTTTTTGAGTCAAAAAAGATGTAAATCTGGTTCTAATTAACTCAAAATCTGAACCAGAGAACAAAGAAGGAACAACTCAAACAGATTCAAAACAAAGCTGTAAGAGGATGAAGGAAGTGCTTTGAATTTTCAGATCTTAAGCCTTCCATTTTGATTTAATTTTCTGTAAAATAAATGTCTATGTGCAACCTATTTTTATGCCATAGACCAGCATCAAGTCAGACTGTTCAATCATGACTTGAATGCTTTTAAATTTCTGTTGTAGAATTTAGAGAATAAAAATCTTTTGGACAATTTAATCCCAACATATGGTAGAATAGGTAGAGAAGCATATGGGCTCAACTGCTTAATCTGAGTCCATGGAGAAATAAGAAGTGGAACTAGATTAGATTTTTGCTTTCAAAAATAATAAAAAGTTGTAAAGAGAGTTTTCCAATCCAAGTGCACTCTAAGAAGAAGAAATGTTAGATCAGTAGGATTGGGTAGGTAGAAGCTTGTATTGACAAAGATCCATTATCTTTATGGTTGCTAATATGTTTTCAGAGAAAGTCATCTCAGCAAAGGAAGGGCAGCCCAATGGATGAGGCAACTGATCAACCTCCCAGAGAATCCAAGTCTGAAAGTTCTTGATGCCTTCAAGAAGGCATCATCCCCAAGTGGAGCCACTGTTAGCCAGCTATAAATTTTTTTATACCAAATGTTGACTAAAACTCTTTGGAGCCTTCAAGGAACAAATTTTATGACTAAAAATTGTTGGCTCTTGAAGACTCTTGGAGGCCTCCTGCCTCTGTCCCAATCTTCACTACTGTGCCTTTTTCCCCTTCAGAAATCCTGCTGATTCCCAAGGAAAAATACTGCTGCAAACACCTTTTCCCTTTTCCATTCTTCCAAAACTTACCTTCATTTGCTCCCCTCTTTCTCCATAAAAATCCTCTATTTTCATGATTCCTTTTCTCCCTTTCATGAAAATCCTCTTTACATAGTTTAAGACTCATTTTTAAACTATATCGGAACCCTCAATTTCCCTTGAAAATCATTCAAAATCCATTTAAATGCATATTTTATATGTATTATGGACTTAAGCCCCCTCGGGCTAAGTCTTTAGCCTTTCCCCTCCATGCGTCTTGGTGTTAGAACCAAGAGCTAACCTTCCGGGTGCTTATCCATTTTTAAATTAATTATCTTCGCCCAATGTTCAAAACCTTAGTTTTATTTAAAAATGTCGGATTTATTATTTTCTAAAGTCTTCTGTCGGTCTGACTTGTAAATCATTCTCCGCCATCAATCTGATATGTAGATTGATGGCACAGAGTCCATCAGCCCGATGGTCCCCACCAACCACTCACCATTCCAAAAACCGTGCGGTATTCATCGCACCGCCTTTTGGCGACGACGGTTTTTTCCTGATTGGCAGCGATTCCATACGCTGGCCGACACGTGTCCTGGGCACTGTTCATAAAAATGCCGTCCATCGCGCGTTAACGTTTGGACGTGGACCTGACGCGATATTGATGTGTGCCGTCCGATCTGAGGCCGCCTATCCAACGGCTATCGCTTACCGAAGATGCCCGACAATTAACCGAGCTACGGTGCGACATTTAACGAATCTCCACCGTCGATCTGATCTGCAGATCGATGGCCCACATTTCATTGCCCTGTTTCGATCGCCCAGTCAACGTTTTCCACTTTGACTTCTCGTTTCCACTCCCGACCATCGATCTCTGCGCGATCGACGACTCTGATTTAAAAATTCTTCTGCCTTCTCTATGACTTCTCCTGATAAATCCTGACTGTTGGATGATGTCATCCAACGGCCACACTTCCTCCACATGCCTTCTGCAGCAATAAACCTATATATGCAGTATTTTTTAATATTTTTTTGTATTTTGTAGGGTTTAAATGATTTTCTCGCCATTTTTGAAGAAAATTCAAAAGAAGAGGGTGACGATCCTCCCGCCTTCAATTCACCAAAGAAAATCATCACAGGGTGTTAAAACCACGTTTTCATCAATCGTTCATGAAGCATTGATGCTACATAACCCTGCGCAGTCCTGCACATCCACAAAAACACCATGAATCAAGCACAGTCAGAGAATATCAGTGACAAAGGCCAAAATTTATCAGAACAGAGGATTAAAGAAAAATTTTGTGGGGATTACAGCTAAGAATGTTTATCAAAAGTCTAATCCCCGAGTTAAAACATAGTTTAAAGAAAATCTGAAGTGTTTTATCGACAGGGAAACCTCCACCGCCACAATTGAGGCAAATTCATCCCTCTAGCTACCACGATGCCACCTGTGCCTCAAAGTATTCAATCAAAGGCCTAATTTATTGATTAGGATCAAATATTTGTCTCAAAACGCAGCCAAAGAAGAAATTCTACTGGAAAATTAATGACAAACATCTACAGAGTTACTTCGACACCACATTGAGCCTCAAAGGTCAACAAAAGCTCCCATCGGGCTTAAATATTTATGAAAATCATTTAATATAGAGGATATATATGAAAGTTTCTTCATTGAGCCCCTCAAAGGCTCGGAAGCCATTAAGTCTGTATTAATTGTAATTGGAGATCTTTTATCAGATCTCACCTCCTCATTCTTCTATATATACTACTGCAGAAGATGAGAGAAATGTTGGTTGGCTGGTTGTTGGTTGATCACTAGTTGTAATATTGGAACTCTTTTAAATAATACATAGTCTGTTTAAGTTGAAGAAAAAATTGAAGTCTTGGAAGCCCTGATGATGTTGTTGCATGCTTGTGACTAAGAAGGCTCTATCATTGGATCCATGAGCTTGGCTGTTGGTGAAGTATTCTGAACTGTTTAATGTTTTTCCCCTATTTTCATTATGTTCCATAATTTCTTACCACAGTAGGATAGAAAGTATTAGGCTAAGAAATGACTCCTGGAAGCACCTTAGACCTGTTCATCCTTCACTGTTTTATGTTTTCTTCTGTTGAGGTATTTTAGAGTCTTCAATTTCTCTCTTTAGTCCTCATGCTTGCTTATTTCTATAATAGCTCAAATAGTTGATTTCAGCATGATTTATGGTTCTCCCTGCTTGTTTGCTATCACTTGAAAGCTCTTATTGAAGTCTCCCTTTGAAGTACCATTGTTTTAAGTTAGTCAAAGAGGTCTGTTTCGATCTTGCCCTTTGTCATTTCTTGAACAGTTGTTTTGAAGGTCTTTTATAGTTGTAATCATAGATGTATTAGGTGTTCCCTCTTCTATGACTGCAATTATCAGTTAATATTTTTTGTTTTATAAGTCATTTAAAATAAAATATTTGAGGAAATAGGGTGTTCCCCGAATCTTAGATTTCATTTTGAAAGTTGTCTTGAAGTCATTATTTGCTTAAAGAATGTTTTTAGAATTTATGGTTAGCCCTATCTGTCAAATATTTCTTTATTGTTAAAGTTATGTTTTCAAGTTCCCCTCATTGAGAATTAAACTTCTCTTTCCAAATCATTGATGTCCATCTCATTCCAAAACCAAAGGATCCTGTGGCAAAGTTAGATTTTCCCTCTGATATCCCATATCCCTTGATGAGTATGTTATGACCTCTTTTTGACTCCATTGCCCAATGAACCAGATGTTTCTCCATTCTATTTATCTTTCCCATATCTTCCATTTTCTGCTATGACAACCCAACCAAAAAAACAAACAAACACCTGCACTTAATAACTAGTCTAAAACCAATACTCAAAGCACACAAGATAAACCTTTGCAAAACAAACATTTGAGAGATCCCTCTCTGAGAATAGGAGGACTAGATCCTCGAACTATAAATATTGGTTCTGATGTTGCCTTGTCTTTTGATTTTCCAAACTATCAAAACACGGGACACCAATAGATGGATTCTCAGGCTATAACCAGATTGCGATTAAAAAAGAAGACCAGCATAAAACTACCTTTATCTTTCCTTGGGGCACATTTGCGTATCGTAAATTCCCATTCGGTCTGAAGAATGTTGGAGCAAATTTTCAGCGGGCTATGGACTATGCTTTCCACGACATTCGAAATATTGTATAGGCTTACTTGGATGACCTTCCGGCCCATTCCAAAAAATGACCTGATCACCTTGCTCATCTGAAAGAAATTTTTGCTAGGTGTAGATTCTACAATATACGTCTGAATCCTCATAAGTGCGTATTCATGGTTGAGTCCGGGCATCTGTTAGGTTTCATTGTCTCCAAGCAAGGGATTATGGTTGATCCCGATAAGGTTAAAGAAATTTTTGAATTGCCGGCACCACAATCCATCCTCCAACTCCAACGTTTGCAAGGGAAGGAAAACTTTTTACGTCGATTCATTGTTAACTATGCCAAGATGACGAAAGGATTTATGCGATTATTAAATAAGGGAACATTATATTTGTGGGATGAACAAGCTCAGTGGTCATTTTATGCTTTAAAACATACACTTGTTTCAGCCCCACTCCTTAGTGCCCCATACTACTCACGCGAATTTCTCCTATACTTGGCAGCCTCACCATCCTCCCTTGGAATGGTTCTGGTTCAGGTTCACAATGACGACAGTGAACATGTGATATACTACTTGTCAAAAGGTCTAATCGGACCCGAACTACGTTACTCACATGTGGAGAAACTTTCTCTGGCAGTATTCTTTACCGTCACCTTAATCCGACATTATATATTGATGCGAGAGACTACTGTTATAGATTTGGAGAACCCCATGCGACACATCCTGTCTCGACAAATTATTGGAGGAAAATATTCCAAATGGATCATAATCCTCCAACAATTTGATTTGGTCTTCACAGCTACCAAAGAAAATAAATCTCTAGTCTTCGCCGAATTACTATCGGACCTTCCCAGAATCGACCTAGGAGAAGTAGCTCATGATCCATTTCTTGATGAATTTGTATACTTGGTCGATTCTTCGAACCCATGGTATGGAGAAATTCTGGTCTACCTACAAGCCCAACACTTCTGCCCAAATCTCACGTCTGACGACCTTCGTCGTATTCTCCACCATGCAAAGCACTGCCTCGTGCTAAACGATACATTATATCACCATGGTGTTGATACTATTCTCTGACATTGTCTCACTTTCGATGAAGCAGAATGTGTTTTGAATGACTGCCACGCAGGGGCGTGCGGTGGTCATCTTCGGCTACAGCTACTGCCCAAGAAATCATGCGCGCAGGTTATTATTGGCCCACTTTGTTTAAAGACTTCATTTCAGCGGTCCAGAAGTGCCATCCATGTCAAATTTTCACGAAGAAAATGCGTGCTCATATCGCCCCCCTTCATCCGGTTATCTCCATTGGTCCTTTTTCCAAATGGGGAATTGACTTCATCACCTGCAATCCCATTTCGGAAAATGGACACAACTACATCGTGGTTGCGGTCGACTACTTTATGAAATGGGCGAAAGCCATTCCCACTTTTAAGGCTGATGGCGAAAGCGCCACTCTCTTCCTGTTCAATCAGGTAATATGTCAGTTTGGCGTACCCCTATCTATTGTCACAGATCATGGATCCCACTTTCAGAATCATATGATGACCAAATTAACATCCATGCTAGGTTTTCTACAAGATCAATCTTCGTCTTATTATCCTCAAGCTAATGGTCAAGTCGAAGCCATAAATGGCGTCCTCAAAACCATGATTCGTCGATTGGTCGGAAATCATAAAACCACATGGCATTGGAAGTTGTATTCCGCATTATGGGCATACCGAACGTCAGTCAAAACTGCCAAAGGCTTCACGCCATTTCAACTTGCATTCGGCTTGGAGGGAGTACTTCCAATCGAGTGTGAAATTCCATCACTCAAAATCGTGGTTGAACTCCTACCCGGCACCACTACCACAGAAGAGTGCTTGCTCTTGCTCGATCATTTGGATGAAACTCGTCGAGATACTACACTAGCACTCAAAGCTCACCAACGCCGAGTCAAAGCTCAATAGGACAAATCTGTCAAGCCTCGTTCTTTCCAAGAGGCTGATCTTGTTCTACTCTTATGATCAGAAACATGACCTCTTAGGGGCAGGAACACTCCAACCATTATGTCTTGGTCCTTACATCATCACTAAAGTCCTCTCAAAAGGGGCTTACGAACTTCAATACTGTAATGGAATTCCGCTCGCGGAGCCTCGCAACGGGCTCTAACTAAAGAAGTATTTTTCCTAGTTTCACACTAGGCGTATACTTTGTAATTTTATGTATATAAGTTTTTCCTATTGTTTTGATGTCTTTGGATATTTTTTGGTTTGGAGGTGTTTTTCTCATCTACAATATTTTTCTTTCACACAGATGCCATCATCCTCCTTATCATATGTCGGATACACGGACGGTGCTAGTCGTCACACTAGACATATTGCTTCAGCTGCTTGGGTTCTCTATACTCCTGAGTCAGAACTTCTTGGTTCTAGGGGAATTCTCCTAGGTAGCACCACTAATAACGTTGTCGAGTACATGTCCGTGATCCAAATCCTCATGGAGGTTGCATCTCGTGACATCTCCAATTTAGTGGTCAGGTTAGATTCCCAACTCGTCATTATGTAGTTAAAGAATCATTACCGTGTCCATCATCCAGTATTATTACATTATTTTTTAAGGGTGCGACTCTTAGAACGTCAATTTCAAAACAATCACATTTGAGCACGTTCCTAGAGAATTTAATGCATTAACCGATTCTTTGGAAAACTATGTGTTAGATTGGCATTTTTCAAATTTGTTATAAAAGATTTACACATGAGTATATATATTTTTTGTCCCATAGAAAATACATGAAAAATTAAAAAACACAAAAATCACCAAAAAGTATGTATATATATATATATATATGTCATGTCCAGTACAATAGTTACATCAAAAAATCTTCCAAATCTTGGGTGTTTTACAAAAATTTGGCTATACTAAGCCGCGCTCTGACACTTATACAACTGCTCCACCAGCTAGGCATGATGTTCAAAATAACATACAATTTCCCTGGCTATCCTCCTCAGAGGCACTAGGTATCTCTCTAGCACACCTACGGTATGCCGCTGCAGATGAACTGGAACCTCCCACATAGGAAGAGGTGGTATACCCATACTCAAAACCTCCAAGTTCCTGGAGAGTTCATGTAGGATTTGGGCATCATCATCTCCGGTGGCTTCTGCATCCTCAGCTGGTGCGCCAACCCCAGGTTGTTGTAGTCCTCACTGTGCATAGCAAGGGGCCCCAACTGGGTAGACAGGTGCCACATCTGTGTCAAGAAAACAAGCTTCATGTCAAAACATATTTTTCACCCTATTTCAAACAAAAAAATTGCATAAACATTCAAAATACAAAAACAAAGTACTTCCTAAAGTACATTGATCATTTCTTTCTTACCATCGAGTCCCCATTGGGTGCCAGGGGGCAACACTAACTCTAGATCACAAGTGAAGTTCATCCCTACAGAGGGATAATCCTCAATCATAATGATCCGCGAGTTCAGCCAATGAAAAAATCCATCATCAAAGCAGTGACAGACTGGACCCTCTCCAGTCCGCGGAATCAAAGCTGCCGACCGAGCCTGTCTCAACTTGCGTGGGCCCAATGACGCTGTAATGATCCTGGGTCTCATCAATGGCACCTGCTCCAGTAATAAGAAAATGATCAATGTGCCATACCCAAACTCTCTTTGTGAACGGGTCTTGCATGCTGTAAGCTCTGCTCGGACCCGACGGATAGCTCCATCACACCAGTCAAAAACCTGAGGCTGAATACAATCCAAAGCTAGTAGCATCTGGGCCTTGGTGGCCACATGCTGACTCTTGGCCCCGGCCAAGAGAACAATCATCCATAGTATAGACCTCAGTGGTCTCAAAGCCACCCGTGCAATAGGCAACCGGTTGCTCACAGCCTCTGTGTTGCGTATGCAATGAGCAAGAATGAGATCAGAAGTGGAGCGCGGATCCGCTCTAGACCCCGTCAAGTTGGGCCTCGGTCCACGACATGACAGGCCGGTTAAAAGGTACACATCATCGTTCTTGTTTGAGAGCTCATTGCACCCAATCCAAAAGACATGGTGATGCTCGTCCCATTGCTAAATCAGCCACCTCAGGAGGTCCTCTTGACCCTTCAGCAGTTCTAAACGTGCATATTTTAGCAAACCGCATCGGTGGAGAGCCATCAAACTTGCAGCATCAGTAACCATATCTCTTTCTTCCCGTTCATGTTCTCTCTCTCACCAGATGCTCACGATTAACAACTGAATACCTGCCAATGCAACATTTTCAACTGATTAGAAATTTCTCGGAACACTTCAAAATGTTTATTAATGAGTTCTTAAAATATGCTCTGCGCCTAACGCGGGCTATAGAGAAAAATGGAGTGTGCTAACACGTCCTCCCTTCACGGGAAGTGCGCTTAATGCGGGTCCAGCACTGCTGGCCCACGTTAGCCACTAATATTTTTTAGGGCCTACCAAATTTCTCATTTTGAACTAGCAAAAATTCACAAAAACAAAATAAAATGATAGCAGGAGGTTCTAGCTCTTACTTGGATCTCGCGTGAAGAAGAATCGTTGCCCGGATTGACCGTAATCGCCAGCTGAAGTTTTCACCCTTTTTCACCCCAGAGCTCCTTCACAGCACTCAAAACAGTGAAAATGAAATTTTTCTGACCTTCTTATTACCATTTCTAGGGCATGAATCTCTTAGCTAGTCTGCAAAAAGTTGTGAATTCTTGCTGCATATATGTCACAACTATTGAGTTTAGTTACTGATGTTCTGATGAGTGATCAAGATTTATATGCAGACATAACCATGTTTTAACCCTTTTGTTGAGCATTCTTTTTACAGTATTTTTCTTGCTCTTTAATCCAAAAAACCTTGAGTTCTCTTCTTCAGACTCGTTAAACTTATACGAAGTCGATTTCGAGCGTTCTTTTTATGGTCTTTTTCTTGCTCGTTAATCTGAAAAACCTGGAGTTCTCTTCTTCAGACTCGTTAAAACTGATATGAAGAAGCACTGAGCTTTGTTTTAAGGGACTTTTTTCTAGCTCATAAAAATGAAAAAACCCTGAGTTTCCTTTGTCGGGCTTGCTAAACTACCACGACAGATAGTAAAGAGCCATTCTTTTTCCTCTTTTTCAAAGTTATTTAAACAGAAAAAGTGACCGAGTTTTCTCTGTGTGACTCGTTAAAATTTCATGGAGACCACCGAGTTTTTCTTTGTTGGACTTGTTAAAAATTTCACAAAGAGTACTAGGTTTACTTTGTCTCCTCGTACTCATAAAAAAATGAGGTAGACGTCCATTGAACATAGATTTTTCACTTTTCCAGCTTTGATGGACTAACTCATGGAAAATGAATTTCTTCGGGCTTAATATTCTCCTTTTGCCGTGCCCAATTATGAAGACATGACAAAGGTACCCCATGGAGTTGTCTTTTACGACATTTTTTAGACTCTCTAAAGATGAAAAATTCACTGAGTTTACTCGTCTGGACTCGTTAAACCTAATCAGACAGGGAATGGAGTTGTCTTTTACGACATTTTTCAGACTCTTTAAATATGAAATATTCACTGAGTTTACTTGTCTAGACTCGTTAAACCTAATTAGACAGGGAAAATTTTGGACAAAATGGATACTACCTCTGTTACATTTCAGAAAGGTCGATTTGGCAGCAAAAATCTTGAACATGGCACTTCCCAGAAAACTCTTTCGTAGTTAGCCGAACCCTACCATCTATGAGTATTAGCCTTCATCTCCCAGTGTTCCTACACTGGTAAAATCCTAAAAAAATCTTTGGTGTTCAATAAGCCTCAGCTACCTAGTACCCTATTACAGTGCCTTCTATTGTTCAAGTAGATCTCGCTATCTACTGCTCCTCTTATCAACCAAATCGCTCATTATGCAAGAAATTATTTGTCGTCAGTTATCCCCATTTTCTCTTCATTATTTCCATCAAAAAAAAATCATTTGTTTCCTGTTTTGTGTTGACTGATGTGGGATGCCTGAGTGCCTACCTTTCAATAGATCTCTTCCTATCGACTTCAACATCTTATCTAGGAAGTTGATCCAGAAACCCATCAGTACCCAAATACTTGCAAAAATCAGTGGCAGGTAATCTTGTGTTTGATTAGGAGTCTTCATCATTGGCTCCTGATCGAATGATTCTATGAATGTTCGAATTCAACTCTTTTTATTCACACTCGCTAGATTGTACTGTGCATCTTAGGGACCATCATCATTATCGGTGGCCACCTTCACATCTGTTAACAGTTTTCATTATCGAATGGTAATCAGACGATTTCTCACATGTTTGACGAAAAATCCTTCATTCACATGTTGAGAAATATGCAGTTTAAGTGAAGCGGTAGTCAAGACCTTGGGGCAAAGGTTACACCATTACAGCTATGTTCCCTTCCCCAAGTTGCGATATTGTTTATGGAGACAGCTTGTTCAACTTGATCCTGTTATGACAGACACTTCCACATTATGCTTATTGGTGGACAGATTCTTCATATCTCTGTACTAGAGAAATCATGTTGATTAGCTACTGAGCATGGGAATGCCCAACTCAAGACAGATACTATATTTTTTGACATATGTTGTGTTAGCCACTGATAAATTCTGTTATACCAAGAAGTGGCTAATTTTGTTCTTCAAAACTTCAAGAGATAATTCCCTTTGAAAACCTATCATCTTTGAATTTTTTATGAAGATAATTATTCTTTTAGTTAATCTCCACTGTTGTTTCCCTCATAAACCTAAAAAATCTACTGTTTACTAAGAGAAAAACTGCTTAAAAGGCCTCATTTTCCCTCATTTTCACTTCTCCATTTTCCTTCTTCACTTCATCCATAAACCCCTTCATTTGCCTCTCATTCATTCGAATTTCCCATTAAATCCTTGTAAAATCCATTTGTAAGGTTTAATACCCCTTTTTTACTCTTATCAGAACCCCCAAAATCCTTTGAAAATCCTTAAAAAAAATCCTAAAAAATAGTCTTTTTGCATTAAGGCTTAAAGCCCCTTTGGCTTTAGCCCCAGCTCCTTTTCCCTACATGAGACCCGAAGCTATGACCTAGAGTTAACCCCCATCGTGCAATCGCAATCGGGGTCCTCTTTTTTCCTTATTTGCCTTTTTACTTTCAAAAAATCCGATGCGATTAAACCTTTTTCTTATTAGCCTCCGATCTCCTCGCCTTCTTCACAAAACCATAGCCCCGCAGTTGGGTGCTAAAAGCACTAAAAAACCTTCCCAAACCTTGTTTTCCTTTGTTTTTTATAAAAACCTGACGATATGTTTTAAAACAAATCTAGGCCATTGATCTCTGCAGATCAACGACCATCGGCTCATCGCATCGCAAAATCCACATGAGTCATTCCCTTTTCCATTATTTTCAAAATTTCGATGTGATCCCTTTGATTCAATCTCAGTCATCGATCATCCTTCTAATCCGATGGTCAGCGCAACATCGCATCGCAACTTATCCCTTAGTATTTCTTTCTTTGCATCCAATGCCGATCCCCTGATTCAATCTCAGCCGTCGAATCCACAAGAACCGACGGCTCAGATTGAATCACGCTCCACTCAAAGGCCCTTACCATCCCACCTACCGATTAAATCTCCACCGTTGATTTATCTTAGATCTAACGACCCTCACTTAATCGCATCGGTGCATTCCATCGTCCCTCTACTTTTCCATCCCGTCGATCGCGATCCTGCGATCAAATCTCGGCCAACGATCCTCCAGATCTTACGGTCCACCTTCCTCTTTCCTTCCGCCCTTATACAAAAGGTGGCCCCCCCTCTTCCCCTTGTTTCCATTTCCTTTGAAACCTTACCATTCCTGTATATTTTTGTTTCCTGACAGAAGGTTTTAAAAGTTAATACTGACCGTCGATCTTTGAAGATCTAAGGTCATCAGGCCCCATTTTTCTGCCCTTTTCATTTTTTTTTATCTCCGCTCCTTTTTCCATTATAACTATTTATCAAAGGAATTCAACAATCAGATAGCCTATTTCACCCTCCATTGCGCACCAATTTTTGTTGACGTCACCTGGAACCCGCATACCTTTTCATCCCACAACTCTTCATCCATTGTGCTCAACCCACACCGTTGAATCTTCTACCCATCATCCAAAGGCTTAAAATGCATATCGCGTAATTTTTGCTCTCAAACTTTAACACCAAAAAATTACGCGATATAAGCAGTTTTGAAAAGACACGTGTTGAACGCAGACCCATATCACGTTTTTTGGGCCAAAATCTAAAACTGCCTCAGAGCTGCGCGAAAACCACTGCCGGTTTTCCGCTATACCACTCCTCCCTCCGCAATGTAACTCTAGATTACATCCTAGCCATCGATCTCTGAGATCGGACAACCCCGATTTAACCTTACCACCAATTCGTTTTCCCTCCATATTTCCTCCAAACGACCTCATTAAATAATCTCAACTGTAGATCTCCGTTCTTTGATCTAATCCAACGACCCTTATTCAATATCGTGCCCAAACTCCATTATTCACCTGGTTAGCTATTCTGCCAGGTTCTTCTCCCTTTTGTCGCTGCATTTGCTCATTCGCACGGCTTCAAACTGCCCTCCATAAACCCTCCAAAGTAGTTTAAACCAATAAAATGCAGGATTTCAATAATATTTGTGTGTTTTGTGAAGGTTTAATGAAGTTAAAGTTAAAACTTTCCGCAGGTGATTACACTGTTATTGGCCAAGGATGACGATCCTTGCAGCCTTTTGATACATATTAAAGGGTTTCAAAGGGATAATTTAACGTTTTCAGGGAAGCGATAAGTCATTATTATCAATTTTCTGAAGAAAAAACTCCACTAAACCCTATGCGCACCTGTAAAACAACAAAACACAGTCAGCATCAATTATGAAAGCGTATCAGTGTCAAAGACGAAGATTATGGTTTAATCAAGCCTAAACACCAATCCAAATATAAATCACTGTGTTTAGGAAACAAAGAATCAGATCCAAAACACCTCAGAGCCATATTAAAGGGGCTAATTTATTCCCCAGCTACTATATTGCCACCTTGCAGCTCTCTGCCTCAAAGGAATACCCAGATCAACTCTCAATCCGAAACATTAAGGCTAAAGGCAGCTGAATAGTTATTACAAGCAAAATAAATATCCCAACTGTCAGTAGAAGTTATTGAAAAGATAAGAAAGTTCCTTAAAGTCAATATTTTTACCCATTGAGCCTTAAAAAGCATAAATAGAGTAAATAAAACAAAATTGTAATTCGATGCGTTCCTACCTTATGCCTTGCATGGTTTTCAAGGCTAGGAGTTTCATTTAGTGTAGAATTTATTACACTTCAATCCTAAAACTCTTCCAGCTCCTCATTTCTTCTATAAATACTTCTGAAGAAGATGAGATACAAGTTGATTGTTCAATAGTTGTAATACTGAAACTCTCTAAAATAACACATAGTCTGTCTGAAGTTGAGGAATAAATTGAAGTCTTGGAAGATTGATGATGTTGTTGCATACTTGTTATTGGGAAGGCTCTATCACTGGATCCATGAGCTTGGTTGTTGGTGAAGTATTCTGAACTGTTTAATTTTTTCTCCTATTTTCATTTTGTTCCATAAATTCTTACTACAGTAGGATGAAAGTTTTAGGCTAAGAAATGACTCCTACAAGGACCTTAGACCTATTCATCCTTCACTGTTTTATGTTTTCTGCTGCTGAGGTATTTTAGAGTCTTTAATCTCTCTCTTTAGTCCTCATTCTTGTTTATTTCTATAATAGTTCAAATAGTTGGTTTCAGCATGATTTATGGTTTTCCCTGCTTGTCTGCTGCCGCTTGAAAACTGTTTTTGAAGTCTCCCTTTGAAGTACCATTGTTTATAGATAGTTAGCCAAGGAGGTTTGTTCTGATCATGCCCTTTGTCCTTGCTTGAACAATTTTTTTAGAGGTCTTCATAGTTGTGATCATAGATGTTTTTAGATGTTCCCTCTTTTATGACTGCAATTATCAGTGAATATTTTATGTTTTCTTTGTCATTTGAAATAAAATCTTTGAGGAAATAGGATGTGCACTTGAATCTTAGATTTCATTTTGAAAGTTGTCTTGAAGTCATTATTTGCTTAAAGGATGGTTTGTAGAATTCATGGTTAACCATGTTTTTCAAATACCTCTTTATTGTTTAAGTTATGTTTTCAAGTTCCCTTTGTTGAGAATTCAATTTCTCTTTCCAAATCATTGATGTCCATGTCATTCATAAAACCAAAGGATCCTGTGGCCAAGTTAGATTTTCCCTCTGATATCCCATATCCATTGATGAGTTTGTCATAAACCTCTTCTTGACTCCATTTTCCCAATGAATCCAACATTTCCCCTTTCTATCTATCTCTCATAGATCTTTCATGTTCTGCTATGACATTCAACTAAACAAAAAAACAAACACTTGCACTTAATATCTAGTCTAAAACCAATACTCAAAGCACACAAGATAAACCTTTGCAAAAAAAATAATTTGAGAGATCCCTCTCTAAGAACAAGAGGACTAGATCTTGGAAATATAAAGATTGGTTCTGATGTTGCCTTGTCTTTTGATTTTCCAATCTATCAAAATGCAGGACCCCAACATAATGGCGATCATGGTGGGACCTTTCTGAGTTAGTGACAATCTAAGTACACCTTAGGACTCTAGAAAATCCATTGTCTTCAAGAATATCTAGTGATTATTAGCCACCTCATCGCCCAACATAATGGTGATCACGGTGGGACCAATGAGTTCATAGTTGACTAGCAAGCTCTTATAGACTCATTAGTCTTTCAAAAAACCATAGAAACTTAGAAAAACCCAAAAATATTTCAGATTGGCTTCCTAATAAACATGGTGGTGGAACCATTCAATATTTTACCTTCATAAAAGCTAAAAAGTTTCCACCTGGCAACTCCACTAGCCCCACTAGGCCTATTACCCATCTAGCTCTCCATATTTCATTAATATTGTGTTCACCAGCCTCAAGGAAGTTTAGAAGCCTAGTCCCATACTAGATAAGATATTGTGAGAGGCAAAATTTTCAAAAACAATCCCTAAAAAACTTCAGCCTTTCTCATTTTTGAAAAGTAGTCTAGCTTCACATAGGATCAACACTAGATCCCATCCAGACCCTAATCCTCCTACAATAGCTGACAATCCAGAGAGAATTCTATGGCAGACTTCTAAATCTAGAAAATTAGCTGCTGATGGGAGCCTCTTAAGAACAAAATCTGTCCCTGAAAACCTTGTTGTCTTAGAGGATTTACACTTTGACTTACATCATAAAAAGAACATATTTAGAACTAGGTCTCAAGGTGATTTAAACCAAATTGATCTTGACATTGTAGATTTGCAGCAAAGCTTTAGTAGAGAAGCCTCACCTTCCACTCCTCCTGATTCCCAGCTTCTTCACAACCTTAGCCTCTTTCATAATAAATCTGCTCAAAACCAGTTTGCTGGCCCAAGCGTTTCTTCCACTCCAATCCATACTACCACTGTTCAAAACACTCCATTTCAGCCCACTTTCCCTCTTTTAAATCCACCTTTCTTTCCAGCCATGGCAACATGGTATGCCCCATTAGTGTTACCACAACCTCTGGTTCCCTTACCAAATGACTATCAATCTAAAATTCCTCATTTCACTGCAAATGAACCTACTACTGCCCAACAACATATAGACAAAATGAATGATGCATTTGATTACATGGAGATAGAAGGTGAGACTATACATATGGGAATTTTTTCCCAAAGTCTAGGGGGAGAAGTGAAAAAATGGTTTAAAAGCGTAAATCCTAACATCATCAATGATCTCCCTGCTTTGAAAAAAACATTCATAAAAATATGGGAAATCAAAAGGAATCCTCTCCAAATCTTAGCAGAGTATAGCAGTCTTAAAAGAAATCAAGGGGAGAGTGTTCATGATTACTCCACCAGGTTTAATAGTATCTACAATACTCTTCCACCTCACATGAAACCTTCCGAAGGCATGGCCTGAGTGATATATCCTGAAGGTTTTGATGCTGAAATGGATTATCAACTAAGGGAGAGAGATTACTTAACTCTAGAAGACATGTAGAAAGGAGATGTGAGTGTAGAAGCAAACATAATTGGGAAAATAAATAAGTTAAGATAAGAAAAGAGGTAACTTATAAAGATGACATTGCACCCTCAACCTCATCTTCTGACACCAAAATTGACAACCTAGTAAAATTAATGGAGAAGATGCTTGAAAATATCAACTTGAATGATAGAGTACCACCAAGAGAACCTCAAAACAACCAAAATAGAAATAGAAATCAGAATTATAGAAGAGAAAACAATCAAGATAGGAAAAAAGAAAGTGACCAACAGATTAGACCTCCCTTCCAACAAAACTATGTAGATCAATATGAGGAATATAGGGAGATTGAAAGGTTGGGAGAAGGTCATGTAAAATTGATTGGATCAAATAGTGGGGATGATGTCTTCCTCACTGAAGAAGGACAAGGTTTCTTCTCCTCTGATCAAAATACAAACACCTATGAAGATTATGATGATTATAGATTGGGGTTTGAAAATGCAATCATGGAGGCGCACAAACAATATGATCTTAGGAGCAAAGGGGACATAGACAATTCAAAAGACAAAAACAATAACAATGCTGTTAAGAAAAATGCAGAAATTCAGCCTAAGAAAACATCAGACAAACCCAACATTTTGGCTAAGAAACCAGACTTAAACAAAGAGAAAATTAGCCAGCCGAATGTTGAGAAAAATATCCCTAGCACTTCAGCTAGTGGAATTAACAAAACTGTCCCAATTACCAGTCCAAACAAGGTTTAGCAAGTCAAAATTGCTGAAATGAATTCAATTGAAAAAACAGATGTAAATATGACCAAATCAGTAGTTCCTTTCAGCCTTGAGGGAGAGATTGCAAAGATAAAAATTACTATACCTCTAGGTGAACTAGTAACCCAATAAGTGTACAAAAACCAAGTTTTGAAAGCTTTGAACTTAGGAAGTGATACTGATACCTTAAAATTGACAGATGACAAGCCTGAGTTGTTGTTTGGTCCAGAATTTGAAGGAAAATATCAAGAAGGAGCTGTCCCTCCCTTCTATGTTAGTTTTAATATACATGAGAAAATTTTACACAATGCCATGTTAGACTCTGGAGCTTCACATAATATTATGCCCAAAGTAGTAATGGAAAGCTTAGGCTTAGAAATTACTAAAATAGACAAGGATTTATATTCCTTTGATTCAAGTAGAGTCAAATGCTTGGGTTTAATCAAATATTTATGTCTTAACTTATCTCAAATCCCTGCTAAGAGTCTAGTGATGGACATAGTTGTAGCTGATATTCCCCCAAAGTATGGCATGCTTTTATCAAGATCATGGGGAGCCAAACTTCAGGGGAGCCTTCAAATGGACATGTCTTATGCCACCATCCCAGTTTTTAACCAAAACAGGAGGTTATACAAGGAATCCCACATGAAATACATGGTGAGAAACATAGATAAACCAAACAATTCTCCAATATATTCCATTCAGTCAAGCTTAGATTCCTTCATCTTATACAATGAAGATGAAATCACTCAACAAGAAAGGGAAAACCAAGAGCAAATTAGTTCACTAGAACAATCAAATCTTCCCTCAAATCAAATTCAAAACATTGAAAATCAACAGCAACAAGAGAATGAAAATGAGGCTGATATACTTTGGAAAATAAACTTTGATGGATCTTGTAATAAAACATGTGCAGGGGTAGGTGTATGGATTCAAAATACAAATCAGAGTTTTTCATATAAACTGGATTTTCCATGCACAAAAAATATTGCTGAATACGAAGCACTTCTCCTTGGCTTACAATTGCTTAAACAATTGAAAGCCTAAAGGATATCAATCTTAGGAGATTCTGAACTTATCATAAGATAAATGAAAGGAGAATACTCAGCTAGAAACCAAAGAATTAGAGAGTATCGAAATGCTGCCCTAGATTTATTAAAAACCTTTGAAAAGTATGAACTCATTTTCATTCCAAGAGCACAAAATCATATAGCAAATGAACTTGTCTTCAATGCCAGCAACTTCCAAATACCTCAGATAAATGAATAGCTTAGTGTAAAAGTAAAACACATATCTGCAGTGCCAGATAATGAGGATCACTGGTAAGTGTTCGACTCTGACAAACACAGATGATTTCCTAAAATCAGAAAATGATTTTGACATACCAACATTAGAAACCAACCATAAAGAAAACTGTTTGTACATTGAACAAATCCCAGAAATTGAAATGACATCTTTTCCTGATATAAATCAATATGAGAATCCTTTTGAAGCAGAATTAATTGACAACGTAGACCAAAAATACTTGGAAATTTTACAGTGCAAGAATGATACAATTCCAAGGGGTCTTACACCTTTAGAACACCTCTTTGATTTAAATGATGTAGCCAAAGAACCAGGAATCGAACCTGTGGAAACAGATGTACAAGAACATAATGTAGGTAGCCTGGCAAAACCCAAGATGATTAAAATGTCCAGCACTCTCCCAACTCACATAAAATTGGAATACATAGAGCTGTTCAAAGAATATAAAGATGTGTTTTCTTGGGAATACAAAGATCTGAAATATTATGACACCAGCATCATTCAACACAAAATTCCTCTTAAGAAAAATCAGAAACCTTTCAAACAAAAACTAAGGAGAATAAACCCTGTTTTACTGCCTTTAGTTAAGAAAGAAATTGAAAAAATGCATGATGCTGGGATTATAGTACCCATTAGATATTCACAATGGGTGTCAAACTTAGTTTCTGTTAGGAAGAAGACAAGGGAAATCAGGCTCTGCATTGACTTTAGAAATTTAAATAGATCCTCTCTAAAAGAAAAATACCATTTTCCCAAGATGGACCATATACTTCAAAGGGTAGTTGGGTAAAAAAGAATATCACTGTTGGATAGGTTCTTGGGTTACGATTAGGTGTTAGTGCTCCTAAGTGATCAACTCAAAACTGCTTTTACTACACCTTGGGGCACCTTTATGTATGTCAAAATTCCATTTGGTTTGATGAATGCAGGGGCCACCTTCCAAAGGGCCATGTATATAGCCTTCTATGAAGATATTGGCTATTTTATAATCATTTACCTTGATGACATAACCATTTTCTGAAAAACTGATGAAGAACTTTTGATTCACTTGAGAAAAGTTTTTGAGAAGTGTAGGAAATTTGGCTTATCTTTGAATCCCAAGAAGACACTCTTTGGTCTCCAAGAAGGTAAAATTCTTGGTCATATAATTTCAGAAGAGGGAATCAAAATAGACCCTAAAAGGATAGATGTCATATTGCAAATCTGCCATCCAAGAAGCCTCAAAGAGTTACAATCTTTCATTGGAAAGATTAATTTTTTGAGGAGGTTTATCCCCAACCTTGCTGAGCTATTAAAAAACATTACAAACATGCTTAAGAAAAAAGTAGGTGTGAAATGGAATTTAGAAGCTAAACAATCAATTGAACAAGTTAAACAAGCTCTCACTCAAACACCAGTCTTGATTAGTCTAGATTTCACCAAAGACTTTTATATCTTTTGTTTTGCATCTAAACCTACAATAGCTGCGGTATTACTTCAAAAGAATGACTTGGGGAAAGAACAACCAATATCCTTTTTTAGTATGGCCTTAAGAGATGCTCCTCTCAAATATAACATCATGGAGAAGCAAGCCTTAGCATTAGTGAAAGCATTAAAAGACTTTAGAGTCTATATTTTACACTATCACATAATTGCTTTTGTTCCACATACCGTTGTCAAGGACATTTTAAGTCAAGACCCTGATGGTATAAGGGGAAAATGGATTGCAACTATTCCTGAATATGACTTAGAAATCAGGCCCACCAAACTAGTTAAAGGGCAAGGATTAGCAAAACTCATGGCCGAGTCAAATTTCCAAGCACTAGATATGAACATGGTAGATGTGTTGGAAGAAGTAGAAGAATTCACTACCCCTTTCATTGAAGAAACATTTCTGAATTCTTCGTGGTATGCTAACATCATTTATGTGCTTTTATATTTGAATGCCCCTCCTTCTTTGTCTAAAACTAAAGCAATATTTTTGAAACAGAAAGCTTTAAGTTATTGCATCTTAGATGGGGTGTTGTATTGGAAAAATGCTGTTGGAATTTTGCTTAAATGTTTACTTGAAGATGATGTAGGAAAAATAATGCATGAGCTGCATGAAGGAGAATGTGGAGGACACATTTACTAGAAGACCACAATAAACAAAATCCTCAGATTTGGTCACTATTGGCCCACCCTTTTCCCAGACACTCAAAAGTTAGTCATGTCTTGCCATAAGTGGCAAAAAAGAAAACTCCTTCCCTTACCTTTACATCCTATCAGTGTTGAGACACCCTTTCAACGATGGGGCTTGGAATTCATTGGGAAAATTCACCCATCTTCCTCAGCCCAACATAAGTAGATCCTCACTGCCACTGACTACTTTACCAAATGGATAAAAGCTATACCCTCTAGAAATGCTACTAACTCCGTCATTATCAAGTTCTTTGAAACAAATATCATATCCAAATTTGGTTGTCCTAGAAAAATCATAACATATAACGCTATTGCCTTTAAATATAAGAGAATGGTTTATTTTTGTCACAAATACCACATTACCTTGGGCCATTCTACTGCCTAATATCCCCAAGGAAATGGATTAGCTGAATCCTCCAGTAAGAGCCTCATCAATATTATCAAAAAGCTATTGGAGCAGAATTAGAAATCATGGCACAGTAAGCTGGTTCATGCCTTATGGGCTGATAGATTAACTACAAAAAAGTAAATAAATATGTCCCCCTATTAGCTGGTTTATGGCATGGATGCAGTCTTCCCAACATCATTAGGAGTTCCAGTCATGAAAATCCTCCAAGAAGTGCAGATTGAAGAAAATGATATGCAGAGAAGAATCAACCAAAAAATTCATTTACAACAGAATAGAGAATAAGTCTATGAAAGAACACAGTTAGTCCAAGAAAATATCAAGAAGCTATTTGAAAAGAGGACTAAGGCAAAAAATTTCCAAGTTGGAAATGTTGTTCTTGAATGGGATTCAAGAAGAGAAGAGAAGGGAAAACATGGCAAGTTTGAGAACTTGTGGAAAGGACCCTATATTATTCATGCTTAGAGGGGTCACAATGCATTTTTCCTAAAGGAATTGAATGGAGAAGATTTATATGGAGGTCCTGTCAATGGCAGGATTCTCAATCATTACTTTTTCCAAGAGTCATGAGTTTCAAAGCATTTTATTTTCCATTGTAAATATCATTGTTTAAACATTGCATTCAAAGTAAGAAAAATAAAAATCCAAAAACAATAGAAAAGAGAAAAGAGGGCAGATTGTAAAACAAGAAAGGTACAAATCCATACCAAAAAAGAGAAACAAAATATGAAAGTGTGGAAGCTCAAATGCCACTCCTAAAAACACACTTCTAGTTAGTCATACAACCTAATCATGAATAATTAGCTTTTCAATTTACTGCTGATAGGTTAGTGAATTAGATTTTCCAAACAGATCAATCTTGGCTTATCAGTAAGGTAGATTAGGTTAGAAGAAAAAAAGGTTTAGACAAGCTCAAACTGGAACCAGAAAGAGAGAAAAAAAGCTCGAACAAATTCAAAATCAGAGCTGAAGAAGATAATGAAGGAAGTTTTAATTTTCAGATCTTAAGCCTTCACATTTTGTTTTAAATTTTCTACCAATTTTAGTCTATGTGCAGCTTATTTTTATGCCATAGATCATCAACAAGTTAGACTGTTCAATCCTGGCTTGTTTTCTTTTAAATTTCTATTTTTGAATTTAGAGAATAAAAGTCTGTCAGACAGTCTAATCCTGACAGACAATAGTTAGGTAGAGAAGCTTATGAACTCAACTGTTTAAACTGAGTTCATGGAGGAATAAGATTAGACATAGATTAGTTTTTTGTTTTTCAAAAGAATAAAATGTTGTTGAAGAGATTTTTCCAGTCTAAATGCACTTTGAAAAAGAAGAAAAAATGTTAGATCATTAGGAATGGGTAAGTAGACATGTTGTTTTGATAGAATTCCATTGTTTTAAATTGCTGCAGAAATCATAAAAAAGAAAGGTTGCTACCCAATGGATTAAGGCACTGGTTTAATAAAAGCCAAAGATTTTCAGCTGAGGTTCTAGACACCTAAAGAACCAGCTGTCTTCCCCAAGTGGAGCCACTGTTAGCCACTGATAAATTCTGTTATACCAAGAAGTGGGTAATTTTGTTCTTCAAAACTTCGAGAGATAATTCCATTTGAAAACCTATCATATTTGAAGTTTTATGAAGATAAATAATATTTTAGTTAATCTTCACTACTGTTTCCCTCATAAACCTGAAAAATCTGCTGTTTACTAAGAGAAAAACTGCATAAAAGGCCGATTTTTCCCTCATTTTCACTTCTCCATTTTCCTTCTTCACTTCATCCATAAACCCCTTCATTTGCCTCTCATTCCTTCAAATTTCCCTTTAAAGCCTTGTAAAATCCCTTTGTAAGGTTTAAAACCCCTTTTTACTCTTATTGGAACCCCCAAAATCCTTTAAAAAAATTCCTAAAAAAAATTCTTTTTGCATTAAGGCTTTAAGCCCCTTTGGCTTTAGCCCCAGCTCCTTTTCCCCGCATGAGACCCGGAGCTATGACCCGGAGTTAACCCCCGTCGCGCAATCGCAATTGGGGTCTTCTTTTTTCCTTATTTACCTTTTTACTTTCAAAAACTCCGATGCGATTAAACCTTTTTCTTATTAGCCCCCAATCTCCTTGCCTTCTTCACAAAACCATAGCCCCGTAGTTGGGCGCTAAAAGCACTAAAAAACCTTCCCAAACCTTATTTTCATTTGTTTTTTATAAAAACATGACGATATGTTTTAAAACAAATATGGGCCATTGATCTCTGCAGATCAACAACCATCGGTTCATTGCATCGCAAAATCCGCATGAGTCATTCGCTTTTCCATTCTTTTCAAAATTCCGATGTGATCCCTCTGATTCAATCTCAGCCGTCGATCATCCTTCTGATCCGAAGGTCAGCGCAACATTGCATCACAACTTATCCTTTAGTATTTCTTTTTTCGCATCCGATGCCGATCCCCCGATTCAATCTCAGTCGTCGAATCCATAATAATTGATGGCTCAGATTGAATCACGCTCCACTCAAAGGCCCTTACCATCCCACCCGCTGAATAAATCTCCACCGTTGATCTCTCTTAGATCTAACGACCCTCATTTAATCACATCGGTGCATTCCATCGTCCCTCTGCTTTTCCATCCTGCCGATCGCGATCCTGTGATCAAATATTGGCTGCCGATCCTCCAGATCCGATGGTCCACATTCCTCCTTCCTTCCGCCCTTATACAAAAGGTGGGCCCCCCTCTTCCCCTTATTTCTCCGCCATTTCCTTTGAAACCTTACCATTCCTGTATATTTTTGTTTCCCGACAGAAGGTTTTAAAAGTGAATCCTGACCGTCGAGCTTCGAAGATCTAAGGTCATCAAGCCCCATTTTTCCGCCCTTTTCATTTTCTTTCATCTCCGCTCCTTTTTCCATTATAACTATTTATCAAAGGAATTCAACGATCATATAGCCTATTTCACCCTCCACTGCGCGCCAATTTTTGCTGACGTCACCTAGACCCCGCATACCTTTTCATCTCGCAACTCTTCATCCATCGCGCTCAACCTGCGCTGTTGGATCTTCTACCCGTCATCCAAAGGCTCAAACTACATATCACGTAATTTTTTTTCTCGAACGTTAACACCAAAAAATTACGCGATATAATAGGTTTTGAAAAGAAACGTGTTGAATGCAAACCCATATCGTGTTTTTTGGGCCATAATCTAAAATTGCCTCAGAGCTGTGTGAAAACTGCTGTCATTTTTCTGCTATACCACTCCTCCCTCCGCAATGTAACTCTAGATTACATCCTAGCCGTCGATCTTTGAGATCGGATGGTCCTGATTTAACCTTACCACCATTTCGTTTTCCCTCCATCTTTCCTCCAAACGACCTCATTAAATAATATCAACCATAGATCTTCATTATTTGATCTAATTCAGTGGCCCTTATTCAATATCATGCCCAAACTCCATTTTTCACTTGGTTAGCTATTCTGATAGGTTTTTCTCCTTTTTTTTGCTGCATTTTCTCATTCGCACAGCTTCAAATCGCCCTCCATAAACCCTCTAAAGCAGTTTAAACCAATAAAACGCAGGATTTCAATAATATTTGTGTGTTTTGTGCAGGTTTAATGAAGTTAAAGTTAAAAATTTCCGTAGGTGATTACATTGTTATTGCTCAAGGATGACGATCCTTGCAGCCTTTTGATACATATTAAAGGGTTTCAAAGGGATAATTTAAATGTTTTCAGGGAAGCGATAAGTCATGATTATCAATTTTCTGAAGCAAAAACTCCAGTAAACCCTCTGCGCACCTGCAAAATAGAAAAACATAGTCAACATCAATTATGAAAGCGTATCAGCGTTAAAGACAAAGATTATGGTTTAATCAAGCCTAAACACCGATCCAAATAATAATCACTGTGTTTAGGAAACAAAGAATCAGATCCAGAACACCTCAGAGCCATATTAAAGGGGCTAATTGATTCCCTAGCTAGTATATTGCCACCTTGCAGCTCTATGCCTCAAAGGAATACCCAGATCAAATCTCAGTCTGAAACCTTAAGGCCGAAGACAGCTAAATAGTTATTACAAGCAAAACAAATATCCCAACTGTCAGTAGAAGTTATTGAAAATATAAGAAAGTTCCTTAAAGTCAATATTTTTACCCATTGAGCCTTAAAAAGCATAAACAGAGTAAATAAAACAAATTTGTAAGTCGATGCGTTCCTTCCTTATGCCTTGCATGGTTTTCAAGGCTAGGAGTTGCATTTAGTGTAGAATTTATTACACTTCAATCCTAAACCTCTTCCACCTCCTCATTTCTTCTATAAATACTTCTGAAGAAGATGAGATACATGTTGATTGTTCAATAGTTGTAATACTGAAACTCTCTGAAATAATACATATTCTGTCTGAAGTTGAGGAATAAATTGAAGTCTTGGAAGCTTGATGATGGTGAGAGTTGAAAAAACTCCACAACCCACAACAAAATGGGGTGGCTGAGAGAAAGAACCGTAGCATTGTGGGAGCAATAAGGGCGATGTTGCATGACCAAGGCCTACCTTTGCACTTATGGGCCACGGCATGCAACAGAATAGACTATTTGCAGAAGTTTAGTCCTCATCAAATTATTGGCATGATTACACCAGAGGATGGTTTCTCAGGGAGAAAGTGAGATGTGTCGCACTTCAGGATTTTTGGAGCATTTTTTTACTGCGATATATCCAAAGAATCAAGGAAGAAGCTTGAGACTAAAATATAATTTGGGGTATTTTTTGGTTACACGGAAACTCCCCGAAACTACTTTATGTACTTACCATCCCTCAGAATGAAAATTGTACAAAGGGATGTAAAAATTGATGAGGAAAAAGTAATGCAGTGCTCTCTTGAGAGGGAGATTTAGATCCCACTAGAAGAGAAGCTGTTATCTCCAAAGGAGGAACCTCAAGAAGTTGTAAAGTAACCACAAATTGAGGAGCAGAGAGTGGAGACAACCAATCAAGCAGAACCATCCATAAAAGGTAGAAAAATAACCAGGGAAGATGGGAGACTAGTGCAATATGCGAAGGAGAATGTGTGTGCTCCTTCAAATTTTGTGTACGCAGAGAAGGTCACCTAATCGGTAAACTAGATACATGGCTCTATGGATTGAGCTTATAGAGACTGATCCATCCTTTTTCAAGGAAGAAGTAGAGAAAACTATATGGGTTAATGCAATGGTGGAGGAATACGAATCCATTGTAATGAAAAATGTTTGGGAAGTGGTCCCAAGACCACCAGATAAATCAATTGTGGGTTCACGATGGATATTCAAGGTAAAGCATGTAGTAGACATAAGAAGGGAGGAATAAAAGGACAAATTTTTGGCCAAGTGGTACTCTCAATTTGAAGGGATTGACTATGAGGAGACCTTTGTTCATGTAGTGTTGGCGAAAAACGAGGTCTCTAGGCAAGACCCAGTTTCAGGCTCAAGGCCAACAAGATTCCACTATAGTCTAGGACAACGTCAACATTTCACCTTGCCCAAGAGAGCAAAGTCTCACCTGAGGCATGCCATGACCTTATTGAGATTGAAATCTAGACCATTAATATCGAAGAGAGATCACTAAAAACGATTCATACATTACGTTACATAGAGCATATTCATCACATGTGATTTGAGAGAAAAGTTATCATTTAGCAGTAAACAATACGAATATCAAAATTTTTAAAATAGCTAAACACACATCTATAAAATACTTTCACACATCTCATATCCCACAATACAACATTAGTATGTTTCTATTAATTTAGCCAAATATTACATAACATAATCTGCAGAGTTCAAGATAACATGACACATTACATATAGGCTCTGCAGAGCTCCCTCAATCCTCAGAACCTCCCTCGGACTCACTCCTTCCTTGCTTATCTGCTCCTGCCAACTAACACTATCAGTATTTTCCCCTTATTTTCTCATCTATTCCCTTGCACTCCACTTATTCCTGTCTCTTTTCCGCAATTGACTCTACTTTTGGGAGTCCTTTTTGTTTTTCATGGTCCCCCATTCCTACCATCTGTGATGTCACCTGCTTGTGCTCCACCATCTGTTTGTAGGTTTTCTGAAAACACAATGACTCATTGCCTTCCTTAATTGTGCTCCGCCACTTGTTATTTTTGCTCCTAGCCTTCCATAATTCAAACTTGTGTTGTTCAAAACAAAGGCCCCAACAGGCTCCAACCACATGCTATTGACTAGTCCCGAGTCAATATTTTTCCCCTATTGTGGGCCCTGGTAGACCATCGACGTTTGTTGCTGGCTAAGTTTCCTTGTCTGTCTCCCTTTACGTCATCTCCTATTATGATTTCCTCTCTTTTAAAAAAGGCTCCAACTCTGGAACCTTGCTCATAGCCTCAGTCCCGAGCTGCATGAACTCAGTGATTGCCTCTTGCCATGCTTTCATCACGGGCTCTGTCTCAGTGACCACCTTGTCGGCATGAGTTGCGTCCATTACCTATGGCAGACCATTAAACACCTCTTTGAATTTGGCATCTGCTTCAGATGCCAACTACTACATGGTTTCTGCTTTCAGTTTTACTGGCTGTTTTATGTCTTTGAGGAGCTCTTTTGATCTTGCTGAGCTCTCTTCGATTTTATGAATCTGTAGCTGAAGTGTGTCGATTTGATCATAGAGTTGAGTGCGGCTGATTGGATCTGTTGTTCCTATGATTTTGAGAACAATATTCTGTAGTTGTTCGAATGTAGGTTTTTCTTTCATAGTAAGTGAGTTGGAGTACTCGTGGAGTTTCTCCAGTAGGTTATGCATGTGGGACCGTCATTCCCAACGTTTCCTTCATGTCCCGCATCTACTTTTTCCTTTGTGTGACCTTTTCTACATATAACGTAGAAGGCTTTGGTAGTGTCAGTCTTGCTGCAAGTGCTTCTCTTAATTTCTGATTTGAATTTCGAAAGTTGACACATGCTACCCTTAAATGTATGGAATGTTCAACCACCGAGCATGCTGATATGTCTGTTGGTGCACTCCTATTTACACTGGTGATCATTTTCAATAGTTCCTTGAAATTCTCCGTGACTTGATCAAGCTATTGCTGAAGGGTATCCCTCTCGTGCTTGAGTTAATTAAGCTCATCAACAAGTGTGATGACTTGTTACCGTTTTTGTTCATACCTCTGTAGAATATCATTATGTTGGTTCTCTGCCTGACGTGCTACTATTTGTATAAAATGGAAGAGTTTTTCAGGTCCCCAATTCTGCATATTACCACTGATTGTAATTTTTGTACTTGGATTCCATTCTCTGAGTCATTGCCCACTGGCAATAGAATGTTCTGAGTGGCCTTTTGGAGATGTGGTTTGACTTTATGGGACAGCTTGTGATACCAGAATGTGATAACTGGTGGATGGTGGTTTGGGTACAAATGGTTGTAGCAATAGCGTGGAATGTTGAAATGGGTTAAGTGAGGTCTCAGTGAGTGAAGTATCGAAAATGGGTGACCCCGTATGGATTAATAGGTCTAAAAAGGTACCAGACCCTAATGTGGTTGAGTTAACCTTGGTTACTTTTGTTGTACCTGAGTTAACCTATGGCTCAACGTCAATGACCATTAAGGTGCTTGCTAGTATTGCATCGGTGATGGTCACAGAAGTGGATGGATTATGTGTTGATTGGTCTTTGGATGCAAACGATGTATGTAGTGATGAATTTTGTGTATTGGGTGGTGAGGAAACTCGTACATTGTGTGATGATGATGGGTTGAATTGTGATAATGTAGAGGCGGTCTAAGTGCCTACCTCTGGTTATTCTTGAATTAGAGTTCCATTGAATAATGGTTGTGCATGATCATCACCTATGAGGTCCACTACTTGATCATATTTCATGATCCGGGCTCTTTTCCCTTTCGGTGCTGGGATGGGAGGCTTGGTTGGCTTGTTTTTACGGAATGGAGTGATGGTTGGCTGTGAATGTGAGTGGAATGTCATGGAGGTTAGTGCGGTGAGGATAGGGGTTGGTTATGGTGGAGATCCAAAATTAAGTGTTTGAAACTCACAAAATGATGAAAATATAGTAATTTTTGCCCCAAAAGTTCCCATTACCTTATTAAAAGCCTTCTTGTCTCTTATTTCCTATAATAATTTCAGTCCCCCACTTTCTTTGCTCTTTAAGATGTATTTTGGAAAGTCGTTGAAACATCCTTCCCTGGTGCCGATAGTCCAGTAAGCCTGTGTATATCTTTTACATGGATTGGAATCTCTCTCCTAGGCTAGAGTGAAAAATTCTGAATCTTGTTGATGAGAAATTTTGTACATTACATAACTGCTCCTGTCATCCAAACACTGGTAAGCTTATTAGATATAAAATTATGGACCTTTGGATGCCTTTAAAGTCTGGATGCACCCTTGCTACTTCACTTCCCATTTCCTTCACATGATTCTAGATATAAACCTATCTCTTTAACACTAGGAATTGGAACGAATCAATGAAGTTCATGTTTATGAGAGTCACATTATCATATTTTCCGACTAATGGTTCCAACCTCTGGATTCTTTCATCGTGCTCTGGTTCAACCACTAAAACATTCATCTTCATCATCTTATTTCTCCTATAGTATACCAGTAATGCTGTTGGTCTACTATTCTGAGCTCTTGCTATTGAAATCAGGCTAACCGTTATAGTAGTTTATTTCTCTTGCAATTCGGAATTCTCCGGCACTTTGCTGTTTCCATCCTCCATGCAGATTAAGTAGGACTGTTGGCACGTAGGATGCTGATGCGACGCCATAATTAATTAATTTTTCCTGTCTCTCCCCGTGGCTATAATTGTGTAATTAGTTACTTGGGTGAGGTGGAATCTAACACTTCTAACGATGGCTTTGAAAGTTGGGCGGACGTGATGGCCAATAATTACTGCTTAATGTGGAAAATTTATTACGCCATGGGGTTACTAATTATAGCAATTATTTTTCAAATTTTGGGTGATCCTACGGACTAACTTCTATATGATGGCTCATTACGATTGAATGGTGGCTGACACGGTTGGTCCTATGGTCACTGTAACACTGTTAAACCCCTTCGACCACAATTGGTTGTGATATGGTCCCCTTACCACAACGAGGTGATGGCTGACATTGTGCAACATGCGACTTATGATATTAAGGCTCCTACTCTATTGGTTGGTAATGACTTATTTTATGAACTAAATATAATCTATTCTACGACTCATCTTGGTTGCGAGAGAGTTATTGACTCTTCTCGGGTGCGAGATTTATTGGAAATAAAAGGTTTTTTTTCTTACTCATGTTAGGGTTTCAAGCATGTGCCATTAACCCATCCTTAAAGCATCTCTCCGTCCAGTTGCGCTAGCTTGCTTGCTCCTGAGTCGCGGATCTCTACGACGTAGTACGCACCCATCCAATGCATCTGGAGTTTTCCTGAGAATTTTTGGAATTCGCTATCATAAAGCAGTACTTTGCTGCCAATATTAAATGATTTTCACTTGATGTGGCAGTCATGCCAGGCCTTATATCTTTGTTTCTACACCGATTGATGAAAATACTCTAGAAATGTATCTTCTTCCAGTTCCTACAACTCATGAAGACATGCAGAGATGGATTCTTCTTTCGTCATTTATGTTGTTGTAGCAATTAAGAGACTTGGGATAATAAACTCAGTGAGTACCACTGCTTCCTTCCCATACACCAACTGAAAAGGAGTCTGGTTGTGTAATATTTTTATGGTGGTCCTGTATTCCCACAATGTGGCTGGTATTCTTTCATCCTAGTCATCGCGGTAAGAATTTCATATCTTAGTTAACCATTTCTCCAGGATTTTGTTCAAGGCTTCTATAGTTCCATTCACTTATGGGTGGTACAGGCTACTCTTGTGGTGTTGTATCATAAAATTTTCCAGTAGTGATTTAACTGTAGCATTAATAAAATGTGTGCCTTGATCACTTGTTAGGCTCCTTGGACAACCAAATTTGCTAATAATATTTTCAGAGATAAATATGGCCATTGTGTCTACTGTACAGTCCTTTACTATGCTGCCTCTGCCCACCATTGAGGTACTCAGTTGTGGTGATGATGTATCTTGCTTGTGAGTGTCGCGCACCTGGTGAAATATGCCCTACAATGTCAACTGCCCACTTTTCAAATGCTTGCGTAGCCCTTACAGGTTGTAGGGGTAGCTCATCACGATGTGAAGGTTTACGTATTATTTGACATAAATCACATTTATTCACATATTCTTTGTTGTCTTTGTGCATTTTTGGCCACCATAATCCTTCTTGAAATATCTTTCTTGCGGTAGGTTTTTCTCCCACGTGGCCTCCCACAACTCCATTGTGACATTCGCACAAGATATCTACTCTTTCATGATCTAATACAAACCTTAGTAGTACTTGATCCAGGCCCATTTTGTACAACTGCCCCGCTATGAGTTGGCACGCAGCTGCTTTAACAAATAAATGACTTCTTTGAGTTGCTGTGTATTCTTTCAGGCATTATCCTATAGCTAAGTACATTTCAATTTGTTCCAGATAATTAGGGATGGCTTCTACCTGGAAAAGATCTGCATCTTGTAGCTGATCATCAAGTGGTCCTCTGTTTTCTCCATTTTCCAACCTCGATAGATGGTGAGGACCGACATTTAATTTCCTTGGCTCTATTATGACTTCAAAAGTAAATTCTTGGAATAGCAGAAGCCACCTACAGGTTCTACCCACTAGAACATGCTTTTTCACTAAATATTTTAGTGCAGAGTGATTTGTGAATAATTTGAAAGTACCTCCTAGCAAGTAGTGGCAGTTTTTATATAAATAATAGAGCATCGCAAGAGCTTCCCTCTCCGTTGTTGTGTACTTATTTTCTGTAGTTGATAGCTTTTTGCTTGCGAAGTACACTGGGTGGTCTATGGTGGTTTCTCCTCGCTGTGCTAGCATGTCTCCCAAAGAAATATTTGCAGCATCAATGTGTACATGGAACTATTTGTCCCAGTTCAGATGAGTTAAAATAGGTGCACTTGCTAGCTTTTCCTTGAGTGTGTCCAATGCCTTGCTGCATTCATCATTCCATGTGAACTGTTCTATTTTCTACAACAACTTCTCCAGTGGTGATGTGATCCAAACATGGTTGTAGATAAACCTCCTGTAGTATCATGTGTGTCTAAGTAATGATCTCAACTGCTTAACATTATATGAGGCGTCCATATTTACAATTACCGCCACCTTTGCAGGGTCCACGCATACCCCCTATTTACAAACAGCATGTCCCAATAGTGTTCCAAATGGTACTGAAAGTATGCACTTTTTGAGATTCAGCGAGATTTGAAGTTGTCTGCACCAGTCAAACATTATCCTTAAAATACTTACATGGTTTTTCAGCAAACTATATACCATCCAATCATCCATGGATACTTCTAGAAACTTGTGAATATAGTCTCTAAAAGTTGCTATCACTATCCTTGAAAATATAGTTGGTGCATTCTTTAACCCAAAGGGCATGACGTGATAAGCATATGATCCCCATTCAGTTGTGAATGTGGTGTTTCTCTTATCCTCCTATGCTATTCGTACTTGGTGATATCTTGAGAAACCATCTGTGAATGAGTATGATTCATTTCCTGCAATGTTATCCAAAACTTTGTCACTGAATGGTGTTGGAAAAGGGTCATGGATACATGAATTATTTAGACTCCTGTAGTCTACACACACTCTAATTTCTGATTTCTTCTTTTTACTTTGTATCACTATTGGACTTACCCATTCTGCCTCCTCAATTGGAAAGATCAATCTTGGATTCAACATCTTATCTATTTTTTCTTTGACCTTTTCTTTCACCCTTGGGTTCAGTCGATAAGGTCTATGCTTTATTAGCCTGGCATCAGGTTTCAATATTATGCGCATCCCCCCCAAATCTCCTTTAATCCATTTTAATTCTGCTACTGAAGATGGGAATAGATCTTTGTATTCTTTCAACAGATCAAAAACTTATTTTGTGGCCTCTGTATCCCAATAATATCCTATAGATGCGATCTTGGGCTTCTCTTCACTCCCAATGTTCCATTTTTTTGTCTTTAAGGGTAAAAGATGTAGTCCTTTAGTGGTAGGTTCCTCCTGTATTTCTTGTTCTCCTTTCTTCTCTTCAAAAGATAAATATTAAAGGTTTTCCAAATCATCAAAATCTATCTCTCGGTCTATGTTTTTGCATGTTACTGCTTCCTGATAACTAGACTTGGCCTTCGAGTTTGAAATAAAGGTCTCTTCAGTTTCTTCATGATCTAAAATGTGAGAACTTATTTCTAATACAAAGATTGACTGTAGGGGCATTTACTGGATATGTTACCTTTAAATAAAGGATGAGATCCAGAAGCTATCTGGCCTTTTACAGACTATGCCTAAAGAAATAATAGAAGTAATCACTAATGATCTGGAAATGAAACTACTTGTTTTCTGGTGCAAGGTATTCATTATCCATAAAATCATGTGTGCAAATTGTTTAATATGTTTTGCAATTAGAACAAAATGCTTTTAGTGAATTTATGAGTCTTTTTGTGTGTAGGAGGCATATTTCTTTTTACTGTTTAACATATTTAACTCTGATAAAACACAACAAATAAATCATAGGATATAACACAGCATATGATAAGGTAGTTCACCCCTCCTAGACTACATCTGCCGAGTCCAAGGCCCCCAAATGGGCATGTCCTTACTCTTATTATGCTCAAAATTAGTTATACAGTGTGAAGAAAGCCTAAACAGGAAAAAATAGCTGTAAAAATGAGTTCAGAACTTTGAAAATATTAAAGATAGGCTTTTGTTTCACCTCCAAAGGTTAACCATAGCCCAATACAGCTCCAACACTCCCTAGGCCCTGATAGGTCTCCAAGCTTCTCTGCTGAAAACGTACATGAAGATGATCTGTATTTCCTCTACAACCTGGCCCACCCAAATTTAATTCAAATTTTAAATAGCAGTTTTGCCCATAGACTGTTAAGACATTTCGCGGAGCTCACCCGGTCAGGCCGCTCGACTGGCAGCGCCCAGACTTAGGTTCAAAACATGCCAATACCATATAAAATTTTACCATAAAATTTCATTGAACTCTTGGGGCCACGTGGTGCCCCCCAATTGGCTCTCACAGAATATTCCATGGAATACTATGTAGAATATTCCTGGAATGTTCTGTGGAATATTCCTTTTTAATAATTTTTATTTAAAGTCAAACTGAGTCAAATTGGGCTTTTCCCTAAAATTAAGAAACTTCAAAATTTAATATATTTCTCATATAACATCGGTTTTGAGTGCCATTCATGGTTACAAGATGATTTTGACGAGACCTTTCCCATCGTTCTGGTTTCAACCAATTTTGAGCAAATAAAATTTTGAGCATTTTCTCCAATAGGACATGATCACCTGATCACACCTCCAATAGAAGATTTTGGACCCACAAAAGCCTTCAATTACCTGTTAAGAAGATGAGGGTACAACTCCCTCACCTTTTCCACCTCCATCCACTTTTCCTTACTCATTTTGCTGCCTTTAAGACCAACCCGAACATAATCAACATTTCCCCTCCTTGAAGTGCCTGTCCTTCTATCAAGGATAGCATCTTCTTTCAGCTCATTCAAAAATTCTAGTGAGAAATCCTCTATGGATGGCAGCTGAATATCACTTTCATAATCATAAATTAAAGGGGGTTCATACAAACGTAAATTTTCCACATTAACAACGAAATACATTTTCATATATGAAGGAAAATCTAGTTGAAAAGCATTATTTCCAACTTGTTTAAGGATCTTGAATGGACCATACCGAATAGGCTTAAGCTTTTTACCTTCTCCTTGCAATATTTCCTTACTAATATGCAGCCATACCTCATCTCCTTCTTGAAACTTATGATCAATTCTATGTTTATCATGTCTCTCCTTGTACTTTCCTTGACTTTTTTCAAGCTGTTCTTGAACTTGCTGATGTATGAGATGAATTCTTTCAATGAACATGCGAGCTTTGTCAATGTCACTATGCCCATCAATGGCAACATCCTTCTCAAGAATGAAATCTAATGGTGACTTAGGCAAATACCCAAAACAAGCTTCAAAAGGTGAAGTATTTGTAGAAGAGTGCTTGGCCCGATTGTAAGCATGCTGAATGTAATGCAAATGCTCTTCCCAAAGCTTTCGATGCTTGCTGCAATAACCTCTCAAAAGATGTACAATGGTTCTGTTCATTACCTTTGTTTGGCCATCTGTTTGCGGAGGAAAAGAAGTACTCTTCTTCAACTTGGTGTCCATCATCTTCCATAGATTGGACCAAAAATTCCCAACAAATCTGGAATCCCTGTCACTAACAATAGAAGTAGGCAAGCCATAATGAACCCATACATGTTGAAAATATAAATTGGCAGTTTGTTCAACAGTTATAGTTTTCTTACATGGCATAAGAATACACATCTTGCTGAAACGATCAACTACTACATAAATATAATCATGTTTCTTTCTAGATAATGGTAGCCCTCCAACAAAATTCATAGAAACACTTTCCCATGGTTTAGAAGGTACTAGCAATGATCAGGTGATCATGTTCTAAGTTGTAAAAATGCTCAAAATTGGAATTTCTCAAAATTGGTTGGAACCTGAGCGACCGGATAGGCCTCGGCGATACAATCCCAACACCGCAAACGACACTCAAATCCGACTTCGTATGAGGAAGTTATGAAGGTTTGAAGTTTACAATTTTCTGCAAAAAGTCAGTTTGACTACCTTTGACCTTCAATTTGAAAAAAAATTAAAAAATAATATTCCTTGGAATATTCCTCAAAATATTCCATTTGGGCCTATGAGTGTTTGACAAGTGTCCCTCTTCAATTGGCTTATTGATTTACTTTTATGTATGGCGGACCAATCAGAGGCCGCCATGTGGCCCCCAAGTCACAATTAAATGGCGTGTTAAAAATTTGTTTGGCTCTGGCGGGTTTTGAACCCAGAACCTCAACACTACAAACGCAATGACTTACTGTTAGGCCACTAGTTTAGTTGTTAATAAACTTGGGGGGGAGTTTGTATTTAACGTTGCAACATATGATAAACAGACGACAAAGGGGGCCATCCCCTAGGGGCCAGCCCCCACATACATATGATATTCCACTGGAGACCAAGGGCTAAACACCCACCCGATGGTCACGGTGGCAGTTAGACCCCACCATGTGGCCATTCAAACAAAAGTTTAATGTAAACAGTTGGTGTTGGTTTTAAACCATGGTTTGTTAAAACCGTTAACTCCGACGGTGCCGTCGACATCTCTTTGTATGTGACCGCCCACATCTATGAAATTTAATGCCCAGTTAACTGCCAAGATATTTTTGGCAGTGCGCCACCAAATCAGGAGATACCTCCACATTTGACTCCAGTTAACTAAAGTTGGCCCACCTTTTGTGGGATTTTTGCCTAACATTGGGAAAAATACCGATTAGGCAATATCCTTCACATGGGAGATCCTTTCTGAGCGATTTTTTTTAAATTTTGGGTCTTCTCAGCATTGTGAAGCCATTAAGATAGGTTTCAAATCCATTAGAACTGATCTTCAGCCTGTTTAGTTTCGGAGAAGCTTTTTAAGCCACCGGGGCCATTTTGGATTTGATGTTGTGCTGAGCTGTGGTTAACCATTTGAGGTGAACCAAGAGTTGATTTTTGGTAATTTGAGCATTCCAGAGCCAATGGTGTAGGTTTTAGAGGCAAAAAATATTATCTTCAGGTAATTTTTTAGCAGAGAATCTTGGAGAGCCATTAGGGCCTAGGGAGTGTTGGAGCTGTATTGGGCTATGGTTAACCTTTGGAGGTGAAACAAAAGCCTATATTTACTGTTTTTAGTGTTCTGAATTCATTTCCACATCTATTTTTTCCTGTTTAGGCTTTATTCACACTGTATAACTAATTTTGAGCATAATAAGAGCAAGGACATGCCATTTGGGGGCCTTGGACCCGATAGATGTAGCCAAGGAGGGGTGAACTTCCTTATCATATGTTGTGTTAAATTCTGTGATTTATTTGCTGTGTTTTATCACAGTTGAAGATGTTAAAAAATAAAAAGAAATAAAACTCCTACACACAAAAAGACTCATAAATTCACCAAAAGCATTTCGTTCCAATTGCAAAACACATTAAACAGTTTGCACACATAAGTTTATGGATAATGAATACTTTGCACCAGAAAACAAGTAGTTTCATTATTAGATCATTAGTGATTACTTCTATTATTTATTTAGGCAGAGTCTATAAAGGACCAGAAAGCTTTCGGATCTCATCCTTTCTTTAAAGGTGACATATCCTGTAAATGCCCCTACAATCCATCTCTGTATTAGAAATAAGAAGTTCTCACATTTCAGATCAAATTGGTATCAGAGCTTGGGTTTGAGTTCAAATTTTGAATTGTGTGCAAAGAAATATTTTACTATTTTGCAAATTTGATGTGTAATGTTCCCAATTTTAGCCTCAAGCTAAAATGGAACATTATAGTGGCACATTTCATTTTTGCTTAATAAAATGGGTAAGGAGACCCCTTAACCCCTTTGATGGAAAATAACACTCCTTGTGTGAAAGGATAAATAATAAAGCAGCTGAAATAAACACCCCATGGTGTGAACATGATAAGGATCACCTTGAGTTGGCCATCTTTGACCAAGTCAACAACGCTGCCTTAGAGGGGTGGCTTGCTTGAGAAGACAACGCAGTTTTTGGAGGGAAAGCATTCAAAGGAGAATGGAAACCCTAATTGTGGGACCCATGGTGAAAGAGAGTTAATTTTTTTTATAAGAAAGAAGGGGCAACTAATTTGGATTATACTTTGATTCAGAAATTTCGTGGTGACGCCAAGGACTTGCATATCCGGGCTGTTTAGCAGGATTGCAGTGCTCTTGAGCACTGGGGGTGTTCCTGGTGGGGATCCCCCACCTCTTCCTCATGGAGGAGAGCATTTGAGCTACATTTCCTCATTCTGGCATTTGGCCAAGCTCACTCCTTCTGTTGCAACGTTATTTCTGTAGCAGAATGGTGCTGTGTTGCTGGGGTAGCAGCAGAGGAACTCATAGAGTCTTTCCTTGCTTGCTTTTTCAGTTGAGGAGTGATCTCTTCATTGGAGGAGCTGTAGAGAGGGATATTAGACTTCATTTCAGATCTGTGGCATCAGGCCACTCATTCACCATCTCCCACTGCGCAGTCATTTGGAGAAACTGCATTATTCCATGAGGGTAGTGTTGAGGGAGATTCTTGTGCTCATTAGGAGGAGTGATTTTGAGTAAAAGGGGATCAACCCCTTTTCCTTTGAGGGAATTATTGGAGGGAATCAACATTTCAAACCAGCCACAACATCATATTCATTTGGTTTCAGTTGCAGTGACAATTTGTTTGTCACTATTGTATTTTATCCGGCATTTCTAGCAATCTCCCTGAGATTGGCTAGAAATCCCATATTGAGCCCATTTTCCTTTCTTGGGCCATTTTCATTGTATCTTTCGGCTACATTATCATTTTTTATGTATTCAACAGCTGCATCTCTCATAGAGACTACACAGTTATGGTTTCCTGACATTCTGTGTGGCTGCAACTACTCTGACATTACATGGTATATTCATTGGAGTTGGTTCTAGAGGATTGAGAGGTTTATTTCCTCAATTATTTCTTGTATATTCATGCTGAAATCATAATATAATGTTGGCTGTACCATTTCCCCTCTTATGATGTATTTCGTATTTGCAGAGTTAATGTTCATGTTCATGTATTGCTGTAGCTCACTCTTTGAGCATTGTTTCAGAGATCTAGATTGGGGAGATCTGAATAACCCATCTAGATGCATTTCTTTAAGCTCATTTTCAGCAAGGGAGTTATATATGAGTTATTATAGGGCATCCCAGTGGTGGTTTGTCTTATTTATGTAGTAGCTTCCTTATACAACGTCCTCAAGGACCCTGTAGCAGGATTTCCCAAGGTGGAATATTGCATATCCATCGACATTATCTGTGAAGGGACAACTAGCCTTAGGATCTCTCCCTTCTTTGAAGGAGACATATCCTGTAAATGCCCCAATAGTCAATCTCTGAAATGGACTTGCAGTGTCTCACTGAAGAAGGAAAAATGGAACATCTTAAGATGTTCTCGATGGAGCAGAAAATTCCAAATTTGGAACATTACAGTGGGATCGGAGCATGATCTTGGCTCAGCCTGTGCCAAAGATCTAAAAGAGGAGCTTCTCTCCAAGGAGAGGAGATTTTTAAAGGAGACAAGGAAATAGGAATGATGGAAGAGGAGGTTTCCCTTCTTCTTTTCCAGACCATTGTGGACACCATTGCACATCTTGATTAAAGGGAACAGTGGGAAGATTTTCTAAAAAGGGTTGTGGATGGAGCAAACCCTAGTTTTTTCATGATGGGTGTGAGAATTCAGCCACGCATGCAAATCCACAGCGCATTCCTTTGACCATTTGCAAGGATAGAGGAAGGAGATGAGGCCATTGGAGGAGCAGCACTGCAACTCAAAGGTATGGCTCATGTTTGTTGGTTTGGAAGTCCATTTTACATTGCCATGCAAATGCAAGAACACATGAAGCATTCACTAAAGGTTTGATGGAAGAACTGGGTGAAACTCATTGTGACATAAACAAAAAAACTTTGCATGCACTGGAAGGAACCAACAACATTGTCATATTGGAGAACATCCATCACCACATGGAGGTGAGGAGGGAGCTATTGCTTCCACTAGAGGAGCCCTTGTATCTTTACAAGGAGTTCCAAATTTTTTTGCATGTGGGAACCAAGGTACAATTCCGGAGCCCTGTGTAGCACTTGTTGGAGATTTTGATATGGAAGAGCAAGGGAAGTGTTAGAGTTGGTATCTTCATCCCTCCGTTAGAGATCAAATTTCTCTTGTTGCATTTAATTTTAGGTGTCTCATTCAGTTCAGTCAGCTGCATTCCATTAGGAGCATGGATCTCCTGACGGTAGGGTCTTGTCACTCATATCCCTCATGTCATGTACCTGCTGGTCTGTGTCTGTTCATAAAAATCATTTAGAGTCATTTTTGGTCTCCTAGTTAGCAAAGAGTCATTTTAGGGTTTTTAGTCTCATTAGGTCTAGGGTTTCGTTAATTTAGTCTTCAAAATGACTAATAATGTCAGCAGGCACATGAGGGAGGTTCGAAATAGGTTTCCATCGCAAAAATTTTCATCATCATAATGTTTGATAATGATTTTTCTTCAAAACTCTGTTTTGTAGAAAAATTGTCTATTTTATCCTTTTGTAATGAATGCAATGTAATTTTCAATTTTTTTTAGTTGTAAAGTACTTCATGCACAACCCTGGTCACCTTTGCCAAAATCCCATGCCAGCTATCCCTACAAAGATAGACAAGAAGTTCATCATTCAGCTCAAAAATAAAAAAGCAAGCAAAACAGAGTTTATTTAAAAAGTGTCAAAGTTCAAACATTACAAAAGTGGGTTTTCCCAAATGAAAAATCAAATTCTTTGATATATATAAGATATTTTCATATTCAACAATCCATTTGCATACCAAGAGACATTATTGAGCCAAGACAAATTGTGGAGGGCGAAACAGTGTTTCAAGGGCGGACTGTGGGTGAAACTGATTGTCGCGATGCACTGGGCGTTGGGTGCGGCACACTGGTTGAGCGCAGTGCATAGGGCCGCTCACCTCTGTGCATTTTTGTTCCAGCGCGGTGCATACAAGGGTCGCGACGCATTGGGCCACTATTGCAGCGCACTGGTTGAGCGTGACGCATAGGGCCGCTCATCTGTGTGCATTTTTGAACCAGCGCGGCGCATATAAGGGTCGTGACGCATTGGGCCACTGTCGCGGCGTACAGGGCAGACAACCAAATTTTAGTCATTGCTTCAAAAAAATTCAAATTGACTCGGTCTCCTTTGCTCCAAGTAAGTTCAAGTGATCTTGTATTTTCCATTAACAATGTTTGGTGTTGATTGAGATTGAATATGAGAGTTTGAATGCCAAAATTATAAACCCTATTCCTTTGTTAAAAATTTCTCTCTTAGGGTTTGAAGTTGGTGTTTTAAAATATTTTTGTGCCACATATTCCATTCTCTACCTTGTTTTTCCTCCCCCTCACTGTTATCTCATCATTGCAGTCAATTTCCCATCTCCCTAAATCTCTAAAAGTCACTTAATCCTAAGCCCCATTTCCCCATCCCAAGTCATCTCATTTCTTATCATTCTCCCTTTCCCATCTCACTTGTAAAAAATTCCCAAACCCTAACTTTCCCAAATAGTTAATTGGCTATCCCTACACTTGAGTTATCACTTGATTGAGGTTCATTGTTCCCACTGTCCTATTTCTTCTACACTCCCTCCCCTTTACCACCATATATTTCGAAATTGAAACAAAGCACCAAATTCTCATTTTCATCTCATACAAGCCAACATACACCTTGCATGGACATCATGGAGACAAACACTGATACATCATATGATAGAGATAGTGATTCTACCACTGAGCTACATGCACCTAGAAGGCCTCGTGAAGGTGGCAAACATGTGAGAGAAGAGCCCACCTCATTGACTCAATTGCAAGCTTGCCCACTTGCCATGGCATGTTTTCTAGAACAGTCATGCTATCAGTATTGTGAGATGATTGCTAGGATTCATCATCATCAGGATTTTGCTCGTTTGTTTGTATTTCATTTACATGATGGTCAGGTAAATCTTGCTGGTGTAAATTTCACTTTGACACCAGAAACCATTTCTCAAGCAACTGGGATACCGAATGTGGGTGAACAGTGGAACAAAAGACAATAGGTGGGCAGAGTGCATTATGAACGTAACATCAAGCCTAGCTTTGTGAGGCAACTCAGTAGGGTGTTCCCATTTCATTTCCTGAAGGAATCCTATGCGCCTCTGATGAAACTCATTATCAAATATTTCAGTTGTGAGGGCCAGTTTTCACGCCTCTATGCCTACCACATTAGGTTATTGATGCATTTCACTAGAGTCAGGATGATGAACATACCTTATTTTATGTGCCAGAATATCGAGACAATGACCACTCTTGTGTAGAAGAAAACTCCCGAGAAATAGTACAACAATGTTTATCACTATGCACTCATCAAGATCGTGCTTGTACATCAGCTTGGATTGCAGGGCATTTCATGGGAGGATTTCATTTCCCATGATTTCTTCACAGCTCCTCAGGTTCCTCCGGAGGTTGTTCATGAGCTAGGTGAACCTTCACATCAGCCTGAAGGTCACGAGACAGAGCCTATCAGTGTGCCAGTGTTTGTTACTTATCAAAGAGTTACCAGAGTATTATTTGCAGCAGCCCGACGAGTACTATCTCCACCTAGGGTGGAAGGGGTCTTGTTGCCATCATCAGCAGCATAGGTATAGGTACAAGATAGAGGTAAGAGACCCATGCAGGATGAGGGCCCTTTAGGAGGCCAGAATACTGATTTCATACTTATTGATGAGGATTTGAGCTCTCCAACCTCAAAGTTGAGAGAGACTATTCAAGAGCAGAAGGTGGAGATTGACACATTGACCGTCAAATTGCAGAGAGCCCAATGGATCATAAATTACCTATAGCAGTGAAACAAATAGTTAGAAGATCATCAAACAATCATGGAGTTGCAAAACATCCGTGAGAACCGACAAGCTGCTCAAAGAAGCCAAACCGAGATGACACCCATTGAGCGGGAGATTGAGGTTGATAGAGAGACTTGGCTTGAGAGGGTCAATATTCATCTTGAGAAGTTATTGGAGAAGGAAAACAAGGAAAATAACATGCTCAGGCACATGAAGAACCATTATTGGGTGCAAAATCATGTTTGTAAAGCGAGGATCAAGATCTTGAAAGCAAGACTAAAGAGGGCACTAAAGCATCGCAAAAGGTATGATAGACTCCAAATTTTGGTCGAAGCTTCTTTGGCCCAACATATTGCTTGATGGTGGAAATTCAGCCCAAATTTCAAGAAATTTGGGAAACGTTTTGTCAATTTTGAATTTTTTGGCCTTAACACAGATTTTTCCGCCCGACGCGTAGTGCCACTTGGCGCGCACTTATAATTGGCAGCTCCTTTTGAGGAAAAATTTTCATTTCTAGATTTTTCATCAAATTTTATGCATGCCTACCCATTAGCTAAGGATTTTGACAAGTTTTGAGTTGCCTAAAGGGTCAAAAACACCTCAAAAATGGCCTTTCTGCCCCTTTTTGGACACACAGGAAGCAGTGTTGGGAGATTTGATTTTTGGAGGGGAAAATGGAAACCAAATTTAGAAATTCCATTTGGGTTGGAAATTAGACAGGCATAGCTTTCCAACACGATATCCTGCACTCAATTTGGACTTTGGGAAGGCCCTCAAAATCAGCCTCAAAGTTGTGCTATGCATAGAGATTTCAGGCGCGGCGCATTGGGAAATTTGGCCTATTTTTCACTCAGCAGCTCAGATTTTCGCCTAGTTTTGGCTAGTTTGAATTTTTCATGTAACTCTTGATGTAACTTGATGTAATTTGATGAATATGATGTAATTTTGGAACATTTTTACTCATCCAAGTAGATTCATTCACCAAAAATTGAAATGTAAGTGAATGAATCAGTTTCCTATCATATAGAGGCAAGTTGTTTCATTGCCTATTTTCTAGTTCTTAGTTTAGATATGGTTGAAACAACTCCTATAATGGTGAGATTGACCCCTAGAGGCATGGGGATGAGTTATTCTTATCTATATCTTGTAGTTCTTCAGTCATTTTCAGGGTTGGACACTTGGGATTTCTTGGGACTTCATTGTACATTTCATCTCTGCAATTTTGGCAAAAGAATAGACCAGGGTTTGCAGCACTCTTTGGGATCCATGTGGCTCTATGTTTTGATGGTGTGTTTCTCTATGTGATTTTAAGTTCATTTATTTTTATGTGTATCATTTCCCTTCTCCTTTCTTCTTAAATTAAACAAATCAGTTATAAAGGTGGAATTCATTAGATTTCTTTGCTCTGCCTTCAGTTTTGTTTAATTTTCCATGTTTTCATCTGTTTGAAGAGGATTCTTGAGAGCCTCTTGCCCTCTTCAGCTCCTCACCGGTCTAAACTATCCATTCATTCAATCCAAAGCATCAAAACAATTTCCTTCCTTGCCCCATTCAGAACTCTGCAAAAACTAGGCCTAATCCCCTGACCCAAAACTGCCTTTCCCTTTGATTCCAAAAAAAACCCTCAAAATTAAATCAAAATATTTTACTTATATACCTAGCCTTAAATTGGCCTTTATTTCAAGTCATCTCAAGCCTTATTGATTATCGTTGTTGAGATTTACCCGGAGAGATCCCTCTCCTAATCTGGTAGGGCTAGCTACCAGACTGAGCGTGGTTTGATGTTACCCTGAACTCTTCCTTCTTTTAGCCTGAGGTAGATTTAGGAAATAACATAGTGGCGACCACACTGGGGAGAAAATGGTTTTCTTTTTAGTGTTATTTGTTTTATAAGCTACATACAGAGCTTGAAGTTATGCTAGGTAGCCTTCGAAACACTCTTGCTTTGCATTAGCGAAAGTAGATAAACGTTGCTTCAGTTAATCTCCTGTCTAGTTTGTAAACGTAACATCTGACTTGTAAATTTCCCCAGTACATGTATCAAGTTAGATCTAATTGTTGATGGTGGACAATGATCAAACATAGGAAGGCTGAAATCATTCACTTGGCGACTCCAGTGTCGAAGAATCCTAAGGTTCAGAATTTTTATGGCGACTCTACTCTTCAAGAATCAGTAGCCTGAAGAATTTCTTGGTGAATTAATTGTTATCAAAATGGTTTCGTTGGATCTAAGGTATGCTCCCATGAGCCGAGATCACATTCCAGGTTTTCCAAATAAAATTCCTAAGGTAGATTGGCAAAGGAATTTGCCTACATTTAAAGATGATGATAGGAAGGATGCTGCTTTACATCTGGTTAGATTTCACATACATATTCGCAAGTTGAAGGTTGATTTTCCTGAAGATTACTTGATGAAAATATTCATGGCCACTCTGGAAGGTGAAGCTCGATATTAGTATGAAAGTTGTCGCCTACTTGTATTTACTGTTTAAAGGATTTTCATACCACGTTCTTTGAAAGGTATAAAGAATCTTATCCATCCTTAACTTTAGTTCAGAACTGTTGTAGCCATGTTCATAGTTTTATTGAAAATCTTGAAAATTTTTATGAAGATGATGACTTCATGGATGATGAGATCATGGAGGCTCTATACAAATATCCATTTCAGCAGCATAAAGAGAACTTAGAGGATACTCATCAAGATGCTCAGGAAACTTTGCAGCAGGATCAAGATCTTGGTATAATGGAAAATGATGAAAGAGAAGGTTTTATTTCAGATCTGTCCATAGAAGAAGACAATATACAAGAAAGTCAAGTTTCAATTTCAGAATGTGATAAAGTCAAGACATCTATTTCAGATCTAGATTCAAATCGTGGTGATCAAGAATACCTTTTGCTGAATCACATGAAGGAGAGCTTTGCTGTTGAGATCATATGGAATGAAGAAGACAGAGTTATTGATCCAAATGTTCTCATTTCATTAGAACAAATCCTTCATGAGGAGGTATTCCAGTCAGTTCATGAAAAACAAGATGAGATCTTTGTTCAAGTAAGTGAAAAATATTCTTTCAATAACTCATTGATAAATGATAATTTGATTGCCATGTCATATGAAGATGATCAACAATGTTTTCAAATTTCAGAAGATCAGGGAATTAAGGACTGTCATTCAGGTTTTTCATGTTTTAAAATGTCATTTCATGAAGACAATCAGTGTTTGAGCAAAAGAAAATAAAAAGTATTATCTCCTCTATCTGAAGATGAGATAGATCAACTCCTGAAAGGTCATGTTACAGCCCAAGCTACAGCAGATTTGCAGTGCACACATGGTCAAGAAAGTGTTGGTGAAACTTCTTCCTCTTTTGAGAATGATGACAGTCTTGTAATTAGCTTTATAGATCAACAAACATATAATATTTTATTTCATGAAGATGATAAGACTGTCATGTTTGATAATCTTGAAGATTGTTTTATGTTTAAGAATGACCTAGACCATGAAGTTGAGGAATATGAGCTTGAGAGAGACAATATGCCAGAATTTCTCATGGTCAAGGAACTTACCGCTAACACTCAGATGGAGGAAGCCTATACCTCTCTATGCCTTCCTATCACTCGGCAATCAATTGTTCTTTCAGATCATAATGAAGGGAGTACTTGTATTTTTGCTGCTGGATCTCAAGACCAAATAATGCTTCAGGATTTTCAAGATCCTTTCGGCATTCCTTTGCAAGCATCAGAAAAGATAAATTTTTCCTGGTTCGTTATCATAATCCTTGTTTTCAGTGGTTATTGTGAGTTTCCTACATGTACATCGTTCTACCTACTCGCGAAAAGTGAGAGAAGAATTTTGGTATGTAGCCATCTGCTGGATTGGTTACATTGGAAGGCTCACTACACATGATTGTACATATTTCATCAGTAGGCAGTTGGTTTTCATCATGATTTGAAGCCCTTAAATCTCGATGGACTGCTGCCATTAAAAAGCTTTGTAAGTACAAATGTCAGTTAGGTAGGTCTTGAGTCATTTTTGTCAGTTTCAATATAGTTTCATTGCAAGTGTGTGCTGTGATATTTTCTTCAGTTTGGGGCCTGAGGTGAAGGCTATAACTTGGAAGGTTGATTTCAGCTTTGGTTTGAGTTTGTCGAGTCAGTTTTTTCAGTTATTCTGGTTTCAAAATTGAGTCAGTTTGAGTCAATTTTCAGTCAATAAAATGAGTCAAGAGTCTTGTGTTGATTTTTCGAAGTTATGGACTCCATAGCCCAATGGACGAAGGCACTGCCTACTCTCCCAGAAATCTGTAGTTCTTGGCACCTGCAAGGAGCTACCATCCCCATTGGAGCCAATGTTAGAGACGGTATCTTCATCCCTCTGTCGGAGATCAAATTTCTCTTGTTGCATTTCATTTTAGGTGTCTCATTCAGTTCAGTCAGTTGCATTCCATTAGGAGCATGGATCTCCTGACAGTAGGGTCTTGTCACTCATATCCGTCATGTCATGTACCTGTTGGTCCGTGTATGTTCATCAAAATCATTTACAGTCATTTTTGGTCTCCTGGTTAGCAAAAAGTCATTTTAGGGTTTTTAGTCTCATTAGGTCTAGGGTTTCGTTAATTTAGTCTTCAAAATGACTAATAATGTTAGCAGGCACATGAGGGAGGTTCGAAATAGGTTTCCATCACAAAACTTTTCATCATCATAATGTTTGATAATGATTTTTCTTCAAAACTCTGTTTTGAAGAAAAATTGTATATTTTATCCTTTTGTAATGAATGCAATGTAATTGTCAAATTTTTTTAGTTGTAAAGTACTCCATGCGCAGCCCTGGTCACCTTTGCCAAAATCCCATGCCAGCTATCCCTCCAAATACACACAAGAATTTCATCATTCAACTCAAAAATCAAAAAGCAAGCAAAACAGAGTTTATTTAAAAAGTTTCAAAGTTCAAACATTACAAAAGTGGGTTTGCCCAAATGAAAAATAAAATTATTTTATATATATAAGATATTTCCATATTCAACAATCCATTTTCATACCAAGAGACATCATTGAGCCAATACAAATTGTGGAGGGCGAAACAGTGTTTGAAGGGCAGATTGTGGGTGAAAGTGACTGTCGCAGCGCACTAGTTGAGCGCGGCGCATAGGGTCACTCACCTATGTGCATTTTTGTTCCAGCGCGGTGCATACAATGGTCGCGAGGCATTGGGCCACTGTTGAGGTGCACTAGTTGAGCGTGGCGCATAGGGCCGCTCACCTCTGTGCATTTTTGAACTAGCGCAACGCATACAAGGGTCGCGACGCACTGGGCCACTGTCGCGGCGCACAAGGCAGACAACCAAATTTTAGTCATTGATTCACAAAAATTCAAATTGACTCGGTCTCCTTTGCTCCAAGTAAGTTCAAGTGATCTTCTATTTTCCATTAACAATATTTGGAGTTGATTGAGATTGAATATGAGAGTTTGAATGCCATAGCTATAAACCCTATTCCTTTGTTAAAAATTTCTCTCTTAGGGTTTGAAGTTGGTGTTTTAAAATAGTTTTGTGCCACATATTCCATTCTCTACCTTGTTTTTCCTCCCCCTCACTGTTATCTCATCATTGCAGTCCATTTCCCATCTCCCTACATCTCTAAAAGTCACTTACTCCTAAGCCCCATTTCCCCATCCCAAGTCATCTCATTTCCTATCATTCTCCCTTTCCCATCTCACTTGTAAAAAATTCCCAAACCATAACTTTCCCAAATATTTAATTGGCTGTCCCTACACTTGAGTTATCACTTGATTGAGGTTCATTGTTCCCACTGTCCTATTTCTTCTACACTCCCTCCCCTTTACCACCATATATTTGGCAATTGAAACAAAGCACCAAATTCTCATTTTCATCTCATACAAGCCAACATACACCTTGCATGGACATCATGGAGACAGAAACTGATATATCATATGGTAGAGATAGTGATTCTACCACTGAGCTACATGCACCTAGAAGGCCTCGTAAAGGTGGCAAACATGTGAGAGAAGAGCCCACCTCATTGACTCAATTGCAGGCTTGCCCACTTGCCATGGCATGTTTTCGATAACAGTCATGCTATCAGTATTGTGAGATGATTGCTAGGATTCATCATCATCAGGAGTTGGCTCGTTTGTTTGTATTGCATTTACATGATGGTCAGGTAACTCTTGCTGGTGTAAATTTCACTTTGACACCAGAAACCATTTCTCAAGGAATCGGGATACCGAGTGTGGGTGAACAGTGGAACAAAAGACAAAAGGTGGAAAGGGTGCATTATGAACCATACATCAGGCCTAGCTTTGTGAGGCAACTCAGCAGGGTGTTCCCATTCTAGTTCCTGAAGGAATCCTATGCGCCTCTGATGAAACTCATTATTAGATATTTCAGTTGTGAGGGCCGGTTTTCACGCCTTTATGCCTACCACATCAGGTTATTGATGCATTTTACTAGAGTGAGGATGATGATCATACCTTATTTTATGTGCCAGAATATCGAGAGAATGACCACTCTTGTGTAGAAGAAAACTCTCGAGCAGCAGTACAACAATATTTATCACTATGCTCTCATCAAGATCGTGGTTGTACATCAACTTGCATTGCAGGGCATTTCATGGGAGGATTTCATTTCCCTTGATTTCTTCACAGCTCCTCAGGTTCCTCCAGAGGTTGTTCATGAGCTAGGTGAACCTTCACATCAGCTTGAAGGTCATGAGACAGAGCCTATCAGTGTGCCAGTGTTTGTTACTTATCAGAGAGGCACCAGAGTATTATTTGCAGCAGCCTGACGAGTACTATCTCCACCTGGGGTGGAAGGGGTCTCGTTGCCGTCATCAGCAGCACAGGTATAGGTTCAGGATAGAGGTAAGAGGCCCATGCAAGATGAGGGCCCTTCAGGAGGCCAGGATACTGATTTCATACTTATTGATGAAGATTTGAGCTCTCCAACCTCAAAGTTGAGAGAGATTATTCAGGAGCAGAAGGAGGAGATTGACACATTGACCATCAAATTGCAGAGAGCCCAATGGATCATAAATTACCCGGAGCAGTGAAACAAACAGTTAGAAGATCATCAAACAATCATGGAGTTGCAAAACATCCGTGAGAACCAGCAAGCTGCTCAAAGAAGCCAAACCGAGATGACACCCATTGAGCGGGAGATTGAGGCTGATAGAGAGAATTGGCTTGAGAGGGTCAATATTCATCTTGAGAAGCTGTTGGAGAAGGAAAACAAGGAAAATAACATGCTCAAGCACATGAAGAACCATTATTGGGCACGAAATCATTTTTGTAAACCGAGGATCAAGATCCTGAAAGCAAGACTAAAGAGGGCACTAAGGCGTCGCAAAAGGCATGATAGACTCCAAATTTTGGCCGAAGCTTCTTTGGCCCAGCAAAGTGCTTGATGGTGGACATTCAGCCCAAATTTCAAGAAATTTGGAAAACGTTTTGTCAATTTTGAATTTTTTGGCCTTAACACAGATTTTTCCGCCCGACGCGTAGTGCCACTTGGCGCGCTCTTATAATTGGCAGCTTCTTTTGAGAAAAAAATTGCATTTCTTGATTTTTCATCAGAATTTATGCATGCCTACCCATTACCTAAGTATTTTGACAAGTTTTGGGTTGCCTAAAGGGTCAAAAACACCTCAAAAATGGCCTTTTTGCCACTTTTTGGACACGCAGGAAGCACTGTTGGGAGATTTGATTTGTGGAGGGGAAAATGGAAACCAAATTCAGAAATTCCACTTAGGTTGGAAAGTAGACGGATAGAGATTTCCAATGAGCTATCCTGCACTCAATTTGGACTTCGGGAAGGCCCTAACAATCAGCCTCAACGTTTTGCTACGCATAGAGATTTCAGGCGCGACACATTGGGAAATTTGGCCTATTTTTCACTCAGCAGCTCAGATTTTCGCCTAGTTTTGGCTAGTTTAACTTTTTCATGTAACTCTTGATGTAAATTGATGTAATTTCATGACTATGATGTAATTTTGGCACATTTTTACTCATCCAAGTAGATTCATTCACCAAAAAGTGAAATGTAAGTGAATGAATCAGTTTCCTATCATATAGAGGCAAGTTGTTTCATTGCCTATTTTCCAGTTCAGTTTAAATATGGTTGAAAAAGCTCCTAGAATGGTGAGATCGACCCCTAGAGGCATGGGGATGAGTTAGGCTTGTCTATATCTTGTAGTTCTTCAGTCATTTTCAGGGTTGGACACTTGGGATTTCCTGGGACTTCATTGTACATTTCATCTTTGCAATTTTGGCAAAGGAATAGACCAGGGTTTGCAGCACTCTTTGGGATCCATGTGGCTCTATGTTTTGATGGTGTGTTTCTCTATGTGATTGTAAGTTCATTTATGTTTATGTGTATCATTTCCCTTCTCCTTTCTTCTTAAATTAAACAAATGAGTTATAAAGGTGGAATTCATTAGATTGCTTTGCTCTGCCTTCAGTTTTGTTTAATTTTCCATGTTTTCATCTGTTTGAAGAGGATTCTTGAAAGTCTCTTGCCCTCTTCAGATTCTCACTGGACTGAAATATCTATTCATTCAATCCAGAGCATCAAGAAAATTTCCTTCCTTGCCCCATTCAGAACTCTGCAAAAACTAGGCCTCATGCCCAGACCCAAAAATACCTTTCCCTTTGATTCCAACAAAAACCCTCAAAATTAAATCAAAATATGTTACTTATATACGTAGCCTAAAATTAGCCTTTATTTAAAGTCATCTCAAGCCTTATTGATTATCATTTTTGAGATTGACCCGGAGAGAGCCCTCTCCTGATCTGGTAGGGCTAGCTACCAGACTGAGCGTGGTTTGATGTTACCCTGAACTCTGCCTTCTTTCAACCTGAGGTAGATTTAGGCAATAACAGGAAGGATCAGCATGGAGGGATGATGGGAATTCACCCATATCCATTTTAGAAAATTTCTACACAAAGGAAAGAGATTGCAGTGCGCAGAGGAGAGAGGGACAAATCAATCCACTCATACTTGCAGTTTATTTTCAGATCTTGATGTCTCACTTTTTGGTGGCTTTCCATCTAGGAGGCCATTTGGTCTAGGGATGATGATAGGAATCATGAAATATGGTTCACCACTCTTGGATTCTGGAGGGGTGGAGACACTTGAGGAGTCCACTACAGTGCAGAGAGTTTGGGGGCAAGCTCATGGAAGAGGGTTACACACTCTCATTCTCAGTATCACCCATCTTCATCAGCCTTACTGCGCTGATAGACTTTGCTGTAGGGATGGAGGATTGCATATTCATGATGTAGGATGGCTACTCCATGGATTTTATGAGAGAGGTTACTTCCTTTTGGGAATAACTCTTTCCTGCTTTGGAGTGGATGGAGGCCACTCATGCTTACATTGCCAGGATCGTGAGAATCTTTGGAGGTGATAGTCTCTCATGGGAGGCTTATTTTTGGAGATCATCATTTCTTTGAGCATGAGTAGCTGCATGATGGCATGGAAACAACATTGGAGGATGAATTTGACATGAGGGGATGTCAAGGTAGCAGGCAGCAGTGTGATGGAGCACCCTATTGCAGAATACCAGCGCTGCCTATGTGGAGGATTGATCCTGGATGGAGGGCTCAGCTTTGGATGAGAATTCACCAGGATCTCGGTGCATGCATGATTTTTTATGACCCGAAGGATGATGATAGATACATGGCTGATGATATGGTCATCTATTGTTATGGCAGGATCTTCTTGACTAGAGCTTCTAGTCTCAAGGAGAAATTTTTACATGCAGCACGTGAGGGCTTCCTAACTATGCACTTGGATGCATACTTTGATTGGCTAGAGGAGTTCACTTGGAGGGCACTCATCATGGCACCTATCAGCATTGGGAGATGCATAGCCCACTTGATTATGGTGGAGAGAACCTCACAGCCACTTCCCTACTCATTGAGGGTAGAGGGAAATTTCTAGTTGGGCCATTTCAAGCTCAAGGGCTCAAGTAGAAATTGGAGAAGGTATAATATCACATCTTGTATTGTACTTTCCTTCCTTGTTTGAGCAGCATGATGAGTCGAGAAGAGTTGATCCCTTCTTGCATGATGTACAAGGATGTATTCGTAGAATTTTTTAGCAGAAGAATGGGCCATTCTTATGGTGGCTTGTGGAGGGAGCCACATGCTCCTTAGTGTGCACCATTGGCACCAATTATATTTTCATGTCCCTATATTTTGAGATATTTGTGGTAGTAAACAAGTGGTTGGGAAAATAAATTGTTATGTATATTTTGATGCAGGCAAGAGGCTCATTGCGTTGGTCCCATGAAAGGAGCAGTGACTCACTCTCTAGTTGTATTATGACAGCTTGTTTTCATTGTATTATGCTACCTTGTATTGCTGATGGTTGATTATTCACAGGGAGCACTATTTGGAGAGTGACTTATATGTTGGGACAGCCCATTGGAGTATTATTCTCCCCATTACACCTATTCTATTTTGTAGGAGATACCATGGGCAAACCATGATTGCCATACTATCACTTTTCTCTTCATGTGGGGAAAACCACTTGGAGAATTTGCAGAGGCATTTCATGGTTGGATATTTTGATGGGGTAGCTTGGGCCACTCTTGGAGGCCATACCATTTCAGCCCAAGGATAGAGGCAGCCCCATATGTTCTATAGAGGGAGAGAAGAGCTTATTGGGATGAAGCAGCAAAACTCTCCATTCAACCCCATTACATTTTAGAATCGGGGGCAAGATTTCCATTTGATGTTAGCATGGATGAGGAGATCCTTAATGGGATTATATTTTCCCATGCATGTCATCACTCCTACCTCTAAGGAGGCCATGGTTCATCAGGGATATTTCCACCTGCACCTTCTATCTTTCCATAAGGTGCACCATTCTGGTTTGCATACTTGGGAAGAGGCATTGGAGGACAGTTTTATTGTAGTGTATCTTGAGCAGCGGTGGAGATTGTTGATGAGGAGGCCACAAGAGAAAAAGGGGGAGAAGTTTTTTTCTCTCTATGCAGTTGCTTGAGGACAAGCAACATGTGGGAGGGGAGGACTGTAATGTTCCCAATTTTAGCCTCAAGCTAAAATGGAACATTATAGTGGCACATTTTATTTTTTCTTAATAAAATGGGTAAGGAGACCCCTTAACCCCTTTGATGGAAAATAAAACTCCTTATGTGAAAGGAGAAATAATAAAGCAGCTGAAATAAACACCCCATGGTGTGAACATGATAAGGATCACCTTGAGTTAGCCATCTTTGACCAAGTCAACATCGTTGCCTTAGAGGGGTGGCTTGCTTGAGAAAACAATGCAGTTTTTGGAGGGAAAGCATTCAAAGGAGAATGGAAACCCTAAATGTGGGACCCATGGTGAAAGAGAGTTCATTTTCTTTATAAGAAAGAAGGAGTAGCTCATTTGGATTATTCTTTGATTCAAAAATTTCGTGGTGAGGCCAAGGACTTGCAAATCCAGGTTGTTTAGCAAGATTGCAGTGCTCTTGAGCACTGGGGGTGTTCCCAGTGGGGATCCCCCACCTGTTCCTCATGGGAGGAGAGTATTTGAGCTACATTTCCTCATTCCGAAATTTGGAAAAGCTCACTCCTTCAGTTGCAGCGTTATTTCTGTAGCAGAATGGTTCTGTGTTGCTAGGGCAGCAGCAGAGGAACTCATAGAGTCTTTCCTTGCTTGCTTTTTCAGTTGAGGAGCAATCTCTTCATTGGAGGAGATGTAGAGAGGGCTCTTGGACTTCATTTCAGATCTGTGGCATCAGGCCACTTATTCACCATCTTCCACTGCGTAGTCATTTGGAGAAACTGCGTTATTCCATGAGGGCAGTGTTGAGGGAGATTCTTGTGCTCATCAGGAGGAGTGCTTTTGAGTAAAAGGGGATCAACCCTTTTTCCTTTGAGGGAATTATCAGAGGAGGACATCAGCATTTCAGATCAGCCACAGCCTCATATTCATTTGGTTTCAGTTGTACTGACAATTTGTTTGTCACTATTGTATTTTATCTGGCATTTCTAGCAATCTCCCTGAGATCGGCTAGAAATCCCACATTGAGCCCATTTTCCTTTCTTGGGCCATTTTACTTGTATATTTCAGCTACATTATCATTTTTTAATTCAGCAGCTGCATCTCTCATAGAGACTATGCAGTTATGGTTTCCCTACATTCTGTGTAGCTGCAGCTACTCTGGCATTACATAGTATATTCATTGGAGTTGGTTCTAGAGGATTGAGAGGTTTATTCCCTCAATTATTTCTTGTATATTCATGCTGAAATCATAATATAATGTTGATTGTACCATTTCCCCTCTTATGATGTATTTCAGAGTTGCAAAGTTAATGTTCATGTTCATGTATTGCTGTAGTTCACTCTTTGAGCATTGTTTCGGAGATCTAGATTGGTGAGATCTGAATAACCCATCTAGATGCATTTCTTTAAGCTAATTTTCTGCAAGGGAGTTGTACATGAATTATTATAGGGCATCCCAGTGGTGGTTTGTCTTATTTATGAAGCATCTTCCTTATACAACGTCCTCAACGACCCTGTAGCAGGATTTCCCGAGGTGGAATATTGCATATCCATCAACAGAGTCTGTGAAGGGCCAGCTAGCCTCAGGATCTCTCCCTTCTTTCAAGGAAAAATATCCTATAAATGCCCCAACATTAAATCTTTGAAATGGACTTGTAGTGTCTCACTGAAGAAGGAAAAATTGAACATCTTAAGATGTTCCCAATGGAGCAGAAAATTCCAGATTTGGAACATTACATGATGCTTACTAGGCTGAAACTGAAAAGAGGGGAAGGAAAATTTGTTAGAGCACAAGAAAATCCTCAACCAAGGAGGGCCAGGGTGCCATTATCTCCACCTTCTATCTCACCCTCAATAGCCTTAGAAGCAGTTGCAAGCATGTCTTCCAAAGAGGAGGAAGCTCATGAAGAAATGGATCCCAAGGAAGAAGAAAGGGTTTTTCGGAAAGCTTTCTTGGATATGAATGAAATGGTAAGGATCCTCTATCAAGAAAGAAATGATAGGATTGTTGGAGAAGGATCTAAAAACCAAAAATAAGAAGGAGATTCTTCAGGAGGAGGAAAGGACAATGCTAAGTCAAAGAAAGGGAATGGAGGAAATGGTGATCCTTCATCTCCATCGTCATCCTCTTCCTCGTCATCATCTTCTTAAACTTCGATAAATCAGTCACATAAGTCAAAAACCACTGGTAAAAACCCTTTTGTAAAGCTTTATTTCAAATTTGAATCGCGAATTTTTAATGGTGATGTTAATGCAGAGAAATTAGATAATTGGATCAGACAACTGGAGGTCTATTTAAGGATTCAAAATATGCATGATGATGACACAAAAATACAATTAGCCTCACTAAGGATGGATGCAAAAACATTGGTTTGGTGGGAAGCCAAGACCAGGGAGGAAATCAAGAAACATGGTAAGATTTATTTATCATGGACTAAATTTATTACTCCAATCAAGAAGCAATTTTATCCTCTTGCTCACCTTTAGAAGGCTATAATGAACTGGAAAAACTTTCGACAGCTTAAGGGACAGAATGTGTAAGACTATACCCAGGAATTTAGGAGAAGAGCACTCTTACTTGGGTTAGATTTACAGAGCCAAGATACTTTGTTAAAGTACATAGGTGGTTTTCACAGTTACCTTCAACACACTATTATTATGTTTAATCCTACTAGTCTAGACGAAGTTTGTGTACAAGCTACTGTTGTGTAACCAGCTCCAAAAATAGAAGAAAAGAGATATCAACGCCTTAGAAATAAGCCACTTTGAGGGGGAAACCTCCAATACATTACATAAATGAACAATTCTTGGATGATACAATTTACAAAACCTCCTTTCTATAAATAGGAGTCCATGGGGCCATAATGTAATCCTAGTGGGCCACAATGTAATCCTAGCCGACCTAACAATAATAATTTAAGGGCACGATAATAACAATATGGGGGTTACAAGGGTACAATAATAACAACAAGTGGGGCTGCACTAACATAATAAGGGACTACACTATTAATAGAGGGACTTAACATGCCCCTCTCCTTCAAACAAGTGTTGTCCTCAATTCTTGATTATTTCTTGATGCTTCTGTATAAAATTCTCATCCTCCCATGTGGAATATTTTACAGGAAAGTTCTTCCACTTGCTGAGATACTCTAAAATTGATCGTACTTGTCGATTTCTTGTTTCTATGACTGCTTCATAACTTCTTTCAATGTGATGTTGATTTTCCTGTTGTTTCATTAGATTCTGCACCAAAGTTGGATTATCCTTTGAGAGTTGGAGAACTTGTTGTTGATGCTCGCTGTGATCTTCCACTAATTTATCATCCATATTAGCTATTATTTGATCCTTCAAACCATCCAAATTAGCCTCCATTTCTGTTTTTAAACCATCTATTTCATCTTCTCTTTCTCTTCATAAGATCGAAACTAGTTGCACTTGGTACCGTAATTTTGATATCTCATACTGCAATTCTTCCTCCTCATGCGTCATAGTATGGATTTTTGAGGGCTTAATGGGTATGGAATTATTTTTAGGGGCCATTTTAGAATCCAATACTGATATCTATTCTACAATATGCCCTTGGAATCAATTCAACTTGATTATTCAAACAAGACTTATGTAATTTGGAAAAAATACACACCTTTTACTTGCTTTTGAGGAGCTCGATATTGAAATTGAATTATCTCTGTAGTTGGGGATCTTCAATATCTGAAATTTAGTTCTGTAGTAGCCCTCTAAATTCTCTTTTGAATGCCACAGGTATGACCTGATTTGGATTCTCCAAGACAAAGTTGTGTCCAATCTCCCACAATGACCTAATTATGGACTGGTTCAGTAGTGCGAACTTGTACGACTCTATTACTGGTCAACGTTTGCCTTGTCTTCAAATTGACATTCATGAACGCCAGGTTATGGCAATTGCGACCACCTTTGCGGGTAAACTAACCAGAGCTGCCCGTCAGAGAGAGTTATTAAATTTTCCCACGATCACCTTCGAGATGAAATTAGAGCTATGGGGGCATTACCTTCCACAGATCATATCTCCAAACATATTTGAATCAAGTTTCGAAATTTTATGAATTTCTCAGGATTTCAGCTTCACCATATGAATTTGGGATTTAACCTTTGTAAAAAGAAATAAATTTATAGTACGAATTCCACGATGACCTGTTTAGAGCTCCTAAAAACTACTTCTAACTTCCACATAAGATATTCTAGTTTATTGTGAACCAAGTCTTCAAATTTTTAGAAAGCTTCTCAGGATTTATTCAACCCCTAAATATTTCAGCTTTTAGCACCTTTGTGAGAAATAAAGTTACAGCCAAAATTCCATGAAGATTCTGTTTGGAGCAGCGAAACCCTAGAATCCAAAGCTCTGATACCAAATGTTGTGTAACCAGCTCCAAAAATAGAAGAAAAGAGATATGAACGCCTTAGAAATAAGCCACTTCGAGGGGGAAACCTCCAATACATTACATAAATGAACAATTCTTGGCTGATACAATTTACAAAACCTCCTTTCTATATATAGGAGTCCATGGGGCCATAATGTAATCCTAGTGGGCCACAATGTAATCCTAGCCGACCTAACAATAATAATTTAAGGGCACAATAATAAAAATATGGGGGTTACAAGGGTACAATAATAAAAACAAGTGGGGCTACACTAACATAATAAGGGACTACACTATTAATATAGGGACTTAACAGCTACGCATTTAGAGGCCAGAGGGAAAAACACTTTTGATGCCTTGAATGAGGATAGTGATATTAAAAGCAAGAGAAGAAAAAGGGTTGTAAATTCCAGAAAGGAAAAAGGAAAATTATTTTGCAAGAACTGTTCAAAAACAAGCCATGATGAAGACCACTGTTGAAAGCTTCATCCTGAGCTGAAACCAGAGAAACATAAAAACAAAGACAAAACCAAAGAAAAGAGGAAAAATGTAGCAACTGTTGAACATGACTTAGGGCCAAAATCAGGTGATCAGACAAAAAGTATCACCATGATATTAAACAACATAAAGGGGAAAGAGGTTGTACAAGAATCAAATCCTAGTTCTAGCTCATTAAACTGTCACAAAGAAACTCAAGATGGAAAGAGGAGGATAGAGCTATTTCATGTAAGGATAATATCAAACCACACAAAGATAGACACATTTTTTGATAGTGGGTCTCAAGCTAATCTCATATCAGAATACTTGGTCAAACAACTGAAACTTGAGACAATTCCACATCCAAAGCCTTATCCACTTGGGTGGATATGCAAGGATGCAAACTTACAAGTCTCAAGAAAGTGCATCTTGCACTTCGCCATAACAGCTTAGTATGTTTATTGGGTTGAACTGGATGTAGTACCGCTTGACATAACAGGTGTTTTTTTGGGTAGTCCATATTTATATGACAGAAAGGCAATCTTCTATCGCCATGAGAATAAGTATCACTTTTTCAAGGATGGAAAAGAGTAGATTGTGAGAGCACATAAGAAGAAGCTAGAATCTTCTTTAGTCCATGCAGGTCAATTGAAAAGGCTAGTTAATGCAAGTCAAAATCTGACTTTGTTGATGTTGAAACGACAAGATTTTGTACATTTACCTTTTCATGATATTGCTAATGATATTTCTCAGTCTGATAACAGTTAGTCTTTGAAAGAAGATGACATTATGTTGCACAAGGTACCTTTGGTGTCGATCAATGTAGAGGACGAAGTGTCAGTGAAAAGCAGTGCAAGAGTCCAAGAAATGGAAAGGCATGCAAGCAAAGAGGGCACATAGTTCAGCATGGGTCAATGTTGGTTTCAGAATGGCAGATTTTTATGGTGAGAAAACTTGGTTAGGATTCAGCACAAGTGCATGGCTCATTCAGCAAAAATTCCCCATGTGAACAGTTGGCAAGGTGAATCTTATTTTAAGTCTTCTTTGAAGTTTGAACATGGTATAAAAAGTATGCTTTCTGCAAATTATAGTTGCTGTTCTGAAAATTTCAAGAATTTGCGTTATGACTCAATCAATTTTAGCAACGGTCGGTCAGTGAATTCAAGGAACAATTTATCGTTTTATGAGAAGCTAAATTTGATGAAGTCAGGAAGATTTCAGTGTTTCAAAGTTGGAAGAGTGGAGAATCAGTCTCCTCATCTTCATTTTCTGTAATCAAAGAGCTTTTGTGGGTCCAAAAGCTTCCCATTTGGGAGGTGTGATCAAGTGATCATGTTCTAAGTTGTAAAAATGCTCAAAATTGGAATTGCTAAAAATTGGTTGGAACCTGAGCGACCGGATAGGCCTCGGTGATATGATCCCAACGCTATGAACGACACTCAAATCCGACTTCGTATGAGGAAGTTATGAAGGTTTGAAGTTTACAATTTTCTGCAAAAAGTCAGTCTAACTACCTTTGACCTTCAATTTGAAAAAAATTAAAAAAATAATATTCCTAGAATATTCCGTTGAATATTCCTCGAAATATTCCATTTGGGCCTATGAGTGTTTGACAAGTTTCCCTCTGCAATTGGCTTATTTATTGACTTTTATGGATGGCGGGCTAATCGGTGGCTGCCACTTGGCAGGTCCGGAGGCCGCCACGTGGCCCCCAGGTCACAATTAAATGGCGTGTTAATTTTTTTTTTGGCTCTGGCAGATTTTGAACCCGGAACCTCAACACTAAAAATGCAACGACTTACCGTTAGGCCACCGATTTAGTTATTAATAAACTTGGGGCGGAGTTTGTATTTAACGTTGCAACATATGATCAAGGACGTCAAAGGGGGCCAGCCCCTACATACATATGATCTTCCACTAGAGACCAGGGGCTAACCTCCCACTCGACAATCACGGTGGCGGTTAGACCCCACCATGCAGACATTCAAACAAAAGTTTACTGTAAATGGTTGGCGTTGGTTTTAAACCATGGTTTGTTAAAACCGTTAACTCTGACGATTCCACCGACATCTCTTTGTATGTGACCGCCCACATCTATGAAATTTAATTCCCAGTTAACCACTCGGATATTTTTGGCAGCATGCCACCAAATCAGGAGATACCTCCACATTTGACTCCAGTTAACTAAAGTTGGCCCACCTTTTGTGGGATTTTTGCCTAACATTGGGAAAAATATTGATTGGGCCATATCCTTCACATGGGAGATCCTTTCTGAGTGATTTTGTTTTTGATTTTTGGTCTTCTCAGCATTTTAAATCCATTGAGATAGCTTTCAGAGCCATTGGAGCTGATCTTCAGCCTGTTTAGTTTCGGAGAATCTTTTTGAGCCACCAGGGCCATTTTGGGTTTGATGTTGTGCTGAGTTGTGGTTAACCATTTGAGGTGAAACAAGAGTCGATTTTGGCTAATTTGAGCATCCCAGAGCCAATGGTGTAGGTTTCAGAGGCAACAGAGATCATCTTCAGGTACTTTTTCAACAGAGAATCTTGGAGAGCCATCAGGGCCTAGGGAGTGTTGGAGCTGTATTGGGCTATGGTTAACCTTTGGAGGTGAAACAAAAGCCTATATTTACTGTTTTCAGTGTTCTAAATTCATTTATACAGCTATTTTTGCCTGTTTAGGCTTTCTTCACACTGTACAACTAATTTTGAGCATAATAAAAGCAAGGACATGCCCATTTGGGGGCCTTGGATCCGACAGATGTAGCCCAGGAGGGGTGAACTTCCTTATCATATGTTGTGTTAAATTCTGTGTTTTATCAGAGTTGAATATGTTAAAGAGTAAAAATAAATAAGCCTCCTACACACAAAAAGACTCATAAATTCACCAAAAGAATTTTGTTCCAATTGCAAAACACATTAAACAGTTTGCACACACAATTTTATGGATAATGAATACCTTGCACCAGCAAACAAGTAGTTTAATTATCAGATCATTAGTGATTACTTCTATTATTTCTTTAGGCAGAGTCTTTAAAGGGCCAGAAAGCTTCTGGATCTCATCCTTTCTTTAAAGGTGACATATCCTGTAAATGCCCCTACATTCCATCTCTGTATTAGAAATAAGAAGTTCTCACATTTTAGATCAGGAAATGGTGTATATAATCCAAGCTTCCTATTGCTAGGCTTGCTTGTAGCACATAATGAACAACCTCTAATGAAGTGTGCAACACTATCTACCATTTGAGGCCAATAACAATACCTCTGTAAATGTGCCACTGTTTTGCCTACCTTGAAATTTCCAGCAATAAGAGAAGAATGAGCTTCTCTCATGATACTTAATCTCTCTCCCTGTGGTATACATAACTTGTCCAAATGAAACAGAAAATTATTATGCAAATGATAATCATTCTCCTCAACATGATTCCCTTCACTCAAGTTAGCATACACATCCTTAAAATCATCATCTGATGCATACTGTTTTATGTAGCTCTCATGTACAATAGAATCATTCTTAAGTAAAGTAGTAGCACTAATAATAGGCCTTGAAAGCATATCAGAAAATTTATTTAAAATACCTTTCTTGTACCTTATTACCAAGTTAAATTGTTGTAAGAATCCCATCCATCTAAAATGTCATGACTGCTGCAATTTACTTTGCGACTGCAAGTACTGTAAAGCCTAATGGTTGGTATGAACAACTGTTTCTTTGCCCATCAAATAATGTTTCCACTTTTTGACACTTTGTACCAATGCATACAACTCCTTATCATATGTAATTCAAAACAACACCATTAAATGTCTCAGAATGAAATGCGATAGGCTTACCATGTTATAAGAGAACTACACCCATGGCGTAATCACTAACATCTGTCTGAATCTCAAATGGCTGTCTCAAGTCCGGTAATGTAAGGACCAGAGCTGAAATTATCTTTTCTTTCAAAGACTCAAAAGCTTCTTGTTTCTTTCCTCCCCATTGGAAAGCACGATTCACACTTGTCACTGCATGCATAGGAGCTGCTATGGCAGAGAAGTTAGAAATAAACTTCCTCCAATACTGAGCCGCACCCAAAAAAACTTCTTACCTCTGTAATGGATTTGGGAGTAGGCCAATTCACAATGGCTTCTACTTTGGAAGGATCAATTATCAAAGTGCCTCCTCCTACTATGTGTCCCAAATAAACCAAAGAAGTCTTTCCAAATTCACACTTTGACATTTTAAGAAATAACTGATTTTTCTTCAAAACATCAAGTACTTTCTTAACATGTATGACATGCTCTTCTCTAGTCTTGCTGAAAATTAAGATGTCATCTAAGTAGACAATAATGAAATCATCAAGAAAAGGATGTAAGACATCATCAATTACCCGCATGAAAGTTGCAGGTGCATTGCATAAACCAAACGGCATAACAAGCCGCTCAAAGAGTCCTTGTTTGGTTTTAAAAGCTATCTTCCAAATGTCACTTTCTTCAATTCTAACTTGATGATAACCACTACGGAAGTCTAACTTCATGAAATAAACACTATGGAAGTGGGTAATGATTCTTTACTGTTATCTTGTTCAAAGCCCTGAAGTCCACACACATACGCTAAGTTCCATGCTTCTTTGGAATCAACACTATTATTGACCCACATGGCGAAGTGCTTGGTCTTATGAAACCCTTGTCCAACAACTCTTTAATTTTCTTCTTTATTTCAGCATTCTCCATGATAGACATACGATACATGCCTATGCTAGGAAGTGGACAATGTGGATGTAAATGGATTTCATGCTGAATCTCCCTTGTAGGAGGCAAACTTGCTGGTTCCTGAAACATCTCTTGATGTGCATCAACTACATCATATAAATACGATTTAAGCTTGGAATCAAAATTTTCAAATGAATCATGATTCACATCAACCTTTGGCTTGATCATAAGAAGTACAAAACCCTTTCTTGAATTAACTAGTCTTTTTACCTGTCCCGCATTTACCATTGCTATATTTGTCTTCTTGCGATGTGCTCTAACAATATACTCCTTGCCATATTTGAAAATATGATATTTGTTTTCATGGCTTTGGAAGATCGCTTTCCTGTCAAATAATTAAGGAATTCCCAAAACAATTCCTGATATACCAAGCGGTACCACATCAAGTTCAACTGTGTCAATAAAGTGTGCAGTTATTGCAAAGCGCAATATGCACTTTCTTGAGACTTGTAAGTTTGCATCCTTGCATATCCACCCAAGTGGATAAGGCTTTGGATGTGGAATGGTCTCAATTTTTAGCTGTTTTACCAAGTCTTCGGATATGAGATTTGGTTGTGACCCACTGTCAAACAGTGTGTCAATTTTTGTATGTTTTGAGACTACCCTCACATGGAACAATTCAATTCTTTCTTCCTCATTATAAGCTTGTACATGACAATTTGAAGAAATAGTGCTTTAATTAGTTTCTGTTTCCTTTCCCTTCATAATTTTCAAACTCATGGCTCCAATTTTGGTTTCATCACCTTAATCATCACCTAAATCTTGAGGTGTAGTTGTAGTAGCTTCAGTTTTCTTCTTTCTCTTGTTTTTGTTAAACTGGTTTCTTTTTTTAGGATGTAATTTCCAACAGTTTTTCTCTTCATGGCCTTCTTTTGAACAATATTTATAAATGAAATTTTCACCCTCTTGTTTGATAGATGCATTCTTCTTACCTTTTCCCTTAAAGGTTTTCTCTTTTTTCTTCCCTTTGAAAGGCTTGTTTCTACCCTCATCAAAAGTATTCTTTCCTCTAGCCTCTAAATGTGTAGCTTGTACATAGACTTCATCTAAGCTAGTAGGATTAAACATGAGGATAGTGTGTTTAAGGTAACTGTGCAAAGCACCTATGTACTTTAACAAAGTTTCTTGGATTTGTAAATCTACCCCAAGTAAGAGTGGTCTTCTCTTGAATTCCTGGGTATAGTCTTGCACATTTTGTCCCTTAAGCTATCTAAAGTTTTGCCAGTTCATTATAGCCTTCTGAAGGTGAGCAAGAGGATAAAATTGTTTCTTGATTGCAGTAATAAACTCAGTCCATGATAAAGAAATCTCACCACGTTTCTTGATTTCCTCCCTGGTTTTGGCTTCCCACCAAACCAAGGCTACTCCATCCATCCTTAGTGAGGCTAATTATATTTTGGTGTCATCATCATGCAGATTTTGAATCCTTAAATAAACCTCCAGTTGTCTGATCCAATTATCTAATTTCTTTGCATTAAAATCACCATTAAACATTGGCAATTCAAATTTGACATCAAGCTTTAACAAAGGATTTTTACCAGTTGTTTTTTACTTATGTGACTGACTTACTGAAGTCGAAGAAGATGATGTTAAGGAAGAGGATGACGATGGAGATGAAGGATCACCATTTCCTCCATTACCTTTCTTAGACTTATCCTTGTCCTTCTTTCCTCCTGAGGAATCCTCTCTTTCTTTTTGGTTTTTATATCCCTCTCTAACAATCCTATCATTTCTTTCTTGATGGAGGATTCTTACCATTTCAGTCATATCCAAGAAAGCTTTCCGAAAAACCCTTTCTTCTTCCTTGGGATCCATTTCTTCATGAGCTTCTTCTTCTCTTGAAGTCATGCTTGTGGCTGCTTCTAAGGCTATTGAGGGTGAGATAGAAAGCGGATATAATGGCACCCTGGCCCTCCTTGGTTGAGGATTTTCTTGTGCTCTAACCAATTTTCCTTCCCCTCTTTTAAGTTTAAGCCTAGTAAGCATAAAATTTGCAAAACAGTAAAATATTTCTTTGCACAAAACTCAAAACTTGAGCTCAAACCTAAGTTTTGATACCAATCTGATCTAAAATGTGAGAACTTCTTATTTCTAATACATAGATTGACTGTAGGGAAATTTACTGGATATGTCACCTTTAAAGAAAGGATGAGATCCATAAGCTATCTGGCCCTTTACAGACTCTACCTAAATAAATAATATAAGTAATCACTAATGATCTGGAAATGAAACTACTTGTTTGCTGGTGCAAGGTATTCATTATCCATAAACTTATGTGTGCAAACTGTTTAATATGTTTTGCAATTGGAAAAAAATGCTTTTGGTGAATTTATGAGTCTTTTTATGTATAGGAGGATTATTTCTTTTTATTGTTTAACATATTTAACTTTGACAAAACACAACAAATAAATCACAGAATATAACACATCATATGATAAGGCAGTTCACCCCTCCTGGGCTACATCTGCCGGGTCCAAGGCCCCAAAATGGGCATGTCCTTGCTCTTATTATGCTAAAAATTAGTTATACAGTGTGAAGAAAGCCTAAACAGGAAAAAATCGCTGTAGAAATGAGTTTAACACATTGAAACAGTAAAGATAGGCTTTTGTTTCACCTCCAAAGGTTAACCATATCGCAATACAGCTTCAACACTCCCTAGCCCCTGATGGCTCTCCAAGATTATCTGCTGAAAAAGTACCTGAAGATGATCTATGTTGCCTCTACAACCTACATCATTAGCTCTGGAATGCTGAAATTACGCAAAAAAAAAAAAAAATTGCTCCAAAAGGTTTTCCCTAGCAAAAGTTATGACCAAAACAACTTTTGCCTAATTAGGGCTAAGAAAAATCCTCCAAATCTGGGAGGACTACCAGTTAATGCCACTAATTTAAGCTCTGCTCCAACTCTATTGTGCTCCACCAGTTGGGTGGTTACGTTAAATATTATGTTGCATGTGACCGCAACTCGCATAAAAAGTTGGAGCAACAGTTAGTACAACCGTTGTAACATTGAATGTGATATATAACACTCCACCGTTTTTGCTTGTGGCCTTATCCAAATAGCATTTAACTTGACCACGAAATGTGTTGACTATTGAGAATATGGTTACAGTTTCGAGCGCCTGGTTACATTGGAGAGGGGGCTGGCCTTTAGGGACTGGCTCCCTTACAGGCCCGTCCAAATTTAATTCAAAGTTTAAATAACAGTTCGGCCCATAGACTATTAAGACATTCCGTGGAGCTGGCCCTGTCAGGCTGCTCAACTGGTAGCGCCCAGACCCGGGTTCAAAACTCACCGATACCATATAAAATTTTACCATAAAATTTCATTGAACTCTTGGGGCCATGTGGCGCCCCCAATTGGCTCTCACAGAATATTCCATGGAATATTTTGTGGAATATTTTGTAGAATATTCCTAGAATATTCCATGGAATATTCTGTGGAATATTTTATAGAATATTCCCAAAATATTTTGTGGAATATTCCTTTTTTAAATAATTTTTATTCAAAGTCAAACTAAGTCAAATTGGGCTTTTCCTTGAAATTGAGAAACTTCAAACTTGAATATCTTTCTCATACAACATCGGTTTTGAGTGCCATTCGTGGCTACAGGATCATTTTGACGAGACCTTTCCTGTCGTTCTGGTTTCAACCAATTCTAAGAAAATAAAATTTTGAGCATTTTCTCCAATAGGACATGATCACCTGATCACTTCAAGATCTGGGATGAACAAAGTTCTTTTGATTGCTTGTAGGGTCTCTGTAATCTAATTTGTATTCCCTTTGAAAGAAAAACTCTCCATAAACCTTTCTGCAACTGTCTCCCAAGTGTCTTTCTGTCTCTTATTTTCTTTTGTCTGGTACCAAGCTTGCAGGATGGTGCCTAATGAATGTATGAAGTTATGGACCCACAAGGATTTTGAGTATTTTTCCATTTTCCACTTAAATTCACAGATATTTATGTGTACTTGGGGATCTGAATCTCCTTTATAATTTTCCTCTAGTTGCGGTCCTAAAGCCACCTGGAATCTTATTTTTAATTCTATAGTTACATCCTCTCAACTATTGAGAGAGTTGCGATGGTTTTCCCACCATATTGCTGAAGTGGATTGTAACGCTACATCCATGAGAGGAATTATATGCTCTTATGGTACCTTATCTTCAATTTTGTTAATGAATGTGTTCACATTTTTCATATTTTTAAGGGTTGGGTAACCCCTTACCTCTGTGCCGATCCAATTAACTCTGCGAACAATGGTGCATCTTCTGGTGCTAATCTCGTATGCTCCTTGCTGCTAGTCGTCCCAAGCAACTTATGATCCCATGTCAGAACTATGAACACTCCTCCAACTTAATGTTCCTCCTGCTGTAGGATTAATGTAATCTTCTCTTTTTCCTATCGTCATTTGGTAGAGTTGATCAAGAAGTTATGCGTCTTCTCTATTTTCAATAGTTTTTGTGTACCGGGGTCCCTAATATGGATCCAGTGGTTGGAAAAATATGACTTCGCCATCTTCAAATATCATAAGATCCTTCTTAAAATCAATAACTACATAATTTTCAAAGGCCCAATCTATCCCCAACAAGTCTAGGTAGGGATCCTTATCCCCCATACTCTCGCAACATCTACTTCAACTTCTTCCAACCTCCTTACTGGAACAATGCAGTATTTGTTTTCCATTCTTAGCTATATAGGAGAGTATGACAAATTTGGATTTCACAATGCTTCCCACATCTTTCTAGGAATAATATTGACATATGATCTGAGATCTAACACTGTGTCTCTTATTTGGAATCCCGCAAATTGAGAATTTATGCGAAATTATTTTCTAGTTCTCCTCTTGTTTCTTTTTACTCTTCTTATATACCTTTTAGAGAGTTTAGAATTACTTTAGTCCTCATGCTATGTTCCTCCTTGGACTACCATATTTAGATTTTGCTTCAAATGCTCCAACATCTGTCCATTATTTACAATCTTCAGGAATAGTCAGAACCATTCCTCTATAAGTGTCCCTATGGTAATCAATTTTTCTCCTTCATTGGATGGTTCCAGTAGCTCCATACCCTTGTGACCCTCCAGCTTTGATAATTTTTCCAATGTTTCTTTAAAGTATTACTTTTTTCACTCCAGATTAAAGATCTTCTTTGGGGATGTAGGTTTGAATAAATTTACCAGGTCAATTTCTTGTGCATCCTCCCATGTTTTATTCCCTCCTCAGGTTATTATAGCTAGACTTGGTAGAGGTTGTGTCTCTACTACCCTTGGTTCTACGTTAACTAGGTTGGCTCCTCATAGCTTGGTTCTTTCTTCCCACCTTTTGATTAGCTTTGGAAAGTCCTCAGTAGCATGTGCATTCACTCTGCATTGGGAACACCATGGTCATGTTGGTAGCAGACACTCCCTCATTACGTGGCCTTCTTCATCACAATTATAAAATATTATAGGCCCTATTCCTCCAGTTCTTCTACCTCGCATTCCTCCCCGTCCTTGTCCTCTTGGAGTCTCATTTGCTCTGTAGGATGATCTATTCAGCTGATCTTCTAATGCATATAGTTTTATGCATTGTTCTGTATGATGAGTTGTTGAAGCGCAAAGCTCACAATAGATGTTGTTTGGAACATTTGATTACTTTTACAGGATGGGGCACAAACGTGGAGGATGACCAATACCTTTGTGTATATCAAAACATTCTGATGCTATCTGATTTTATTGATTAGGAAATCCTGGGAAATGGTGTTGTGGTTTGTATATCCCTTGAGTATTCACTTGCGCAACTCCTCCTATGGGTGGGCCCCCCTACACTCCAGTCACCGAAGTCCCAACATTGGCTCCCCGTAACCTTGGGCATTCTGTAACTACATGTCCTTCCAACAGACAATGTGTACACCACACATTAGGTTTTGCGGGTCACACCAGCTGAATACCTTTTAGCTTCTCCATCAAATTGGTTATTTGATGTTGTAGTCCCAATATATATGGGTCTTGCACGACTACTCCCCCTCTAAACTCTTGTAGGTATCTAGCCATTGTTTTTATATTAATTTCTTTCTCTAATGCATCTTGAAGGGTATCAATATTTTTTTTGGGTCAAAGGTGTTCTTGTCAAGGGTAAAAGTGATTTAATGAACCAGTCGCGTTGGAGGTTTGGATCAATTGGGTAACTTAGTTTCCCAATTGCATCTTTAAACTTTCTCATCAGCTCCCAGGTTGTTTCTCCTTCTCTCTCTTTAATTTCTCATAGTTTAGACAATCCTTGCTGATTAGTCTAGGGTAACTTGAATTATTGTACAAACTCTCTCTTAACGCCATCTATTGCTGGGTTCTGGTGCACTTCTGACCATTTGATGAACCAACATAAAGCTATTTCTCTTAGTGTAGTTTGAAATTCGATGAACTTAAATACATCTGGTGTCTGTTGAGCCCTCCAAATTGCTTCACATAGATACAAATGCTACTCCACATCATCATTAAATTTTACGGAAAATTCCGGGTATCGGGTAAATTATCCTGCCATATTTACTTGCTTCGGTGGGATTAATATGAACCCTCTACTTCCCAGTTGAGAGATCCTGCTGCTAGTACTGCTACTAGCTGCTATTTGTACTATAGGCTGATTACTACACAACTTGCTACACTTTCACAATTTTATCAAGAACTTATCAGGTGGATGGTAAAGTTCCGGGGGAAGGTTAAGACTAGTGTTACTTGAAACTTGGGGAATAGGATTACCTTACGTTACGGTCACCAATCTCTCTTGGAAAAAATGCTCCATCACAACATGCAGTTCAACATTAGACTCCTCATCGAAGCGCACATCTTCCTCTTCACTGGACTTTTTTCTCTTCTCTCTTTGGGATGGGCTCCTATGAACTTGCCTAAATTGTTTGACGGACCCATCCATTCCTTTGGGTCCCACTCATCCTTCTCTCCCTTTTTTCATCTGTGGCACCTCTTCCTTTCTCTTTCTATTCCTTTCTTTCTTCTCAATCACTCATATCAACCTTTCCCGCAACTTCTCAGTGATCTGTGCCCTCCGATGTGCTCTCAGCTCTCTCAACCTACTATAGTTTTCAACATCCATATCCTTATTCCTATTTTTCCCTTGTTCGTAGAATTTTCCTTCAGATCCTTGCCCCAGTATGGAGGTTTAAGCCTCCATCACGGGACTTTGGAATAAAATTAGCCCCTTGTCCACCATTAAAGCTTTAATCCACAATGAGACTTCTTTCAACAACTTTCCCCACAACCACGATTAGAATATATCTTATGCCTTTGTGAAATATTGATATTATTTGGCTACAAAATCTATAATGTACCCCTCCAAAGTAGTTTGTACCCAAAAATCCACTCCTCGGGTTAAGTCCGTATCTTACTAGTGTAATGCTATCAGGTATGTATACGTCCAACTACGACGAGATCAACGCAATCCTCCAGGAAGTGACTTGATCTGGAGTATTCACAACGCGTTATCGAGCTCTTCAAGAAACTTTCCCCAAAAAATATCATACAAATCACTCATTGAGTTGGAAAACATAACTTGGTCCTTGACAATTTTTTCCTTCTGCTGTCAAAGCTCCACCTATTGCAATATGAACTGATCTACATGATTGTCTGACCAATTATGCAATTCTCTCTCATATATCCTCGATACCATGATCTAGCTTATAGTTAAATTTTTAGGTCCCAGCAACGAAACCATTTGTTGGTGAAAAAAGGAGTTCTCTGGGCAAGACCCAGGTTCAAGCTCAGGGCCAACAATATGCTGCTGTAGTCTAGGACAACGTTGACATTTTAACCATGCCCAGGAGAGAAATGAGTCTCACCTGAGGCATTTCGTGACCTTACTGAGATTGAAAGCTAGACCATCAACAGAGAGATCACTAACATTGATTCATAGATTACATTACATGGAGCATATTCATCACATGTGATTTGAGAGACAAGTTATCATTTAGCAGTAAATAATATGAATATAATTTTTTTTTAAATAACTGAACATACATCTATCAACTAAGTTCACACATCTCATATCCCATAACAAAGCATCAATATTTTTCTATTAATTCAACCAAATATTACACAACATACTATGCAGAGTTCAATATAACACAACACAATACATACAAGCTCCATAGAGCTCCCTCAATCCTCATAACCTACCTTAGGTTCACTCTTTCCTTGCTTATCTACTCCTGCCAACTGACACTGTTAGTCTTTGCCCCTTCTTTGCTTAGTTGTTCCCTTGTGCTCCACCACTTCCCGTATCTTTTCCGCAATTGACTTTATTTTTTGGAGTCCTCCTGTTTGTTCATTGATCCCCATTCCTGCCATCTGTGCAGTCACCTCCTTGTGCTCTGCCATTTGTTTACAGGTTTTCCACAACCGCAACGACTCCTTGCCTTCCTTAATCGTGCTCCACCACCTATTATTTCCGCTTCTATCCTTTCACAACTCAGAATTATGTTGTTCAAAACAAGGGCCCCAACATGTAGCAAAGTACTCATCCATTAGATCAATTCTTTCTCTGGCTACATCTGTGGGGTGAAATATCCCCCAGATGGATGTAAAATAAGCATTCCTCAATGGAGTCACTGAGGAGGAGATATATATCAATCAAACAGAAGGTTTTGAGACATTTAATCAGGAGTCTCATGTGTGGAGACTCAAGTGAGTGTTGTATGATATTAAACAAGCACCCCATGTTTTGTACTTCGGGATCAATAACTATTTCAGTAGTTTGGGCTTCACCAAAACTGAAGCAGATGCAAACCTATATCATATATTGGTATAAGGTAAATTGTTGATTATTGTCTTATATGTTGATGAATTTATTTTAACTGGTGATGAACAACTGATCAGATCTTGCAAGGAGGACCTTGCAAGAGAATTTGAAATTAAGGACATGGGTCTCATGCACTACTTATTCAGCTTGGAAGTATAGCAAGGAAATGGTTAACTGTTTGTCTCTCAAGGAAAGTATGAAAATGAGATACCATAGAGGTTCCACATGGAGAGTTGGAAACCCATGGAGACACCTCTAGTGACCACCTTGAGGAAGGGGGATGCCACTTCAGGGGAGGAAATGGATGCTACCATTCATTGGTAGCTAGTGGGTTCACTGGCATACGTTGTGAACACATGACCAAATATGTGCTATGCAATCAACCAACTGAGCCAAGCTATGGTTAGGCGAACCAAATTATTTTGGAAGGAAACTAAGCATGTTCTATGGTACCTCAAAGGCAATACCTAGTTTGGACTATGGTACAAATGAAAAAAGGGAGTGAAGTTATGTGGCTTCATAGATACAGATTGGGTCATTAGATTGAAAGAGTACATTAGGTGGAATTTTTAGTTTTGGGTCCATAGTTATTTCCTGGTACAACAAGAAGAAAATATCCATGGCACTCAACTCAACAGAAGTAGAATACATGGCTGTAAGTCAAACAACATGTGAGGAAATATGGATGAGAAAGATACTTGTTATATCATTTATTCATATGATGGATCCAACTGTGATAATCAAAGTTGCATCAAGTTCTCTAAGAATATTTTTTTCCACGATTGATCCAAGGATATATATATATTTGGTATCACCATTTGCGGGATTGTGTCCAGAGGCAGATAATGTTGTCGTAGTACATTCCGACAGAGGAAAAAATGCTGACATTTTGATAAATGCCTTGTGAATAGGGAAGTTTGAGTTCCACTGGTGCAGAATAGGGGCGGTTTATAATCCCTTTCATGCTGAGAGGGAGTGTTGAAAAATGCAACAAGAAATTCTCAATTTGATTTTCCGTTGATTAAATTGAGAAAATTAGAATTTCCACATCAATAGACAACTTGGATGCAGTTAAATTGTGTGACATGGATTGTGTCACCTAGTTTACTTAGTAAATTCCATTTGAAGAATTTAATTTAGTTAAGCATGTGTGATTGATAATTTGTAGCGATCAAGGACAATAATGTAAGGTTGTTTTCAGATAAACTAGTTCTTACATTGAAGGAACTAGTGGAAGGTCAGTTGTGCAGTGGGACTTCATTCAAACTCAGTGATCATATATTTAACTAATCAGCCAACCCAAAATATCTAGTGCATGTAGAGAATTTGAGTTCCCCAGGCTTGGTGGATATTCCAAGGCAGTGTAACATTAGTTGTAGACTAGTCTTGAGTGTACATGTGTTGCATGTATTCAAGTGATCAAACTAAGGAATTGCATAATCCATTTTGGAGAAATTCCTTAATAATAGGGGCCTAATTTCTCAAGGAACAATGCAAGGAAATAGGAGCTCAAGCAGAGGAAAAATTTGACTAAGTCTAGGTCAAATCATTTCAGTGAGTAGAGAGATAGGTTATGCATTTGAAAGTTGTGCTTAGTTGAGAAAAGAAATTGTAACTCATATCTACTCATCAGATTAATGCAAGCATACATTGGGGTTTTTAGTATTTTACTTTCCCTGAGATAAATACTTGTTGCATGTGTGTTATTACTTATTACATGTCTAAAATTTTTGTTCTCAATTTTGAATTACTTCCACAGAGCAGTAGAGTAGGTAGGCATCTTGTCATTTTGATTAAAACTTCATGAGTAGTTTCAATCTACATCATAGTTTATACACGAGATACCCTATAGGGTATACTCCAATCTCAGTCAGTTCAAATACATTCTCCTAAATATGAATAAAAACTGCTAGATTGAAGCTGCAAATTCAAAATTCCCGAGAGAAAAAGTTCAAAATATTGGTTGTAGTGTGATTTTAGGGCTCTGATACCATGTATAAATTTGATAGAAATTGAAATTGATCAAGATTTTAAACTGAAAAACATGACACACAATTCTACTCTACTAATCTACTGAATGAAAATCATTGTTTATAACAACATGCATAGACATGCAACAAGAAAAACCACAAGAACATAGTAATTTTTAGGGACCCAACTGGGAAAAACCCCTCAAGCCTCTTTGCATTTATCAGTTGAATAAAGAAACTATTACAATTTCTTGCTTCAACTTTGAGCACAGCCTGCAAAAGAATAATTGTTCTCTCTCCTGAGTGAGAAACTATAGCATACACTTAGCTAATTATTTGCTCATTTGGTTTCCTATTTTCTTGCGTAATCCTTGAGAAAATTAGTTCCTAAAACATAGGAATTTCCTCCTATTTTCTTTCACAATTCCCAAGGATTGATATCTTGACTACATGCAACAACTGTACACTCAAAATAGTATACAACTCATGTTAGATTGGCCTTGTCTCTTCCACTTCAGCTGAGAAATTCGAATTCCATGCATGCATTAGATATTTTGGGCAGATTGATTAGTTAAATGACAAATATTTTAGTTATATTGTTGTCCCACTGCACAACTTACCTTTAAATGACTCTATCAATAGTTATAGGTCAGTTAACTGAATACAACTAAAAATAACTGAACTAGATTGCTAAAATTTAGCAATCACACATGCATGACTGAATTCTAAGCACACTAACTTGAATTTACTAAGCTAACTAAGTGACAAGATCCATGTCACACTAGTTAAAAACCTCTAAGTTGTACCGTTGATGTGGAAATTTGACTTACTCAGTTTGACAAAGGCTAAATTCAAATTGAGCCTTCCTTGCTACATTTTTTAACAACTGAACAATAGAATGAGGCTTTCATTAATATGCTGGTGCAAATATGTGACACCCACGTAAAAATCATCAATGTTCATGTCCTTAAAGCTCAATTAGGGACGAATGGCCAATTAGATAGCTCAAAAATTTATTTACTAAACACTGGTTTATTTAGAGTTGTATTATCAAGTGTTCATTTCAACCTTGATATACTTGTTCTTTTTGCTAGTCATTATGATCTGTTAACCCAAAATATTGTTCTTCCTATAGATGAATGTAGTTTCTTAGAAGTGTTAGAGGAAAATATGACGAAAATGTTGAGGTTAGATGGGAAAGGAAAAAATATTAGTGATAAATAATTGAACGAGGACTTTATAACATGGTATGAAGATGAAAAATGAGAATTTTACAAATTCTATTTAAAAACCCAATTCAAGTAGTGAAAGTTGAATTACAAGTGGCTAGTAAGGAATTGAAGCCACAATTTAATACAATGGATGTCTCTTTGTGGATTGTTTCTTATTTCACATTCAAGCAAAACTTCTTGATAAAGAATCTAAAATAATGCCAAAGGATTTTAGGAAGATTTTATAGTTTATGAAGAAAACTGGTAAAGGAGATTGATATATTTTTGAGAGTTACACTATACTAAGAATATATGGTTTTGAAGGTCAACCATATTTCTTACCAAAATTTGTTACCCTACAAGTTTTTGCTTTAGAAGTAGATAGATAGAGGCTATATGTTAATGATATTCATCTTGTGTCTAAAAATAAAAGTTAATGATTGCAATGTCGTTTGAAATTTTATCTTTTATGTTTATAAATAGGTCTGCTTTGGAAATTGTTGAAAGTATTTGATTTCATATGATTTGGAAAATAATTTCACCTGGAAATATGTTCCATTGCATATTATTTATGACTTGATGGAAACATACAGGTTTATCTGCTTATATCCATATGTATGATACCAAGGTTGAAAAGTTGGCCAATACTAATACTTGGCGTGAAAAAATGATAAAGAAGCAAGTATGTAGGTATCTAAATAAGTTACAATTGGGAGATTAGATATCCATATTGAACCAAATAAATTAAATTCTACCAATAACACAAAAGTAGCAAAGTCGAATAGTGGACAAGTGTCAAATTCTGTAGAGAAAGCTTTGTTTGTAGAGTACAACTATCAACAACTACCATTGAAAGGAAGGGAAAATAATACAAAATAATACAAGGTTTTATAAATAAGGTCACATGGTTAAGATAAAAATAGAAGATGATGAAGAAAGTGTTTCTCAAAAGACTAATGAATAATTATCAGAGAAGGTACAAGGTTTGTTGATAGAAATTCAACCTAAATAATCTGCAAGTCCAGTTGTTGTCATTGCCACAATTGTAAATACTAAAAATTTTATGAAGCAAAAGGATAAAAAAGTGATGATTGTTAGAAAGAGAATAAAGGTTACAAAAAAATCAGCTAGTGAAGCAATAACTTCTAATGCAGATCCAAAGTTCCTATCATCCACTAATTGTGATCAAAATACTTTTAATTTAACTATTATTCAACCATAAAGTCTATAATAGAGCTTATTGGTTCTAGAACTACTTCAATTAATATTCATTTAGGTTAGGTTCCTTATACAAATATGGTCGAATGTCATAAGAAAACATGAGAAGTTGTTGTTAAAAGGATAATAGAGTCTAATATTAGTAACACAATATTGTAGTCTCTGTTAACCAAGGTTGAAGTATAATTGACTAATGCTAAGGTAGCTATCAAAAGTAAATAACATAATATTAAATATTTATACAATAAGATAGTCGGTTTATTAGGATTTCATAAGGATGAATTGTTACAATACAATTATTGGAATCAAAGGATAAAGAAATTAAATACCTAAAAGTATCTTTAAATTCTTCTAAGTATGAGCTCTCAAATTTACTTGGAACATATCAACGTAAAGAAGATGAAGAAAAGAAAGTGCAATAATTGTAAAGAATTCTCAATATAAAAGAAGCACAATTTAAAGATTTAGAGAAACAAATTCCTCAGCAGAATAAAGAATTTGAGGAAAAGAAGAAAAAATATCAGACTAAAATGGATGAATATAAAGTGAATGTTGATAGTGTTCTTCAACAAGTTGTACAATGGTAAATCTTGATCTAGATAAAATTAAGTTATTTGAATAAAGGTTGTTGAACTGGAAGAACAAATTAAAAAACATGAAGGAGAAGGAACAACTTGTGTAGAGTTGAGGGAATGAACTTAAACATAAATATGAAACTATTGAAGGAGTGTGCTTAGTATTAGAGGAAAAGGAAAAATAATTACATTCTTTGCAAACATATATACAAAATAATATGTTGGGAAGAGCCACACTAACTGATGAAAATAATAAAATATGGGAAATTATTAATGAAGGAATCATTAGGATTATACCTTATGTGAATATTCTACTTGATTGTGGAATATTTATCATTGCTAATGCTTATATATACATGAGGAACACGATTCCTGTAGTGGATTAAAGACTAAAGGAAGTTGACCATATTATTAATTTTTTAAATTTAGTTGACAAAGAAGCCATTAAATTGTTGTTTTTCCTAGCATATTTAATTGTATTCTATTAGTTTTTTAGTTAAAGAAAGGAGTAATACCATGGATGAAATGAATGCTGAAATCCTTAAACCAAAGAGAATCATCATAAAAATCAAATTAGAAAGGGGATATGATCAAAGGTTCAGTATGTTATCCTCCTGTATTCTATAGTTTCACTAGGTGACTTTGGATTTTCTACAAACTGCTGAAGATAACATTTCTTGACTATTAGTTATCTTCAGAAACCTCACTGCCTTCATTATCTTCACGAAACCTTTTTCACTATATCTTAGTTTTCCTTCTCAAAATCACCCTCCTGCTCTAAAAACTCATGTCTGGGCTTAATCCTACCATTTTCACCCTTCTTTCTCACCTAAAGCCTCATTTTTTCCATTTAGCTCCCTCACCTAATCAATTTCCCTTATTTCCTTAAAACAATGTAAAAAAATCCCTTTTTACATTGTTTTTAATTGGAAATTTAAACCTTTCGGGACCCATATTTTATATTAAAACTTTGTTTTATTAATATAAAACCTGAAATTTTGTGTTTTACAAACCCCTTCTATACGTTAAAACCTGACCCTTTATAAAGTTTTAGCCCCACTCATATAACCTTACCTTCCCCCCATTTCTAAAACTCCCGCTTCTACTTTTGCCCCAGGCTCCTTCTTATTGAGCCCCACCCACATAAAAGTTAATCCCCACGACCATATAACCTTGGCCCTACCCTCAGAATAAGCGCCTCCACTATTTGATTAACCTGGGCCCCACCATTCGACCTGTCTGCAGGTGCTTTCACCCCGACCACTATTGATCTATAACCCCCAAGATCCGATGGCCTTGATTCAATATCACATCATTATTGGTGTGGGTGTTAAAAAACCCCAAACCTTGCAAAATGAATGGTTTTCACCCCTGTACCCTCTGCCATGCATCACCCGCTAAATGGAATCACACGTTCTCCGTCGAAACCGTTTATCACTTCCATCCATGTGAAAACCACCTCCCTCGCTCGTGAAAACCGCTCTTCTTCCTCCCGTCAAATCCCGATACCACCATCCAATTGGAACATTAACACCATCCAATTAAAATTTTTCAAATCCCTATGGCTTTGCGATGAAGCCTCACAACCCCCATGAAACCTTTGCAAGCGCTCCTAACACCCAAAAGCCCCAAATAAATGCAGAAAGGCCACCAATGTAGGTTTTTAAATTAATATTTTGTTTTGTATTGTGTAGGTATCATGGAAGGAATGCGAGAATTTAATCCCTAGGGTCCAAAATTGTTTGGATAAGAGTTATGGGTGACGATCTAGAGATCTTGTTTCATTAGGAGGACCGGGAGTGTAAGACCGAGCAAAAAACCAATGGATCATGTCCATTGGTGGTCATTCAAGCACTCCATCAGCAGTAAAATGCCCCACTATGCAGTATATACAGACAAAGATAAAGGTGAATGAAGACAAAACAATCACAAGACCGTGGTAGTAAAGATTAGAAGGTTAAAGATCAAATCAAATATTAAAGGGTTAATCCTAAATTAAAGGACAAAGAATCAGAGATAAAGGAAGAATCGAAAGAAAATACAGTAAGGCAGAGGGTAAAGACAAATCCAACTGTTGAAAACCTAAAATAGATTTTAAAGGATAAAACAAAGCAATATCAGCATAGGGAAAGATTCGAATGACTCAACAAAAATAATTTAATTCTTTAGGGACACATATTGACACCTACAACCTGTTTTATTTAAATAAAGACATCAACAGTTATTGAAACAGTCAAGGATATTTCTCAGCTACTCAACATTTATTATAAAATTTATTGAAAGTCTTAAAAGTCAAACATTTTCAAAAGTTAGCTCAAACAGTTAAGTTAGGATTTATTATTACAGTTATTCTATCTTAGATGTTTTTCCTTGGGCCTTGCATGGTATCAAAGGTAAAAAATGCATTAAATTTGTAATAAATACATATATGAAACCCTAGATCAGGATCACCTCGTCATTTTGAAGATAAATACTGCATGTATCATTCATTTTTAGGTTGGTTGGTTGGTGTATTGGTTGGCTGCTTGATTAGTTGAAGACTACTAGGCTAGATTTGACAAGGCTTTTAGTTATAGAGGTCTATTGTATTGGAGAAATGTAGCTATTTTGAACATCAGTAATACAAGAATTTTCACAGGATCCTTGAGCTATGTTAATGGTGAAGTTATCCTTCTTTGTCAATTTTTTCCTTCTCTTTTCCATTATCTCCATTATTTATCTGATAAAAGAACATAAATTTTAGATTAGGATATGCTTTCTTGGCACCCTTATTTTGTCTGCTTTTTTTATCTTAATGTTTTCTTCTGCAAGGTCTGATTAAAGAATTCTTAATTGTTCTCTGGTTCCACCTAGCTTGTTGTCTTGAAAATTATTTAATAGAGTCAAGCCAAAGAAGTCTATGGTATGCTCTATCCTTTGGTGTAGCTTGAAATATTGTTTTTCATACCTTTCTTTGAAGTTTACTTAGTAGATTCCAGCCAAAGAAGTCTATGGTATGCCCTGTCCTTTGGTTTGTATTTAACTGTTGCTTTGAAGGTCTTTAGAGTGTTTGATTGAAGAATATAGGTGTATCTTGCTCTTTAGTTTCACTCATTGTAATCTTAAATGTTTTCTTTGTCTGAAAGTAATTCTAGGATTGGTGGATTGTTGTATTAAAGGTTTGCTTATTAAATTCTAGCCATAGAAGTCTATGGTATGCCCTGTCATTTGGTTTGTCTCAAACAGTTACCTAAAATGCTTTTCTTGTTGAAGTAGAGTTAAAGGATTCTTAATTTCCCTTTAGTTTTACTATTTTCATAACTTACTGTCATTTCATATTCCATCTAATCTAAGGGATCCACTTGATTTTGTTAGCTTGCCCTATATTGAAAACCCTTGCAGAGTTGATGAACAATGAAATACTTTTATTAATTCATATCCCAATGGATCAATGTTTCTCATGGTCTATTTATTCAGTTGAAACAATCCATTAATTAATCACACCATTGATCTATCAACCAATCAATCAAACACACAAACAATTCTAATAATTTCATAAATATCCTAAAAAAGAAGAAGAAGCATAAAGACATATCATTTATAAAAACTTACATAGAGAGAGACCTCTCTGAGTCCAGGAAGGCTAGGTCCATGGACTCCAAAGTGGTTTGATGTGGTTCCATGCAGAGTTGATCTTGTAAATATTGCAAATCACGGGGAGCCAACATAATGGGGACTATACTAGGGAATATTGAGTAATAAATATCTTAAATAACCTCAAAAAATTAGAAAACCTCATTTTAACTTAGATGAACAAGTGTTAGCGAAGAATGGTATCTGGTTTTTGATGGTGGACAACAACCCACTTCAAAACAAGTAAAAAGCCTCCACCTGGTGACTCCACTGGTTTTCAGTAGGCCTGCTGACTCCACTGGTTTTCCATAGACTCCACTGGGAAAATAATTTTATCATTAAACATCAATAGAACCCAGTCAAGGATACTTTTTGGATTAAGTATCTCTTTACAGATTAGTTTGTGTTTCAAAACTATTATAACTCTCAACCTTTCTAATTATTGGGTCCAAAACTCTAGCTTCTAGAAAAATTTGTACCAGATCACATCTTGACCCAAATCCTCTTGCAATAGTTGACAATCCTGAAAGCAACCTTAGGAAGTCTCCTAGATCTAAAAATCCAATTGTTAGTAGACCTATCCACAAATCAAGTTCCCTACCTGAAAACCCTAAAGACTTGCAGAATATCCTATCTGACTCACCCCTAGAACAAAGCTTGTCTAGGAATAGGTCTCAAATTTGGATAACCCAGATAGTTTTAGACCCATCCACCTTATAGTAGAGATTTTTTGTATTAACCACATTCCCCACTGTTCACCTTCCTCCATTTAACCCTGTACCTCCTTTTGTCAATCCTCCACTTGTTAACCCTCCATTGTTTCCACAACCACATATCATGGCAACATGGTATGCTCCACTAGTTCTACCATTGTCTTTAGTTGTTCTACCATAGGACTACCAATCCAAGATTCCCTTATATGATGCAAGAAGTTCCACTACTTCTCAAAAACATGTGGATAGAATGAATGACTACTTTGATAGACAAGAAATAGATCATGAAACTGTTAAACTTAGAATGTTTTTCTCAAAGCTTAGGGGGAGAGGCAAGAAAATGGTTCAAAGGTATAACCCCTAATAGCATAAATGGCCTCCCTGGTTTCCATCAAATATTCTTAAACAAATGGGAAGTCAAGAAGAACCCTCTCCAAATCTTATCAGAGTATGAAACCATTAAAAGAAATGTTGGCGAAGGTGTCCAAGAATACTACACTAGGTACAATAGTGTATATAATTCCCTTCATACACACATGAAACCTCCACAAGGTCTAGCTCTAATGAAGTTTCCTGATGGTTTTGACCGAGAAATGGCTTATCAATTAAGAGAAAGAGAACCCCTTACATTAGAAGACATGCAAAGGGGAGAAGTAAGTGTAGAAGCTAATCTGATTTCCAAAAGAGCTAGAATGAAAAATGAAAAAAGAGTTACATATAGGGAAGAAGATGTAGCCTCCACATCTGATAAAAAGGTTGATAACTTGGTTAAAACCATGGAAAGGATGATGGAAAGGATGAATGTAAATAAGAGAGCTTAATCTAGAGAAAACGAAATAGCTCCTCAAAACAGAAATCAAAATCAAAAGAAAAACTAGAAATTTAGAAGAAATCCCCCTAAAATAAGACAAAGAGGTCCTGATCAGCAAATTAGACCTCCTTTCCAAGAAAAATATGCTGATGAGGATGAGGGGGTGATTGAGGAAACACAGGAAAATCACATAAATTTAGTGGGAGTAAATAATGAGGATATTGTTTTCCTCACTGAGGAAGAACAAGACATGTTTTCCCCAACTCAATTTAAAGAAGAAAACCTAGAATCTGAAGACTACAAAAAAGGCTTTGAAAATTCCATCATGGAAGTACATAGACAGTATGATCTCAGGAGAAAAAAAAACCGAGATACTCCCAAAAGAAAGACCTCTGAAATTTCTGCTAGTAAGATCCCTGAAAACATTCATGAAAAGACATCAAAAAATCTAAATACAATGGCTGAAAGTTCTGATAAAACTAGAAGAAAAAATAGCCAACCTAGTGGAAAATGTAGTGGTGACCAAAGCAGTGCTAGAAAAATAGCTAGTGCCCCTAACAAAGCTGTTTCAAATGAGATTCCTAATAAAAACCAGAACTGAAATTGTTGTGAAAACAATGTCTGAAAAAACTGATTTTAACCTTTTAAGAACTCAGACACCTTTCAGTATAGAGAATGAAATTGCTAACATTAAAATCTCCATTCCTCTTACTGAATTAGTCACTCAGGATGTATATAGATCCAAACTTTTGAAAGCTTTAAACATAGGAGAAAATGTTGATTATGTAAATTTAAATGATGACAAGCCTGAACTTCTGTTTGGAGCAAAAGCAGAAGGAAAATTTCAAGAGGGAGGTGTTCCTCCATTCTATGTCAGTTTAAAAATCCATGACAAAATTCTCCATAATTCCATGTTAGACTTAGGAGCTTCACACAACCTCATGCCAAAAGTAGTAATGGAAAGACTAGGCCTTGAAATAACTAGACCATACAAATATTTATACACTTTTGATTCCAGTAGAGTTAAATGTATAGGCCTAAGCAAGTATCTATGTGTTAATCTAGCACAAATACCAGTCAAAATTCTAGTAATGGATATTGTAGTGGTTGATATTCCTCCTAAATATGGCATGCTCCTTTCAAGATCATGGGGAGCTAAACTTCAAGGCACCCTCCAAATGGGCATGACCTATGCTACCATACCCGTTTTTAGTCAACCAAGAATATTATATAGAGAAAATCACATGAAATACATGGTTAGCAGTCAGGAAAGGCCAGATAACTCCCCTCTTTATTCCATTCACACTAATCTTGATTCATTTATCCTTTACAATGATGAAAACATTAATGATCAAGTGACAAAAAATGAGCAACCAGCTGAACAAGAAGAGGGAGAAAAGGAGGAGAGACAATCAAAACAGTTTGCCCAAATAGAATATAACAACAAATATAATGAAGACCACACGGAAAAAAATAATGACAAACATAGTGGCATCCCCAAGGACCAATGTAATGATAAATCTGAAATTGAACCTATTTGGAGTATGAGCTTTGATGGTTCTTGTGGCAAAACTGGTTTAGGGGTAGGTGTTTGGGTGCATAACACAGAGAAAAATCATGTAGAAGGTCACTCATACAAGCTAAACTTTCAATGCACAAATAACATAGCTGAATATGAGGCACTCCTCCTAGGGCTACTGATGCAGGAATTCTAAGTTAAATCAGATCCCAGCATATAAAACACATGTAATTCCTTCAACATTAAAATTATCATGAAAACAATTCTTCATTTACCACACATTTGAAATTGCACAAAGCATACATAAATAAAAGAGAGCTTATCAAAAGATAAAGCTATTGATATAAATTAACACAACAATTCCTCAGCCAAATATTACAATGGAGAGCTTCTCTCAGCTCTTGGCCCTTTACAAAATCTCTCAAAATATTTCACGCTCTCTCTTAATTCCTCACTTCTCACCTCTCTTCCTTTCTCTCCATTTTCTTCCTTACACAACTCCCATATTTATACATAAATATGGATTTAATCCATTCCAAAAATTTCTCCCTACAAATCTGAACTAAATCTAAATTAGATTTATTCTAGTTTTGGGCTCAACAAAGTCCGTACATAGAATTCCTACTCCCTAAATTAGCTACCTAATTCTATTCCACTGATATCCTTTTAATTATTAAAGAATATTTACAAAAATCCTCTCATTTATAATTTCTCTCCTAATTTATTAAAATTAAACAATTTAATTAATAAAATAATTAAAATGTCACCCCCCCTTATTACATAATTAAATAATGAAAATTGAGCTTGATGCTCTTGCATCAGACTCCCAAGGTTGAAATTAACCATGATCGCCTGATCATGTGTTTCAGATCTTTGTCTTCCTGGAGCTCATATCTTGTGTTGCAATTCTCCATTTGTTGCTGCTTTTGTTTGCTTTTCTCTAGATCTCCACACTTTATGTTACATTGCTCCACTGGCTATGCTTTCATAGTCTTCTGTTGTCTTCCTCTTGCTGCTTCTTCTTTGTTTTACTGCCGCTATATGCTTCTGGGATACTTTCATCATTATCCTCCGTATCAGTCTAATTTCTCCGTCCAATAGATATTCTCCAGCATCTCCAATAAAACCTGTACTCACAAAACAATTATTAAAATAAAAAACATAAGGCCTTAGTGCCTCTTTCTCCTCTGGCAACATTTCAGTATGCTACTCACAAATTTCTTCTTCCATCAGCACATCAGTATGCTGATTTAAATCCTCCATGAGAATATCTGCTATTCCCTCCTGCATATCATCTGTTTCAAGAATGTCTCCCTGTTCTAGTTCATAATAATGAACTTCTTCGAATTGTTGAATCATTCCTACCTCCTTACTCTCTGTTTCCTTATTATTATTTAGAACAATTTCTTTGTCTTTGTCTTTCAAAAACTCACCCTGAGTATAGATCCTCTACTTTTCCAACTCTCTTCTTTGAAGATCTAACTTTCTATATAACTTAACAATCTCAATTGGGGTAGAACTTGGAAATTTTACACAACTTTCCATACCTTCACTCGTTGTTGACCAATCATCAGATGGCCCTTCATCCTCTGCTTCAATATTCTACTGAATATTTCCATGAGACCCCTATGTCTTCATTTCTTTCTGAGATCTTGCTATCTCAGTATCAGTCTGAAGAAATTTCAGATTCCACTCCTTCTCTTTAACAAACTTTAAAGTTTGTTCAACACCCTGTGATGTACCCGCAATCACACATAAATAATTAGTATTAAAAACATAAGACCTTGTGATCTCTCTTGATGCTTCAGTCAACATCTCTCTTTGCTGCTCTGAATCCTTCATTTGATTGAGTTCCTCTGTAGATTTATCTTCTGTCACATCACTACTTTAAAAAAGTAATGGACCATACACTGGCTCACATATAAAATCTTCCTTTAAACTGAGTAACTCTTCCTTCAACTGAAAATTCACTCTATGCACCCACTTCACTTGCAGTCTATGCCATGTGACTTTCCTCTTCATACTCCATCCACATCTCTGGTCTACTTTACTTCTCCGTAACATTTCCATCAACAACTCAAGACAAAAATTTATCTCAGCTCTCTCTCTGTCAATCTGCTCTTGACTCATTCTCATGCCATTTGACTTGGCATCTTCCTTCTCATTTCTTCTGTTGCGGTCTTCTTTAGAACCTCTGTAATGACCTTCAGTAGTCATATTTGTCTCTATCTTCATGAGTTCCTTACTCACTCATCATGAGCTGTACTAAAGCCTCTATAATAGTAGTCTTCCCTGCTGCCACCTACCTCACCAATCCTCCCTCTGGACTTGGTCTTTGGCAAGCACTAGTTCTATATTCTCTGGAATCTATTTCAACATCTCTCTACTCTCCCTAGGCTTCAAATCACCTGCACACAACTGTCCTTCTTAATCAATCTCTGTTGGAATTCTTCAAGGTTTTTCCCACACTTTGCTTTCATTCAGAAACTATTTCTAGTCTCTTTCAACAATACTTTTAAAACTATGATCTTTGTTTGCTGATATTTCCTTCAACTATCTGCAACCTGTATTTTACAAATATCATCTTCAAAACTAGATTTAAAATAAAACATATCAGCTCACCTTCAAGATCTTTGTGTGATATTGTTCCATCTCTCACCTGTACTTTCATGCACCATACAACTGCAGATTATAAATGGTATATCATTCACACTCCTTCACACAAATTACACTCACGCAAATGTCAAACCCACATATTATGCATAAAAACCGTCTCACATAAAAATGCATGTTCCTCTCTATATCACCTAGGATTAGCACATTTCTCTTTTCCATTCACTTTAAATTAATTTATACCTCTGCATTTGCAACATTTTCACTTTAATGTTGAATAACATGATGACATATCATTTCCGCAAATACTTGTCTATAAATTCAATTAAGAAAATCCCAAAATGTAAACACATAACATGCTCACTCAACATACCTTTGCCATTTTCTGTGTCCTTCTAATTTGTTCGAGTGAATCCCTTCTCAGCCCATCGACTTTTGACCATGTCTAGATTGTTTTCCTACAATGTTATCGGTCCTCAAGGAGCATGATTCTATACACAGGTGTTTTACCTCCCAGCATTGGTGGTCGATATGAAAACTCGTTCACAGAGAGTTACTGTAACGTTCAACGTGAGGTTACTCAACAATTATGATGCCGTTTTCACTTAAGGCAGCTGGTCTCCCCATCTCAGCAACCATTAAAATATTAACTCAGGAAAAACAAACCAAAGAAATCGCTGTTTAGATGGAACCTCATCACAATTAAATGTCAGTTTTTGTAATACGCATGGTTACCATGGCATGGATATATAACATTACACACAAATTTCATGCAGCTTTTGACACAGCATTGTCATTGTCATATTTGACAAACGACAGAGCTGGAACGGCAGTGCCTCCCAAGTAAATGTAATGTCAAACCACAGCATATGTAATAAAAACTACACCACGTATATAAAGTTTACGCAAACCATATATCAAACTTGCTGCTTCCAACGTTGGAAATGTATATCATATGTATGCCTCATCATAATGAATTGTAGGTTTTTGATGCGTGTGGTCACCATGGCAAGGTTATTGTGCGAAGATGGTGGTGTTTCCAACCAAACCGCAACGTGAAATATATCCTTCACTCCTTTTCTATCACGGTTCTGCAACCAATGTATGACAACACTTCAATTCGCACCACAAATAATGTGATTTCGTTTATTTCAATGCCCATGGTAATGTTTGCTGGTGCCTCGGGCTCCATTGACCATGGCATTCCTTCTATCACCCTGCAAGGTAACGCAGGTATGCCGGCCTGTGGCTCCGACTACGGCTCCAATTATCATACCTGAGATTTGTTAATTGTGCTGCCACGTTCATACAATCAACACTATGATATGTGATATAATAATGCACTGCTCATCGTTTTCTAATCTATCAACAATCACAGCCCAACAACACAATTACCATATGTCTCTACTACCATGTATCATCTGCTGCCCACGAATTATTAAACGCTGCCTGGGTTACATTACATATGCCTATACCTTGGCCGCAACTTCAAAGTGTTAACGCTGCCAATAAATTTTGTCGTAACGCTTCCAATCGACTCACCCTTACTTCAATGCTCCAATACAACTCAACTTCCTCATGCGCTGCCCAATTTATACTTCAAAGCTTCAACAAAGCTCGACTTTAGAATTACCTCAACATTCCAACATTTGTTTTCGAATACACCTAGGTTCCGGCAATCTTCTCTATGGCGTTGTTTCAAAAACAGTTCCATGGGGAAAACATAAACTTGATTCCACCGCTGCGCAAGAAATCTTGACACTCATACATTAATAAAGGTACAAAAAAAAATGAGGCCCTTAGCCTTGCTTTGATACCAAATGATGTAGGAATTCTAGGTTAAATAAGATCCCAGCATATAAACACACATGTACTTCCTTCAACATTAAAATTATCATAAAAACAATTCTTCATTTATCACACATTTGCAATTTATCAAAGTATGCATAAATAAAAGAGAGCTTATCAAAACATAAAGCTACTGATATAAATTAACACGATAATTCCTTGGCCAAATATTACAATGGAGAGCTTCTCTCAGCTCTTGGCCCTTTACAAAATCTCTCAAACTATTTCATGCTCTCTCTTAATTTCTCACTTCTCACCTCTCTTCCTTTCTCTCTATTTTCTTCCTTACACAAATCCCATATTTATACATAAATATGGATTTAATCCATTCCAAAAATTTCTCGCTACAAATCTCAACTAAATCTAAATTAGATTTATTCTAGTTTTGGGCTCAGCAAAGTCCTATACATATAATTCCTACTCCCTAAATTAGCTACCTATTTCTATTCCACTCATATCCTTTTAATTATTAAAGAATATTTACAAAAATCCTCACATTTATAATTTCTCTCCTAATTTATTAAAAATAAACAATTTAATTAATAAAATAATTAAAATGTCTCACCCCCCCTTATTACATAATTAAATAACTAAAATTGAGCTTGATGCTCCTGCATCAGCTAAAGTTACTGAAGAAATTAGGATCTAAGAGGATAATTGTCCATGGGGATTCTGAGTTAGTCATTAGGCAGATTAAAGGAGAATACACAACTAAGAATCCTAGATTAAAAGCATATAGGGATGATGCCCTCGACCTCTTGAAAAAATTCATAGAATATGATCTCACCTTTTTCCCTAGAAACCAAAACATCCTTGCCAATGGTCTAGCATTTGCAGCCAGTACATGCCAAAAAACTTATCAAAACAAGAAATACACAGTCCAAGTCAAATATAGACTAGCAATCCATGATAACATAAAATATTGGCAAGTTTTTGAAGGAGACAAACAAATAGAAGATTTCCTGTAGTCCAGAAATGAGTTTTAAGTGCCAATTTCAGACTCATATTATGAAGAAGACTTCTCTGCTAAGGAACCAAATTACAAAGAAGAACCTCCTGATAATGCTAATATAAATTTGTTAACAAAAGAACACACACATGAAATAGAGCTGTGCACTAATTTAGAAAAATAAGACTTTGAAGTGCTGCATTCCAATAATGATAACTTTCCAAACGGACTGGTTCCTCTAGAATAACTGTTTGACTTTAATGATGTGGAGTGTAAAAACTCTGGTAAACTTGATAAGTATATATTATTATTGATAAAAGATGAGATGATTACAAGTGAGGATCACCAAGGGTTTAAATATAGCCTTATGGTGTCCCTTGGTGAAGAGGCATGATCGTTGACCATGCCCTTCCACATTAATAAACCTAAGATAACTATATCTAACTAATAATTAATAAAATATACATAACAAAACCAAAGATGGAACCCACTAAAGCTGAAATAGAAGAATTCAATATAGGCAGTGAACAAGAACCCAAGATGATAAAACTATCCAAAACACTGCCAGCTCATATAAAACAAAAATATATTGATATTTTCAAATAATTTACTGATTTATTTGCTCGGAGTTATGAATATTTAAATTCATATGATACTAAGATAATCCAGCATAAGATCCCTCTCAAAGAAAACCAGAAGCCCTTTTAAATAGAAATTGCGCAGAATAAACCCTGTACAACTACCCCTGGTTGAGAAAGAAATCAAGAAAATGTATGATGCTAGAATAATAGTCCCTCTGAGATACTCAGAATGAGTTTCAAATATTGTATCAGTGAGGAAGAAAATAGGAGAAATTAGGCTATGCATAGACTTCAGAAATTTAAACAAAGCCTCCTTAAAAGACAACTACCCTTTACCAAAAATGGATCACATTTACAGAGGGTATTTGGTTCAAAAAGAATTTCTTTGCTAGATGGATTTTTAGGATATAATCAGGTGCTAGTACACCCAGCTAATCAACACAAGACAACTTTCACTACACCCTAGGGCACCTTCATGTATGCTAAAATGCCTTTTGGGTTGATGAATGCTGGTGCCACCTTTAAAAGAGCAATGGACATTACTTTCTCAAAAGAAATAGGTTACTTCATTGTGATATACCTTGATGACATCACAATCTACTCTAAAAATGATGAAGAACACCTAACTCACGTAATAAAAGTCTTTGAAAAATGTAGAAAGTATGGTTTGTCTTTGAATCCCAAGAAAACTCTGTTTGGCCTTCAAGAAGGAAAAATTTTAGGCCACATCATATTTGAAGAAGGGATCAAGATTGACCCAAAAAGGATTGAAGGAATATTACAAATCAATCATCCTAGAAATATCAAAGAGCTACAATATTTCATTGGAAAGATAAATTTCTTAAGAAGGTTCATACCAAACCTTGCAGAACTCCTAAGAAACATCACAAACATGCTGAAAAGAGAAATAAGAGTCAAATGGACCATAGAAGCAAAGAAATCCTTTGAACTGGTAAAACAAGCACTTACCCAAACACCAGTTCTGATCAATCCTAACTTTACCAAAGACTTCTTCAAATTCTCCTTTGCATCAGAACATACAATTATTGTTGTCCTTCTATAGAAGAACATCAAAAGGACAAGAGAAGCCCATTGCATTTTTCAGCAAGGCATTAAGAGATGCACCTTTGAAATACAACATAATGGAAAAATAGTATTTTTCCTTAATCAAGGCATTAAAATATTTTAGAGTTTACATTATGCACTCACACATCATTTCATTTTAGCCTCATACAGTGGTAAAAGAAATCTTAACACAAGATCCTAATGGCAAAATAAGTAAGTGAATTTCTGTTATATTAGAATATGATATGGAAATCAAGCCCACTAAACTAATAAAAGGACAAGGACTGGATAAACTCATGGATGAAACAAACTTTCAAGCACTAGACATGAACATGATTAATGCATTAGATGAACAAGAGGAGTTGGAAACTCCACCTATTCAGAAGAATTTCTAAATTCATCTTGGTATGCTGATATATTATATGTGCTTTTTAATCTGAATTTTTCTTACGGTTTGTCCAAAACAAAGGCTAGATTCTTAAAGTTAAAGGCTGTAAAATACTGCATTTTAGATAAAGTGTTATATTGGAAAAAATGCTAGTGGTATATTGCTTAAATGTTTTCCTGAGGATGATGTAGATAAGATCAAGCATGAGTTTCATTAAGGAGAATGTCGAGGCCACCTCTATTGGAAAACCACAGTTAATGAAATTCTTAGAGATGGTTACTACTGACCCACCCTCTTTCAAGAAATCCATAAGTTGGTAATTGCCTTCCATAAATTTCAAATATTTGAAGGCAAAAGAAAACTGCTACCATTACCTTTGCATCCAATCTCCGTTGAATCTCCTTTTCAACAATGTGGCCTTAATTTTATTGGAGAAATCCATCCTACCTCCTCTGCCCAACACAAATGGATCCTCACTGCAACTGACTATTTTACAAAATGGATAGAAGCCATTCCTTCCAGGACTGCCACAGACTCAGTAATCACCAAATTCCTTGAAAACCACATTTTGTCTAGATTTGGCTGCCCCATAAAGATCATCACTGGAAATGCTGTTGATTTTAGATCCAAGAAAATGGTGGAATTTTTCCACAGAGATCAGATTACATTGGGCCATTCAACAACTTATTACCCTAAAGGTAATGGGTTGGCTAAATCCTCAAACAAAAGTTTAGTGAACATCATTAAAAAGTTGCTGGAAGAAAACAAGAAGTCATGGCACAACAAACTAGTGCATGCACTATGGGCAGACAGATTAACAAATAAAAAATCAATTGGTGTGTCTCCCTATCAGCTAGTGTATGGAGCAGATGAAATTTTTCCAACAAGTCTGGGAGTGCTAGTTATGAAGCTCATCCAAGAAGCACAGTCTGAAGAAAATGATCTACAAAGAAGAATAAATCAAATTGTCCAGCTGCAACAAACCAGAGAAGAAGTGTATAACAGAACACAACAAGTGCAGGAAAATATCAAAAAGATTTTTTATAAGAGGACCAAAGAAAATGATTTCAACATTGAAGACAAAGTGCTGAAGTGCAATTCAAGAAGAGAGGACAAAGGAAAACATAGAAAATTTGACAATCTATGGAAAGGTCCATACATCATCCATTCAACAAGAGGTAACAATGCATTCTTTCTACAAGAAATGGATGGAACAAAATTATTTGGAGGTCCTGTCAATAGGAGGATGCTCAAGAATTATTTTTGTTAAAACACCTCAATTTAAAGATTTATTCATTGTATATAACACTTGCTTGAATAAAAGATCAGAAAAATAAACACAAAAAAAAAGAAAAGGAGAAAAGAGGGCAGACAAAAGAAAAGGTAAAGCCCCATACCAAAAAAGAAAGTTTCTGAAAGTGTGCAAGTCTAAATGCCACTACTTTTGAGAAAAGAAAGTCTTGTTCAGTCATACAGGCTAATCATGATTGATTTTTTTTTAAATTTTTGTTGATAATTTAGAAAATGAGGATTTTCCAAATTGTTCAAACTTGTCTTATCAGTATATTAGATTAGGAAAAGGTATAGGTTTCAAAGTTCAAATATGAACCAAAGAGAAAGAGAGGGATGAATGAGAAATTCCAAATTATAGCCCTCAGTTTTTAGTTTTACTTTTTGCAAAAATAAAATCCATGTGCAGCTTTCCCAAAATGCCACAACTCATGACAATCAAACTGCTTAATATTGATTTGGTCATTCTTTCAATTTCATGTTGATAGAGTAGAGAATGAAAATCTATTAAACTGTTTAATCTTGACAGGTTAGTAGATTAGGTAGATAATAAAAGAGCTCATTAGTCTAATCTAAGCCTTTGGATGATATAGGGGTAGAAGTAGATAGTTTTTTCTTTCAAAAAGAAGAGTGTTGTCAAGGGTTTTCCAATCTAAATGCACCCAAATGAAGAAAAAAAGTTAGGAGAGTATGATGGGTAGGTAGAAATGAGTTGCAAGAAGCATGTTTTTCATATTTTAAAAGCTACAGCTTCAAAGAATAACACCAAATCAGCAATTGAATAATGAGAAATCTGCCAAGTACAATCAAGGCATTGATCTACAAATTCGAGAGATTTGAACTCTAAGGTTCTTGACACCTCCTAAAGGAGCTTCCCTCCCTAGCTGGAGCCAATGTTATCCTCCTGTATTCTACAATTTCACTAGGTGACTTTGAATTTTCTACAGACTACTGAAGATAGCATTTCTTGACTATCAACTATCTTCAAAAACCTCACTGCCTTCATTATCTTCACGAAACCTTTTTCACTATATCTCAGTCTGCCTTCTCAAAATAACCCTCTTGCTCTAAAAACTCATGTCTGGGCTTAATCCTACCATTTTCACCCTTCTTTCCCATATAATGCATCATTTTTTCCATTTAACCCCCTCACCTCATCAATTTCCCTTATTTCCTTAAAACAATGTAAAAAAATCCCTGTTTACATTATTTTCAATCGTAAATTTAAACCTTTTGGGACCCATATTTTATATTAAAACTATGTTTTATTAATATAAAACTTGACCTTTTGTGTTTTCTAAACACCTTCTATACTTTAAAACCTGACTCTTTATAAAGCTTTAGCCCTGCTCATATAACCTTACCTTCCCCCCATTTCTAAAACTCCCGCTTCTACTTTTTCCCCAGGCTCTTTCTTGTTGAACCCCAACCACATAAACATTAATCCCCACGACCATATAACCTCGGCCCTACCCTCAAAATAAGCACCTCCACTATTTGATTAACCTGAGCCCCACCATTTGACCTGTCTGCTACTCCTTTCACCCTGACCACAGTCGATCTATAACCCCCAAGATCCGATGACCCTGATTCAATATCAGATCATTATTGGCACGAGGGTTAAAAAACCCCAAACCTTGTGAAATAAAAGGTTTTCACCCCCGTACCCTCCCCCATGTGTCACTTGCTGAATGGAATCGTACGTTCTCCACCGAAACCGTTTACCGCTTCCATCTCGTGCGAAAACCACCTCCCTCGCTTGCAAAAAATGCTCTTCTTCCTCCCACAAAATCCTGATACCACCATCCAATTCAAATGTTCCAAATCCATGTGGCTTTGCGATGAAGCCTCGCAGCCCCCATGAAATGTCTGCAAGCACTCCTAACGCCCGAAAACCCCAAATATACCCAGAAAGGCCACCAACACAGGTTTTTAAATTATTTTTTTGTTTTCCATTATGCAGGTATCATGGCAGGAATGTAAGAATTTCATTCCTAGGGTCCAAAATTGTTTGGATAAGAGTTCTGGGTGACGATCTAGAGATCTTGTTTCATTAGGAGGACCAGGAGCGTAATATTGAGAAAAACACCAATGGATCATGACCATTGGTGGTCATTCAAGCACTCCATTAGCAGTAAAATTCCCACTACGCAGCAGATACAAACATAGATAAAGGTGAATGAAGACAAAAAAATCACAAGACTGTGGTAGTAAATATTATAAGGTTAAAGATCAAATCAAATATTAAAGGGTTAATCCTAAATTAAAGGACAAAGAATCAGAGATAAAGGAAAAATTAAAAGAAAAGACAGTAAGGTAGAGAGTAAAGACGAATCCAAGTGTTGAAAACCTAAAATAGAGTTTAAAGGATAAAACAAAGGGAGATCAACACAGGGATAGATTCGAATGACTCAAGAAAAAGAATTTACTTCTTTAGGGACACATATTGACACCTACAACCTGTTTTATTTCAATAAAGACATCAACAGTTACTGAAACAGTCAAAGATATTTCTCAGCTACGCTGCAGTTATTATAATTTTTTTTGAAAAGCCTTAAAAGTCAAGCATTTCCAAAATTTAGCTCAGACAGTTAAGTTAGGAGTTATTATTACAATAAGCCTGTCTTAGTTATTTTTCCTTGGGCCTTGCATGGTCTCAAAGGTAAAAAATGCATTATCTCTGTAATAAATACATATTTGAAACCCTAGCTTAGGATGATCTTGTCATTTTGCAGATAAATACTGCATGTATCATTCATTTTTAGGTTGGTTGGTTGGTGTATTGGTTGGATGCTTGATTAATTGGAGACTGATAGGCTGGATTTGAGAAGGCACTGAGTTGCAGAGGTCTATTGTATTGGAGTAATGTAACTATTTTGAACATCAGTAATACAAGCACATTCATAGGATTCTTGAGCTACGTTAATGGTGAACTTATCCTTCTTTTTCAATGTTTTCCTTCTATTTTCCATTCTGTCCATTATTTCTCTGATAAAAGTACATAAATTGTAGATTAGGATATGCTGCCTTGGCACCCTAATTCTGTCTGATTTCTTTATCTTAATGTTTTCTTTTGCAAGTTCTGATTAGAGAATTCTTAATTTCTCTCTGGTTCCACCTAGATTTTTGTCTTGGAAATGATTTAATAGAGTCAAGCCAAAGAAGTCTATGGTATGCCCCATCCTTTGGTGTAGCTTGAAATATTGTTTTTCAGACCTTTCTTTGAAGTTTACTTAGTAGATTCCAGCCAAAGAAGTCTATGGTATGCCTTGTCCTTTGGTTTGTCTTGCACTGTTGCTTTGAACGTCTTTAGAGTGTTTGATTAAATAATATAGGTGTATCTTTCTCTTTAGTTACACTCATTGTTATCTTAAATATTTTCTTTGTTTAAAAGTAGTTCTAGGATTGCTGGATTGTTGTCTTAAAGGTTTTCTTATTAAAGTCTAGCCACATAAGTCTATGGTATGCCCTGTCCTTTGGTTTGTCTCAAACAGTTACCTAAAAGGATTTTCTCGTTGAAGTAGAGTTAAACGATTCTTAATTTCCCTTTAGTTTTATTGTTTTCACAACTTACTGTCATTTCATATTCCATCTAATCTAAGAGATCGACTTGATATAGTTAGCTTGCCCTATGAAAACCATTGCAGAGTTGATTAACAATTAAATCCTTTTATGACTCCATAGCCTAATGGATCAATGTTTATCATGGTCTATCTATTCAACTAAAACACTCCATTAATTAATCACACCATTGATCTATAAACCAATCAATCAAACAAACAAACAGTTCTAAAAACTTCATAACTAGCCTAAAATCAGAAAACAAAAGCATAAAGACATATCATTTATAAACACTTACATAGAGAGAGACCTCTCTGAGTCCAGGAAGGCTAGGTCGATGGACTCCAAAGTGGTTTGATGTGGTTCCCTGCAGAGTTGTTCTTGCCAATCTTGCAAATCACAGGGAGCCAACAATATACCATCCTTTTGTACTGATTTAGGCTAGCTTATATTAGAGGAACAATTTGAACCTAGGTTCAAATAGGCTAAAAAAAATAGGGTTATTATTTAAATCAAAGTGAAGAAGCAATTTATAAGAAATTATTGGTAAATTTCCCTTTCATGGATTTCAATGTATTATCTATTTTAGATAATATGATTCAATAATTTCAACCGCTACTTATCTAATAAAATAAATAAAACAAAAAAAATAATATGAGAGACAAGAAATTTGTCGGAACAAGCCTCAAACCATATTGTCTACTCTCACCATGTGTATTAATCTTGAAATGATAAAAATATATAATAAAATTATGAAATCACCTCAATTAATCTCATCATGACACCTCACAAAGAGATAAAGTAGGATGAGATAAAATAGGATCTACAAAAATACTTGAGATAAAAACTATATCCAAAGATGTGAAATGCATTAGGTGGTATACTAGGACTTCACGATTGTTTATGAGAAAGAGGCTAACATTACCCCCCTCAATCATAAGTCTGAGGAATAATACCATAAATGCAACATAAGCTGGTGCCATCCCCAAGTATTCATGTTAAAACTCATTATCTAAGCCTCAATGAAGATATTCCTGAAAAAACTACCAAAAAAGGATACTGAAAGCTCCAATATGAAGAGAGTGAACCAAAATAGCTAAATCAACTTCAAATTTGACACATCCTTGAAAATTCTTAACAAATCAATCTAATTCCAAGCTACAATTCAAAATGATCCATCTATCCTTTGCTAGGTCAAATGACCATCCAAGTGAACAAATAATGTCCAAAATTTTGCTCTCAATCAACATCCGATTCTTATATCCCTTGTATGATTGAAATGAAAAATATTGAACTATAATTGCTTCAAATTCTGCTTGCCCATTTGGTAAATTTTGATGCCCCTATGAAAATTTATTTGTGTTGTTGTCCAAAATTTTAGTTTGACAACAATCTTAAGTTAATTCAATTTCAATTTCATCATCAATTCCCCCCTTTTTTAGTTGAAAGTAGAGACCACAACAATTTGGTTTAAAGACTAAACATTTGCATTTTATTTTTGAACTCCCCCCTTAAGATGTCAGATATTTTCACTATTGTACTCCTCATTTAAAACACGAGAGTACTATCTTTATTTCTATGTCAACTGTAATATTTGCCTTAATTCAAGATTGAATTCTTTGGTAAAATTGATGTAGTCGCTTGCTTGTTGATGATGACTCCTAAGAATCAATCCATTCATAATTAAACTTAAATATTGTAGGTTGGTTTCTTTTGGAACATATTTAATGAATGATTCTTCTTTCCACAATGGTGAAAAGCATGGACAACAAAATAATAATCTTCCACGTGACTAGTGTGATTGCAATGTTGGCATTTATCTTTCTCTTAATTGTTTCTTGATATTTATTTGTCCAAATAAAAAGCACTGACAAAATTTATTGGTTTTGAATAACGAGGAATATTAAAGTTGCTATCATCTTTGTCATATACTAATCAATGTTGATTTTTTGTTGCATTGGATTTCTTCCCATGGTCTGATGGTTGGCTTGAAAAATGAAGGTTGAACTTCATCATGTACAAATTCATCATATCCTACACTTGGATTTGTTTCACTATGTGACTCATGAGTGATTTATTGAATTGAATCATCATTGAAATCATCATCCTCATCATTATACATTATTATCCTCAGAAATAGAGTTGTTATGGATCACTACTAGTTCAAAATTCTTTTGTTGAAGTTTATCTTGAAGAAACTGAATTTGATTTTGAAGAAGATCAAGTTGAGATTGATTGTGTTTTAATCGGATGTGATTATCGAAGTTTTCAATAACTCCAACAATTTCATACTTTTCTCCATTTGAAATCACTGATTTGAAATCTTGAAATCGGTTTCCTATGTTTCAAGCTCACTTCCACTACTACATATAGGACTAAATTATAATGGAATAGTTCAAATGTATGGCCCATAATATCACAAAGGTTAATAAAAATGTATTTTTTAAAGTTTTTTTTTTTTTTTTATGTAATGTCCCCATATTCATCGAAAATCCGATGGCCTATTTTTTGGGACTCAGAATTATAAGGGTCAATTTCTTGGTCGTCAAAATTTCAACGGAGATTTTTAGAGATGGATTTTTCTCTTGATGATTATATGAAAATTCAATATTGCATCATAAGTATAATGAATAATCTATATGGAGACAATATTTTGACAACAATTTGACTATTTGTTTGATTGGTCATATATTACTTTGACTAGTCATCTAACGTCATAATTTCAATGAAAAATAAATATATAAATATTTCACATGTAAGATATTTTTTGGCATATTTGTTATATCTATAATAATTTTGAAAGGTTATCAGGTCTTCTTCATGAGCGAAAAAAATACGTTGTTTTATATAATTTTTTTTGTTGCTGTGAAGATTTTCAAAAAATTAGATGGGGAACTAGTTAGCCAGGGGTCAATGATGGGAAATGTTATTTCCCTTGCAATATTTTCAGGTGCAGGGGTCTGCAAATAATGTCATATGAAACAATTGATAGACATTATATGAAGAATGGGAACATTGAAAAGGGGAAAAAATATCTCCCAGTGGTAATATATTTATGAATCATTATATTAGTATTTTATTTTTATTAATTGAATTCATAAACTTATTTATTGTTATAATATTTGTTCTGCAGACTAATTTCACATGATTTTTTGTAATTATTATAAGTCACGGTGGCCCCCTAGGTAATGTGATCCAAATGTGCCAAGTAGTAGTACTAGAAATAATGTTCTACAATTTGAGGAACATGGATCGAATAATGAAGATCAAGATAATGATCATATGAATGGAGATGAGAATAATAATATAGGTCAAGATGATGGGAAAAATGAATTAATCCAAGACTTGTTCATAGATCTTGAGAACGATGACGTTATTTGTGATGATGAACCTGTACTAAAGAAGGAAATGACACTACTTTATGAAGGCTCAAGAGAAAATATTTTCTCTATTACATTATTTTTGGTGAACTTAAAGGTTTTGAATGGTTTTTCAAATACTTGTATGACACATATACTAAGGTATAATGTAATATGTTTCATCACAAGAAAGGTTTATTTTTTTCCTTTTTTGTTGCATTAATTAATACATAAAATAAAAATGAAACATTTATGATTAATACTCTTTACACTAATTAGTGATTTTTTATGATGTACTAGATTGTTATGTGAATTTATATTACCGTTTCCAAATAAATTGATTAATATTATCTACACTAATTAGTGATTTTTGATGTTGTACTAGATTGTTAGGTGAATTTATGTTATGATTGTCAAATAATTTACCTCACACATATCAAGATTTATATTCAATTATGATAGAAATTGGAATGGAGTATCAAGCTATAGATGCATGTCATAACGATAATATTATATTTTATGGAAAAAATGCATCGAATTTTTTTTCCCGAAATGTGACAACAGTAGATATCAAACCGACCAAATAACAAAAAAGGTGCCTCAAAAGGTTATTTTTCATATTCCCATAATTCCACGCTTGGAGTGCTGGTTAATGTGGGAAATCATAACACAATTTATGGATTACCATGAACGTAAGAGAAGTGGAGATGATTTTCTTCGAACACCTGTAGATGGTTATGCATTTAGATAAATTAAGGAAAAACGACCACATTTTAAAGTTGAACCTCATAATGTTATGCTTTCATTGGTAGCTGACAATGTTAATCCATTTGGAGAGCTCAGGTGTGGCCACATTTTGTTATCTACAATATCCTTCCTCCTTGGATGTCAATAGAGAGGAAGCACATTATATTGAAAATGATTGTTCCAGGTATTTTTTTACGTTAATTTTTTGAATATTGTAACATTTTCATTTGTATTGTTTATTGATGCATAATATTTTATAAATTTATTTATTTAATTATATGTACATATCATAGTAGTAATTATGTATGATTTCAAACAATTAGGTAAGTAACAAATTAATGATATGAATGTATATATCAAGCCTCTTATCAACGAGTTAATGGAGGTATGGGCAGCCATCACCATATATGGCATCTGTAAACCAATAAGGTAGAGGAAATTTAATTTGCATAAAATACTTGTATGGGTAATTCATGATGCCGTAGGACTAATTTTTTGTTGTTGTATGTAATGTTCCATTGCACTTTAATAGTATATAATTATTTCAATTAGTAGGTCATATCATGCATGTTTTAAAAATAATTCCTTCATTTATATTAATTGACATCAATACATCTTTTACAGGTCTTCAAACAAAGGGTAGATTTTCATGTCTAGTTTGTGGTCCAAAGATGAAACCTCTTCTTTAAACAAGTTTAGGAAAGGAATTTTTTGATGAGTATAGGAACTTCCCTTCTAAGAATAATAGGTATCGTGCTACTAAAAATCACAATTTTATGAAGGGAAAAGAGATTGTATTAAAACCATGAATAGTGACACCTCACCTATGGAAGTTGGAATATGACATAAATAATCATTAAGGACATGGTCATCCACGAGGAATGAAAATTTATCCCACTCAGTTCATGAGTTTCTTTTACTATGAGCACATAAAAATAACTCATTTGTTTGATACAATGCATATAGGGAAGTATGTGTAGAAACATTATGGAAGATCATAGATGGTAGGAGGGATAAGGAAACAATCCTAAAAATTTGTAATGACATTGTGGAAACCAAATATGCAATGAAAAGTGGGATATGATCATGTAGAGATGGAGATAGAAACATCGTGCCATGGTTATTAACATAGAAGAAAAAAAGTGATTTCAAAGAGGTCATTCGAAGAATTAATTTTCCCATGATATTTTCTTCAAACTATATTTTCCAATTATATATAAGAATATTTTTATTAATTAATAATTCCTTTTTTATGTGTTAGAAATATTGCAGTTGGAATAACACAAGGCTATGTGGTACAATGGCCGTATATTTCACATCAAAAATTTTGATGAAAAGAGGAACACTTCTGATTATGGGATAACAATAGTCTTCCAGGTCACTAATGTTTCCTTTGTAAGTGACACATGTCCACGAGTCTCTAAAAATCTATGCTATGGGTATTTGGATAACATACGTGAGTGTGACTTTGATTCCATCAAATTGGTTATCTTCAATGTCAAATGGTATAGGATACCAATGAATGAACATTATCCTATATAAAATTTATTTAGCATGATAATAGATTTATCATGGTTAATAAAAGGGAATTTGAGTTAGGATCAGATTGCTATGTTCTTCCAAGCCAATGCGAACAAGTGTTTTACTTATAGGTTCTAGGTAGAGTGGGTCAGTCATAAATTGTTAGTATTGATCTAAAAGGAAGGCCAATAGAGCATAATGTAGTGGAAGAAGATGATAATGTTGAAGAGGATGATGATGCAGAGGAGCAGTTAGTTGATGATCATGTGTCAAATCATGAAGATGTCACAAAATATGAAGGAGGTGTTCGAGACAATGTTCTCGATGAAGAAAATATCAATGATGTACTTTCAGATGATGAACTTGAAGAAGTTGAACCAAATGTAGGAGATGATGTTTTTCATGATGATATATATGATGATATGATTATTATAAATGATGACATTGATGATGAGGTTGAAATTGCAGATGTTTCAACGCCATTTTTGAACCGGATGACATAAATGTTGATATGTGGGATGAAAAAGAAGACTAATGATATCAAAATGTTGTAATGTACAAGGTATGAATTTATATGTTTTAAATTGTAAATTTGTTCTATTTCATTTAACTTAAATATGTTTTTCTTATTAATTTCTATATATGCTTGATTCTTACCATGTTGTTTTTAAATAATTTATAGTAGATAAATTGGGTATTGGGAATACTGAGAGTGATGTGAAGGGGGACGCGGGGGGGTGGCGTGCATATGACTTCCACCTTCATGTGGTTTGCCTTGTTCAATACAGACTATTATATTATTATTGAAACCAAAAGAATATCATTATTTTCACTCATCTCAAGCTTTCTTGTTGTCCTGTCCAATACATGACATAATTTATTATATATCTCTTACACTCATGCTTCCAATCTAAAAGTATATGACTCCCCATGAATAGAAAAATGATTGCTAGGAACCAACAATATGCACCTATCTCAAGCTTATTGTTACCTATTTTTATCCTACCTCAGCTAAGCACCAATCCAACACTTGAAATTTACAAAGAATTAGTGGTAAAAATGATACTATAATTGATTAAACTCAAATATAATGACCTATGAATGGGGCCAATGTTTAAATTTTTTCAATTTGTTCTCGTATAAACTAAAATTTGACATGGCTATAGTAGATGTATGCATTGGTAGCGCAAGAGGGTTTTGAGACTGAAATACAACTCACAAAGATTTAAACAATCAAAGGAGACCACCCGTATTTTTCCATTGTGCTTCACCGTGAACAAAGAGAGAGGAATTTGCAGAGATTTGTAAAATTTAAAGGTGTTATTAGCTTGTTTTATACTTTATTTTTTTTCATTCTCTCTATTATCTGCAAGTTTTAGCGAATTGATTTCGAGAAGGCCACATAAGTCTCTTGAGTTCAATACGGTGCGACCTGTGAATGGGGCCAACGTTGACTTTTTTTTCGTTTGTGCTCATATGCACTGAAATTTTACATGGATATGGTAGATGCATGAATTGATTTATGAGAGGGTTTTAAGGGTCCAATATGACTCAGAAATAATTGAACAATAAAATGACAAAATTATAACATAAATGTGAAGGAGATAAAATTATTTATTACTATTTTCCAGCTGTGGGCCTACCCTAGCTAAGGAACAATCCACCACTTAAAATTTATTAATAATTAGTGGCAGAAATTATACTCTAATTAATTTACCCCCCACATAGTGACATGTGAATGGGGCCAACGTTGATTTTTTTTTCAATTTTTGCTTGTACACACTAAAATTTGACATGAATATGGTAGAAACATGCATTGCCATTGGGGGAGGGTTTCCAGTCTCAGACACGACTCACAAAAAACCCCAAACCATAATATGTTTCCCCATAAAGAACACAAAATCCTTCTCACCAAAATTTGTGGATAAATATTTCTAAATACTTTCTAAAGAGATCATTATATTTGAAAAGTGACTAAAAATCAATTAACAATTATCTATGCAATGAAAAAGGTCATGGGAATTTTCTAAAATTAATTAAAAATAATATTGAAGTGATGATGTTTTATAAAAATCATGCATCTAGAGGTGATGATGTTCAAATCCAACCTAATGATACTAAAATACCTTAACTTCGATGAAATACGACAATGCAACATGTAGAAGGAAATTTTCAAAAAATTTATACAAACACTCTTCATAAAGAAAAAAAAGGGTTAAAATAGATCAATTTGTTGATGACACTGATGAGTCCCAAATCGGAAACCTAGAGTTGACATGTAGGGATCCTTGTGGTAATTATCTAATTATTTATATTTTTGGGTCTAATGACACATATACACATAACATGTATGATGTTTTGCATGTCAATATGGTGTATGCAGATGAAGGAGGAAAGCTTATGTAGCACAATCCTTCATTAACTAAAATAAAATCATCGTTATCTTTGTGTGTGTAACACCCTCCTCCCACATTTACCCAAGTTAATTGGTCTGTTGGGGTAAAAATGTTACAAGAGGCTATTATGATATGATTAAACCTCATAGGTCACCTTAAGGAAGAGGAATCGAAAAAACACCACCAAATTGATCTTCCACACAACCAACATAACATCCAGGTGCTATCCCACCTTTCTAGGTGACCAACCCTTGCGGAAACTCAATAATTCAATATCCTAGAGCCCTAGTAGCCCCCTTTATAAGCCCTACAAGTATTTTTAGGTCCTATTCGCTCCCATGAGACATCGTGAGTGCGACTGTGACATTTTTATACTAGTGCTACACCAACGACTGCGATATTTAAGGCTAAATTCCATGTCTAGGACTCAATCATTGCCCAAAAATTCATGAAATTTATAGAAATGAAATGAAACATACAAAAAATGATGCTAATGCAAAGTATTTAACAAAGACTTGCTAGAACCCTACTAGCCATGACAAGCATTTTTCAACATGTCACAATGATGCATTCTACATGTCATATTAACTGATCTGTGCATAGGGGTCTTATAATTATCCGAGAATGGCTAAGAAACACTGATGGCTTATATCATTAGTTGCATTACCATCTATTAGGTCATATATTCATTTCTCATTCATTTACAATTCAAATACGATGATAACCATACCTTTTCACTGTCATAAAACATATCCATAACTAACATATAAACAACAAAAAAATTGAGGATACAACAACCATAAATTCCACATATAATCCAATCCATTTAAAATTAAGATATCAAGGAAAGAAACTCTTATTAATGAATGCAAACGTCAACCCAATATGGGATTACCATGTTCCACTCGACCATAGATTGGCTGAGCCAAATCTCTCTTCAACCAATCACCCCTATGCCATATTCCAAGCATGAATGTGGGACTCAAACCAAAAGAACCAACTAGGGATTCCCGAGGCTAACCACCTCACCCTTGTCAATAGAAACTGACTTTATCACAATCTTCACTGGATCACTAGGCCTTAAAAAACCATGGATTCCATTGAATTTCTCCACCTACACCGTGAAGAATTTCCCTATCTCCTAGTCTCTAGGATTTACCACAATACATAGTCCAATCAAGGGATCACTAGGCCATAATCGAGATACCACCCTTCAGGATTGACCGTATATCCCGCCATTCACTCGCAAGTATTCCTAGGCCTGATCAAGGGAAATTGCCTCTAGGATTTAATATGTATCCCGCCATCCACCAATCGAGGATTCCTAGGCCCACTGAGGCACAAAACACCCAAATTTATAGCAACCCACAATCAAAATTAGGAATTAATATGCCAGTGGCTTTACCTTAATCAATAGTCTCGTTCAAGGATTACTAGGCCATGCATTATTTCATTTAGAGATCCACCTTACCCAGTTTCAAATACATCTGGAAATCCAGCTCAACCAAAATAGGAGAACCCCATCACACCATGGCTATTCGGAAATGGTAAGGCAAGGATGAAGAAAACTGTCACACCTAGAAAAACCCACGCCAATGAAAACAAAAGAACAAAGAACACACATGCATAACCATACATGCCAAATATAGCAAGGAAATAACACATGAAACTTCATACCTGCTAGTAAACTTGTTGTAGTTGCTTGATCCTGATCTTCCTTGCTTGATATTTTATTCCTCTTTTCCTTATTTTCCTTTCTTGATCCAATGTTGAAGTGCTCCAATAAAACTCTGAGTATCCAAGGGTGAGAGAGAGAGAGAGAATAGAGACATAGCTGTTGATCAGTGGTTGTCATTGATGTCAACCCAAGCAGCACTAGGGGCTACCCTGATCTTTCATGGGAATTTTTACCTAAAAATCACTATATTCCATGTCAAGGATATTTTTTATGGTTTCTACTTGTCTAAATGTTTCCTTTGAGATATGGCATGCAACTTAATTCTTCATGGTTTGAGAGATATTTATGTTTGAAGTTAGTAAGCCCAGTTAGTGGGCTAAAACCCCATGGGGTTGTTGCATGACACTAATCATTGGTTGTGGTTATTGAAAAGTAAATAATTAATAATTTTAAGCTCCTAAAATCCCTCCTATTTCCACTTGTTGAATACCCTCTCAACCTAAGCATTTATATAAATTGTGATCCTCATATCCTCCATATGTAGGGATTTCGCTACTTGAAACGGGTCATCGTGGATTTTTCGATATAAATTTTTTTATAAAAATGTTCATAAGCTGAAATTTCTATCACAAAAAGCCAAATCCCGAGGAAGCTCGTGTAAAAATTTTAGATCATGGTTCGCAATATTTTCAGAGATATGATCTATGGAAGTTAGGGTTTTTGCAAGCTCCTGAACTTCATCTCAAAGAGGTGACCTTGGGAAAATTGTCATAACTCTCTCTATGAGCATCATATTGGAATTCTAAAAAGGTGGTAGATTGTGCACAAAATGTAGTTTTCTGTGTATCAATGTTAGAGCCCAAGGAGGAAACAGTGAAATGTGGCACATCGTTCAAGTTCGCTCTACTGAACTAGTCCATAATTAGGTTATTGTGAGAGATTGTGCATAAATTTTCCTTTAAGAATCCAAGTTGGGTCAGACTTGTGGCATTAGAAAGAAGGCTTAGAGGGCTAATATAGGACCGAAAATCACATATTGGGGATCTGAAATAAAATAGATACATCAAATTCAATATCGAGCTACTAGAAGGAAAGATAAAGCTAGATCATGCGCTGTCAAGGGCTGCAAAGGACCAGAATTTCTAGGGCAGCAAAGCAAAGCAAGGTGCAGTAAAATGATGTAGCATAGTTAAGCTACAGGTAAGTATATTCTATATATGCATGTTCATTAGGTTCTTTGTATTCTAATTTTTTATTTATTTATGTTTAGCACTGACATATACTCTACAAGATGAGGTAAGATTTGCTATTATCATGTCATGGGTATTTCCTTGAAGAATTTTTGAAGGTATTATATATTCATAAAGATAAGAGTCAATGCATGATATAATGTTCTGAAGAGTGAGAAAGCGTAGCATGACAAGAGAGAAAATCAAGGTGCAGAACAACAACAAGAGGTTCACCACATGAAGTCTTCAAGTGGAAAAGACTGCATACAATCATTGTACTCAGTCATTGTAAAAGCATCATTTTAAGATTTGTACTAGTGTTATCTGCCAAGAATTAAAGAGGCAGTGTCAGGAGGTCTAGGATAATCATTAGGTGGTTGTGTCGTAGTTGGGGTTATGGTCTGGGGTGTCTTCTTCTTCTACATTATTCTATATCAATGTAAAGTGGACCATTTTCCTTGGTACGAGAGTCCACTCTTCTTTTATTCTTCTATAGGGTGGTAGGGTGGTGTTAGGATGGTGCATGAAGTCACCAACAGGTTCAAGCTTGTGAAAAATTCAGGGTGGTAGGGTGGTGCTAGGGTGAGTTGTAGCTCATTGGGTGATGGGGCATCCGTTCAATTGACTATTGAAGAATCTTGGGTGTTGGAGCACCCATCCAGTTGGAGCTAGAGAAGAATGCTTTTCTAGATTCTATGAAGTTGGAGATTTATTTTCAATTGGATTTTAATATTAAAGAATTATTAGAAAATAATTCAGGTGGTTTTTGTCCTGGAAGGGGTTTCCACCTTAAAAACTGTATGCATTTGTGTTCCTTTTGTATACTGCTATCATTGTACAAACACTGATAATAATTGAAGATTAACTAATGCTCTGAAAGATTAATAATAATAATAATTGAAAGGAATACCGCTTCAATTCCCCCCAGTATTTCCAACAATTGCTATCAGAGCTTGGTTCCTTCAATAATAGTTTAATAACTGGAAGGAGGTCATGGAACATACCAAGAATGGTGTACCTCTGTTCAATGAAAATAATTATGCATGTTAGAAAGGAATAATGAAGGTCTATCTCTTGGCACAAGGTTACTAAGTACGGGGCACTCTTCAAAATGGCTTTACACCAACCACGGATGAACAAGGTAAGAAGAATTTGGTAAATGATGCAAAAGCAAAGAATATTATTATCAGTGGACTTATTGAATCTTCTTATCATAAGGTGTTGGGTTTTAAAACAACAAAAAATGTATGGGACAAGCTTGAGAATATATATGTAGGTGACTCAAATGTCAAAGAAGCAAAGCTTCAAATCTACAGAGAAAAATTTGAACAACTCAGAATGAAAGAAGATAACAACATTGTTGCATACTTCCAACACGTTGATGAAATAACCAACACTCTGGAAGGATTGGGAGAGCCTACTGACGAGAAGAATATTATACAAAATATTCTTAGAATGTTACCAGGGAGATTCAACACAAAGGTATCAGTCTTAGAATATAGTGAAAATATGGACAAACTTAGCAAAGAGGAATTACATGGAGTTCTCATAGCATATGAAATGACACTTGAAGAAGAAGAGGGTACTTCACATATAGAAACTACATTCATTGCATCTAATAAAATCAATACGGACAAAAAACCTTCAAAAGAAAAGACCCACACCTCCAAGTGTAAAGAAAAGGAAGATGATGAAGAAGGTCTTTCAGATGGAGAATATGCTTACTTTACGAGAAAAATAAAAATTGGCAAGGAAAATTTCAAAGGTAAAATTACATTTATATGTTTTGGCTGTGGTGAGGTTGGGAATTTCGCAGAAAAATTTCCAAGTAGAAGTGATGGAAACTCAAAAGGAAAGAAAGGCTTTAAGAAATTCAACAAGCAAGGAAAAAATAAAGGACTCAAAAGGAACTTTCTCTCTAAAGAAGATAGCTCATCATCCGATAAAGATAGTGACAACGAAGAAGAAGCCAATGAGAGAGTATTGTTTATGGCCAAGCAAAATAAATAAGAGGTATCAAACAACCAAGAAGAAGGGTTGACCATAGAAGAGTTTTATAAGGATGAAATCAGGCTTATAAAAGAGCTCAAGGCTGAGATCCGTTCCAATACTATTTAAGAACAAGTTCAAGGTCTCAAAATTGAAGTTGAAGAACACAAATGTATTGAAGGGTCACTTCAAAAGAAGTTGTAAGAAAGCAACCAAGAAAGGGAGGCATTATAAGCCAAAGTAGTCTCGCTGTGTAAGGAAGTGAATAAGGGAAAACATGTCCAAAACTATGCCAATAGCTCAAGGGCATTGGAAAAACTGATCAACAATCAACGATATTACAACGATAGAACTGACCTCGGTTACAAATAAGAAGAAGCATGACCTTCTACAATAGAATACAATGAACCTATGAGAACTAACATGCATGTAGAATTCATTGGAAAAGATTCACAAGAACGACCTTGGAAGACAATTCCTTGACGAATATTTCCATCCAGGTACCAACATATTTTTCATGGCTATTATTGTTCATGTAGAAAATTTGGTCATAAAGCTGTAGAATGTCACACGTACCTTAGGAACCAATACAATTCCAGGAGAACTGTCAAATATGAACCTCTCAGGGCTTAACGAAACATCAATAGATTTGAACATTTAAGAAATATTATGGAATGTTAAAAATGTTGAAACTTTGGACACATAGCCAGAGACTACAGACTTGAAAAGCCTCTAGAAGAATATTCGAAGCCACAGAATGAATGAACATGGAAGAAGAAGAAGATTGAAAATTGTGCTCTCACTCTCAAGGATAAAAACAACAAATATGTGTGGTATGTTGATAGCGGTTTCTCAATGCATATAACTAGAGATAGAAAGAAATTTTTATCTCTGAAAGAGAAGAAGGATGGAACCGTATCCTTTGGAAAAGATGGATCTTCAAATGTTATAGGATTAGGTACCATCACTCTTGGAAGAAAAGATGTTCTGGCCATGAATGCTAGATTTGTTGAAAACATGAATCACAATTTGATCAGTGTTGGAAAAAATTGTGATCAAGGACACATAATGCTATTCAACTCCACAAAATGTGCAATCAGGATAGACAGGTATAGTAAAATTGTGCCTACAGAAAGTCGAGCTCCAAATGACATATATGTTCTGGATGAAGAAACTAAAGCATGTCTACTAGATAAAGAAGATGAAATATGGTTATGGCACACACGAATGGGTCACATAAACTTTGAAAATATTATCAAGATAAGCAAAAATGAAATAGTACAAGAAATGCCGAAAATCTCAAAACCTTCCAACACACTATGTGAGGTCTGTCGGCACGACAAGAGACAAAAGTCAGATTTAAAACAAAAGAACACTTTGCATCACATCCATTGGAATTGATACATACTGATCTATATGGTCCTGTGAAAACAAAAGGCTTAGATGGAGAATTATATTTGATGTTAATGATAGATGAATATAATAGGATGAAAACCGTCAGTTTCCTAAAGAAAAAATCTAAAGCATTTGAGTGCTTTACGATCTACAAGGAGTTGGTAGAAAATGAAATTGATTTGAAAATAAAGTGTCTAGGATCAAATAATGGCACAGCATTTACTTCCAAATTATTTCAGCAATATTGTGATGAAAATGGAATAAAAAGACAATTCTCAACAACATGAACACCTCAACAAAATGGAGTTGCTGAAAGAAAAAAACATAACCATACAAGAAATGGGCAGAGCAATGTTGAAGGAATAAAAATTGGATGAAAAATTCTGGGTTCAAGCAATTGATACAACAGCCTTCATTATCAACCAAAGTCGTCTAAGAAATAATTGAAACAAGACCCCATACGAATCATGGAAAGGAAAACTGGCTAATGTAAAATATTTTAGAATCTTTGGAGGCAAGAGAAGATCAAAAGTTGGGTAAGTTTGAATCACGTATTGATGAAGGTATGTTTGTTGGTTACTCATGCAAAAGAAAGGCCTATAAATGCTATAATATAAGATGAAAAAAAATAGTGGAGAGAATAAATGTTACATTCGATGAAGATGGTGTTCTAACGAATAATGATGAGGACCTAGAATCTTTGAAACTTGAGACAGAGGCTAAAAAAGACACAAAGAGAATTCTAGAACAAAAAGCAACTGTAAACTAGGAAGAAGTAAATAATGATTACCGAGATATACAGGAACAAAAGCAAGAAGATCCTCCAAAGAGAATAAAGAATGGATTCAAAAGAAGCATCCATTAAATCAAATCATTGGTGACATAAATGAAGGTCGACAACTTTGTTCATCACAACAAGCTCACATTGCTTTTCTAGCAACCTTTGAGCCTAGTAGTTTTGAGGAAGCCAACTAGAATGAACATTGGGTAGCAGCTATGAATGAATAATTGGATCAAATTGAGAATAATAACACCTGGGAATTAGTTCCACGACCAAAACATAAAAATATCATTGGGACTAAATGGGTGTTCAGGAACAAATTGAATGAATATGGATAGGTTACCAAAAACAAAGAAAGATTGGTTTTCAAATGCTATGCACAAGTGGAAGGAATTAATTTAGATGAAAAATTTGCACCAGTTACCAAAATGGAATCCATCCAGATGTTTCTCGCCTATGCATGTTCAAGAAAAATTACAGAATACCAAATTGATGTTAAGTCAACATTCCTGAATGGCGAATTAGAAGAAGAAGTTTACATCGAACAACCTGAATGTTTTCTACCATCAGAAAGAGAAAACTATGTTTGCAGGTTAAAGAAGGCTCTATATGGCCTCAAGCAGGCTCCCAGAGCATGGAATGCTCATATTGATGGATATCTACATCAACATGGGTTTAAGAAAGGTACTGTTGATAGCAATATTTATGTACAAATAGAAAAAGATAATTTAACAATAATTGAGGATTATGTGGATGATATAATATTTGGTAGCAATGATGATCGAATAAGTAAGAAATTTTCTACTAATATGAAAAATGAGTTCGAGATGTCTTTACTTGGTGAGATGAAATAATTCTTAGGGATTCAAATATCTCAACAAGAGAAAGGAATATTTATATGTCAAGCCAATTACATCAAGGAAATGCTCAAAAAATTCAAAATGGAAGATTGCAAACCCGTCCTTACTCTGATGGTAATAGGTTGCAAATTGAGCATAGACAACTCATATAAGGATGCGGATCAGAGGTAGTATAGATATATGATTGGTAGTCTTCTATATGTAACATGCTCCTAGCCAGATGTTATGTAAGCAGTTGGACAAGTAGCAAGATTCCAAGCAGCACCAAAAGAATCACATATTATTTCCGTCAAAAGAATTCTTCGATATCTAAAGGGCACAACATAATATGGCTTGTGGTATCCCAAGGGTAACAATCTCATTATTAAAACCTTTACAGATGCAGATTGGGCAGGAAGAATTGATGATCGTAAGAGTACTAGTGGAGCAACATTCTATCTAGGTGGTTGTCTCATATCATGGTTGAGAAAAAATCAAACCTCAATCTCGTTATCTACAGTGGAAGAAGAATACATTGCAGCGAAATCTTGTTGTACTCAAGTCCTTTGGATGAAACAAACTTTGAAATATCTTCAAGTAAAATTTAGTGAGCCTATTCACATCTTCTGCGATAACATTAGTGCCATCACCATCTCCAAGAATCCTATCATTCATTCAAAACCAAAACACATTCCGATCAAATATAATTTTGTTAGAGAACAAGTTTCTAAAAAGAATATCAAAATTGAATATGTTGGTACAAAAGAAAAAATCGTTGATATCTTCACTAAGCCTTTACCTAATTAAGAATTTGAATATCGTAGCCATAAGCTTGGGATTCTCCCAAGTTCTCATTAGATTTTCCTTATTTAGAAAATAAAGGGGGAGCGGAAGTGCGTACAGGTCTTTAGGATTGTTGTGTGTAAGGGGGAGTTACCCTTTGCCATTGATGTCAAAGGGGGATAGAATGTTGTAGGAAGAGGTGTCATGATCACAAGGGGAGTATTTGTGTTTCCTTCAATGCCAAAGGGGGAGATTATTGATTAGTGACTGTCATTGATGTCAACCCAAGTAGCACCAGGGGCTACCCCAATTTGGCATGGGAATTTTGAACTACCAAATTAATATATTCTGTGTCAAGGATATTTATATGGTTTCTACTTGTTGAGATGTTTTCGTTGATATATGGCACACCACGTAATTCTTCACGGTTTGAGAGATATTCATGTTTGAAGTTAGTAACCCCAGTTAGCGTGCTAGAACCCCACAAGGTTGTGGCATGACACTGATAATTGGTTGTGGTCATTGAATAGTCATCCCAAAATCCCTCCCATGTTCACTTGTTTAAGACCCTCTCAACCGAAGCATTCATATAAATTGTGATCCTCATATCCTCCTTATGTAGGGATTTCGCTACTTGAAACATGTCATCGTGGAATTTTCGCTATAATTTTTTTCTACAAAGGTTCAAAATATGATATGTTTATCACGCGAAGCTAACATCCTTAGGAAGCTCATGTAAAAATTTTAGATCACGGTTCAGAATATTTTCGGAGATATGATCTGTGGAAGTTAGGGGTTTTGCAGGCTCCTGAACTTCATATAAAAGAGGCGACCTTGGGAAAATTGTCATAACTCTCTCTCTGAGCATCAGATTGGATTTATATAAAATGTGGTGGTTAGTGCACTGATTGTAGTTTTTTTGTGTATGAATTTCAGAGCTGAAGGAGGAAACAATGAAATGTGGCATGCTGTAAAAGTTTTCTCTACTGAAATAGTCCATAATTAGGTCATTGTGAGAGATTGAGCATAACTTTTTACTAAAGAATCCAAATTGGGTTAGATATGTGGCATTGGAAAGAAGACTTAGAGGGCTACTACAAGACTAAAAATCACATATTGGGGATCTAAAATAAAAAATATACATCAGATTCAATATCGATCTCCTAGAAGGCAAGAAAAAGCTATATCATGTGCTATCAAGGGCTGCAAAGGACCAAAATTTTTAGGGCAGAAAAGCAAAGAAAGGTGCAAAAAAATGATGCAGAAGAGGTAAGCTCTAGGTAAGTATACATGCATGTTCATCTCTTAATTGCACTAGGTTTTTTGTATTCTAATTTTTTTTTTTTGTTTAGCATTGACATATGCTCTGCAGGATGAGGTAAGTTTTGCTATTATCATGTCATGGGTATTTCCTTGAAGAATTTTTGCAGGTATTATATATTCATGAAGATAAGACTCAATGCATGATCTAATGTTCTGAAGAGTGAGAAAGGGTAGCATGACACGAGCAACAATCAAGGTGCAGAACAACAGTAAGAAGTTCACCACATGAAGTCTTCAAGTGGGCAGTACTGCATAAAGTCATTGTAAATGCATCATAGTATCGAGTCATCGTAAAATTTGTACTAGTGGCTATCTGCCAAGAATTGTAGAGGTAATGTTGGGAGGTCTAGGATCATCATTAGGTGGTTGTGTCATAGTTGGGGTTATGGTTTAATGTGTATTCTTCTTCTACATCATTCTATATCGTTGTAAAGTGGACCATTTTCACTCGTACAAGATTCCTTTATTCTTTTATTATTCTATAGGGTGGTAGGGTGGTGCTAGGTTGGTGCATGACGTCACCAACATGTTCAAGCCTGTGAAAAATTCAAGATGGTAGGATGGTGCTAGGGTGAGTTGTAGCTCATTGGGTGTTGGGGCATCCATTTAGATGACTATTGAAGAATCTCGAGTGTTGGAGTGTTCATCCAGTGGGAGCTAGAGAATAATGTTTTTCTAGATTCTAGGAAGTTGGAGCTTTCTTTTCAATTGGAGTTTAATATTAAAGAATTATTAGAAAATAATTTAGGTGGTTTTTGTCTTGGAGGGGGTTTCCACCTTAAAAAATATGTGCATTTGTGTTCCTTTTGTTTATTGCTATCATTGTAAAAACAATGATAATAATTGAAGATTAAATAATGCTCTGATATATTAATAATAATACTAATTGAAAGGAATATTAAATCACACCCCCTCTCAGTATTTCCGTCAGGAGCTTTAAAACTGAACTGAAAAAAAGGTACCAACTAATCCTCATAAGCCTTTTTTTTTCAATTAGGCCTCTATTTTCTTCATTTTCCATTATTTTCCTTCATTTTACTCCTCACATGAAACCTATGACCTTTCACCTTAATTTTCTCCTAATTTCCATTGTTTTCATAAATAAATTTCCAAAAATTCCATTTTTCCTTTCCAAATTCCTTTTCCATTTCCTTTGCCAATTTCCTTAGACATAATAAACCAAATGAAAAACCACATTAGGATTTTTTTCCCAACGTTCAACTTGGAATAAGTTTCCCATAATCATGTTTATTATTTTCCTTTATTAACGTTTATTTACATAGAATTGTCACCAGGATTGTTACAGAACCCTCCCCATAGGGGGAACACTATCCTCAGTGTTCAATGAGACATATAACCAATAAGAATGTTGAAACCAAAACATAGTGGCCATTGAGATTTAAACTTAGCTCGTTGCATTATTTACAATAATCATCATGCTGAGAAGCAAACCAACATGACGACATAACAACATGACAACCATAAAGACATGACACGCATACCGCTTATCGGATCTTTATAGCACAAATCATAGTGGCATTTACATCAATATACATATGTACATATATAGAAACATCACATCATGGAAATTCACTCAACCAATGAATAAAGAAGGATATATCTCCCACATCTCATCTGTCATCTCCCAGTAGCTTCATCGGGTTCAAATTTCTTCCACTACACTTTAACTTGCTCAATTTCTCGGTTCCAAAGCATGAGAACCTTTCTCTGCAATATACACTGATGTTTCAGATGGAATTCACCAAACAATACAAACCAAAATATCACATGATCAACATATTTAACATACTTCTTAAGCAATGGCACATGGAAAAAATCATGGAATTTCATTGTTGAAGGTAGTGCAAGTCGATAGGCTACTGGGCCAATCCTTTCACGAATCTTGAAAGGTTTGCAAAACTGAGGTACTAGCTTGGCACACGATCCAATTGCAAGGAGCTCTTCTTTGGATTGACACATAGGTACACCTTTTCCCCAACCTGAATCTCCTTAAAGAACCTATTTCTATCTGGATAAATTTTCTTCATTTCCTGTGCTGCCTTTAGATTCTTCTTGATTACTTGCATTTCCTGTTCCATTTCTGCTAACTGTTTATTCCAATAAATAACTTGTTCATCGGATCACTCCAACTGATGGGAGTATTACAACTATGCCCATATAGTGCCTCAAACAGACTCATCCTTAGTGATTCCTGGTAACCATTGCTGTAGGTGAACTCAACCAATGGAAGGTACTCTTGCCATCTCCTCTGCGGATGCATCACATACATCCTCAACATGTCCTCGAATATCATGTTGACCCTCTCAGTATGTCCATCTATTTGCGGATGATAATTTGTACTACGCCAACTCTGTATCTAAACCTGCAAAAAAATCCTTCCAAAAATTGGAAGTGAACTTTGAATCCCTATCTGACACAATCTTCTTTACCTGTATTCGCTTGCTAAGAGCATCTGCAACCCTATTCTATTTTCCCTTGATGTACCTCATATAAAATTCCAACTCACTGATCATGGCCAACCATCTATCTTGCTTGGAATTCATATTTGGCTAGTCAAACAAATATCTCAACTCACTTGATCACTCATCAATAAAAACCTCCTACCGAGAAGATAGTTCCTCCACATCTTCAACACATGAAATATCGCCGCTAACTCAAGATCATATGTCAGATACTTTTGCTCATGATTATTTAATTTCCTTCAATCATAACATACTATATGTCCTTCCTACATAATGACTCCACCAATCCCTCTCTTGCAAGCATATGTACACACTACAAACTCTTTATCCGAGTTTGCAATCTTTAACACTGGTGCATTTTTCAACAACCGCTTCAACTTTTCAAAACGTGTTGCACATTACTCTGTCTATTCAAATTTATTTTCCTCTACAGTGATGTAATAGGATATGAAATGTGAGATAAGTCCTTGATGAACGTTCTATAGTAGCCTTCTAGCCCCATGAATTATCTTACCTCATCCACATTTCTAGGAGACTCCCACTCCATGATAGCCCCCATCTTCTATGGATCCACTGCTATGCTTTCCTTGGAGACCACATGCCCCAAGTAATATTCCTCTTTTTGAAAGAAACTGCATTTACTAAGCTTAGCATACAACTAATGCTCTCTTAACAATCTCAATACTACTTATAAATGCCTGACATGTTCTTCCTCATTCTTAGAATATATCAAGATGTCATCAATGAATACAATAAAAGAATTTTCCAAATAAGGATGAAACACACTATTCATCAAGATAATAAAAGTAGCTAAAGCCTTAGTCAAACCAAATGGAACTACAATAAATTCATAATGCCCATACCTGGTCTAGAAATTTGTCTTGTAAATGTACTTGTCCTTGATGTGTACCTATTGATATCTAGATATCAAATAAATATTTGACAACAATGTTGCTCCCTTCAATTGATCAAATAAGTCATCAATCCATGACAACAAATACTTGTTCTTTATGGTAACCTTGTTCAACTGCTTGTAATCAATGCACAACCTGAGAGTACCATCCTTCTTCTTTACGAACAAGACCGATGTGCCTTGTTGAGAAATTAGGGTGTTTACTTCAATTTATCTTCTTTATAATTACTTGTGAACTTGTTATGATTATTTTACTTAGATATTGTATTCATTAACGTATTATGTCTTTCATCAAGTCAATTATCAAAACATAAGAGATGAAAAGTTTAGGCTCTTCAAGCCAAGGCCAAAACCTCTCCCTCTTGGAGAGGAAAACCAAAAAGTAATTCCTCTTATATATCTTCAATTGACGAGTACCAAGACCATGATAGAGACCCTTGACACCACTATACCTCCAAGACCCTTGTCACTGTTCTTATAGGCTCCTTAAGTTGATCTTCTTTTTCTACACTGTATTGCACTAGCAGTAGGGAGACTCGGCCCCTACTCTAGTAGCCCTCAACGATGTGCTTCATTTCAATCCTCCTCTCATCTAACTTAGGCCTTTAAGAGAATTCTCCTTAGTCCTCTTCTTGCACCTTAGATTCCAAAATATAGTGATCTCTTCTTTGCTGCAACAACCCTTCTTCACGTTGTATATACTTATAAGTTTGTGCTAACATATAAGCCCAATATTGAGGCTTGTACAACCTTACCTTTGTATTGATTATGATCTTCCTCATGCACTAGATTGTAGACTAATATAACTGAGATATTGACCTCTTCTTTGCATACCCTAGTATCCTTTCCTTGTGTGGTATATCCATTCTTTTCTTTGCAATGCAGTTCAGACTTCTATAGTATACTTAGACCCAAAAAATATATACAAGAGAGCTTCTCTTCCTTTGTTAAATTGCTTCCTTTCTTCACACCAAACTCAAACCTTATCTCACACTTCTCGTTGCATGCCTTGTTTGAAATCTTGGTCGTATAATGAGGCCACAATCAACTCTTATATAGGGACTATTGCTGACATGATCTACTGTGTGTAGGCAAACTTCATCAAGGAGACTTCCATCATATTCTAGTCTAACTTGAAGAGGCTAGTTGACAAGGTCTTGGAGTATACTTCTTACATCCATAGCATTTATTTTCACAAGTGTAACACGACTTCATATAAATGAATATAATTATATTTATGATAATATTAAAAATACCTAAAGACATCAAGAAGAAGTCTTTGACCTATAATAAAACTCCTTGCTCATGAAACCCATGATGCAAGTATTATAAAGTAAATTTTATTATCTTTGTCTTCTTCATTACATAAATTAATAATTACAAGTCATTATGAAGACCGAACCTAGTTACACTTTACAACACTCCCTCTTAACTATGGAGGTATTCATAATGGTACATGTTAATTCTCAATCTGAAGAATCTCATAAGAAGAATCAGATTGATAATCCCATATCTATAACATCATATCAACCAACATTGTCATAGTCCAATGAATTGACTAAGAACTCCATATCTCCACTAGATATTTGATCTCAAATTCTTGGCAAGAACAATGATGAATAACCACCTTCATCATTGTCTCTCTTGGATCATATCCCACCCAGGTTCACTCAGGATATGTGCACCAAGAATATTCTTATCTTGGATTCCCAACCCTCAAATAATATCAGTCGTTCCACGACTACCGTTATATTGGATGCCCTAATAAATCCCCTAAAGTGTATCGAATTCCACATGATTACCCAATCCTCCATTCTGTCTTCCTAGGTGAAGACCAAAATGATGTGTCTATCGATTCAATCCTTCATGGCCTTCACTAATACTTATGACAGTTATTCCTAGTCTAGTGCATGACACATGAATTAGGGAATCATATCCGTCACTTCCTTTTAGTTTAGGAAGGACATACTCATTCCTATACAAGGAATGTACCTAAGCTCCCTCTCGAATGTGGAATTAACAAGTTTACTCCAAGTAAGAAACTGATTACCATGTTACCTCTTAATCAGGGACCTGCAACAACAATGATGAAAACACCCAGCTACTCATGAAGAACTCATTCCTTTAATGTCATGACTTCTATTTTTTTTTTAGGAGTCTTCATCTTTGGGATCCCTTCATAGGGCACAAATAATCCATCACTTTCATACAAGAGTCATGTATTTTATCAGAAAGTGATCCATCAATATTCTCATCTGGTCTAGCTTCATGCCATGTTGCTTTCTTTCGAACCATACTTCTTCCAAGGATATTTCATCCTACCATATGGTTATCAAATTGTGGAAGGTATATGCTTCCCTTTGGAATCCCTGTATAAGATCATCAAATATTATTTAATTATAAATATGAACGTTTAGATAAAAAATTACCTTAGTGATGATCTTTCACCATGACATCTTCTTGTAGGCATTCACATCCTTCATTAGAGATTGAAATATCTCCTATATTTATTTTCAAGGGTCTCCATATTTTCCAGACTTCTATCAGAGTGTACATAGAACTCCTAGTCAAGTATTCTTGGCTTCCTTGGATGTTGACTTCTTTTTATCATGGTTGCACTTCTCACGATCTCTACCTTTCTTTCTACACACAATTTTATTTCATTCCCAGGAGCTTCAATATGAAGTTCCTTGATTGTGTAAAACCACCTTGTAATATTCCAAAATGGAAAATATAGGAATATAGAACATTTGCAGGTTTCCAAATTAAGCAAAACAAGAATATAGCATTAAAGTTTGAAAAATGTCAGAAATGTGCTGCATTGGAAATTACATTAAAACATCATAATCATGAGAAGGAAACAACTAAATCATATCATTAAGGGTCAGTAATAATGTCAGTACACAATGATCCAGAAGGAATGCACTCAAACCACAAGATGATTGAAATACACTAAAGAAATCTAGCACTGGAAAGTATAACTGCTGCTGCTGGAAACTATTGCTACTATGAAGATGATATATGTACCAAAGGCTGCTGGAGTGCTCATAATGATCCTTGATTTTAACCATGGATTCTACTCGCAAAACCCAGAAAAACCTAGAAATTTTTTGGCCAGATTTTAAGTTTGGATTTTCAGCCCTTTTTGGTTTGCCCACTACACCCTTGCTGATTGACTTACACACTCCTTGGGGATGACTTCTGATATCGAGCTAAAATAATGAACTATAATCTAGAATAGCACCCAATCAGCTCAATAGATTAAGGGATGGTCCCTTCTTCTGATCTTCAAGCTAGAAGTTGGAGATCTAGCTCCTCCTTCCACTGCTCAAGTTACAGCTGCACACTGCACAACTACTGGATTGAATTGCACTGTCAAGAGGGATGAAGCTGTAGCCTGTAGCTAGATGATGGAATATAACTCACGTATTATGGAAATTATCTTTCCAAAGTGAGGGAAAGACCCCTCACAGGTGTCCAAGCTGAAATACTTGGAACTTCCTTCCTTAACTGGATCTACCTTGCTGGATTGCGCAATTCCTGAAGGAACTGTTCTTGCATGGAGGTATAAAATTCTAGCCTGATACCAAATATGAAAAATATTCTCCTAGAAGATTGAAATGGAAGCACAAAATGAAAGCATGAACCCTCCACTAGTTTCTTAGCTGAAATTCTAAGAAATACCTTCCTCCTCTCAAACCCTAAGACACAAATTGCATAATTCCTAAAGTTGTATATGCAGAAGAGAGGGGAAGAATGTGGCACCAATGCCAGATGATCAATGGCTACTTAAAATAACCTTCCTAGAGTAGGCACTCGAAGTCCCCCATGGGCAAGGGTGGGATTCCCACTCAAGAACACCCGTGTGCTAAATAGCACAATAGACTTAGCTCAACAATTGAAACGTGAAAAGAATGTCAAACAACAATACAATATCAAATTCTAGATTGATTTGCTTTTCTACCCTCATCTTACTTATATGTTTGTGAGCCTTCCCTAGCCTTGGCCCACCTCATAATTGCGTTGCACATGTGGCCACTAGTCTCCATGAAGACTGTGCTGTCTCTTCATGATCTCCATGATCTCTACAATTAATCTCCACTCCCTCCATCATGTGTGCATTTAATGCACCACTTCCTCCATCACTGCATCATTGATGCTCTATGATCTTACTTTTACTCCTCCACTATCTCCATTATCTTCCTCATTATTTCTCCATAATCTCCACTCTTCCTTCATTAATGTGATAGTCCACTACTCCATGATGCTTATATAATATCTACTGACCCACATTAACACAAAAAAAGGGGATTTTATTCATCCATGGTGTTTATGGGTCCCTCCACCCTTTTATTTACTTAATCAATTAAAAAACATAATAACTCTAATATTCCAAATAACTGATGGAAAATTGGGAATATTACAGTCCTCCCCGCCAAAATGTTTCTTGTCCTTAAGCAACTACAAAATTAGATGCTACAACAATCCATCTCCCTCCAAATGGCATCCTCATATGGAAGGTACCCCCATATGTTACAATGTGCTATGAATGCCTAGTTCCATAGATTTCTGTCTAGAATCTCTAGAATGGCCTCCAACTGCATAGTTAGATGCCTCTCCTCATCTATGAATCTCCAAGTGGAAACCATTTTCTATTCAAGAGCCTCCTCTATGCATGAGACATATGAATTGGAGTGGTTTCTTCACCAAAAATAAAGTCCAAACTCATGAAATGTCTCCACAACCCATAGTTAGTGGAGTAAGATGTATCTCTCCATGCTCCGACCCTTGGCCTTGTTGGCCTTGCTTGCTCCAAGCACCATCTCAACACTGTGAAAAATATAGAATAGAGATATATGTCGGACCATACTCTCTCAATAGCAGCCACCACAACAATGCCTCTTGCTACCATACCACCCCATCATCATACCAAGTATGGTGGCCATACTCTCCTAACAGAAGCCAACACATTAAGGCCTCATGTTGCAATCCTACATCATCATTATGCAGACTATGGGAGAAAGTCAGCCCATACTCTCCTAAGAGTAACCAAAGCAGCAATGACTCTTGCTGCCACCTCACATCATCATCATTCAAGCCAAGGAGAAAAAACATACTGATTGACATGTAAAATGTCATATCAACCCAAGATAACCAATATCCCTTCTACCACATCATGAGAGTGCCATGAAATGCCCCAAACCATAACAAACCCATTGACATAGGATATGTCATGTGATGGCCAAAATCTCTCAAGAGTAGCCAGCGCAACCATGCCTCCTGCCACTGCATCATACGAATACTATGCAAGCCATGGATAATGCAAATATGAAATGGTTGGTAGTAACCATACTCACCCAAAAGAAACCAACGCAGCCATGCTTCTTGCTGCCTTGTGTCATAGATCTGCAAGTAGCTCACCAACAACTTACTCATCATCCTCACCCATCTATCTAACTGTGGGTGACTCCTATCATGCTCCAATTTGGTATCCACCGAATGGAGAATACCATCCTCTCCAATCTCATGACTGCCTTTGCACTCGATGATATGTTGAAGTGCAACCTCCTAGATATATCTCCATGAGGACCTCTCCTCAATGACCCGGTAGAACCCATAAGGTTCCAAATATGCTATAGGAAAAATATTCTCTTTGAGCTATGAGGTGCTCATCAAGAAAAATATATCATAATAATGGAAGATGTTATCCATCACAGGATTTCTAACATCAACCATCTGCCTATGCAATGCTTCATAATTGAAGCAGTCATCGAAATGCTCCAATAATAGTTGGGCCCCAAACTCATCATTGCTCCTCAGTGATATCACTACTGATCTCCATGATGGTGCATCTGCTATCTGATGGCCATGCATAATGATGCAATCGTAGCCCGACATTTTAATGGTTAGGACTATGCTCATCCTATCCTTCAAAACTCCACACTTCAACAAAAAGTGTTGTGTGTAGCTCAACAATGAAAAACTGGGATGGATATACATCTCCTCCTTGAGCAAGTCAAGGGTCCTCTGTGAAATGATATTTTGTTGCTCCATATCAGCAAGGTGCTCTAATCCTTGGTTATGAAATTTCCCTGATGGTATGTCCCCACAAAATCTCAAGTTGAGGTACTAAAATAAGATGGGATGGAAATGTTTGCAAACCTTGGATAAGTGGATACTTGGGAATATCTTGTAAATCTGCAAGGGTTCCTTCAACTGGTGCAATGGCTTCACCAAATTCTGGTGGTGATGATGGCTCCTCCTATACTGATGCACCAGTAGTGGCATCTGCCTCCTCCTCCTCATGTATCTCCTGAATCATGCAAGGGACTCCCAATGTCAAGGGCTCAAGACCATTTTTCAAAGATGCAAGTGTTCCTTCTCCTGATGCAAGAACTAGTGCAGCTGGTTGTGGTGGAAGGTGCTCCTCTTCCATAGTGATAGTGCTAACATTTTCCCTTGGCTCCTCATGATCTTTCTCATCAATGTCAGGAAATGTATCAATGGAAATTACCTCTTGTTTTATTCTATCAAACTTCTTGATCAACCTTTGAGTAAAATATGCATAAGAAATCACTCTTGAATGTTTCAAATGGATGAACCACCAATCCTTTACTTCACCCTGAAGGTGCAACGCCGCAATCTCAACAACTTCTCTTTCTACTACAAGATGTAGCAGGAAGAATGAATCTAGCTTCTTCCTCCAAGCCTTTGTTGTGTGTTGGCTCCCTGTAATTTGCAATATTGGAAAGAAGAAGTAGCAGGGAACCACATCAAACCTCTTTGGACTCCAAGGACCTAGCCTTCCTGGGCTCAGAGAGGGATCTCTCTATGTTTATGATAAAATGATTTAGTTTTATGAGTACATTCTCTAATTTTAGGCTAGTCATGTGTCGGAATTACGATTTTCATTAGACCAAAACTCGTAGGCATTAGTCTCCGCTATAATTGCTATATTTAGGATCCACGAGAAGCGGTTATTCCATGTCACGAAACACACAAGGAATGTTGAACACAATGTCCAATAATCCCCCCCCCCAACGCGAGCTGGGTGAGTTTCGAACTCAAGACCTGTTGCTCTGATACCACTTGTTGGAATCACTATTTCCATTAGACCAAAATATGTAGGCATTAGTCTCCGCTACAATCGCAAGAGTTAGGATCCACGAGAGGTGGTTAGTCCATGCCGCGAAACACATGAGGAGGGTTGAACCCAATGTCCAACATTATGATGTTTGGGGGTTGTTTGTTTTGATTAATTTTTTTGGTTGATTATTTTAGTTGAATAGACAGAATGTGGGAAGCTTAATCCATTGGGATATGGAGTCATAAAAGGTTTTAATTGTACATCAACTTTGTAAGGGTTTCATAGGGCAAGCTAACTATATCAAGTGGATTTTCTTAGGTAAGATGAATATGAGATGACAACAAGTTGTGAATTTAGTAAAACTAAAGGGAAAGTAAGAATCCTTTAACTATACTTCAACAAGAAAATCCTTTGAGATAATTGTTTAAGAGAAACTAAAGAGCAGGACACCCCTGAATTCTTTAGCTTAAATTTACTAAGAAAAAATTAAGACAACAATCCAGTAATACTAAAGAGAAGGACACCCCTGAATTCTTTAATTACTACCTTAAGATAGAGAAAACATTCAAGATAACAATTTAGTGAAATTAAAGAGTAGGACACCCATGAATTCTTTAACTAAACTTCAAAGAAGGCATTTAAGATAACAGTTTAAGAAAAACCAAAGAGTAGGACACCACTGAATTCTTTAGCTAAACTCTACTAAGTAAAACTCGAGGTAGCAAGCTAAGTGAAACTAAATACCACGACACCCCTAAATTCTTTAATTAGACCTGACATAAGAAAACATTAAGAGAAAATTAACAGACAAAGTTAAGGTGCTAAAACAACATATCTCAATCTAAAATTTCTGTTTTATTATCAGAGAAATGATTTACAATATGAAAAAAAAAGAGAAATATTGACAAAGAGGGATAACATCACCATTAACATAGCTCAATAATCTTGTGAACATGCTTGTATTACTAATGTCCAAAACAGTTACAATGCTCCAATGAAATAATCTTTGCAACTCACAGTCTGATAAAAAATCTAGCCTAGCAATTAACCCAACAACCAATCAACCAACAATGATAATGAACAATACATGAAATATTTAACTGTAAATGAGGAGGTTGCCTTAATATAGGGTGACAGATCTGTATTTACTACAGAGTAAATGATTTTTGACAATTGAGACCATGTAAGTCCCAATGCCAAAATACCTTTGACTGACTTACTGTAATAATAACTTTTAAATTTAACTACTGAGTTAAATTTAAGATATTTTTTACCCTTTTTCCTTTAACATTAACTTTTGAGTAGCTGCTAAAATATCTCTGACTAAAGCATTAACTGAGGTAGCTTATATTAAATAAAAATTTCACTGAAGGTGACCAATGTGACTGTGAAGAAGTGAATGCTGAGTGGCCTTCTCACTTGGCTCTGTTTCTTCGTTGATTTATCCTTTTATTTTTCTTTAATCTTTAATTTGTATTTTCCTTAATTATTATTTCTTACCATTTTATTTGCGCTTTCTCCTTACTACCTTTAATATCACAGTCATTTCTCTCTTTATCTCCGCCTTTTGACTGTATTGTCTTTGATCTTTCTATGATTTCCTCAGGTTAATGTAATCTCTCCCTTAACCATCTCTTATCTGTATTTTGTCTTAACTCTGTCTTCTAACCCTGTCTTTCATTTTTAACCCTTGACTAACCTTTGAATTCTTTAACCTTCACTGTCACGGTGAATCTTTTAACTGTAACTGTTCTTTAACCATGTTCTTTACTTGTCTTCATCCTTGTCTGTGCAGCCACTGTAAAAATCTTCATTTTCTTTATTATGTCCTTTGGAGGACTCTCGTTGTCCTTGGAGTTTTTTTAACGATCCTTATTGATCATGATCCATCACTGCCTTCTGATTAATCTCGTGCTCCTAATCCTTTAATGAATAATTCTTTCTGGATCGCCACGCACAAAACCTTGATTTGATAATTCTTGGACGTTAGAAACACAAATTATGCATTTCCATATACATTGGCCACCTGCAAAATTAAAAAAAAATTGTTAATTAGAAAACTGGATCCAGCAGGGTGAGGAGGAATGGTGGCTTGCAGGATCTTGGGAGGTCTGTGGATAGAGCTGGATCATGGAGGCTTTTGGTCTCTGTGTTTGGTTATGGCCTTTTCTGGTCAATTAGAAGCATTGCAGGGGTTTATATGGTGGCTTGTGGCTCATCGCAGTGATGCAGGGCTTCAAAATATTAAAAAAGGGTAAATGGTTTCGGGTCTATGGCGCGAGAGCAGTTTGGTGGCTTTCGTATGGGGCATACGTGGTAAAGTGGTTTATGTCACTAGGATGCGATAAGATGCTGGGGTGATGCGTGGCGGAAAGGAGGGGTGTGAAAACCGCTCATTTCGCAACACACCAAAGGTTTTAAGTTTCGGGCGTTTACGGTTGCGATATGAGTTTAGGGTCGTCGGATCGGGGGCAAAGATCCGACGGTGGTTGACTGATGAGTGGACTGCGGGTAGGTTTTGAAGGTGGGGCTGGGATTTCAAATGAGACATAGGGTTTTAATGTTAGCACGTGGTTCTTTATAATGCTGGACCTAAGCTATATTTAGAGCGGAAGCACTTAAATATAAAGGTGGGGGCCAGGGTTATATGAACGGAGGGTAAAGGTTTTAAAGTCGAGGCTTGAAACGTATAAGGGGTTTTGGGTAGTTTTAAAATAAACATAATTTTATTTAAAAAGAGTGGGTCCCAAAATAAAATTAATTTTAAAACAATGTAAAAATGGTTTTTACATTGTTTTGAATGAAAATAGAGTAAAATGAGTGAAGGGGAGAGGGATTTTAGTGAGAAAATGGGGTTTTAGCATAGGGAAAGAGGGCTTTAAGAAAGGGGCAAGGCTGAATGAGGGGTTTTAAGGTCAAACATGGGTTTTTTCAAAGCATGAGAGTGCTAGAGAAGGTAAAATGAGATATAGTAAATAGGTTAAATGGAAAATAATTAAGGCACTGAGATTACTGAAAATAAATGATAGTCAGGGAGTGTTATTTTCAGCAGACTGTAGAAAATCCATAGTCATCTAGTGATATTGTAGAATACATGAGACTAATAGTGGCTCCAGCTGGGGAGGGCAGCTCCTTTAGGAGGTGTTAAGAACATTTGTAGATCAATAGCCTTCCCGTATTTGTCTGAATTTCCATTCTGCAATTGCCGATCTGCTGCAACTCTTTGTAATTGTGACCTCCAAAAAATTTAAAAACCATGCTTCCTGCAAAGTAATTCTACCTACCCATTATTATTTTCTAACATTTTTTCTTGATTTCTGGGTGCATTTAGACTTGCAAACCTTGACATCAATTTTTTTTTTTCAAAAACAAACTATCTAAATCTAACCTTATAACTTCCAAGGGCTCAGATTAGACTGATGAACTCTTTTATTCTCTACCTAACTATTTATCTATCAAGTTTAAACAGTTTGACAAATTTTTATTCACTAACTATCAACATGAAATTTAAAGCATGAATGAATCAATATTAAGCATTTTGATCATCATGAATTGTGGAATTTTTGGACAAACAACACACGATATTATTTTGCAAAAAGTAAACTAAATTGAGGGCTTTGATCTTGAATTTTTCAGTTATCACCAATCTCTTTCTTCTCTTATTGGTTTCAGATTTAGGCTTTGGAACCAATGTATTTTTTTACCTATCTACTGATAAGCCAAGTTTAAATAGTTTGGAAAATCTTCATTTTCTAACTGATCAACAAAAATTGAAAATTTGTACAATCATGATTAGGTTGTATGATTGAACAAGATCTTTTTAAAAGTAGAAGAATTTTGTCTTGCACACTTTTAGAAACATCTATTTTTTGGTATGGGGCTTTACCTTTTTCTTTTTATCTGCCCTCTTTTCTTCTTTTCTTTCTTTCTTTTTTTGTATCAATTTTTTTGAGATTTTGTTTAAGCAATGTTATATGTATAATGAAGGAAACTTTAAACTGGGATTCTTAATTGAAATAATGCCTGAGAATCCTACCATTGATAGGACCTCCAAATAATTATGTTCCATCCAGTTCTTGTAAGAAAAATGCATTATCAGCTCTTGCAGAATGAATGAGGTATGGACCTTTGCATAGATTATCAAATTTTCCATGCTTGCCTTTGTCCTCTCTTATTGAATCCCACTTCAGCATTGTGTCTCCAATGTTCAAATAATTTTCCTTGGTCCTTTTATCAAAGAGTTTCTTGATGTTTTCCTGTATCAGCTGTGTTTTGTTGTAAACTCCTTCTCTGGTTTGCTGCAACTAAATAGTTTGGTTAATTCTTCTTTGCATATCATTCTCTTCAGACTACACCTGTTGAATGAGCTTCATTACTAGCACTCCAAAGCTTGTTGGGAAGACTGCATCTGTTCCATAGACTAGATGATAGGGTGACATATCAATTTATTTCTTATTTGTTAGCCTGTTTTCCCATAGTGCATGTACCAATTTGTTGTGACATGATTTCTTGTTTTCCTCCAGCAATTTTTTATTGATGTTTACCAAACTATTATTTGAGGATTCAACCAACCCATTACCTTGGGGGTAATAAGTTGTATAATGTTCCAAATTAATGTTATATTTGTGGCAAAAATCCACCATTTTCTTGGATTTAAAGGAAGCAACATTGTCAGTAATGATTTTCCTAGGACAACCAAATCTAGATAGGATGTTGTTTTCAAGGAATCTGATATTTTCCAAGTCTGTGGTAGTTCTAGAAGGAATGGCTTCTATCCAATTAGTAAAATAGTAAGTTGCAGTAAGGATACACTTATGCTAGGCAGAGGAGGAAGGGTGGATTTCTCCAATGAAATCTAGACCCCACTATTGAAAAGGAGCTTCTACAGAGATCGGCTATAATGGCAAAGGTAGCAGCTTTCTTCTTCCCTCAAAAATTTGACACTTATGGCAAGCAACTACCATTTTGTGGATGTCTTGGAAGAGGGTAAGCCAATAGAAACCAGCCCTAAGGATTTTATTCACAGTGATTTTCCAATATAGGTGACCTCCACACTCTCCTTCATGAAATTCATGCATGATCGTATCTGCATCTTTTTTAGGAAAAAATTTAAGCAATACACCACCAGAATTTTTCCAATATAAAATTTTTTCCAGAATGCAGAAATTTACAGCTTCTAACTTCAAGAATTTGGCTTTTGTTTTAGACAAACCAGGAGGAACGTTTAGATTAAAAAGCACATACAGTATATCAACATACTAGGGAGAGTTCAAAAATGCTTCCTCAATAGGTGGAGTCACCAGTTCCTCTTGTTCATCCAATGAGTGAATCATATTGATGTTTAGTGCTTGAAAAATTGTTTTAGCCATTAGTTTAGCTAGTCCTTGTCCTTTGATTAGCTTGGTGGGCTTTATTTCCAAATCATATTCAAAGATGACAACAATCCACTTATGTCTTTTTCCATCAGGATCTTGTGTTAGTATGTCTTTAACCACTGTATGAGGCATGAATGCAATGATGTGTGAATGCAAAATGTAGACTCTTTAATCCTTCAGTACTTTGATTAAGGGAAAAACTTGTTTTTACATGATATTATATTTCAGAGGTGCATCTCTCAATGTTTGGCTGAAGAAAGCTATGGGTTTCTCTTGTTCGTTTGTATTTTTCTATAGTATTACAACAACAACTGTGTGTTCTGATGCAAAAGAAAATATAAAGAAATCTTTGGTGAAATCAGGACTGATCAGAACTAGTGTTTGTGTAAGAGCTTGCTTCACCAAGTCAAAATATTGCTTTTCTTATTTGGTCCATTTGAATCCTGATTCTATTTTCAACATGTTAGTGATGTTTCTTAGGAGTTTTGCAAGGTTTGGTATGGACCTTCTTAAGAAATTTATCTTTCCAATGAAAGATTGTAGCTCTTTGAGGTTTATTGGGTGACTGATTTGCAATATTACCTCAATTCTTTTTGGGTCAATCTTGATCCCTTCTTCAGATCTAATGTGTCCTAGCAACTTTCCTTCTTGAAGGCCAAATAAGGATTTCTTCGGATTTAAAGAAAGGCCATATTTTCTGCATTTTTCAAAAACCTTTCTCAGGTGAGCTAGGTGTTCTTCATCAATTTTTGAATAGACTGTGATGTCATCAAGATATATCACAATGAAGTAACCTATTTATTTTGAGAAAGAAATATCCATTGCTCTTTGGAAAGTGGCCCTAGCATTCATTAGCCCAAAAGGAATTTTTACATACATGAAGTTGCCCCAAGGTGTAGTGAAAGCTGTCTTATGTTGATCATCTGGATGTGCCAGCACCTGATTGTACCCTAAAAAGCCATGAAGCAAAAATATCCTTTTGGAGCATACTACCCTTTGCAATATGTGATCCATTTTTGATAAAGGGTAGTTTTCCTTCAGGGATGCTTTGTTTAAATTTTTGAAGTCTATGCAGAGCCTAATTTCCCCTATTTTCTTCCTCATAGATAAAAGATTTGAAACCCATTTTGAGTACCTGAGAGGGACTATTATTCCAACATCATACATTTTCTTTATCTCTTTCTCAACTTGTGGCATTTGGACAGGGTTTATTTTGCAAAGATTCTGTTTAAACGGCTTCTGGCTGTCTTTGAGTGGAACCTTCTGCTGAATGATATCAGTATCATAGGACTTCAAGTCTTCATAACTCCACGCAAACACATCACTAAATTATTTGAAAAACTCAATATATTTATGCTTTGCAGGTGTTGGCAGTGTCTTTGACAATTTTATCATTTTGGGCTCTTGCTCACTGCCTATATTGCACTCCTCTACATTTGCTTCAGTGGATTCCATCTTTAGCTTCTTAGAAACATCATTAAAATCAAAAATTTCTTCTAGAGGGGCAAGTCCTTTTGGCAAGGCATTGTCTCTGAACTGCAGCATTTCAAAGTCTTCTTTTTCTGGACCTTCACACAGTTCTGTCTCATGTGGGTGTTATTTTTCTAAGAGATTTATGTCAGCATCATGAGTGGACTCCTATTTGTATGTTTGTTCCTCAGCAGAGCAATCTTCTTCATGATTTGAGTCTGAATTTGGAATTTCAAACTCATTTCTGGACTGCAGGAAATCTTCAATCTGTTTGTCACCTTAAAAAACTTGCCAATATTTTATGTTATCAAGGATTGTTGGTCTATATTTGACTTGTATTGTGTACTGTTTGTTATGATGAATTTTTTGACAAGGATTGGCTGCAAATGCTATTCCATTGGCAAGGATATTTTGACTTCTTGGGATGGAGGCAAGATCATATTCCTTGAACGTTTTTGGGAGGTCGAGGGCATCATTCCTATATTCTCTTAATCTAAGATGTTTAGCTGAATATTCCCCCTTAATTTTCCTAATGACTAGTTTAGAATCCCCATGGAAAAATATCCTTTTGGCTCCTAATTTCTTGAGTAATTTTAGCCCTAGAAGTAGTGCGTCATATTTTGGTATGTTATTTGTGTACTGAAAGTTCAGTTTATAGGAGTGACCCTCTATGTGATTTTTGTTGTGTACCCAAACACCTGCTCCAGATCCAATTTTACCACAAGAACCATCAAAGCTCATACTCCATAGAGGTTTAGTTTTAGAATTTTTTTGTTTACCATTATGTTGTTCTTTATCTATTTGTTCTGACTGTTCTGAATATTCTTCCTTCTCTTTAGCTATTTGTTTATTTATTGTTACTTGTTCATAAATGTTTTCATCACTGTAATGGATAAATGAATCAAGGTCTGTGTGGAAAAAACAAAGAGGAGAGTTATCAAGCCTTTCTTGACTTCTTACCATGTATTTCATATGGGTTTCCCTATATAGTCTTCTTGGTTGACTAAATACTGTTATGGTAGCATAGGGCATATCCATTTGGAGGGTGCCTTGAAGTTTGGCTCCCCATGAGTGTGATAGGAGAATTCCATATTTGGGGGGAATGTCAACCACTACAATATACATTACTAGGCTTTTGGATAGTATTTCTGCTAGATTAATACAAAGATCTTTGATTAGGCCTAGAAATTTAACTCTACTGGAGTCAAACGAGTACAAGTCTTTGTATGGTCTAGTTATCTCAAGGTCCAATATTTACATAACTACCTTTGGCATGAGGTTATGGGAAGCTCCTGAATCTAACATGGAATTGTAGAGGATTTTATCATGAATATTAAAAATGACATAAAATGGAGGCACACCTTCCTCTTGGAATTTACCTTCTACTTCAGGTCCAAACAAAAGCTAAGGTTTGTCATCATTTAGATTTAAAGAATCAACATTTTCTCCTATGTTTAAATCTTTCAAAACTTGGGATCTATATATATGTTGGCCAACTAATTCAGTAAGAGGTATGGAAATTTTTATCTTGGAAATTTCATTCTCAATATTGAAGGGTGTTTGTGTCTTTGGCAGATTTAAGTTAGTTTTATCAGACACTGTTTTTACAGCAATTTCAGCTTGCTGATTTGCACTAGGGATCTCAGTTAAATCAGTTTTGTTATGGATGATATTAGTGTTGCTTTCTGGGCTATTTTTGTTTTTATTTTCATCAGAATTTTTAACCATTATGTTTGGAGTTTCTGCTGTCTTTTTCGGATCATTTTCAAGGGTCTTCCTAGCAGAAATTTTAGGGTTCTTTCTCTTGGGAGTATCTTGGGGTTTCTTTCTTCTGAGGTCATATTACATATGTACTTCCATGACATAATTTAGAATATTTGTTTGTAATCCCCGGATTCTTGGCTTTCTTCTTCATTTGGGGAAAATATGCCTTAATCTTCCTTAGTGAGGAAAACAATATCCTCATTATTAACTCCCATTAGATTGATTTGACTTTTCTTTGGTTCTTAAATCATCCCATCATCCTCATAAACATAGTTTTATTGGAAAGGAGGCCTGATTTGCTGGTCAGGTCCTCTCTCCTAAATTTTTCTCTTAAATTTTTTGTTTTGGTTTTGGTTTCTATTTTGAGGAGTTGTTTGGTTTTCTTTTGGGTAAGCTCTCTCATTAATGTTTATCCTCTCCATCATCCTCTCCATGGTTCTAACAAGATTATCAATATTAGTATTAGAAGATGAGGGTATAACCTCTTCCCTATATGTGACTCTCTTTTCATTTTTCATTCTAGCCTTTTTGGCAATCAGATTTTCTTCTACACTTACTGCACCCGTCTGCATGTTTGCTAATGTGAGAGGTCTCTTTCTCTTAGTTGATAAGCCATTTCTGGGTAAAAACCATCTGAAAATTTAAATAGGACTAGACCTTCTGGAGGTGTCATGTGAGGAGGGAGGGCATTGTATACACTATTAAACCTGGTGCAGTAATCTTGGACACCATCTCCAACATTTATTTTGATGTTTTCATACTCTGATAAGACTCGGAGAGGATTTTTATTGACTTCCCATTTGTTTAAGAATAGATGATGAAAAGAAGGCAGGTCATGTATACTATCAGGGGTTAGGCCTTTAAACCATTTTCTTGCTTCTCCCCCTAAGATTTGAGCAAAACATCTTAGTTTAACAGTTTCGTCATTTATTTCTTGTCTGTCAAAACAATCATCCATTTTATCCACATGTTGTTAAGCGGTTGTAGAACTACTTGCATTAAATAAGGGGATTTTGGACTGATAGTCCTGTGGTAGAACTAATAAATGCAATGGTAGGATTAATGGGGCATACCAGGTTGCCATGGCTGGGGGATGGGGAAACACAGGGCGGTTAACAAGTGGAGGGTTGGAAAATGGAGGTGGAGGGTTAAATGGAGGAAGGTGAATAGTGGGTGTATGAATGGAGGTTGAAGTTAGTACAGCACAATTTTGTTGTAAGATGGATGGGTCTAAAATTATCTGGCTTATCCAACTCTGGGATCTAGTCCTAGACAAGCTTTGTTAAAGGGTTGAGCTAGCTAGGATATTGTACAAGTCTTTGAGGTTTTCAGGTAGGGAACTTGCTTTGTGAATAGGTTTGCTAATATTTGAATTTTTAGATCTAGGAGATTTCCTTAGGATGTGCTCTAGATTTTCAACTGATGCAGGAGGGTTTGGGTCAAGATGGGATATGGTACAGATTCTTATAGAAGCCAGAACTTGGACCCAAGGTTCAGAGAGGTTGAAAGTTTATAACAATTTTAAAACAAACCAATCTATGAAAGAAATACTTAATTCACGAAGTATTTTGACCCGGTTTTATCTTTGAGTTTTGATAATATCAGGATTTCTCAATAGTTTCCCAGTGGAGTCTGTAGAAAACTAGAGGAGTTAGCAGGCCTACTGAAAACCAGTGGAGTCACCAGGTGGATGATTTTAGCTGCCTGGAGGCTAGCTGTTGTCCACCATCAGAAACCAGATACTAGTCTTGGCTAACACTTGAGTCATCTAAATTTGAATGGGGTTTTCTGAGTTCTTGAGGATATATTAAGCTTTTAATTGCTCATTTTCCCTAGTATGATCGCCATAATGTTGGCTCCCTGTAATTTGCAAAATTGGCAAGAACAAGTAGCAGGGAACCACAACAAACCTCTTTGGAGTCCAAGAATCTAGCCTTCCTAGGCTCAGAGAGGGATCTCTCTATGTTTATGATAAAATGATTTAGTTTTATGAGTATATTCTCTGATTTTAGGCTAGTTATGATGTTTGGGGGTCATTTGTTTTGATTGATTTATTTGGTTGATTGTTCTAGTTGAATAGACAGAACGTGGGAAGCTTAACCCATTGGGCTATGTAGTCATAAAAGGTTTTAATTTTACATCAACTCTGCAAGGGTTTTCATAGGGCAAACTAAATATATCAAGTGGATCTTCTTAGGTAATATGAATATGAGATGACATCAAGTTGTGAATTTAGTAAAACTAAAGGGAAATTAAGAATCCTTTAACTATACTTCAACAAGAAAAGCCTTTGAGATAACTGTTTAAGAGAAACTAAAGAGTAGGACACCCCTGAATTATTTAGCTAAAATTTACTAAGAAAACTTTAAGACAACAATATAGTAATACTAAAGAGTAGGATGCCCTTGAATCCTTTATTTACTACTTTTAGATAGAGAAAACATTCAAGATAAAATTTTAGTGAAATTAAAGAGCAGGACACCCCTGAATTCTTTAACTAAACTTCAATGAATGCCTTTAAGATAATAGTTTAAGAAAAAACAAAGAGTAGGACACCCCTGAATTCTTTAACTAAACTCTACTAAGTAAACCTCAAGGAAACAAACTAAGTGAAACTAAAGAGCAGGACACCCCTAAATTCTTTAATTAGACCTAGCAGAAGAAAACATTAAGATAAAAGTAACAGACAGAGTTAAGGTGCCAAAAAAACATATCTGAATCTAAAATTTTTGTTTTATTATCAGAGAAATGATGTACAATATGGAAAAAAAAGAGAAACATTGACAAAGAGGGATAAAATCACCATTAACATATCTCAAGAATCCTGTGAATGTGCTTGTATTACTGATGTCCAAAACAATTACAATGCTCCAGTTCAATAATCTTTGTAACTCAGAGTTTGATAAAAAATCCAGCCTAGCAATCAACCCAACAACCAACCAACCAACCAACAATGATAATGAACAATACATGTAGTTATTAACTACAGATGAGGAGGTTTCCCTAATCTAGGGTCACATATACGTATTTACTACATAGTAAATGATGTTTGAAAATTGAGACCATGCAAGGCCTAATGCCAAAATATCTTTGACTGACTTACTATAATAATAACTTTTAATTTAAGTATTGAGCTAACTTTAAGATATTTTTGACCCTTTTGCCTTTAACATTAACTTTTACAACAAATTTTGAGTAATTACTAAAATATCTTTGACTAAAAAATTAATTGAGGTAGTTTATATTAAATCAAAATTTTGTTGTAGGTGGCCAATGTGACTTTGAAGAAGTGAATACTGAGTTTGTCACTTGGCTCTATTTCTTTGTTGATTTATCCTCTGATTTGTCTTTAATATTTAATTTGTATTTTCCTTAATTCTTAATTCTTATTGTTTTATCTGCTCTTTCTCCTTACCACCTTTACTGTCACAGTCATTTCTCTCTTTATCTTTGCCCTTTGACCGTTTTATCTTTGATCTTTTTGTAATTTCCTTGGGTTACTGTAATATCTCCCTTAACCATATCCTATCTGTCTTTTTTCATAACTCTGTGTTCTAACCCTGTCTTTCGTTTTTAACCCTTGACTGACCTTTTAATTCATTAACCTTCCGTGTCACGATGAATCTTTTAACTGTCATTGTTATTTAACCATGTTCTTTACTTGTCTTCATCCCTGTCTGTGCAACCACTGTAAAAACTCTTCATTTTCTTTACCTTGTCCTTTGGAGGACTCTAGCTGTCCTTGGAGTTTTTTGAATGATGCTTATTGATCATGATACATCACTGCGTTCTGATTAATCTCACACTCCTAATCCTTCAATGAATAAGGCTTTCTGGATCGTCACCCGCAAAACCCTGATTTGATAATTCTTGGAAGTTAGAAACATAAATTATTCATTTCCATATACATTGGCCACCTTTACAATTAAAAACAATTTTTTAATAAAAAAATGGATCCAACAGGGTGAGGAGCAATGGTGGTTTGTGTTGGCCACCTATAAAATTTGTTCTATCAAAAGGTGTCCAAAACATTGTTCAGTCTTCAAGAAACACTTTCATGGCCAAAATGTTATCTCTTGAAGCCTGTGGAAGATATCATGCTCATGTTTAAAAAGTCTTCACTGCTGATTCCCTCTAGAACTCAAAAATTCTGCTAAAAATTCTATGACAGAGGCTGCTGCAAAATCCCCTCCCTCCCCTTCTTCCATTCAGAAACTAACCTTTATTTGTGTCCCCTTTCCTCCGTAAAATTCCTCTTTTTTATGTTTCCCCTTCTTCCATCCATGAAACTCATTTTTGCATAGTGTAAAACCCCTTTTTAAACTATAGCGAAAACCCCAAAACCCTTTGAAAACCATTAAAAATCATGGAAAAACCCATTTTTTGTATTAAGGGTTTAAGCCCCTTTGGGCCAAGTCTCAACCACTTCCCCACCATATGCCCATGGTGATAAGACCAAGTGCTAGACCTTTTGGCACTAATCTCATCGCAAATGTTTTAATGGGTTGATTGAAAGACCCGGACCGATGGCCCAATTGCGATTGGCCCTTGTCTTAATACGCCCCGGCCATATCACAGTTCATAAAGCCCAAAGGCCCCGTAGACGGGTGCCTATTCGCCTTATATATATATTCCGCTCGATCCACCAAAAAATTTGTATTATTCGAAAAAATTTGGGTTTTATAAAGTGTTAAAAGGTTTTCTGCTGGTGCAAAAAATCAAAAGATATTGACTGTTGATCTAAAGCTGATCAACGGCCCGCGCATGTTTCAATCACATCACAATGTTTCAATAGCATCGCATTTGTTTGTCCCCCTGATCGCCCATCCCTCCGATTCATTCCCCGTCGTTGATCTGATCCTCAGATCAAACGGTCATCGCTCAACCGCATTGGCCCTCCCGATCACACAATCGCATCGGAGTTTTTCATTGCACCCTTATTTTTCTCCTGCCAATTGCAATCCTCCGATTGGATCTGAACCATCCACGTGTACAGATCAGACGACCGAGATTCAATATCACTTCATACTATTGCCCTCCACCTTTTACCAAGGGGTTTTCAAGACCGATCTCCACCGTCGATCTTGCGCGATGAACAGTTATGTTCAATTATTCCTTCCGATCATTTTTAACATCCTCTCGGCTAATCCCCACCATCGGATGATGCCATCCAATGGCTCTGCTCTCATCCCATGCCTCTAAAGCAGTAAACCCAAAAACGTATGATTTTCTGATATATTTGTTGAATTTTGCAGGTAAGGAAGGTTTTCCATTATGTTGAAAGAAAGGGCCGAGGGCTGGGAATGATGATTCCCATACCATTGATTCATCAATGGAAACCATTCGCAAGGTGCGGATTATCTATTTTCATTAGAATTTCATGAGGCATTGATGCCTTATAAGCCCTGCGCGGCCTACACATCAATAAGACACTGTGTTTTTGAAATCACAGTTAAAGGGTATCAGTTTATACCAAAACAGAAGACCAAAGACACAGGCTGAGCATGATTTGTCCTGAGAACACGGAACTAAAGTAAATAAACCTCTCCAGCTCCCAAAGGGCACCTGCAGCCTCATGGTAATTAAAGAAGGCTTAGTCATTATTACAAACAAGAGATGTTTTGCCCAAAGATAGCCGAATAATTAATATTTCTCAAGGATATTATCTCTAATTGTCGGCAAAACTATTTTAAAGATTAAAAGCAGCCCGGAAGCTAATATTTTCGATCATTAGACCTCAGGAAGTAGCAACAGAGTTACTTCAAACATGACACCGAGCCTCAAAAGTCAAAAATGGCTCCCACTGAACTCAATTCATAAATGTACCTCAATTTAATACACACAAGTTATCTATTAATTACTTCATCAAGCCTTTCAAAGGCTCAAGAGTCATCCATCTGTATTAATTGACCCAGGAGATATTTTATCAGATCCTACCTCCTCATTCTTCTATAAATACTTCTATAGAAGATGAGAAAACATTGGTCTCTGGACATATGAATGCATGTAATAGTATCTGAAGCTCCCGATGCTCTGTTTTCCACTTGAAGATACAGAAGCTGATATGAGAAGTTTGAAGTTGTAGAGACCCACTAGACTTGCTGATTGTAACTGGTTTGAAACATCAAATACAAGCTGCTGATTTATGGGATCCTGATTTATGTCAATGGTGATGTGTTCCTCACTGTAAATTGTTATTTTTCTTAATGTTTTCACTCTGTTCACTTTCTCTGATAAAGAGCAGCAAACATAGAGCTAGGATTTACTTTCAACAGTACCCTACTCTTATTGAAAGCTTTATTATCTATGTTTTCTTCATTTGAACGTTCTCTTTGAAGAGTACATCAATGCAGGTCGGTTTAAAGGCACTTGCCTGATCTAAATTTCTCTTTGTCACTGTTATCTGTGGTTTTCTTATTTGAATATGCTGAAAGCAGGGTAGTTTAAAGGCACTTACCTGATCTTAAGCTTTTCAACTGTTTTTAATGTTTTCTAACTAAAAGTACTTCAATGCAGGCCGGTTTAAAGGGACTAACCTGATCTCAGAATACTTTTATGTTTTTCTTATTTGAATATGCTGAAAGCAGGGTAGTTTAAAGGCACTTGCCTGATCTTAAGCTGTTCAAACTATTTTTTAATGTTTTCTAACTGAAAGTAATTCAATTCAGGCTAGTTTAGAGGTACTAACCTAATCTCAGAATACTCTTATGTTTTTCTTTAAGTACATTCTGAAGCAAGATAGTTTAAAAGAACTTACTTGATCTTAGGCTATTTCACTGTTTTTTCATTTGTTTGTTTTTCATTTCCTATTTGTTTCATTCCATAAAATCGCCTTAAGATATCCTTTGACATAAGTGACTTGCCCCATGGATCCTATTTGAACCTTGCTGTCCAATTAAAATCCTCCTATGACTCCATAGCCCAATGGGTTAAAACTGTCTTTGCCTTTCTGTCAGCCAAATCATTCCTTCACCTTCAGACACCTTCACCCTTCATTTTGAAACTGCCTTCACCTTCATCATGTCTTCACCCAACCAAAACAAACAAAACAAAACCCAAGCTCTTCATAACTAGCCTAATATTAATTTGAACTATTAAAGATCACATCTTTTGAACCCATTCATAGAGAGATCCCTCTCTGGATTCAGGAAGGCTAGATCCCCTAATCCCAAAGTGGTCTGATGTTCTCCTTGCAGCTAGAATTTTTTCAATCTTGCTAATTACAGGGTGCTAACATACTGGCGACTCCATTGGGGACATTTTTGAGTTCATATTTGCTTGGCCAACTTTTATAGACTCTTTATTTTTCCATACAACCACACAACTCAGAAAAACCTAAAAATATTTCAGATTGGTATTCAATAAACATGGTGGTGGACCATAACACCTTTTACCTCTGAAAAGAGCTGAAAACCTCCACTTGGCGACTCCAAAATCCTGAACAGACCTTAAGACTCCACTGGGAAGAACCCTTATCATTTTAATATCTTTCAAACTCAGTCACAAGATTGTAGGATGAAAATTTTCTTGCAAAAAAGACTAGTTAACCTCTTAAAGATTGTCATACCTGGTTGAACTTGTCTTGTTTATTTTGGGTCTGAAAAACACAGCATAGTGGCTTCTAGAAAGATTCACACTAGAGCCTATCCTGACCCTGATCCACCTAAGATAGTTTATAACCCAGAAAGTATCCTTAGGAAGTCTCCTAAGATTAATTTATCAACTATTTTCAGATCACCTTTGAGATCTAATTCAGTTCCTGAAAATATTTCAGCTCTATAACAATCTCAAGTTGACTTAGTAAATCCATTTAGAACTAGGTCTCTTGGTGATTTAGATCAGTTAGATTCTGAGTCTTCACTATCATCCCTGGAAACAAGTGAACCTCTTGGTAGCAGAGAAACAACACCTCCTGATTTGCATTTTCTTCACAAATTAGGTGTCTCTCATCCAAGATCAACTCATCGGTCTATTCCTGGTCCATCCACTTCTGCTCACCCTACACCCATAGTTCAAATCACTCCACTTCAGCCCACTTTCCCTTTTGCTAATCCACCTCTTGTAAATCCACCTCCACCACATATCATGGCAACATGGTATGCTCCCTTAGTTCTTCCTGCACCATTAGTCAATATTCCATAGGACTATCAGTCCAAAATTCCATTATATGATGCTAGCAATGCTACAACTGCATCACAACATGTGGATAAGATGAATGACTACTTTGACAGAAATGAAATTGATGGTGATTCTATCAAGCTTAGGTTATTTTCTCAGAGCTTAGGGGGAGAAGTGAGGAAATGGTTCAAAGGTTTAATCCCCCATAGTATCCGTGATCTACAAGCCTTCCATCAAATATTCTTAAAAAAATGGGAAGTAAAGAAAAACCCTCTCCAAGTCCTTTCTGACTATAAGAATCTCCATAGAGACACTAGGGAAAGTGTGCAAGCTTATTGCACTAGATTCAATAGTGTGTATAATGCAATTTCCCCATAACTAAAACCTCCACAAGGCTCAGCTTTAAACAAGTTTCCTGAAGGGTTTGACCTTGAGATGGCCTATCAGCTGAGAGAGAGAGATTTTTCAACTCTTGAAGATATGAAAAAGGGTGCTCTTTCTGTGGAAGTCAACTTGATGGAGAAGAGAGCAAGAATGAAAATTGAAAAGAGAGTGTCCTTTAGAGAGGAAAATGCCCCTTCTACTTCCAACTCAAAGATGGAAATAATGATGGAGGAGATGATGAAGAAAATGAGCATCCTTGAGAGAACAGAAGCAAGTCAAAACCAAACTGCTCCTCAAAAAAAAAACCAGAACCAGAATCAGAATTTTAGAAGGAACCAACCTCCAAATAGACCTAGGGAAGATGATCAACAGATCACTCCTCCCTTTCATCAAAACTATATAAGTGAGGTTGAGGAAACAGATGAGATAACATAAGAAGATGATATCAACATGTTGGGAGTAGATAATGATGACTTTGAGGTTCATTATGATAGAAAACAAGGTCTTTATACCCCTTATGATGACAACAGAGATTATGATGAAGGTTATTTTCCCGACATGGAAAATTTTCTCATAGAAACCCAAAAAGAATATGACCTTAGAAGCAAAGCTAGTCAACAAACTCCCAACACCAAAACCTCTTACAAACCTTCACAAAACAACACTGCAACCAAACCTAAATTTTTCAAACAAAAGGACAAAATAGTAGTTGTGACTTCTGATAGTGTAGAGAGAAATGCACTCAAAAAAGTGAAAAAAAAAATGCAGACCTTAGTAGTACTAACACTTCAGCTAGTACTCATGTTAAAACCATTCTATCAAACGTAAATAGAACAAATCAGCAAGCTGATGTTGCTGATAATATAGCAGCTAGTAAGGCTGAGGCAAGTTTTCCAAAAAACCAAATTCCTTTCAGCCTCGAGCAGGAAATTTCAAAGATCAAAATCTCTGTTCCCTTGACTGAGTTAGCTGCCCATCATGTATATAAAGCCCAAATTTTGAAGACTTTAAATATTGAGGATAATAATGACACAGCCAATTTTAATGATGACCAACCAAAACTCATGTTTGGTCCAAAAATTGAAGGGAAATTTCAAGAAGGGATAGTACCTCCGTTCTACGTCAGCCTTAATATCCATGAAAAAATCATGCATAATGCTATGCATGACTTTGAGGCCTCACACAACCTTATGCCAAAGGTGATAATGGAAAGGCTAGGGCTAGAAATAACAAGACCTTACAAGGATTTATATTCTTTTGACTCTAACAGAGTGAAATGCCTTGGCCTAATCAAAGACCTTTGTGTAAGTTTGACTCAAATCCCAGCCAAGTACATGGTTATGGATGTTGTGGTGGATGATGTGCCTCCTAAGTATGGCATGTTGTTATCAAGGTCATGGGGTGCCAAGCTACAAGGTACAATGCAAATGGATGGGACATATGCCAGTATCCCTGTCTTTAGCAAGCTCAGAAGGCTATACAGAGAGGTACACTTGAAATTCATGGTTAGTAGCCCTGAAAACCCTGAAAATTCCCCCATTTACTCTGTCCATACGGACCTGGATTCGTTTATCCTTTACCATGATGAATCCTCGAATAAGCCAGAACTAGAAGAAAACGACTCAGCCAAACAGTTAGAGACCCCTAATCTAGAAATAAATGTAGTACTAGATATGGAAGAAAATGAGAGAGAAAATTTGGAACAACGCGTTGAAAAAATAGACTAGAGTGAACAAATCCAAGATGGAAAACAACAGACTACCCCTCATGCTCAACTCCATGAAAATCCCGAGGAGGTGAAACAAATACAACTAAGTGCCAAGATTTCACAAAAATCCTTGAGCACGTTGGTTAAATAAGACAATAAACAAGACGAAACCGAAAATAGTCCTCTGTGGAGTATATATTTTGATGGGTCATGCACTAAGAGAAATGCTGGTGTAGGTGTCTGGATTACCAACACTGAAAACAACCACACAGAAAGAATTTCCTGCAAATTACACTTTCAGTGTTCCAATAACATAGTAGAATATGAATCCCTTCTCTTAGGCTTACATCTATTAAAAAATTTAGGAGCCATAAGAATTAATGTGTATGGGGATTCAGAACTAGTAATTAAGCAAGTCAATGTGGAATATAACGCAAATCATCCTAGACTTGGAGCTTACCGAAACGATGTCATGGACCTTTTAGAAACTTTTGAGGAGTCCAAATTGATTTTTGTTCCAAGAAAAATAAATATTGCCGCCCACAATTTATCTTTTGCAGCTAGAACATGCTTAATGCCATTTGAAACCAAAGACTGTACAACTCAAATTAATTTTAGACCAGCTGTGCCAGATAATGAAAAATATTGGCAGGTCTTTGAGGGTGAAAAACAGATAGAAGATTTTCTGATTCAGGTCTTTGAGGGCAGGAATGAATTTGAGTTATCTGATTCAGATTGTAAATCCGATGAAAATTTCCTAAACAAAAAGTCCCCTAAAAAAGAAAAACCATCTGGTCCCGTAGAAATCAACATGTTAACTAAAAAACTTGAAACTCATACTGAAGAATACAAGGACACAGAAAGCGAAGACATTGAGGTATTGTCGTCAAAGGACAAGAACATACCTAGGGGGCTAGCATCGTTAGAAGTACTCTTTTATTTTAACGATGTAGCAAAGAAGCCCACCGTATAATACACAAAGTCTGAGGTCAAGGAATGCAACATAGGCACCGAGGATCAGCCTAAAATGATTAAATTAGCCAGGTCCTTGCCACCAGACATGAAAAGGAAATACGTTGACTTGTTTAAAGAGTTTGTCGATGTGTTTTCCTGGAGCTATGAAGACTTGAAAGCCTACGATATAGAAATCATCCAGCACAAGATCCCTTTGAAAGAAAACTAGAAACCCTTTAAGCAAAAACTGCGTCGAATTAATCCAATACAACTGCCTCTAGTAGAAAAGGAAATCAAGAAAATGTATGAGGCAGGAATCATTGTGCCTGTGAGGTTTTCAGATTGGGTTTCTAACCTTGTAGCCGTGAGGAAAAAGATAGAAGAAATCAGATTGTGCATTGATTTCAGAAACCTTAACAGAGCCTCCATAAAAGACAATTACCCTTTACCCAAAATGGAACACATTCTACAAAGGGTAATTGGTTCGAAAAGGATTTCTCTGTTAGATGGTCTTTCAGGGTATAACCAGGTTTTAGTACTCCCAGAAGACCAACTCAAGACAACTTTCACCACTCCTTGGGGCACTTTCATGTATGTGAAAATGCCTTTTGGATTAATGAATGCTGGGGCCACTTTCCAAAGGGCCATGGACATTTCATTTTCAGAGGAGATAGGGCACTTCATTGTAATTTACCTTGATGACATAACAGTTTATTCCAAATCTGATAAAGAGCACCTGAAACATTTAAGAAAGGTCCTTGAAAAGTGCAGAAGGTTTGGGTTATCTTTAAATCCCAAAAAAACAGTGTTTGGCCTTCAGGAAGGTAAGCTCCTTGGCCATATCATATCAGAAGAAGGGATTAAAATAGATCCAAATAGAGTTGAGGGAATACTACAGATTAGCCAACCAAGGAACATAAAAGAATTGCAGTCCTTTATTGGAAAGATTAAATTCTTGAGGAGGTTTATTCCCAACTTAGCAGAGCCCCTTAGAAACATGACTAATATGCTCAAGAAAGAAGTAGGAGTAAAGTGGACTGTAGAAACCAAAAAATCCTTCAAATTGGTAAAACATGCACTCACCCGGGCACCAGTCCTAATTAGCCCAGACTTTTCAAAAGAGTTCCTTATTTTCTCCTTTGCCTCAAAACATACTGTGGCAACAGTCCTGTTGCAGAAAAACCCAGAGGGACAGGAACAGCCCATTGCTTTTTTCAGCAAGGCTTTAAGGGATGCACCCTTGAAATATAACATAGTGGAAAAACAGGCCTATGCTTTGGTAAAGGCCTTAAAGGACTTCAGGGTGTATATTCTACATTCCCACATCATTGCCTATGTACCTAATATAGTGGTAAAAGACATCTTGTCACAAGACCCAGACGGAAAGAGAGGCAAATGGATTGTTGCTATATTAGAGTATGATTTGGAAATCAAACCAACCAAGCTTATTAAAGGTTAGGGCTTAGCTCAATTAATGGCTGAATCTAATATACAATCCCTTGACATTAACATGTTATATGCCTTGGATGACCAGGAAGAATTACCTGCTCCCACTGTCGAAGAGCAGTTTCAAAACTCACCTTGGTACACTGATATCTTGTATGTGCTTGCAAATCTTAATGCTCCTCCTGATTTATCAAAAAAAAAGGCAAGGTTTTTAAAGTTGAAAGCTAGGAACTATTGCATTTTAAATGAATCTTTATATTGGAAAAATGTTGATGGTTTATTTCTTAAATGTTTGCCTGAAGTTGATGCAGAAAAGATCAAACATGAATTCCATGAAGGAGAGTGTGGAGGTCATCTTTACTGGAAAACCGCAGCCAATAAAATCCTTAGAGCTGGCTATTACCGGCCCACCCTCTTCTAGGATGTCCATAAAATGATAGTTGCCTGTCACAAATGCCAAATTTTTGAAGGCAAAAGAAAAATTCTTCCTTTACCATTACAATCTATCAGTGTTGAAGCTCCTTTTCAATAGTGGGACCTAGATTTCATAGGGGAAATCCATCCTGCTTCGTCTTCCCAACACAAATGGATTCTCACAGCCACTGACTACTTCACGAAATGGATTTAAGCCATCCCTTCTAGGAATGCCACAGATTTTGTCATTATAAAATTCCTTGAAGACCATATCTTGTCTAGATTCAGATGCCCTAGGAAGATTATTACTGATAATGCTGCTGCTTTTTGTTCCAAAAAGATGATTGATTTTTGTCACAGGTATCAGATTACACTTGGTCATTCTACTGCTTACTACCCTCAAGTTAATGGGCTAGCAGAATCATCAAATAAAAGTTTGGTGACCATCATCAAGAAGCTGCTTGAAGAAAATAAAAAATCATGGCATAACAAGTTGGTGCATGCTCTGTGGGCAGACAGATTGACCACAAAAAGGTCCATTGGAATGTCCCCTTACTAGCTTGTTTATGGAGTAGATGCAGTGTTTCCTACTAGCCTAGGTGTACCAGTAATAAAATTAATCCAATAAATACAATCAAAAGAGGACAACATGATTAGGAGGATCAGTCAGACAATACATCTCCAACAGACAAGGGAAGAGGTTTACAATAGGGCTCAGAAGGTGCAAGAAAACATAAAGAAGTTGTTTGACAAAAGAACAAAGGCTTGTGTTTTCAACACTGGAGATAAGGTACTCAAATGGGATTCTAGAAGAGAGGATAAGGGAAAACATGGCAAATTTGACAGTTTGTGGCAAGGTCCTTACATCATTCAGTCCACCATTGGTCCAAATGCCTTCTTTCTACAAGAGTTAGATGGCACAGATCTGTTTGGGGGTCCTGTCAATGGCAGGGTCCTTAAGAATTACTACCATTGAGTTCAATTTTAAAGCTTTCACTCCCATTATAAATACCATTTGATTTATTTAGTCTCATAAAAGAAAAATTACAAAAACAATAGACAAGAAAGAAAAGAGGGCAGATTGTGAAAACAAAAAGGTATAGCCCCATACCAAAAAAGAGAAACAAATATGAAAGTGTGCAATCTTAAATGCCACTCCTAAATAACACACTGCTAATTAGTCAAACAGCCTAAAATTGACTAATTAGCTTTAAAATTTTCTGCTGATAGGGTAGTGAATTCGATTTTCCAAACTGTTCAATCTTAGCTTATCAGTAGATAGTTTAGGATAGAAATTAAAGGTTCAAACATGTTCAAAATCTGAACCTAAGTTTCCAAAAGAGAGATGACTCAAATCTGTTCTATTTTTCTGAGTCAAAAAGAAGTAAATCTGGTTCTAATTAGCTCAAAATATGAACTAGAGAAAAAGGAAGAAACAACTCAAACAAGAGCCAAAACAGAGCTATAAAAAGAGAAGGCCATGATAAGAAATTTTCAGATCTTAAAACCTTCCATTTTTTTTTAAATTTTCTACAATATAAATGTCTATGTGCAGCTTGTTTTTATGCCATAGACCAGCATCAAGTTAGACTGCTTAATCCTGACTTGAATGCTTTTAAATTTCTGTTGTAGAAATTAGAGAATAAAATCTGCTAGACAGTTTAATCCTAACAAATTGATAGAATAGGTAGAGAATCATATGGGCTCAACTATTTAATCTGAGTCCACAGAGAAATAATTAATAGAAATAGATTAGAATTCCTGCTTTCAAAAGAATAAAATGTTGTGAAAAGATTTTGCCAATCCAAGTGCACTCTGATGAAGAAAAAATGCTAGATCAGTAGGATTGGGTAGGTAGAAAGTTTGTATTGATGAAGGTCCATTGTTTTCATAGCTGCTAATATGTTTTCAGAAAATATCATCCCAGCAAAAGAAGGGCAGCCCAATGGATTAGGCACAGGTCAGCCTCCCAGAGAACACAATGAATGTGGCACAGGTTAGCCTCCCAGAGAATGCAGGTCTACAGTTCTTGATGCCTTCAAGAAGGCACCATCCCCAAGTGGAGCCACTGTTGGCCACCTATAAAATTTGTTCTATCAAAGGGTGTCCAAAACATTGTTCAGTCTTCAAGAAACACTTTCATGGCAAAAATGTTATCTCTTGAAGCCTGTGGAAGATCTCATGCTCATGTTTAAAAATTCTTCACTGCTAATTCCCTCTAGAACTCAAAAATTCTGCTAAAAGTTCTATGACAAAGACTGCTACAAAATCCCCTCCCTCCCCTTCTTCCATTCAGAAACTAACCTTCATTTGTGTCCCCTTTCCTCCGTAAAATTCCTCTTTTTTATGTTTCCCCTTATTCCATCCATGAAACTCATTGTTGCATAATTTAAAACCCCTTTTTAAACTATATCGAAAACCCTAAAACCCTTTGAAAACCATTAAAAATCATGGAAAAACCCATTTTTTGTATTAAGGGTTTAAGCCCCTTTGGGTCAAGTCTCAACCACTTCCCCACCGTATGCCCATGGTGCTAAGACGAAGCGTTAGACCTTTCAGCACTAATCGCATCGCAAATGTTCTAAGGGGTTGATTGAAAGACCCAGACCGATGGCTCGATTGCGATTGGCCCTTGTTTTAATATGCCCCGGCCATATCATAGTTTGTAAAGCCCAAAGGCCCCGAAGATGGGCGCCTATTTAACTTATATATATATTCTTCCCGATCCACCAAAAAATTTGTATTATTCGAAAAAATTTGGGTTTTATAAAGTGTTAAAAGGTTTTCTGCCGGTGAAAAAATCAAAAGATATTGACCGTTGATCTAAAGTTGATCAACGGCCCGCGCATGTTTCAATCACATCGAAATGTTTCAATAGCATCGCATTTTTTTGTCCCCCCAATTTCCCATCCCTCCAATTTATTCCCCGCCATTGATCTGATCCTCAGATCAAACGGTCATCGCTCAATCGTATTGGCCCTCCCGATCGCGCGATCACATCAGAGTTTTTCATCGCAGCCTTATTTTTCTCCCGCCGATTGCGATCCTCAGATTGGATCTGAACCGTCCACGTGTCCAGATCGGATGACCCAGATTCAATCTCGCTTCATACTATCGCCCTCCACCTTTTACCAAGGGGTTTTCAAGACCGATCTCCACCGTCAATCATCGCGCGATGAACGGTTCTGTTCAATTCTTCCTTCTGCTCCTTTTTAACCTCCTCTCGGCTAATCCCCACCGTCAGATGATGCCATCCAATGGCTCTGCTCTCATCCCATGCCTCTGAAGCAGTAAAACCAAAAACTTAGGATTTTATGATATATCTGTTGAATTCTGCAGGTAAGGAAGGTTTTCCATTATGTTGAAAGAAAGGGCTGAGGGCTGGGAATGACGATTCCCATACCATTGATTCATCAATGGAAACCATTCGCAAGGTGCGGGTTATCTGTTTTCATTAGCATTTCATGAGGCATTGATGCCTTATAAGCCCTGCGCGACCTGCACATCAAAAAGACACTGTGTTTTTGAAATCACAGTTAAAGGGTATCAGTTTATACCAAAACAGAAGACCGAAGACACAGGCCGAGCATGATCTGTCCTGAGAACACGGAACTAAAGTAAATAAACCTCTCTAGCTCCCAAAGGGCACCTGCAGCCTCATGGTAATTAAATAAGGTTTATTCATTATTACAAACAAGAGATGTTTTTCCCAAAGACAACCGAATAATTAATATTGCTCAAGGATCTTATCTCTAATTGTCAGCAAAACTATTTTAAATATTAAAAGCAGCCCGGAAGCTAATATTTTTGATCATTAGACCTCCGGAAGCAGCAACAGAGTTACTTCAAACATGACACCGAGCCTGAAAAGTCAACAACGGCTCCCACTGAACTCAATTCATAAATGTACCTCAACTTAATACAGATAGATTATCTGTTAATTACTTCATCGAGCCCTTCAAAGGCTGAAGAGTCATCCATCTGTATTAATTGACCCAGGAGATCTTTTATCAGATCCTACCTCCTCATTCTTCTATAAATACTTCTGTAGAAGATGAGAAAACGTTGGTCTCTGGACATCTGAATGCATGTAATAGTCTCTGAAGCTCCTGATGCCCTATTTTCCACTTGAAGATACAAAATCTTATAGGATAAGTTTGAAGTTGTAGAGACCCACCGGGCTTGCTGATTTTAACTGGTTTGAAACATCAAATACAAGCTACTGATTTATGGGATCCTGATTTATGTCAATGGTGATGTGTTCCTCACTGTAAATTGTTATTTTTCTTAATGTTTTCACTGTGTTCACTTTCTCTGATAAAGAGCAGCAAACATAGAGCTATGATTTACTTTCAACAATACCCTACTCTTACTGAAAGCTTTATTATCTATGTTTTCTTCATTTGAACGTTCTCTTTGAAGAGTACATCAATGCAGGTCGGTTTAAAGGCACTTGCCTGATCTAAATTTCTCTTTGTCACTATTATCTATGGTTTTCTTATTTGAATATGCTGAAAGCAGGGTAGTTTAAAGGCACTTACCTAATCTTAAGATTTTCAACTGTTTTTAATGTTTTCTAACTAAAAGTACTTCAATGCAGGCCGGTTTGAAGGCACTAACCTGATCTCAGAATACTTTTATGTTTTTATTATTTGAATATGCTGAAAGCAGGGTAGTTTAAAGGCACTTACTTGATCTTAAGCTGTTCAAACTATTTTTTAATGTTTTCTAACTGAAAGTACTTCAATGCAGGCTAGTTTAGAGGTACTAACATGATCTTAGAATACTCTTATGTTTTTCTTTAAGTACATGTTGAAGCAAGATAGTTTAAAAAAACTTACTCGATCTTAGGCTGTTTCACTGTTTTTTCATTTGTTTGTTCTTCATTTCCTATCTGTTTCATTCCATAAAATCGCCTTAAGAGATCCTTTGACATAAGTGACTTGCCCCATGGATCCTGTTTGAACCTTGCTGTCCAATTAAAATCCTCCTATGACTCCATTGCCCAATGGGTTAAAAATATCTTTGCCTTTATGTCAGCCAAATCATTCCTTCACCTGCAGACACCTTCACCCTTCATTTTGAAACTGCCTTCACCTTCATCATGTCTTCGCCCAGCCAAAACAAACAAAACAAAACCCAAGCTCTTCATAACTAGCCTAATATCAATTTAAGCTATTAAATATCACATCTTTTGAACCCATTCATAGAGAGATCCCTCTCTGGATTTAGGAAGGCTAGATCCTTGAATTCCAAAGTGGTCTGATGTTCTCCCTACAGTTGGAATTTTTCCAATCTTGCTAATTATAGGGTGCTAACAACTTGTAGGATTTTGGGAGGTCTGATGACAGAGCCCGGATCATGGAGGCTTTTGGTCTCTGTGTCTGGTTATGGCATTTTTGGCTCTTTTAGAAGCATCATAGGGGTTTATATGTAGGGCTTCAAAATATTAAAAAAGGGTCAATGGTTTCAAGTCTATGGCGCAGGAGTGGTTTGGTGGTTTTTGCATGGGGTGTATGTGGTAAAGTCATTTATGTTGCGGGGATGCGATAAGATGTTGGGGCGACACGTGGCAAAAAGGAGGGGTGCAAAAACCGCTCATTTTGCAAGGCCCCAAAGGTTTTAAGTTTTGGGCATTTGTGGTTGTGATATAAGATTAGGGATGTCGGCTCGAGGGTGAAGATCCGAAGGCGGTCAGGATGAGTGGACTACGAGTAGGTTTAGAAGGCGGTGCCAAGATTTCAAATGAGATGGAGGGTTTTAATGTTAGCGATGGGTTCTTTATAATGCAGGGCCTGAGTTATACTTAGAGCAAAAGAGCTTAATTATAAAGGTGGGGACCAGGGTTATATGAGCGAAGGGTAAAGGTTTTAAAGCGAGGGCTTGAAATGTATAAGGGGTGTTGGGTAGTTTTAAAATAAACAGAGTTTTGTTTAAAAATAGTGGGTCCCAAAACAAAATTAATTTCAAAACAATGTAAAAATGGTTTTTACATTGTTTTGAATGAAAATAGAGGAATATGAGTGAAGAGGAGAGGGAATTTAGTGAGGAAAATGGTGTTTTAGCATAGGGAAAGAGGGCTTTAAGAAAGGCGCAAGGCTGAATGAGGGGTTTTAAGGTCAAACATGGGTTTTTTCAGAGCATGAGAGTGTTGGAGAAGGTAAAATGAGATGTATTAAATAGGTTAAATGGAAAATAATGAAGTCAGTGAGATTTCTAAAAATAAATGACAGTCAAGGAATGTTATTTTCAAAAGACTGTAGAAAATACATAGTCATATAGTGATACTATAGAATACAAGAGACTAACACTGTGCTTATGGATGACCCATCAAATGTAGGCAAAAAGAATCTATTATGCCTTTTTCTTCTATTGCTGTTGCAGATATTCGTTCTCATTTGAGTTGGAAAAACCGTTCGAGAGTTATATTATCCTTGAATGATCTATACTGAGATTTTTAATCTTTTAGATAATCACTTAGAGCACCATGATCTAATTTTTCTCCATCTCCATGCCAATCACCTTCTTCTGCAAAGAAAGTTTACATAGTAGATCGTTGTTGAGCTCTTTGCATTACCGGTTTCTTTTGCTACTGATAGGAATTGCTTGGACATTCATCATTCTGAAACCCTGTTGAGGTTTCTCTTTGCCTTTCACTTCTCATTTATTTAATCTCTATGGAGAGATCCGACATAGATCTAAAGAGAAGTGTGGCAAAACTAAATCCTTTCGCCATTGAAAAATTCTTCTTTTTCTGCTTCTTATTCTTATTCTTCTGATGTCATGAAGTGCCCACAAGCTGGGCCAAATATCATGCTCTGATACCACTGTAATATTCTAAAATGGAAAAGATAGAAATATATAACATTTGAAACATTCGAAATTAAGAAAAACAAGAATATATCACTAAAGTTTGAAAAATGCTGGAAAGGTGCTGCAACTGGAAATTACATTAAGACATCATAATCATGAGAATAAAATAGCTGAATCATATCATTAAGGATAAAAAATAATGCAAGTACACGATGCTCCAAAATGAATGCACTCAAGCCACAAGATGACTGAAATACACTAAAGAAATATAGCACTAGAAACTATAACTGCTACTGCTGGAAACTATTGCTATTGTGAAGAAGATCTATGTGCGAGAGGCTATTGCAGTGCTCATAATCATCTTATATTTTAACCACCTATTATACTAAAAAAACCCTAAAAAACTTACAAATGTTTTTCCCAGATTTTAAGTTTGGATTTTCGGCCCTTTTTGGGTTGCCCACTGCACCCTTGCTGACTGAATTACACACTCCCTAGGGATGAATACTGATATGGGGCTGAAAGAATGCACTATCAGCTGAAATAACACCCAATCATATCAATATATGAATGGCTGGTCCCTTCTCCTGATCTTCAAGCTAGAAGTTGCAGATCTAGCTCCTCTTTCCACTGCTCAAGTTGCAGTTGCACACTGCACAACTACTTGACTCAACTGCACTATAAAGGGGGAATAAGTTGTAGCCTCCCACTAGATGATGGAATATAGCTCACAACTGATGGAAATGATCTCTCCAAATTTAGGGAAAGACCCCTCACAGGATTACAAGCTAAAATACTTGGAACTTCCTTCCTCCACTAGATCTACCTGGCTGGATTGCGCAATTCCTGAAGGAACTACTGCTGCATGGAAGTATAAAATTATTTCCTGATGACAGATATGACAAAGCTATTCCTAGAAGACTGAGATGGAAGCACAAGATGAAATGATGAACCCTCCACTAGTTTATTAGCTGAAATGCTAAGAAATACCTTCCTCCTCTCAAAACTTAAGAAAGGAATTGCGTAATTCTTGAAGCTGTATGTGCAGAAGAGAGGGGTTGAATCTGGCACCAATGTCGGATGATCAATGGCTACTCAAAATAAGCTTCCCAGAGCAGGCACTTGAAGCCCCCCATGGGCAAGGGTGGTATTCCTGCTCGAGAAAACCTGGGTGCTAAACAACATAGCAGACTTAGCTAAACAACTAAAGCGTGCAAAGAATGTCAAACGACAATACAATATCAAATTCTAGACTGATTTGATTTCCCACCCTCATCTTACTTATATGGTTGTGAGCCTTCCCTAGCCTTGTCCCACATCATAACTGCGCTGCATGTGTGGCCACTAGTCTCCATGAAGATTGTATTGTCTCTCCATGATCTCCATGATCTCTGCAATTAATCTCCACTCCCTCCATCATGTGTTCATTTAATGCATGACTTCCTCCATCACTGCATCATTGATGCTCTATGATCTTACTTTTAATTCTCCACTATCTCCATCATCTTGCTCATTATTTCTCCATAATCTCCACTCTTCGTTCATTAATGTGCTACTCCACTACTCCATGATGCTGATATACTATCTACTAACCCACATTCACACAACAAAAGGGGATTTTATTCACCCATGGGGTTTATGGGTCCCTCCACCCTTTTATTTACTTACTTAATTAAGAAAATTAAGAACTCTAATATTCCAATTAACTAATGGAAAATTGGGAATATTACACACCTCTTATTCTATACGAGGAAATATTATGTTGATTTTATATGGTGTGCATCATGCCTTTTGGAAACTTGTGCATCAATGGAAATTCTATTTTCCTTTGATCATACTTCTAAATATAGAAGTATAGTACCTAAAACCATATGCCATGACTTCATAACATCCAGTGTAAGCATAAATATACAAGTATCTCATATATTTTAATTTTGATTCATCCCATAGTAGTTTTCCTTAAAATGAAAGAGTTTCAATCTCTTGACCAGCCTCATCAATATGTCATCATATTCTAATCCCAGAATTCTGCAAGTTAGAATTATCGATGAAACCTTTTGCTTTATTTATAAATAATGAATCCAAAGAGGATTCCATTAGAAAAATATTAGAACCTATTTACATATTGATTATTGAATGATAACCCTTGATCTAGATGACTTCCTAAATGTTTTTTTCAGTGAGGTTCCCAAGAGCCACTTATCTCATAGCATAGTTGTCACATATGTGTTACAGACAACCTCCTACGACAAGTGATCCTCCTTCAATGTTTCCATCATGATTCCAATTCTAAAGAGATGCATCTATATAATATGCATTGCTTCCTAAGATAATATTTTACAACTAACAAATACCTCTTAAAGAAGAAGATGATCTCAACCAAAATAGAGATCTTTCACTTCTTCTTTCTTAGGTTTCTTTTAATTTGGTTCTTCCATTTCTCCAACGATATGGGCTTCTTCATTTTTCCACTTGTCCTTATTAGATTTGTGAAAATACCTTCAATAGTTCCAAAGTTCATTACATCCATAGCATCATATCTTATCCATGTTCCTTCTTTTCTTCTGAGGACCAAACCTACCAAATTTTCATTTCTTTCTTGACATGGAAACATAGGCTTGATTATCTTCATTTGATCGTGTATCAATTTTAGTTTTTAATCTCATCTCTTCTATCTTACATAGATACATAAAAATCCTATAATGGTGTTGATTCTTTCTTCCCATAGATGCCTGGATTGAATTTTACCCATTCCTCCAGTAGAGCATTCAACACCACTGTAGTCATTTCTCTATCACACATTACTTCCCCAAATTCTTGCAGTTGATCTCGTATTTCAGAAATATTCATAAATATGAATTCATTCCTTCCTCTCTTAACATCTTAAACTTGTACAATTCCTGTCTCAGAGATATTACTTCCCCTGCAGTACTTACTGAGAACAGCTCCACCAATTTTTGATATATTTCTTTTGAAGATTCTAGTTTTGATACATAGGGGATGAGAGAGTCCTTTATGGATTATATAACAATCCTCTCAGCTCTTATGTTTCCCTTCATGTATTTGGCATGTTCTTGAGTATCTTCTTTTGAAGGTCTAGTTGTTGACCCTTTGATATAGTCCATGATTTCATTCTCAATAAGATCTAGATATGTCATTTTCTTCCATGCAAGAGACTTTGAAACCCTAACCAATTTGTTGCTTTCTTTGGAAAAAGACATTTTGACAGTTTCAGATGAAGTCATAAATATATTTACTTGAATATATTCTTTCTTACTCTGCTAGATTTTTCCTTTTTGATGATGTAGATAGTGGTAGAAGCTCCCTCTTAGATTGACTTCTTAAAGAGTGGTGTAAAGCGGTAGATCACATTGGATTGTTGATGATGATCAAATATGGCTTGATGAATTCAGTAAGATGATGATTTGATGATGTATCCTATAATTTTGACTTGGCTTCAATCACGAGATAGCTTTACATTCCTTGAAGATAAATATCACCTCCTTTATCTTGCTTTTCCTCTTGAAAGGGCCTTGATTTATAAGTCCTTTGAGTAAGGTATTTGATCTTTATGAGATGGATTGAGGGTTTTCTTGACTTCCTGCAGACTTCTCCTTCTTGAATGAATGAAGATCTTCTTAGATATAAAGATTTACTTTATCATGTAGATCTTTCCTTTAGCTTTGATGTCTTCTCGAAAACTGTTTCTGCCTTTGAATATTGAGCCTTGTGCCTTCTTTCTAAACTATCAATTCTTGTCTGAAACACCTTAACTCTAATACCATGTTGAAAAATTAGGGCATTTAATTCAATTTCTCTTATTGATAATTACTTGTGAAGTTTTATGCTTATTTTACTTAGATATTATCTTCCTTAAATTATTATGTATTTCATCATGTGAATTATAAAAAAAAAATAGACACAAAGTTTAGGATGTTCAAGCGAGGGCCAAAACCTCTCCCTCTTGGAGAAGAAAACTTGAAATTAATTCTTCTTATAGATTTTCAATTCACAAATACCAAGACCATGACCGAGACCCTTGTAACCAATATACCTGTTAGTGTCTCGTGATTTGGCAGATTGGTAGACCAAATGATAGGGTAACATGGAACCAAGCTTTGGAGTCCGAGGACCTAGCCTTCATGGACTCAGAGAGGGATCTCTCTATTGAGTGCAAAGGATGTGTTGTTTCTGCTCTAGGGTTTTCATTTTAGGCTAGTTGTTAAGTGTAGGGTTTTTTTATTGTTTTGGTTGGGTAAGATGGTCAAACGGAATACGTGGAGTGAGAGTTGGTCAAAGCCATTGGGCTATGGAGTAAAATGATGTCAAGGGTGTCTAAATGATGAAATAGAGTGTGTTGCAGGGTCGATTTAGCAAGGTTAATGGATCCTTAAGGTGATGTATGAGGTGTAGTGAACATAAAGTTTGTGAAAAAACTAAGTGGTATTAAACATATATAGTTTAAAAGTTACAATTCATGAGTTAGGGAAAACCATTAAGCTCAATAAACAATACTCTAAACTAATAAACATCCAAGAGAAACATTCCAGTGAAATATAGAAATAATAACAGCTTTTAACCTTAGAAATTCACCTTTAGATTTTGGGAAAAAACATAAGACAATACAAATAACTCAATTTATGGAAAGGGAAATCCTAAAAAACATATATCAAGTTATTGGGAACTCTGAAACAAGTTTTTAAGCATGGAAAAAGGGCAAGATCGAACGAGACCTCTTTGACTTAACCTAACAGTCAATATTTCATAGAAAGGCTTCAAGATAGGGTTTTGAAAACTTCAAATAAGCAAGGAATACCATGAATCATACTTGTAAGCTAGCATACTAACCATACATGAAACAAAAAAAAGTTTTGGTGGACCTAAGGAGTAGTCAAGAATTCCTTAAGATGGCCAAAAGAGAAAACATCAAAGCTATAACAAACAGGAGGACTGAGGTGCCTCAAAGAACATGTCTCAACCTATACTTTTCTATTTTATCGTAGCCAAGAAACATGAAACATAATGATAACAAAGGAAACAATAAAAAAATTAGGAAGACGTCACCATTCACCAAGCTATGGAATCTTGCAAACAAGCTTCTCCATCATCAAGCCAAACAAGCCATTCATCCTCTTCACAAAACCAATCTCTTCTCCAAGCTCATGAAACCATGTATATTACTCTTTAAGCTCATCAAATGCCAACAAACTACATAGGGGCCTCACGCTCTATTTATGGAGAAAATGAGGACTAAAACCATAAATTTGGTAGGAAAATGTCAAATATAGTCATAATTATCATTTATGGCCAAGAGACGATGCAAGGCCCAAGGCACATAATATCCCAAGAAATAAATGCAAAAATAACTATTTGCACATAATTCTAGATTAATTTGCCTCAAAAAACTCAAAAATATCTATTTTCAATAAATGAGTGGTTTTTTTGACTTTTGGTCCAAAAAACACTAGGTAGCCTCTGTGCGTAGCACCACTTTAGCAGAAAATAGGGTCTCTTGCAGTTGAGTTTTGGACCCCTTCTCGACACTGGATTTGGCTCCGTGATGGCTCGTGGGAAAGCCTGATGAGTCTACTTTCTAGAAATACTTGATTTTTGCTGAGTGGATGCCATTTACCTATTCAAAAATAAATTTCCCCAACACTGTTCTGTGCGCAGTCCCTGGTCTGAAAATGAGGCAGAAAGGTCAAAGTTTTGATGTTTTTTGACCTTTTGGGGGGGAAAAAATGCTCCAAATGATCTAAAAATTGGTGAGTAGACTGTTGGTGATGATCTAAAAATTGGTGAGAAGAATGTTGGTGATGTGAGAATTCCAAAAATTCAAACTTTGAGAGCTGAGGATGCACCAATTTTGTGTGTAGCGCCCAGGGTGATGCGCATAGAGGGGTCAAAATTTGAAAAAGACAAAATTTTATTCAAATTGCCTCAAACTTAGTGGAGAGCTCCCTCAAGAGGTCTTGGACACCTGTTGAGAAGCCGCAGCCAAAAATCCAAGTCTGTCACACACTTTTTCCCTTTTTAGGTTTTCTAGCTCTATGAGGGCCTCTTTCAGTTTGGCACAAGTAGGCATGTTTTTCCTCGCATAAAGCTTGGTCATTTTATTTTGTAGAGAAAGGTCCATTTTCACCTTCTTGAAATGCTTGTGCTCCTCTTTGTAATACTGAATGACACCTTGTACCATTTCAAAGTCTCTTTCCCACTCCTGAAGTTGTGCATCTTTCTCCAAGAGAAGCAATCTAGTGGTCATCTCATTGTCCTCATTCTCACTGTCTAGATCAATGAATTGAGGCCCTTGAGAAGTATTCTTGATCCTTTGGCTTCTCCTTACCTTTACCTGTTGCTCACATTTTTCCATCTTTTCCTTGCCTTTGTCTTCGTGTTTGATAGCTAGAGGAGAGATGGCCCTTTTCCTTTTTGAGGCAGCAAACACATCTCTTTTGCCTCTATCGTGGGTGCATGTGAGAGGAGTGATGAGGGTGCCTTGATATTTGGTGATGCCACAAGCCTTTTCATCTTGATCATGGCTTTCATGAGTCACTTCATGCTCCATTGGGTCACTGATTTCTTGATCTTTAGCCTCATCATCATCATTGTCTTCCTCACTTTTTTCCTTCACTGTCATATTGGCCTTCAAAATGATCACTACCCTCCTCACTTGCCTCATTTTGGCTCTATCCTTCACTAAGGTCCTCTTCTCTGTCACTTTCTGCACTATCATATTGAGTTTCTTGGTCATTAAAGACTGATTTGTGTCATGACAGTCATGACAACTGTCATGACTGTCATGACTATTTCCTTGGCTACCTTGCTCATCATGGAATATATTATTTTTTCTATTTCTGTGGTCACTTCCTTCATCTTCAAATTCTGTTTTAGCCTCATAATCTACCTATTCTTGGTCTTCAATTTCTTCATCATCTCCCTTTTTTTCCTTAGGATCATTGTCTTCATTTATTTTAGCACTATTTTCACTATCATTGTGCTCAGTGTCATGCTCAAGCACATCTTCCTCTTGGCTGTCTTGTGCACTTTCTTGTTGACTATTATCCTCATTGTTTTCCTCATAATCCTCTTGGTCCTTACCCTATTCATCATCAACACCTTTTTTTTCACTTGAGATTGTTTTATTGGTGTCATCACTATCACTGTTTTTCTCAAATTCATCATTGTCTTTCCCTTCATGGCTGCCATGGTCATATTCCTCTTCCATGTCATCACCATATTCTTCATTAAGCTCTGTACTTGCCTCACTGTTTTCTTCACTTTCCTCATAATATTATTTCTCTTCATTGTTGTCCTCTTATTTTTCTTCATCTAACTTTGTTTCTACCTCACTGTCCTTTTCCTCTCCATTGTCATCTGTTTTCTCCTCATTAGAGCAACTGTCAGCTCCTTGTTAATTATTACCACTATTATCCTCTTCATTTGATGCATCGGGAGGAGAAAAAAGAGGTAAGTTTCCTTGTGGAGAAGGCATAGGTGGACGTGATGGAGGAGTGGAGGTAGGTGGGTGTGAAGTGGAAAGAAGATTTTGCTGAATGAAGGCTTGGGGATTTGAAAATACATCATGTGAGATAAAAACTTCCCAAGGGATTCCTTACTCCTCCAGCTAGTGTAAAACAATCATCTTAAACAAGGAGTGGTGAAAATGGCTCTGCATTTGGTGGGCATAAATCCTATTCTTGACTACTGAAGCCATTTTGTCGATGCTCCAGTAGAGATAATATGGTAGGTTTAGAAATTTAACCCAGGTGAAGTGCATTAGAAGCCTTATGTGATAATAATAAACCCTGGAGTACCTCCCCTTACAGGTGAAGTATTTGATAATCTGCCTCATTAGTAGGGCATACCTCTCTAGCGGGTGGGAGAAGGGGAAAGCAGCCTTGCAGCTTTGTTGATAGCTAGGTTTGAGGTAGGGCTTATAATAGCTCAATTCAAATTTCTTCTGTTTAAACCATCTCTCACCAATATCTGGTATTCCTGTGGCTTTAGAAATGGATTTAGATGAGAGTTCAAAATTCACTCCTGCTAGGTTGACTTGGTGGTTTTGTAGGCTGAGAATGAACAACCTAGTCAAGTTTGAGTGGCTTTGGACTTGTTTAACCCTCTCAAAAAACTGATAACATCCAACATATTGAAAACATGCAAGGATCATGGGAGAATATGTGATTTGAATGGTGTATAAGGGCTCAAACCTATTAACCCTTCCTCCCTTGTATTTTGGCTTGATAGGCCTTTGGAATTCATCATAGCTTATACTGTTCTCTTCCTTAGACATGGTGACTGGTCAAGAAAAAAGAGATTTCAAAGTTGTTGAGAGCTTTTAGGTCTAGAGAAGGTAATAAGTGAGATGAGGGAAAATTTTAGCAAATGAGGGAAAATTGAAGCATTGAAGGAGTGTTTTCATATTTTTAGGAGGTTGCTACCACCGAGAGTCTTTACACCTATGACTATCCTCAAATTTTCAAACCTTGCCCTAGGAGGTCAATAAATTGATTTTTATGGAGATTAGTGTTTGGTCACATTAGGCCTTTAAATACCTTCTTGATTATGAAAAAGACTGCTTAGAAGGTAAGGAAAAAAGCCACCAACCTTTCTTGACTAATTGCAAGAGATTTTGAGGCAATAAACATGAATTTTAGGCCCTTTTGAGCAATTTGGACCAAAGACTGTCTGTGCGTAGCGTCGGGTCTAGTCGGGCCGGTAAATGGGGCTGTCGAGCCCATCGGAGCGCAACGCCGGCGTGCAAAGGTGGGCAGTCGGGTCATTCTGGGCCTATGCATAACACCTGCATAGGTGTGTAGTGCCACCCTCCTAGTGTGCAGCGTAGTTTAAATTTACACTGTGGCCACCTCGTATGTGTGTAGTGCCGATGACCAGGTGCGTAGCACCTGAAAAATTTCTCCTAAGTTGCCCAAAAACCCTTAAAACCTTCTTTCAATGGTTCTTCTTCTCTACAAAGATGAAAATGAAGTGGGAGAGAGGGAGAAAAGACTTTATAGTATTTCAAGACCAAAACCCACTTTATAAGGTTTGTTTCCTCTTTATTTTTCTCACTGTCTTTTTGGCTCTTTTTGGTCCTGTAAGTGGCAGTTTTGAAAAAAATTATGGTTTTTCTTTGTTGAAAGCCTCTTTATGTTCTTATTTTTCTCACAAAATTTCATCAAATTTAAACATGTGCCCTCAACCCACACTTGAAACCATGAGCCCTTTTATAGAAGTTTTTTTTGACCAAGTTTGGTGAAAACATATAGATAATAAAATTAGTGCTTCTGTTTTGAAGGTTTTTATTCACTTTATCTTCCTTATGAACTTCAACACTTGTAAATAGTAATATTGTGAACGTGGTGGCTCTTTTTCTTGGAGTCTTCAGCCCTGCAAGTTTATGCCTTTGATTGCTTGGTTGAGAGACCGAAAAGGAGAGTTTTAACCTTCCTTCAACTGACCTTCTGTCATGTGTTTCTTTTGAGACTGTGAAATAAAACTTTTGGTGTGAATAAACCTTATTAGTTTGGCACCAACAACCTTTTTAGTCTTTATGTGTGCCATTTTGGTGAGAAAAATTTGGTTTGTTTGTCCTTATCAATCTTCCTATAGGTAACCTTTTGTGACAGTCCTGCAAAAGTGTCACTCAGGGTTAATCTATCTCTTGTAGAATATGCTTTGATAAAGAAACCCTTGTTGGAGTCTTTACTGTTCTCAGACCAATTAATTTTTTGTTCCTTTGATCATTTTTCAAATGATGTATGTCTAGTGAGGGAGGTTATTTACTCAAACCATTTTTGTGTCTTTTCTGGCCACTTCTATTTTTGCAGGTGCCTACACAAATTTTGCCTTGAATCACTATTATTTTGGAGTTTAACACCTCATTTTATCAATAATGAAATTACTCTTGTCATAACTACCTCCTTTGGCAATTTTACGTCATGCGTGCCTCCTTTGATGTAATATCCTAAAACGAGGATTACACATCAAGCTTGCTGAAATAATTCACTCCTGAGAATTCTGTGAAATAATATGAGTTTTCAGCTCTTGTATCCCTTAGATAATCTCATCTAAGATCTAAATCCAAAAGGAGAGCAAAAAAAAATCAAACTAGGTGAGTTAAACAGATCTCCCACAACCTAGTCTAGCTGAAGAACACCCAAAGAGAGGGGTTGCAGCTATATGCAAAGGAGTGCTTCAGAAATAATGCAGTTTATCAATTTTTAAGCATGAGACCAACATGGAGGTCCATATTTTAACTATACAACAACAAAATAGATCTACAATGCATCTTATACAGTGTATAACAGAAATAGAATGAATATACAAGACAAAAGCCTCAAAATGAGCTGCCACAACAACATGAAATGGAAGAATAAGCTTGACAGCATTATTTTAATTGCTAAAGCATGTTGTAGATTACAACTCATATCTAGAGAAAATATGTACACAAAATGATAGATCTATTCTAGATTTGTATACCAGATAATCTCCTTTATACACTCCCCTTGGGGATCTCAGCAAAACATGAACAACAGTGAGTAGATCTGAGATCTAAGTCACATATCTATAGAAGTATTTAGAAAATTATAAATCATAACATATGTAGCAGATCAGATCTGAAACAAAATGGATTGGTTTTCCAATCCACAGATCACCACAGTGAAAGGAAGGATCCAATCACTAGAGATCTCTCCTCTAAAATGATTCCAAGTCTCCCTACAACTCTGCTCTTGCAAATAATGCAGTCATGGAAGAGGGAATTCATTTTAGGCTCTGAGGATGCTTTGGCCTACTGCCAATGTGTGGATTTGAAGCTCAATAGATAATGCACTCTTCCAGGAGGTTAAAATACACACTCACTGAGAAGAGGCACTAGTAAAGTCTAGATCTAAGTAGATCTAGTGTTCCACTTTTTGCAGCTTACATGGACAACCCAAGCCTAATTAGGACTGCACTATAGATGCAATATGTGGCTTGGCCAAATTCTATATAGTGGACTAGGAAAACAAGACTCCTCCAAGAGATGCTCAAGGAAGGATATGGGATTCCTAAACAGGAAAACCCAATGAGGAATGTCTCAGTAGACAATACCTTTAGAAAATAATGTCATCCCCAACCCCTTTCTTGTTGTCCTCCTCCTTATTTTATAAGATAAAAGCCTTGCCAAACCCTAAACCACCTCAATGAGTTATCTCCTTTCACATGTGGAGCATCCATCTAAAACTGCGCTGTGTATTCATGAGGTTCATTGCACCTAGACTGCGCTGTTGATTTGGTCAATGTTGACCCAGTCTCATGATTCAAACCCATACACACCTACAGGAGTTTATTTACATGGCCAAAATATGTCTCTGTTCACATAGGCATTGATTTATTCATTGTTTTCAAGAGTTTTACATGTCCTCCTTTATTCATTTATTCATGAAACAGAAAGGTAAAACAAAATGCATATTCCTCTTAGCTGAATCTAAGTAGGAATATTACAGTCCTCCCCTCTAAGATTTTTCTTTTCCTCAAGAAATTGATAGGGTGAGTTCTGCAATAGTTCTCCTCCATTGGTGACATCATCAAAGATCAAGCTCTTATCATAAGATAGATGCTCACCAATCCAAACTTCCATGAATTGTCCCTCCAAAGTCAATAAGAGATGTGAAAAATACATCCCCCAAGGAAGCAATATCTCATGTGAAACAATCATGGTTTGCATAATGTTCCCTCTAGAATATATAGCATAAAACACATGGAAAATCCTCAGCCCATTAGGCACATGCATACCTCCCATCCTCCATCCATGGATTCCCATAAAAAGTACAAGTATGTCATCAATATATGGGAGCAAAATAATGTACAACCAAATAGAAAGGTGCACATATGGGGGTGGGTCATAGTCCCACATGTGGAACCAGCGTAATGCATCCCATGCCTGCATCAAACCAAGATGTGGTAAGTGGTTTTCCAACCACTTACTTGCAGCCCATGCCATCTCACTATAGCTGAATGTGTGAGATATGTTTGGTGCCTTAGGGAAGCACCCATCATGAAACAAGATCTCCCTTTGTCCAGCAAGGGAGTGGCCAAGTGCAGCAACTGTTGTGACCCCATATTTTCCATGAAGTTGAAAATTTATAACACTCCTCCTTGGAGTCATGGCCTATAAAAAAATGGTGTAAGAATGCATGAAGTTAGAATATAAAATACATTTACTAGGAGCATGATCTTCACCAACAATTCCCCTCCTATCAATGGAGTGGTGCATAGATCTACTCTCTCCTCTAAGGGAAGGAAGAGAGGGCTGATTTAATTCTCCCTTAGAGCCATATTTCTACTGCAGCTCAACAGAATCCATGCACCTCTGACAATGCTGATATAGTTCTCTTTCAAAGCCCTCCCAGTAATAACTCCTCAATATGATATTGTTGAGCTTCATGGAATAAGTGTGGTTAAGATGGAACTCTTCATAAGCCCTCTATAGAAGCTTCCCCTTGAGGTTGGAGGCTCTAGAAAAGAAGATTCTACCATGATTATAGATGAATACATCAAGGATTGAATAGCTCCCTTCATGCAACCAGTCATCCAGAATCATGCATGTATGAAGATCCTTGGAATATTCCATCAGCAGTTTGGATTTCCAATAGGGATCTAATGTGCCCAATAATGGCAGCACTGATAGTGTGTCATCTAAAGTATCTATCATGTTTTTTTTCTCCTTCTTGAAATTTCCCATGCCAAAGGTACAAGGTGGAAGGTTTCCAGTCCTTCCTTGCTGCCCTCCTTGCTTATGCACATGCTCAAGAGAAGAGGGAAGCTCTTGGAGGTTAGTCTCCCATGGGAGGCTATCATTTGTCCCAGATCTCTTTGTCTTTTCCAGTGCATGCATGTGAGACCACCATTTCTCTTCATGTATGGAAGAGTGTCCTTCAAGCAAGTCTGTATTTTGATCCAAGTCTTGCCTCCCATGCTTCATGATGGTGTCATTCTTCCTTCTTGCAGCATATCTTCTCAACACAATTTGAGAGGTGAGAATGGATAATGATGTCAAAGGAAAAATTCTTTCCCTTTCTCTGTACCTCCCCCACACTCTTAGTGATGTAGCATGGTCTTCTAGTGCTCCCTCCTCCCTTGGATCTATGAAAGAAGCATTAATGTATGAACCATATTTTTTCAAATATGACTCAGGTGGTCTCCCAGATGGTATACCACAGGATAATGATGCCTCATGGCTCATTCCCATGTGAACAACAAATAGGAACATATCATGACTGCTTCCACTATGCAAATCCATCTCTGATTGCTGTGTGGAAGTACCATGAAACTTGGAGACCCCTCTTAATGGTGTAAGAGTGCCTCTGATTGGAGCCCTTGCCCCATCTTCTGATAGTGGATCAGCTATGTGACCCCTCCTTTGTTCTGTCTCATTGTATTTTAGCAAAGACACATGCTACTCATGTCCTCCATATGGAAGAATCTCTGGAATTCCTTGCAAAGGTGCAAGAATCCCTCTAATGGAAGCCATTGCTTCATCTCCATCTCCCAGTGAAAATATATCTCCTCCTGCTTGCACAACGCTAGAGGATCTTATTTTCTCTGTCTCTCCCTTCTCCTCATCAGTGTAGAATGCTTTATCATCAAGAGATCCTTTGTGTTGATCTTTTAGTGAGGAAGGAATCCTCAAGTCTTATCTTTGAGAAAATAAATCTTGCTGAATTGGGGCCTTTGCCTCTGGTAAAAAGTGCAGCAAATATTCAACCCCTTCAACAATGTTTAGGACTGGAGTTGGCTCCATGGAATCTTCCAGCTTATGCAGAGATTCAGATTTCTTGGGCTTGATCAGCTCCCCCCAAGAAGTCTCAAAATTTCTCTCATCAAATCTTGTCACTAGTCTCCTAGTGAATCTTGCATAAGAAGAGATGTTCCTCCCTTTCAAGGAACAGGACTCAAACAGCCACCAAGCATAAGCCTTCCATTGAAGATGCAGCGCTGCTACTCTCAAGGCTTATTCTTCTGATACTTGATGCAGCTGAAAGTATGTGTCAAGCTTCTTTACCCAAGACTTGGCTGAGTCTTTAGGTGATCCATCAAATGTAGGTAGAGATAATCTACCCAAAGTGTGCTGCATGCACCCTTTCTTCCTACTGTAGCTGTAGGATCTTTCTTCTTTGAGTTGACAAAACTCTAGAAAACTGAGATGCTCCTTGAATCTCTCTAATTGAGATTCATATTCTTGGATATATTCACCAAGAGATCCCTCCTTTGGTGTTTCTCCTCTTCCTCCTTCCTTTGACAAGAAAGTAGGTATGCTACCACATTGTGGAATAGATTGTGTGGCTGAATGCTCACACATCATATGAAGTAGTGGGGATTTCTTCATGTGCAAACCCTTTCATAAGGTCTTCTTTCCTTTCATTCCTCACTCCCCTGATTTCTCCTTTCAGCTCATGCAAAGCTTGAGAAATAATTTTAGAGAACTCTACTTCTTTTATTCTTGCATACAAAGGGGTTTCATCCTTGCTTGCTTTGTCTTTGGTGTAATCATTTTTCTTCTGTCTTCTTCTATGATACCTCTAATATCTATCAGTGAGAGGCTCTCCTTATTATGAAGTCATATTGGCTCCAAGAATCCACAAGCTATTCCAAGAAATATGCTCTGATACTACTGTAATATCCCAAAACGGGGTTTGCACAACAAGCTTGCTAAAATAACGCACTCCTGAGAATTATGTGCACTGAGATGAGTTTGCAGCTCCTGGATCCCTTAGATCAGCTCATCTAAGATCTAAATCCCAAAGGAGAGAAAAAACAAATCAAACTAGGTGGGTTAAACAGATCTCCCACAACCTAGTCTAGTTGAAAAACACCCAAAGAGAGGGGATGCAACTATATGCAAAGGAATGCTTCAGAAATAACACAGTTTATCAATTTTTAAGCATGAGACCAAAATGGAGGTCCATCTTTCAGCTATACAACAGCAAAATATATCTACAATGCAGCTTATACAGTGTATAACATAAATAGAATGAATATACAAGACAAAAGCCTCAAAATGAGCTGCTACAACAACATGAAATGGCAGAATAAGCTTGACAATGTTATTTTCATTGTTGAAGCATGCAGTATATTACAACTCATTTCTAGAGAAAATATATACACAAAATGATAGATCTATTCCATATCTGTATACAAGATAAGCTCATTTATACACTCCCCTTGGGGATCTTAGCAAAAATTGAACAACAGTGAGTAGATCTGAGATCTAACTCACAGATCTGCAGAAGTATTCAGAAAATTCTGAATCATAACATATGTATCATATCAGATCTGAAAAAACATGGATTGGTTGGCCAATCCACGGATCACCACAGTGAAAGGAAGGATCCAATCACAAGAGATCTCTCCTCTAAAATGATGCCAAGTCTCCCTGCAACTCTACTCTTGCAAATAATGCAGTCATGGAAGAGAGACTTTGCTGTAGGTTCTGAGGATGCTTTGGTCTATTGCCAATGTGTGGATCTGAAGCTCAACAACTAATTCACTCTTCCAGGAGGTTAAAATACACACTCACCAAGAAGAGGAACTATTAAAGTCTAGATCTAAGCAGATCTAGTGTTCCACTTGCTGCAACTTACATGGAAAACCCAAGCCTAAACAGGACTGCAATGTAGATGTAAGATTTGGCTTGGCCAAATTCCGGATAGTGGACTAGGCAAACAAGATTCCTCCAAGAGATGCTCAAGGAAGAAGATGGGATTCCTAAACAGGAAAACCCAATGAGGAATGTCTCAGCAGACAATACCTTCAGAAAATAATGTCATCAACAACCCCTTTCCTGTTGTCCTCCTCCTTCTTTTATAATATAAAAGCCTTTCCAAACCCTAAACCACCGTAATGAGTTAACTCCTTTCACATGTGGAGCCTCCATCTAAAACCGTGTTGTGTATTCATGAGGTTCATTGCACCTAGACTACGCTATTGATTTGGTCAATGTTGACCCAGTCTCATGATTCAAACCCATTCACACCTACAAGAGTTTATTTACATGGCCCAAATATGTCTCTATTCACATAAGCATTTATTTATTCATTGTTTTCATGAGTTTTACATGTCCTCCTTTATTCATTTATTCATGAAACAGAAAGATAAAGAAAAATGCATATTCCTCTTAGCTGAAGCTAAGTAGGAATATTACATTTGATCATTTAAAAAAGCATTTGACTATTCCTTTGATAAGTGAAACCTTGAACTAATATTTCTGGCCCATTTTTTCCCTTTGGTGAAGTGGGGTGCTGGTGTTTAGGCCTGCCTCATTTGATCCCTTTAGTTCTCTGATTTTACCTTTTGAAACCTCATAGTTTTTGTGCCAATACTCTTTGCCCTTTTGTACCCTTGGTGATGTGGAGTCAGTGCCTCTTTTCCAAAACCTAGAGGGTAGCTTGAAACCCTCTGAAACCCTCTATTGTTATGAATGAGGTTTTGTTATCACATTTTGACCAGTTTTTCAACTTTCCCAAACTCCTAGGTTTTAGGGTTGCTTTGAAAAAAGTAACTAGCGTTGTCTTCTAAGTTCTCAAAAACTTCTCAAAACTCATTGATCATGTCTAAAGACCTTCAATAGTGCATTGATTGAGCTTGAGGTGACCTTTAATCTTGCAACCCTAGTACTTATTTATGGTTTGTACAAAACAATCATAAACCTTGATTCTTTTCAAACATATGCTTGCTGCTTTCTTCTTGCTATGAATGGTCTTCTTATGATAATTTTCTTTTTTACCTTACCCATTGCTAGTCTGATGGCTATTTTATCCTCTTGCATAAATGTGAGCAAAGGGAAGCTATCCCCTTGCAAGATTCATGCTTTAGGCCAAAAATCCTTTCTTGAAAAACTTTTTTGATTAGTTTGGACAAGATCACATGTCCTTTTGTTCTTTGAATGCAGTTTTTTCATATAAGAAAAATAGAGTTTGTAGGGCACCAAATCCACCCTATGACTTTGTGACACACTAGGTGACCTAGTGGAGGCTTTCTTGGACTTGGTTTTTGGACTGAGACCTAGAATTTATGATAAAATAATGTATTGAAGATCCAAAATCCAATGTACTCGAATTATTTAAGATTCTATAGAGATAGTTTGAGACCATCAGTGTTTGGGAGTATTTTGGGATACACAACAAAGCTATTTGATTGGTGGGCTTAGGTAGTAGTGGGGGGTTTCTAGGAAAAAAAAAACAAAGGATTTGGGTCAAATATTACTGGATATAGAAAAAATTAATGACATAAGCCTCTAATGGGTTTTCTGGGACTGGTAAGCAGAGCTGTACATGATGGAAAGATGAAATAGTGAAAAATTATCTTTAAGGATGATGAAGGCATTGAGATTTATAGAACTCACAATGTCTATAAAATTTGTTTCTAGAAATCTATGGAAATAATTTAGTCATCTATGAAGCCTAAAATTACTGATGACTAACAGTGGCTCCACTTGGGGAGGGTAGCTCCTTTTCAAGAGGTGTCCAGAAGTTCAGATTTCTGGCTTTATGGAGACCAATGCCTCATCTATTGGGCAGATTTTTACCTCTTTCTCTTGATGATGCTTGCTTGAAGCTATGATATCAATAACCTGAAAGACATGATTAGCTCAAATCCATCTCTACCTACCCAACCTACTTTCCTAACATTTTTCTTCTTTAGGTGCATTTGGACTAGCAACCTTAACATCTTTCTTTTAAAAGAAAAATAAACTATCTAATTATACCTTATTTCTTCCCAGAGCTCAGATTATGCTGATGAACTCCTTTGATTCTCTACCTATACTATTCAATTGTCAAGGTTAAACTATTTGACAAGACTTATTCACTAAGCTAAACACATGAAATTGAAAACATTGCTAAATCAGGATTAGACAATCTGATTTACCATGGGTTTGTGGCATAAAAACAAGCTGCACACGAATGTAATTTTTGTACAAAATAAGACTAGAAAAACCAGGGCTAGGATACATTGTTTGCTACTCATCCCTATTTTCCTCTTTGATTCTATTTTAGGCATGTGGAACTAGTATCTTTCTAGCTAATCTATCTTTTGACCAGTCAAGCTTGAATAATTTGACCCACCATCTTTCACTAACTTATCAACAATAAATTTAAAACATGCTTTAGCCATGATTAGGCTAGATGACTGAAACAAGACTTCTTTATGCACTAGTAGTGGTATTTAGGCTTACACACTTTCAGTAGTTCTATTTTTTGGGTATGGGGCTTTACCTCTTTTCAAACCTTCCCTCTTTTCCATTTTTTGTTTTGTATATATATATATTTGTGATTTCTTTCAATATCTTTTCATCAAACAGTGATATGTACAATGAATGAGAAAACACAACTAAGAATCTAAATGGCCATGGTATTTGATTACCCAGTCTTCCACAGGATCATCGACCAACCCTTTTTCATTCAGTTCTTGTAGATAAGGAACATGAATATCTATTTTTGAGGGCATGGTGCAAGGTTTCTGCCAAGAATTTTCTAACATGCAAAGTTCTCCTTTACATTCCTTCTTTGAGTTTTGTTTCCAAACCTTCTTTCTGTGAAAGAAATTTTCTAGGTAAAAGAGGCATTCTCCATCAACTCCTAAACAAATGAGAAGGTCATCAATGTATATCATAGTGAGAAAGTTGGTGACAGGTGCCATGGCCTCTTGGAAGGTGTCTTCAACATTCCTTATTCCAGAAAAAAATAGGTCAAGTATGTAGTCATCCCAAGGAAGTTTGAAAATGTCTTTGTGTTGATTGATTTGAAGTGGTATCATCCCATGAAAACCTGAAACACTACCAATCAATGTCACCTTGTTAGAAATTCTTATTTTTGGCATGAGATGATTTATCTTGGGAAAAGGGTGTTTGGATTCCATGGAGGTTCTGCCTAAGTGTCTAAATTCCATACATAGTCTGCATCCTTTGGTTTTCTTTGTTAGTGATAGAATTTGTCCAAAGGTTTCATAGCCTTTCTTGGAAAAAGGCTTCTTTTCTATGTCATCATGTTTTGAGCTTTTACTTCTATAAACCAGAGCATCCTGAAATTTCTTGCATAAGCTCAAGTATTTGAGTTTTGTGTGTAATGGCAAGGCTTTGGATAAGTTAATCACCTTGGGTCTTCTTAGGCTGCCTATATTGTATCCCTCTATATCAGTTTCAATAGACATCCCTTTAGGATTGATGGTAACATCAGTGAGAGTCAAAAACTTTTATGCGGGAACAAGACTCTATGATAATGAGGTGTCTAGATAAGGTAAGAACATAAGACTCCTTTGATTTATACCACCCAATATTTTTTTTCTGTGAGGGCATGTTAGAATTTTCGGATAGGTAAAAGGGAAGGGTTGTGTTTCTGATGTTTGTCCTCCCTTTGAGCAACTTGATTCATATGTAAAACTGACCACTGGTTTTGAGGTTTCATTGTTATTTTGTAGAGGGTCAAGCATGATTTTGTCATAATGTGTTTGTTCAAGATTACTAAAGTTCTGAAAACTGAGTTCTTCATGCAAATATTGGTTTGAATATTGCAGTGTGTCTTGATGTGTTTCAAATTCATATACCTGCTCATCATTATCTTCCTCATTATATAATATAAAAGAATCAGGATTTGAGTGAATAGAATAAAGAAAAGTGTTGTCTAGTCTGTCCTGACTGCTAACCATATACTTCATATGTGACTCTCAGTATAATCTCCTAATCTGATTGAAAACAGGGATGGTTGCATAGGAGATATCTAGTTGAAGGTTCCCCTGAAGCTTGGATCCCCAAGATCTGGATAGGAGCATGCCATACTTGGGAGGAATATCTGCCACTACTATGTCCATGACTAGATTCTTAGCAGGCACTTATGCTAGGTTGACACAAAGGTCCTTCATAAGGCCCAAAAATTTGACCCTACTGGAATCGAAGGAGTATAGGTCTTTGTAAGGTTTAGTTATTTCTAGGCCTAATATCTCCATCACAACTTTGGGCATGAGATTGTGAGAGGCACCAGAATCCAACATGGTATTATGTAAGATTTTGTCATGTATGTTTAGGCTGATATAGAAAGGGGGAATGGATCCTTCCTGATACTTTCCTTCTATTTTGGGTCTGAACAACAACTCAAGTGTGTCATCATCCAAGTGCAAAGTGTTAGCATCATTTCCTATGTTTATTACCTCCAACATCTGAGACCTATATATGGGTTGAGTAACCAGTTCAGTGAGGGGCATATTTATCTTGATTTTGGCAATCTCTCCCTCAAAACTGAAAGGCACTAGTGTTTTGGACATATTAACATTATATTTATCAACCATGATCTTTTCTACATTCTTAATTTGTTGATCCTGATTATGAGTTTTAGTCAAAATGGTTTTCTTAGGGTCACTGGTGGAGGTACTAGGACAGCTAAGGTCTTTGCTTGGTAGGCTGATTTTTCCTTTGTTTTCTTCAGCTTTCTTAACCATATTATTGACATTTTCTGTTGTTTTCTTAGAGGTGTTTTCAGGTACTTTTTGAATAACAACATCTATTTGATTTTTCTTGGCTGAATCTAGGTATTTTTTTCTCTTGAGATCATACTGCTTATGGATTTCCATGATGGAATTTTCAAATCCCAAGTGGCAGTCTTTAGAATCCTTATAGTTTGTGTCAGTTTGATCTGAGGAAAATAAGCCTTGTTCTTCTTCGGTGAGAAAAACATCTTCTTCATTATCAGAACCTATTAGATTTATATGGTTTTCCTCAGGTTCTATAATTTCTCCTTCTTCCTCATCTACATAGTTTTGTTGAAAGGGAGGTTTGATTTGTTGGTCATTTTCACTTTGTTTGATTTGAAGGGTATCACTTCTGAAGTTTTGAGTTTTGTTTCTGTTTTGGGAGTTGGCTTGGTTGTCCCTAGGAGGTTTCCTTTCATTTAAGTTTATATTCTCAATCATTCTCTCCATAGTTGTCATTAGGCTGTCCAATTTAGAATCAAAGGAGGTGGTTGAGGGCATGGTTTCATCCTTATAGGTTACTCTCTTATCTAATTTCAACCTAGCTCTCTTTTGAATTAAATTTACCTCTGCACTAATTTCTGCCTTTTGCATTTCTTCTAAAGTTTCAGGGTCTCTTTCCCTCAATTGGAAAGTCATGTCAGGGTCAAAACCTTCATAAAATTTCACTAGTGCTAGGCCTTGTAGAGGTTTCATGTGAGGTGGGAGGGCACTATAGACACTGTTAAACTTGGTACAATAGTATTGCACACTTTCCCCTACATTCGTTTTAAGGTTTTTATATTCAGACAGGATTTGGAGGGGGTTTTTCTTGATTTCCCATTTGTTTATAAAAGTTTTGTAGAGGGAAGGGAAGTCATGTATTGAATTAGGGGTTAATGCTTTAAACCATTTTTTGGCCTTTCCTCCTAAGCTTTGTGCAAATATTCTCATCTTAATGGTTTCTTCCTCTATCTCCATGTAATCAAAATTATCATTGATTCTATATACATGCTATTGGGCAGTGATGGATTAAACCCTTGTGAAATGAGGGATATTAGACTGATAGTTATTTGGAAAAGGTATTAGGGGTTGAGGTAAGGCCAAAGGTGCATACCAAGCTGCCATGATGGGAGCTAATGGAGGATTTACAAGAGATGGGTTTGTGATAGGGGGTGTATGATGAAGTGGAGTGGTTTTCACAGTGGTGGTATGGATGGGTGTGGTGGAAGTACTTGGACCAACAAACTGATTTTGAGTAGACTTGGTATGGAAAGAGTTGAAGTGATGGAGAAGCTGAAAGTCAGGTGGTATGGAAAGAGAGGCTTCTCTACTCAAACTATGGTGCAAATCTAAGGGTTCAAGGTCAGTTTGGTAATTATCAGTTTGAGACCTGTTTATGAAGAGGTTCCTGGTATGGTGCAAGTTAAATTGGGGATCTTGTAAAGCTATAAGGTGTTTAGATAAAAAGCTTGTTCTATGGATGGTCCTAACAGTGGTTAAGTCTCTAGATCTAGAATTTTACCACAAAATATTCTCTGGGTCATCAACTATGTTGGGAGGATTTGGGTCCGGATGAGATCTTGTTGTGTAACCAGCTCCAAAAATAGAAGAAAAGACATATCAATGCCTTAGAAATGATCCACTTTGAGGGGGAAACCTCCAATACATTACATAAATGAACAATTCTTGGAAGATACAATTTAAAAAACCTCCTTTCTATATATAGGAGTCCATGTGGCCATAATGTAATCCTAGTGGGCCACAATGTAATCTTAGCCGACCTAACAATAATAATTTAAGGGCACAATAATAAAAAAAATGGGGGTTACAAGGGTACAACAATAACAATAAAGGGGTTACAATAATAACAATAAGGGACTAAACTGGTAATATAGGGACCTAACATGCCCCTCTCCTTCAAAAAAGTGTTGTCCTCAACGCTTGAGTAGCTCTGGGTGCTTCTGTATAAAATTCTCATCCTCCCATAGAATCTTCAGTAGGTAAGTTCTTCCACTTGATGAGATACTCTGAAATTGATCGATTCCGTAGCTGTCGAGTTCTTGTTTCCATGACCACTTTAGGTTCCAATATGACTTTTCCTTCCTTATCAAGTTCTGGAAATATTGTTTGAACTGGAAGATTTTCACCTATAACCTTTTTTAAGCATGAAACATGGAAAACTGGATGCACTCGCGAAGAAGCAGGAAGCTCTAATTTGTATGCCATAGTACCAATATTTTGCAACACCTTGTAAGGACCATAGTAGTTTCGCGATAATTTATTATCCTTCTTAGCTTGCATGAGGGAAATTTGTTTGTATGGTTGTAGCCGTAAAAATACCCAATCTCCTACGTCAAAACTTCTCTTGCTGCAATGTTGATCTACCTGTTGTTTCATTTGAATTTGTGCCAAATTTAGGTTATCCTTTAAGAGTTGGAGAACTTCTTGCTGATGCTCGATGTGATCTTCCACTGCTTGAACCTTCGAATTTTCCCTTAAAGATGATGTGATAGATGGTGGATGATATCCATAAAGTGCCATAAATGGAGTCATCTTTGCTGCAGTATGGAAGGAAGTGTTATACCACCATTCAGCGAGAGGTAACCACTTGACCCACTGTGCTTGTTTATCAGATACAAAACAACGAAGATATCCTTCCAAACATTTATTTACTATCTCAGTTTGACCATCAGATTGAGTATGATAAGATGAACTATGAGCTAATTGAGTACCCAAACAAGAAAATAACTCCGTCCAAAAATTTCCAGTAAAAATGGGATCTCTGTCAGTCACAATAGCCCTTGGGCTTCCATGTAGCTTTTGAATTCTGTCCATAAATGTAGTAGCAACTGTACTTGCTTTAAATGGATGAGATAATGCACAATAGTGTGCATACTTGGTAAGTCTATCAACTACCACCATGATGGCACTCTTTCCTTCAGACTTAGGTAAACCTGTGATAAAATCCATTGAAATCTCCTCCCAACGTTGACTTGGAATGGATAAAGGTTGTAGAAGTCCCGGGGTCTTAATTGTCTCAACTTTATTCTGCTGGCAAACAAAAAATTCCGCCACAAAATTTTGAATATTAGATTTAAGGCCATCCCAAAAAAATTCTTTCTTCACCTTGTGGTAAGTTTTTAAAAATCCCGAGTGTCCTCCTAAAGGAGAAGTGTGCAATTCCAGAAGAATATTTTGTTTTAGTTGGGAATTCTTACAAAGATATAAGCGATCTTTGTACCATAAGGAATCATTTTTCCAACTAAATGTATCATATGTACTAGGATCTTGATGCAACTTTTGAATGAGTGTCCATACATCTTTGTCCTTCTTCCATTCATCTCTTGCTTCAGTTATCCAATCTGGTTGGATAATAGAAATGGCACAAAGCAATGCTTCCACCTCTTCATTCTTTCTGGAGAGTGCATCTGCAACAACATTAAGCTTTCCTTTTTTGTAGATTATTTCAAAGTCATAACCCAACATCTTTGTGACCCATTTTTGCTGCTCTTCTGAAGATAGTCTTTGTTCCAAAAAGTGTTTCAGACTATCATGATCAGTTTTTACCTTGAAGTGTCTTCCCATTAAGTAAGTTCTCCATTTCTTTAGTGCATGCAGTATTGCTAACATTTCCTTCTCATAAATAGGTTTCTGTAAATACTTTCCTTTGATTGGACGACTTTCAAAAGGAATGGGTCTTCCTTCTTGCATTAAAACAACACCAATTCCATTTCCTGAGGCATCACATTCCACAATAAAGGTTTTTGTGAAGTCTGGCGTAGCTAAGACCGGTGCTAGGCACATTGCCTCTTTAGGATGTTCAAAGGCCTTAGTTGCTTCAGGAGTCCATGAAAATGCATCTTTCTTCAATAATGTTGTTAGAGGTGCTGCTATTCTCCCATAATTCTTAACAAACTTGCGATAATACCCTGTTAACTCGAGAAATCCTCACAACTGCTTTATGGTTGTGGGGACTTTCCATTCCTTAATGGCTTTAATTTTGTTAGGGTCTACTTTAACACCCTCGTGAGATACAATACGACCCAGATATTCCACCTCTTGTACTCCAAAGAAACATTTGGATTTTTTTGCATATAATTGTTTCTCCTGCAATAGTTTGAGCACCCTGTCAACATGTTCCACATGATCCTTCCAAGACCTGTTGTAGATTAGTATATCATCAAAAAATACTAGCACAAATTTTCTAAGGAAGGGTTTGAAAATGGAATTCATCAACCCTTGAAATGTAGAAGGTGCATTGGTAAGGCCAAAAGGCATGACCAAAAATTCATAATGATCCTCATGAGTTCAAAATGCTATTTTTGGAATATCTTCAGTCTTCATTCTAATTTGATGATATCCTGAACGAAGATCCAACTTGGTAAAATAAATTGCTCCATGTAATTCATCCAATAATTCATCAATCACAGAATGGGAAATTTATCTTTAATGGTGAGCTTATTGAGCTCCCTATAATCCGGACACATGCGCCATGATCCATCCTTCTTGTGTACCAATACTACAGGAGCAGAGAAAGAACTTTGACTAGGTTGAATTATACCCGCCTCTAACATTTCTGCAATCATACTTTCAATTTCGCTCTTTTGGAAGTAAGGATATCTATAAGGCCTGATGTTTGGAGGAACACTTCCTGGAATCAAATGAATAGCATGATCATGATCACGATTAGGTGGGAGTCCTTTGGGAGTTTCAAACACCTTGGAATGATTGTCCAAGACTTGTTGGAGATCTGCAGAAATAGATGATTTTGATGTTGAAACTTCTAGTGAGCATAATTGTGCAATTACGCCTCGTTGTTCTTTCTTTAGAAGCTTTGTCATGACATTAGAGCTTATTATCCTTCCTGGCTTCCCTTCAATACCCCGTAATTCGACTTCCTTTCCTTCTGAAAAAAATTTCAAGAAAAGTTCTGGAAAATTAAAAGCTACCGTCCCCAAAGATTGTAACCATTGTACTCCTAGTACAACATCAGCACCTCCCATAGGAATGGAAAGCATTGGACTAGTCAATACATATTCCCCATGGTTAGCTTGATATTATGGCATTTTCCAGAGCAATTTATAGTTCCTCCATTTGCAACCATCACTTGACATTCTGGTGCTGTGTATAGGAAACAATTTAATTCCTTGGCTACCTTATAATGAATAAAATTATGGGTGCTACCTGAATCAATCAACACTATTACCCTTTTCTTCTTTATATGTCCTTCTATCTTGAAAGTTTGAGGAGTGGTAATTCCTGCCAGTGCATTACACGATATGGTCGGATTCATTTCTTCCTCTTCTAGGGGTGGTTCCTGGTGTATATCCTCCTCTTGTTCATTTTCTTCTTCTTCTTCACAATCTATGTAAAATAATTTCTTCTCAGCACACTTATGACCTTTAGTGTATTTGCTATCACAACTATAGCAAAGCCCCTTTGCTCTTTTTTCTTCCAATTGTTGTGGTGTCAACCTTGTAGGTTGTGGAAATCTAGGCGTAGCAACACTTCCTTCTTTATAGAATTGAGTGGTAGGCTTCCTTGTCGCCATAATTTTACATTCAACTTTTCTTGCCAACCTGAATGCCTTCTCCAATGAATTAGGTTCCAAAACGTGAACTTCATGTTGGATGTTATCCTTTAAAGTTCCTATGAAGAGATCAATCCTGTGTTCCTCTGGAATATCAGTTACCCTTATATTCAATTTTTGGAAGTCCTCAATGTGCTCCCCCACTAATCCCTTTTGTTTGATATTTATCAATTGGCTAAAGAAGGTGTTGCTCTTTGTATCCTCATAATGTGCTATCATTTCCTCCATAAAAATTGACCACATGAAAATTTTTTTACGTGAGAAAAGCCATCGATACCATACAAATGCATTTTTTTCTAAATGTAAAGTTGCAATGCGTACCTTTTGTGTTTTTTGCACATTATGGAGATAAAAATATTGCTCAATCTGTAGTATCCATGTTACAGGATCCTTTCCATTAAACTTCGTCATATCCATTTTTCAAATATGGTGGTTCTTCCCGCTAACATTAGAGTTTATGAAATCATGATTAACATTTATTTTGTTCTCATCATGATTTTCCTCTGCTATCTTTTCACCATTAGGAAACTTTTCTTGTATCAACTTTGTCAAACCTTCTATGTTTGCTTTTAGATCATTCTTCATGTTTTCCATTTTAGATTCCATGCCAGCTTCCATGTCATGTATCTTAGATTCCACTTCTTTCTTCAAACCATCCACATTATTCTTCACACCATCCATCTTTGCTTCCACGCCTTTCTTCAAAACTTCCATTTCATTTTTTGCTGCTCTTTGCGAGAGCGAAATTGGTGCAATTGCTCTTGTAATTTCGATAGATCATGTTGCAATTCTTCATCTTCATGAATCATAGTAGAGCCTTCTGAAGGCTTAATGGGTGTTGAATTATTTTTACAGGGAATTTTTTTTAGAACCCAATACTGATATCTATTCTACAATATGCCCTTGTAATGAATTCAAATCGATTTTTCAAACAAGACTTATGCAATTTGGAAAAAAAATACACACCTTTTTCTTGCTTTTGAGGATCTCGATATTGAAATTTGATTATCTCTGTGATTGCAGCTCTTCAATATTTGATATTCAGCACTGAAGTATCCCTATGAATTCTCTTTTGAATGCCACAGGTCTGACCTGATTTGGATTCTCCAAGACAAAGTTATGTCCAATCTCCCACAATTATCTAATTATGGACTGGTTCAGTAGAGGGAACTTGTACGACTTGCCACGTGTCACTGTTTCGTCCTTCAACTCTGAAATTGATAGCCAAGAAACTAAAGTTTGTGTAATTATGACCGCTTTTTACGAAACTCCAATCTGATACTCAGAGAGAGAGTTATTGAAATTTTCCCACGATCACCTCTTTGAGATGAAATTCAGGAGCCTGAAAAAGCACCACATTCCACAGATCATATCTCCAACAATATTGTGAATAAAGCTCTAAATTTTTTCGATGAGTTTCCTCAGGATTTCAGCTTCTCACCCTAAAAATTTCAGATTCTAAACCTTCGCAAAAGAAAATTTATAGCGAACATGCCACGATGACCTGTTTAGGAGCTTGAAACAAGACCTAACTTCCACAGATCATATGTCAGAAAATATTTCGAACCAAGCAATGAAATGTTTAGAAAATATTCCGTAGGATTTCGGCTTCGCACCCTAAATATTTCAGCTTCTGAAACTTTGTAGAAAAAATAGAAGTGTAAAATTCACTAAGGACCTATTTGAGAAGTAACTTGAGAATCAAAGATTCAGACACGAATGCTGTGAATTTTACCCCAAAATAGAAGAAAAGAGATATCAACGCTTTAGAAATAAGCCACTTCGAGGGGGAAACCTCCAATACATTACATAAATGAACAATTCTTGGATGATACAATTTACAAAACCTCCTTCCTATATATAGGAGTCCATGGGGCCATAATGTAATCCTAGTGGGCCACAATGTAATCCTAGCCGACCTAACAATAATAATTTAAGGGCACAATAATAAAAAAATGGGGGTTACAAGGGTACAATAATATCAATAAAGGGGTTACACTAATAAAAATAAGGGACTAAACTGGTAATATAGGGACCTAACAGATTTGGTACTAATCCTATGGGAAGCCAGATTTCAAATTTCAAAATTCAAAGAGGCTGGAAGTTTTAGGATTGTTTCTGAAGGCTGATATCTCTTAATTATTGGGGCTACAGTATATGAATGGGTTCATAAGCTTCTTAGGGTTAGTGTGAAACAAAACTAGGAAGTCAAATGAGTGCTAATGAAGTAATAGGCCTACTAGAGGCTAGTGGAATCACTAGGTGGATATTTTTTTCTATTTTAAGGATGTATGTTTATGGTCCACTACCAATAACTGACAAGAAACCAATCTAAGGAAGTTTTGGGGTTTTTTGAGCCTCTTTAAATTTTGTTAGAGTGTCCTATATCCGAGTCATCATTTTTATAGGATGATAAAACAAATAGAGTCTACTCTTTGGTTGATAGTGTGTGTTCTTAATGATTTGATGAGGGTATCTGAAGTCCTAAGGGTTACTTAGTTTGTCACTAACTCAGAAGGTCCATCATGATCACCTTTGTGTTAGTGTGGTGATGGGGTAGCAGACAAGCCACTAGATACTATCAGTCAATTTTCCAAGCTCAACAATGTTGGCAAAATGATGCAGAGTGTTGTCCTTGATGGCAACCCACTAAATGAAGATGAAGACATGAGAGTGTTGGCATGTGTTGTCCTTGATGGAAATCCACCTAATGAAGTTATTCTTGACCTGATGGACTTGGTAAATGATGTAAATATGATGTGAAATGATGTTAGTTAGCAATATTATGCTGAGTGTTGTCATTTAATGGCAACCCTCTTGATGAAGAAGATGGCAACTTACTTGATGAAGTTGTGCTTGATAGAATATGTTCTTGATGAAGTAAATATTATGTATCTACAGTGAGTACAGAAGGGAATGAAGAAAGAAATTCAGTATGTGCTAGATCTATGATGAAAAGAGTATGTCTCAAGGAATATGTGGATTTGCCTAGGAGAAGTCGCGTATGCACGCGGGAAACAACGTGCCAAGTCACAGGAAAGCGCCAAAGTGCAAACCAGGGCAACCACTCATGGTATTGACCCATTGTATTTAGATAGTAATATTCTAGTCAACAACTGAAGGAATACCACCGAAGTAATTTAAGTAATGTATTGGGGCTGCCAGGCTGTTTTGGCTCATGTATTGAAAAAGGGGCTCTGTGGAAACAGTGTTGAAAACTGGCGATGGGGGAGAAGAAATTCATTGTGAAAACTCACAGTGGGAAAAAGATGTCTGAGCTTGAATGAATACTTCTCTCTGAAGGATATCTGAATGGAAAGGGTTACAGTTGAATGATAGATCTGAATGTATGATGCACCAATAATGAAGAAGGGGATCTAGATCTGAAATGTACTTATATTTTCTAGATCTGTTTATGAATGATTAGATCTGTGATGAGGCGAACATCTGTCTGAGGTAAAGGGTAAAATATGAAGTGATGTATCTGTTGTGAAGAATTGCAATGACATAAAAGTCTGAAGAACCATACGCTAGTTCGCCGAAGAGGAAGCGCGTATATACGCGGCTTCGCTGAAGATAAAGCGCGTATGCACAATAAAATTAACTCTGTAATATGTACAAAAGTATACACTGGTTTATGTGAACGAAAGCGCGTATATACACAACATCAGAGAAAGGAAGGCACGTATGAAAACTAGGGTTTGCTGAAGTCTGTGGTAAGAAATGTCTGATCTATTTTGCTGGTTTACTGATATTTTTCAGTGAGTTATATGTATCTGTTTCATGGTTGACTGTGCTTAAAAGTATGGAGTGGGTCCAGTCTGAAAATATGATGAAATGTGGCCTGCAAGCTGTGTTCTAAAGGAAGATTTGGATCCAGTGTGAAAATTGATGAAACGTGGTCCATGGTGGTGCTGAGGGTTGTAGCCTTCAGTCAGGGGGTTGTAGCTCCCTTCCAAGTGAGGTCAAACTAGACTGTAAGCCGAGGCTCACTCTGTGAGAGGCTGGTAAACGAGTCAGGGGGTCGTAGCTCCCTTCCAGGAGAGGCTGGTAAACGAGCGCAGGTGGGTGCCTGCGTGCTGGTCAAGTCTGCGCCAGCACATATGTTGTAAGATGTTTTCTCTATAATAAAATATTGAAGGCTGAGCAACTGCAGCGGTGGTTTTCTCCCGACTTGGGTTTCCACCTAAAAATCCTGGTGTTCATGTGTGATGCTTTGTGTGATGGTTTATTCTGTTACTACACATGTTTACTGTTAACTTAACATCAGATGATTGAATAGCGCAAAGAACTAAGTTAATAAATTTCTGCATATTTAGATCTCTGCTAATACGCGAATGCCAGTAAGGAGAGGTCTGCATGAAGTTTACTAAAGGAAAAGTAGCGTTGGGTTTTAGAGAGTGAAAAAGTAAAAAGTTTTGAATATGCAGTAAATACTGATTCACCCCCCCCCCCCTCTCAGTATTTTTCCCAACAAACAAAAGGTTTAAATTAGTCTATAGGAGTTTGCTAAGCAATTATAACTTAGAAGGTCCCACTATGATCGCTAGAATGTTATGGTGGCGATGATGTGGCAGATTAATCACTAGATTTTCTAAGTCAAAATTGAGGGTCTAAAGAGTCCTAAGAGGTATTTAGGCAACTATGTACTCAGAAGGTCCCACCGTAATTGCCAGAATGTTAGTTTCCTGTAATTTGGCAGATTGGTAGACTAAATGATAGGGCAACATGGAACCAAGATTTGGAGTCTGAGGACCTAGCCTTCCTGGACTCAGAGAGGGATCTCTCTATTGGGTGCAAAGGATGTGTTATTTTTGCTCTAGGGTTTTCATTTTAGGCTAGTTGTTAAGTGTAGGTTTTGTTGATTTTTTTGGTTGGGTAAGATGGTCAAATGGAATAGGTGGAGTGAGAGTTGGTCAAAGCCATTGGGCTATGGAGTCAAATGAATTCAAGGGTGTATAAATGATGAAATAGAGTGTGTTGCAGGGCTGATTTACCAAGGTTAATGGATCCTTAAGGTGATGTATGAGGTGTAGTGAACATCAATTTGGGAAAAAACTAATAGGTCTTAAAAATATATAATTTAAAAGTTACAATTCATGAGGTAGGGAAAACCATTAAGCTCAATAAACAATATTCTAAACTAATAAACATCCAAGAGAAACATTCCAGTGAAACATAGAAATCATAAGAGCTTCTAACCTTAGAAATTCACCATCAAATTTTTGGAAAACACATAAGATAAAAAAAATAACTCAATCTATGGAGAGGGAACTCCTAAACATCATATATCAAGTTATTGGGAACTCTGAAACAAGTTTTTAAGCATGGACAAAGGGAAATATCGAACGAGACCTCTTTGACTTAACCTAACAATCAATATTTCACAGAAAGGCTTCAAGATAGGGTTTTGAAAACTTCAAATAAGCAGGGAATATCATGATTCATACTTGTAAGCTAGCATAATAACCATACATGTAACAAAAACAAGTTTTGGTGGACCTAAGGAGCAGTAAAGAATTCCTTAAGATGGCCAAAAGAGAAAACATCAAAGCTATAACAAACAAGAGGACTGAGGTGCCTCAAAGAACATGTATCAACCTATAATTTTCTGTTTTATAGTAGCCAAGAAACATGAAACATAATGATAACAAAGGAAACAATAGACAAATTAGGAAGACATCACCATTCACCAAGCTATGGAATCCTACAAATAAGCTTCTCCATCATCAAGCCAAACAAGATATTCATCCACTTCACAAAACCAATCTCTTCTCCAAGCTCATGAATACATGTATATTTCTCTTCAAGCTCATCAAATGCCAACAAAATACATAGGGGCCTCATGCTCTATTTATGGAGAAAATGAGGACTAAAATCCTAAATGTGGTAGGAAAATGTCAAATATAGTCATAAATATCATTTATGGCCAAGAGACCATGCAAGGCCCAAGGTACATAATATCCTAAGAAATATATTCCAAAATAACGATTTGCACCTAATTCTAGATTAATTTGCCTTAAGAAACTCAAAAATATCTATTTGTAATAAATGAGTGTGTTTTGTTGACTTTTGGTCCAAAACACACTAGGCAGCCTCTGTGCGTAGCGCCACTTCAGCAGAAAATAGGGTCTCTTGCAGCTGCGTTTTGGACCCCTTCCCGACACCGGATTTGGCTCTGTGATGGCTCGTTGGAAAGATGGATGAGTCTAATTTCTAGAAATGCTTGGTATGTGCTGATTGGATTCCATTTACCTATTAAAAAATAAATTTCCCCAACACTACTCTGTGCACAACGCCTAGTCTGAAAATGAGGTAGAAAGGTCAATTTTTTGATGTTTTTTGACCTTTTGGGGTGGGGGGGGGTTGGGAAATGATCCAAATGATCTGAAAATTGGTGATCAGACTATTGGTGATTTGAGAAATAAAAAAATTCAAACTTTGAGAGCTGAGGATGCATCCATTTTGGTGCATAGTGCCTAGGGTGCTGCGCACATAGGGGTCAAAATTTGAAAAAGACAAAATTTTATTTAAATTGCCTCAAACTTGGTGGATAGGTCCCTAAAGAGGTCTTGGACACCTGTTTAGAAGCCTCAGCCAAAAATCCAAGTCTGCCATGCACTTTTTCCCTTTTTAGGTTTTCTATCTCTACTAAGGCCTCTTTCAGTTTGGCACAAGCAAGCATGTTTTTCCTCGCATAATTGTTACACCATTTTTTGGTCATCTAACCTATTATCATTAGATGGATCCAAGTACACCATGTAAGACCAATTTTACCCTAAGTAAAATTGCTTTCACTATAAAAATAACTTAGTAAACCACCTTTATTAAGTTGTTTATGGTATAAATAGGAAACCCCATGAGGAAGTATTAAATAAATCTATATTTGTTTGATTTTCCTCAAGGAATAATTAATTAAACAATAGTTTGATTAATATTCCTGGTTATATTTAACCCAAAACAAGAAAATTAATTAGATAAATAATTATTTATCTTATTATTTCCTAAAGAATAGTTATTTAAACCTTATTTAAATAATATTCTTTGTTAAATATGACTAAATCACCCATAAATAATTAAATAAATCATTATTTATTTGATTATTACTCAACCAAATCCTTAAAATGATAAATAGATCATTTATATATTTATTATTTACAAATAAAGGGATTTAACCCAAGTCAAATTCCTTTTCCTTCCAACAAATATAATAAAATATTCCATAAAAGTTGGATCTTGATTTGGTTAATAATATTTTAATTATGCACCAATATCTGGACTAACTCAATATTTTGTTATAAATAGAAGGATTTTTCCATTCATTTATCACCATTTGTTCCCTAAAGATCACTTTGGATCTATACTTTTGGTATGACTATTGATCCACCATCATAGTCATATTTTGCTACAATTTTTTGTCTGGGTTTTCTACACCATCAAGAGAGAGAAGTTTTAGATTTGAAGTGCTGAGGAATTACAAGAACCCATCCCATTGAGGAGAACTGGTAACACCCTTCTGTGTTTTCCTCCAAGGTGCCCATAATACAAAATTAATTCAACATATTCTTGTCTTGTCTATTGGATGCATGGAGTAATTCTTATTTTTCTACTGTTTAATGTCTTCTAATGCATAGATCTAGTTTTTTGTAGAATTTATCTTGATCACCTAACTGTAGATCTGAAGATATTGGCAACCATATTTTCTGTTAGGGTTTATTTTTATGCACATCTAAAGTGGTATTTTTTCGTACGCTTGGAATTAAGATTCATACTAACAACTGGCGACTCCACATGGGTTTATGATTATGACCTCTGTCATTTTTCTGATCCTTGCATATCCAGCTGCTTGAAATCCTAGGATTTCTCTTCAATCCCTTGTTTTTTCTTTTCTTGATGTTTTTTTTAACCTATAAAACCCTAAAACGATAAAAATTATAATTTTTGCGTGTTTTCGGACCTATTGCACAGGTGACAGACATCAGCCGCAACTGAGATGAAAATATTTTTTGAAATCTGCTGCCAAGAGTGTCGGAGGGGCAGGTCGCACTTTTTAGCCCAAAACTTGCGACCTAGAGCCTCAGGGCGCACATTATAGCCCAAAAAGTGCGACCTTTGTTGAAATCAGGTCAAAAAACTACAACCTAGAATTTTTGCCGGAATTTTTCTGAAATTTTTCTAGGTTTGTCTGAGCCTCTGTTCAGGGTTGTCTGACCTCCATCTCCACCCGTTTTGGACTTGTACTTGTTCTATTTTTCTCAAATAAGTGGGAACCTAGCCCCCTAGGGCTTCAATACCCTCCAATTTTTGTGGAAGAGTTTTTGCTATTGCAAGTTGTCTGAAATTTTAGAGTCTTTAGCCATTTTTTTAGATATGATACCTTGCCTTTAGATCCACATTAGATCGGCTTGTTATCCATCCAAATCACCTCATTTGGCTTTGTTTGGGTTTTCCTCTAGGGTTCACTCCGCTTCCCTCCTGGAGATAGCCTTTCACCACCTCTTTTTACAGCAACATTTCCTCAAATCTGTTGCTGTTTCTGCACCACTTTCCAACAGATTTTGTCCTTTAGATCCCTGTCCCTCCTGACCTTAGAAATATTGGCTGTTTAAGTGTGTTTTGATTAGTTTTTTACTCGCCTATAGACTAGTTGTTGAGAGGCCAGCCTCCTTGGGCTTAGATTATTGCATTATTAGCTGTTTATTTTCTATTTTTGCAGGCTTATACAGTCATTTGCAGGTTTCTTTGCAGCTATACAACTCACTTTTTCTTTTTTCTCTACAAATGTCTGGGTTTAAAAATTAAAATTTACACACTTCACACACACACCTTAAGCAGAAAAAGGCTTGGTTAACACCGCCAAGCAAAGACTATGTTAGTGTCAGTCTAGTCATACTGCCATCAGTGATCAAAACTGCTCTTTTGCATTTGCATATTAGGTGTCTCATACCGAATAAATTTCACCATTCCGCTAGGTCAAGGATTCATTTGATGGTAGTATTGTTTTATCAATTTTCCCTCATGAGATACTTGCTGATCTTCCTTTCTATGGTCTTTAGTCATTAGTCACTTTCGTTCTCAAAATCATGTCAGCAGCTCATAGGATAGGTCTCATTAGTTTTTAGGGTCTTGCCATGGTCAAATTAATGATTCAAGTATCAATAATATCAGCAAGGTCATGAGGATGTCAATAAGCTCAAAGTCACAGCACGAGGAAGAATCAAAGAGAAATTTTATTCAGTTTGATGTAATTTTCACCTCAAAACCATGTTTTGAGGTGAAAACATGATATTTTACCTTTATTATCACTCGTTATGTAATTTTATATCATTGTATGTAATAAGTCACAATTCGAAAGGTGTCATCTCCACAAAAGTGATGTTCCTGCCTTCAGAGAAGTTTTCCGCAGCATATTCAGTGCCAGATCATCTTCAATGCAAATCCATCAGAAAGAGCCCGGAAAGATCTTTCCAACGGTATACTACACCCTCAAAACTGACTTCTGAATTGAATCTTATGCTTAAGTGAAGTAAAAGCCCTCTATTCCCTAAGTCCCCCCTACTTCCCCAATTATCCCTTTAAACTTTATGTTATTAAAGTTTAATATTCCTTTATAAATCCTTTTCCCCCCCTCCAATTATAATATCGCATTATAAATCTTTAAAAAATATATATATGCGATTTTATGACCCAACCACTTCCCCTCCATGCCTTTCGACTTTATAATAAAGAACTTCATATTACAAAGTCCCTCCCTTTAAATACTTCCCCGACCATACTCCATAAACTTTATAACAAAGTTATATCATATATATAAACCCCCCCAGCCATATAAACCACTTTCCCACTATGCATATAATAAAACTTTATAACGTAAAGTTTAAAGTTTATTGTTATAAATCACAATCGCAATGTTTTCAAAGTCGCAAATCCTTTGATCACACCATCGTAGATCGCAAAGTTCTTTTGTATGCCCCGATGAGCCAATCAAAAATATCTCCAATGCGATCCGCCGATTGCAACTTTCCCCGATTTGATCGCATTGCAAATGTTATACATGCGACCCGATCGCACCCTCGATCTAATCCCTACGATGTGATTGATTGCGCCCTCCTCCGATCGCAAGTATTTCCATCGCAACTCATGATCGCATTGCAAATTCTATCCTCCTGATGCAATTACCACCGCTCCCCTCTGATATTGCGATTACGATTAACCCTTGGGACCCATCGTACGACACTCCGCCCGTTTATAATATAAAGGTTTCTCTCCTTTGTAAACTCAGAATTTGTATTAATTTCGTTTTTATAAAGGTTTTCCCCATTCCCCTTTCCCAATCGCATCGGAAATTCTATATATGTCATTCCGCTCCACTCCCGAGCCCGATTTTCGATTGCGATTATACCCCGGTTCCAACATTAAAATCCTCTTCCATTCATCATAAAACCCATTTCTCCTTTGTAAAGGTGAAAATTCCGCCGCTTTGTTTATTACAAAGGCTTTCTCCCCATCGCATCGCAATATTTGTAATGTACTACCCCGCTCTACCCCCGATTCCGATTGCGATTGCACTATGTTTTAAAATGATATCCCTCCGCCATTTCATTTCGATTGCGATTACTGTTATATGATATCTCTCTGCCCTTGATCTGACTCCGATTGTGATTTATATGCGGGTCCTGCCTCCATCTCCCTTCCTTTTTCCCATTTAAAATTAATTTTACCCTTCACAAAGCATATAATTTCATTCAGTTCTATTTCTACGGTATTTTATTAAAGGTCAGAGAATAAAGAAATAAAGGAAAGAAAAGGAATAGTCCAAGGGATGAGAGCTTAAAATAAAATGAAGATATCTACAAAAGCAAAAAATAGGGAATCTGTTCATCGGATTGCCTATTTTCGTTTATACAACCTAACAGCAAATCTCCAAAGCAGTCAATGTAATGCTGTCCCTCATTTTCAGGGGCAGATTGTTGTATTTCTTTACTATGATTGTATTTCAGTTCTTCAGCTGTTAGAACAACTCCCACTTCTGTGGATCTGTGTTCCCACATTTCAGATTATTTATTGTATTGTAAAATCATTTGTAAGCAGGTCTGAGTAGGAGAAAGTAGGGGAATAGTGTGGAAGAACATCTCTACGCTACATTGTACAGTTTGACAGGAATTAATAAGAGATGTAGCTCTGATTTGTGGGATCCATGTGGTACACGGATAATTTTAAGGATAGAAAATTATCTTTAAGTTTAAAAAATTGGCGAATCTCACTAGTCCCTAATATGTATACTATAAAATATTTAGTGATGTATCTATAAAATTATTCAGATCTATAATTATTTTATATATACTCTCTATATAATTTTGGCGATTTTTAACATAAAATAATTTTATATTGTAAAATTTGGGCGAATCATTTTTATAAAAAAATGGAAATTGGCGAATATTATTTTTGGAAAAAACATGGAAAATTAGCCCACCTGCGAATATTAGCCCCTAAAATTTTCCATGATGTGGTATGAGATTTAGCATTTTTTTTTCTCCTTTGTTTCATATGTGGATTGTTATGTGTTCCATTCATCCATAAACATTTTCCTTTGAATGCTTTCAAGATAGAAAGGTAGAATCCATTTTATATGTTCTTCCTTGGGAAATCATTCAACCTCTGTATTTTTCTTCTATTTGAAAAGGATCCATTTATTGTGACCTTTTCAGCTCCTCACCTGTCTTTCCATCCCATCCTTATTAAATTTTATATGCTAATTTTCCTACCTGTCTTGCCCCATGAAATACCCTGTGTCCTGATTTAATTCCCCGTTTCAAATGTCCCTTTATATTCCACACATCCCTGAAAATTTATTCATTCATTCTATTAAACCTTTTCCATCATTTTATCTAGCCTAATATAAGTCCATTTATTGTGTTCCATTGAATATTGTTTTACGGAGAGAGCCCTCTCCTGTCCTTGTAGGGCTAGCTACAAGGCTGAGCATGGTTTAGTTTGTTACCCTGTTTTGCCTTTGCAGCCTGAGGTCCAATTCAGGTGCTAACATTCTCTGGCGACCATACTGGGGAACTGTTCAAGATTGTTTGTTTGTTAGTGTTATTTTTTTTATAAGCTACAGACGGAGCCTGAATTTATGCCAGGTAGCCTTCGAAATGCACATTGCTTTGCGAGTGCATAAGTAGATAAATGCTGCTTCAGTCAATCTCCGGTCTAGTTTTTTAGACAATAACATCTGGCTTGCAAGATTTGCCCCAGTACATCAAATAACTCCAAACTTTTGAAATATGATGTTCATATTTTTTCTAGGCTACAAATAAGATTTTTGTAAAATAGACATTTCACCACACTAGCTTCAAGAAGATACACCAGGGCTAATCCAGATCCAAATCCTCCCCCTGTTTTTGAAAATCCAAATATTATCCCAAGAATTGTTAGAAGACAAGAAGGATCATTAAGCCCCAGACCCATTTATAGATCCTATACTTGGCCCAGTGAATCTTTTTTGTAGAAGACCTTTCCTTTGATGAGAATTTTGAGCTTTCTTTATTTAGGAATAAGTCTGAAAATGACATTGATGATACAGTTTTAGATCCTGAATTCCTTGTAGATATTGAATTCCAAAGAGAAAATACCTCCATTAACGATTACATTTTAAATTCTCCTTAGTCCATCACTGTAACTAATCCTCCTAAGGCTTCTGAATCATTAGGAACATCCTTTCCCCCTCCCAATTCATCAACATTCCCATCATTCAATTCCCAATTGTCATCTCCTCCATTAACACCTCCCTCAAATCCTACAAGTCCTGTTGTAAACCCACCCAGAGTTATGGCTGCCAGGTATGCACCTCTGGTCTTACCCCAGGTCCTCAATGATATGCCTGCTGGCTATCAAAGTAAAATTCCAATATTTGATGCCACTCAAAGAATCACGGCTCAACAGCATGTTGATAAAATGAATGAATTTTTTGATTTGCACGAGGTAGATGCAGAGAATGTAATGACAAGGATGTTTGTTCAAAGTTTCGGAGGTGAAGTCAGAAAGTGGTTTAGAGCCCTACCGCCAGGCACAATTCGCACTTTGTAGGAGTTGCATACTCATTTCCTGGACCGGTGGGAGGTAAAAAAGAACCCACTTCAAATTCTGTCTGAATATGAGAACATTAAAAGGAATGTGGGTGAAACCGTGCATGATTATTGTTTGAGATTCAATGCTACATATAATGCTAAGCCTCCTGAGGGACTAGAATTGTTAAAATTTCCCGATGGATTTGATGCCTACATGGCATATTAGCTGCGGGAAAGAGATCCGTATTCACTTGAAGACATGCAGAAGATAGCAGTTAATGTTGAAGAAAATCTGCTGGCTAAAAGAGCACGAGCCAGAGCTGAGAAAAGAGTCACAATAAAAGAGGAATCCTCTACTTCAGATAGTAAAATGGACACTCTGATCAGAACGGTGGAAAATATGGTTGATAGGTTAACCATCGTAGATAGACCCGAGCCTCAAATAAGAAATCCAAATTTTAGAGGGTAGCAGCCGCAATTCAGAATTAAACAGAGAGAGCAAAGAACGTAGGACCAAACTGCGCCACCACAGCAGCAGATTAAAACTCCTTTGCAGCAGAACTACATGCATGGGATAGATTCAGATCACCATGATCCTGTGATCGAGGGTAATCACTTTTTCACGGCTTATGGTACGCCCATTTTCCTTACAGAAGACGAAGAATACACAGTGGCGACTTCAGATATTCAAAAAGACCAAAATTTCATTTTGGCCAATGATACAGTGCTGGAAGAAGAGTCTGATGACTATCAGAGAGGGTATATGAATGCTCCGTCAGCTCAGCAAAGGCAATACTCTTTAAGGAATAGAGAGGTTACACTCAGTCCCATTCAAAAGAGAAAGGAACTTCAAATGAAGAATGATGCACATAAGAAAGCTAAGGAGCCGGTTGATCCTTCTTCTAGCATAGCGCCCGAAGTTGCTAATACAACAAACGAAAAGAACCAGCAGAACATAGTAAAGGAGCCAACAGAGAAGAAAGACCCGCCCATTAAAGAGGTAGAGAAAGCTCCCTCCTTTAATCTAGAAAATGAAATATCTAAGTTAAAGGTGTCTATGCCCCTCACAGAGTTGGTGAAGAATAGTGTGTATAAAACTCAGGTGTCCAAAGTCTTGCAAATCGATTCTATCTCTGATACGGTCAACGTAGAAGATGACTACCCTAAACTTATTTTCGTTCCAGCCACAGAAGAATCCAGAGAAAATGAAGTCCCTCCTTTTTACTTGAGTCTTAGAGTACATGAGTTTATCCTGCATAATGCTATGTTGGACTCCAGGGCCTCACATAATTTGATGCCCAAAGCTATCATGGAGAAGCTAGGCCTTGACATCACTCGAAACTATCATGACTTGTATTCCTTTGACTCAAGTAGGGTCCACTGTATTGGTTTAATCAAAGATTTGGTAGTGTCTTTAGATCAGATTCCAGCAAAGAATGTCTTGATGGATGTAGTCATTGCTGATGTCCCACCAAGGTTTGGAATGCTTCTATCTAGGTCTTGGGGTGCAAAAATTAAGGGAACCATACAACTTGACTTCTCCTATGCCACTATCCCTGTATTTGGCTAGTTGAGGAAGTTGTATAGGGAAAAGAAAATGAAGTATATGACTACCAGCAAATACAAGCCTGTAAATCGTCCCATCAATGCTGTCCATACAGACTTAGAGTCTTTTGTCTTGTATTCTGATGGTGGTTTAAATGATGAGAATGTTCAAATGGTACAAGTGGATGAAATACCTGAGATTTCAGAGAATTTCAGAGAGGTCCTCAAAAGGGAAAAGGAAAAATCAGCAAACACTTCTGAAATTTCTACCTGTCAGCAGCAAAGGGACAATGAATAGCCAGAAATTAGCCAAGATAAAGAAGATAAAGAAACAAATTTCCAGCACCTTCAAGAAGAAGAATAAGGTCTGTGGAGTATGAATTTTGATGGAGTTTATGGTAAGGATGGAGTTGGCTTTGGAATATGGATTATAAGTCCTATTTTTCAACCTGAGAAGGTTCCCAGTAATGTTAGAGTTTATGCCTATAAGTTAGCTTTTGATTGCTCTAACAATGAAGAAGAATATGAGGCTTTGATTGCAGGCCTAAATTTTTTGAAGAAGTTGAATGCAAGAAGGATTTCTGTGTATGGTGACTCCGAACTGATAATCAAACAGGTAAAGGGAGAATACCAAGCAAACAATCCAAGATTGAGGGCATACAAAAATTCAATCTTGGACATTTTGAAAACATTCCCAGAATATAATTTGACAACAGTGCCCAGGATGCAGAACATTATTGTTGATTCTCTCACCACTACTGCAAGTAACTTGAAGATTCCAATGAACTCCAGCAATAAGTTTGAGATCTATGTCAAACATAGGCCTGATGTTCCGGACAATTTAAGGTATTGGCAAGTATTTTGGGATGATAATGAGATCAACACATTTTTGCAGGGTGATGGAAAATTCAAAAGTACTCCCATAGAGGGTGAGTATGAGGTTGATGATCAGGAGTTGGAAACAAATCAGATGGACATATTACAGTTAAAGGATAATGTAATTCCTAGAGGTCTCATACCTCTAGAGGAGCTTTTTGATCAGGATGATGTCGCAAAGAAACCAAGCTTGGTGCCCACAGAGAAAGGAGTTGAAGATGTGAATATTGGAACAGCTGATCAGCCCAAGTTTGTCAAATTATCAAAGGCATTATCACCTGTTGTAAAGGAGAAGTATGTTAAATTTCTTTCTGAATTTTCTGATGTATTTGCATGGGATTATTCAGATTTGAAAGTGTATGATAAGAACATAATTCAACATACAATTCCTATCAAGCCGAATCAGAAGCCTTTCGGACAAAAGCTAAGAAGATTCAATCCAAAACTGCTGCCTTCAATTGAAAAGGAGGTAAACAGGTTGTACAAAGCAGGAATCATAGTTCCTATTATATTTTCTGATTGGATTTCGAATTTGGTCCCAGTGCGTAAAAATACTGGAGAAATAAGACTGTGTATTGACTTTCGAAACTTGAATAAGGCATCCTTAAAGGATAATTACCCACTTCTGAAAATGGACCATATTCTGCAGAGAGTAGTTGGAGCATCTAGGATGTCACTGCTTGATGGCTACTTAGGGTATAAACAGATCTTGGTGCATGAGAAGGACCAAGATAAAACTTCCTTCACAACACCCTGGGGAAACTTCCGGTATGCCAAGATGCCCTTTGGATTGAAGAACGTTGGAGCCACTTTCCAGCGTGCAATGGAAATTGCCTTTGCAAATGAAAAAGATGTTTTTCTTGTTGTTTATTTGGATGATCTGACAATGTTTTCAGGTTCAGATGATGAGCATTTTTACCATCTAAAAGTGGTTTTTTAGCGTTGCAGAAAGTTTGGGATTTAACTCAATCCCAAAAAGAGCCTTTTTGCCATGGATGAGGGCAAATTGCTTGAGCACATCATCTATAAAGATGGCATCCGCATAGATCCAGCCAAGGTGGAGGCAATCCAGCTCATAGATCTTCCACGAAACAAGAAAGAGATTCAGGCCTTTAATGGTAAGATGAATTTTTTACGTAGATTTATACCTAATCTGGCTGAGCATTTGAGAGAAATGACCAATATGTTGAAGAAAGACAACATTGTTAAGTGGAGTGAGGAAGCTATCAAATCATTCAATCTGGTAAAGTTAGCTTGGTCTAATGCCCCAGTTCTGATCAGTTCCGATTATACTCAAGATTTTATTATATTTTTGTTTGCATTTGAGCATGCTATGGCTGTTGTTTTAATGCAAAAGAGAGATGAAGTAGAAAATCCAATCGCCTTTTTCAGTAGGACTATTAGAGACACTGCTTTAAGATATAATATCATTGAAAAGCAGGCATTGGCTCTTGTCAAGGCATTGAAAGATTTCAGGGTCTATATTCTACATTCACACACTACAACATATGTCCCTAACGCAGCAGTCAAGGATGTGCTCATGCAAACTGATCCAGAAGGTTGAAGAGGCAAATGGATAGTAGCCATGTTGGAGTACGATCTGGAGATCAAGCCTACTAAGTTGATCAAAGGCCAAGGTTTGGCGAAATTGATGGCTCAATCAAATCTGCGTGCTTTAGATATAAACCTCATTTCAGCAATGTCGGAAGAAGAAGATGAAGGTTTGTTGGTTCCTATTTCAGATATTTTTCTGCAGTCCCCTTGGTATTCAGATATTGTGTATGTTCTTCAGCATTTGTCACCTCCTCCAGGCACGTCTAAGAGTCAAGGTAGATCTTTGAAACTCAAATTTGCAAAGTATTGTATTTTGAAAAATGCTCTATTTTGGAAGGATCCGACAGGCATTTTACTAAATTGCCTGGTTGAAGAAGAAGCTTAGAAGGTAATGCACGATTTCCATAAAGGTGACTATGGTGGTCACTTGTTTTGGAAAACCACAGCAAACAAGATATTTAGAGCCGGGTATTATTGGCCCACATTGTTTTCTGAATTATATAAAACAATGATAAAATGTCATGAATGTCAAATTTTCCAAGGGAAGAAGAAATTGCTTCCACTTCCTTTGAAACCTGTTTCAGTGAACGCGCCCTTTCAGCAGTGGGGGCTTGATTTTATAGGAGAAATTCACCCCGCGTCCTCAGCACAGCATCGATGGATATTGACTGGAACAGACAAATTTACGAAATGGATCGAGGCCATCCCTACCAGGCAAGCAACTGACACGGTAATTATTCAATTCCTGGAATCAAATATTTTATCCCGTTTTGGTTGCCCATGTAAAATTGTGACAGATAATGCAGCCGCGTTCAGATCAAAGAAAATGATCGATTTATGTGATAAATACAATATCATGCTGGGCCATTCAACAACATATTATCCACAAGGTAACGGCCTGGCAGAGTCATCAAACAAGTTGCCGATGAATATAATTAAGAAAATGTTGGAGGCAAACAAAAGAAATTGGCACCGGAAGCTTATCAACGCACTATGGGCAGACAGAGTCAGCAGTAAAAAATCAATAGGCATGTCACCTTTTGAGCTGGTTTACGGTACTGATGCTATCTTTCCTACTTCTCTTACAGTTCCAGTTATGAGATTATTACAAGAAGTTGGCGGTGAAGAGGATGACAACCAGTGAAGGATTAACCAGATGATTCACCTTCAACAAACAAGAGAAGAAGTGTCACAGAAAATGAGTCAGTTGCAGGAAAAGATTAAAAAGATCTATGATAGGAAGACCAAAGCAGAAAAGTTTCAGTTGGATAATGTAGTGTTGAAATGGGATGCAAGAAATGAATACAAAGGGAAGCACGGTAAATTTGACAACCTTTGGAAGGGACCATACAGAATTACAACATATAGGGGTCAGAATGCCTTATTTCTTTCAGAAATGGATGGCCCGGATTGTCCTGGAGGAGCAGTAAATGGTAGGCTATTGAAGCACTACCATTTTTGAAGACATGGACCGGAATCTATTTCATCATCATTGTATATGCCACTTTATTTTTCTCAAAGCAAAGTTCAAGTGCACAGTCATTCAAGTTTGGGGTCCGAGGTGAAGGCTATAAAACTTGGATGATAGGTGTATGGTTTGGTTTTATTTCAGTTTCAGTCTTAGTCTAGAGTCAGAGTCAGTTTGCATTTGTGTCAGTTTTTCGACATTCTTGACTCCATGCCCAATGGATAAGGCTACTTGGTCTATGGTGTTCTTGGCACCTCCAAGGAGCTACCATCCCCATTGAAGTCAATGATAGTGTCAGTCTAGTCATACTGCCATCAGTGATCAAAACTGCTCTTTTGCATTTGCATATTAGGTGTCTCATACCGAATAAATTTCACCATTCCACTAGGTCAAGGATTCATTTGATGGTAGTATTGTTTTATCAGTTTTCCCTCATGAGATACTTGCTGATATTCCTTTCTATGGTCTGTAGTCATTAATCAATTTCGTTCTCAAAATCATGTCAGCAGCTCATAGGATAGGTCTCATTAGTTTCTAGGGTCTCGCCATGGTCAAATTAATGAGTCAAGTATCAATAATATCAGCAAGGTCATGAGGATGTCAATAAGCTCAAAGTCACAGCACGAGGAAGAATCAAAGAGAAATTTTATTTAGTTTGATGTAATTTTCACCTCAAAACCATTTTTTGAGGTGAAAACATGATAGTTTACCTTTATTATCATTCGTTATGTAATTTTATATCATTGTATGTAATAAGTTACAATTCAGACGCTGTCATCTCCACAAAAGTGATGTTCCTGCCTTCAAAGAAGTTTTCCATAGCATATTCAGCACCAGATCATCTTCAAATCATATTCATCAGAAAGATCTCGGAAAGAGCTTTCCAACGGTATACTACACCCTCAAAACTGACTTCTGAATTGAATCTTATGCTTAAGTGAAGTAAAAGCCCTCTATTCCCTAAGTCCCCCCTATTTCCCCATTTTTCCCTTTAAACTTTGTGTTATTAAATTTTAATATTCCTTTATAGATCCTTCCCCCCCCTCCAATTATAATATCGTATTATAAATCTTAAAAAAAAAAATATATGCGATTTTATGACCTAACCACTTCCCCTCCATGCCTTTGGACTTTATAATAAAAACTTCATATTACAAAGTCCCTCCCTTTAAATACTTCCCCGACCATACTCCATAAACTTTATAACAAAGTTATATCATATGTATAACCCCCCCCCGCCGCTGTATAAACCACTTCCGCACTATGCATATAATAAAACTTTATAACGTAAAGTTTAAAGTTTATTGTTATAAATCATAATCGCAATGTTTTAAAAATCGCAAATCCTTTGATTGCACCATTGTAGATCGCAAAGTTCTTTTGTATGCCCCGATGAGCCAATCGCAAATATCTCCGATGCGATCTGCTGATCGCAACTTTCCTCGATCCGATTGCATCGCAAATGTTATATATGTGACCCGATCGCACCCCCGATCTAATCCCTACAATGCGATTGATCGCACCCTCCTCCGATCGCAAGTATTTCCATCGCAACTCCCGTTCGCATCGCAAATTCTATCCTCCCGATGCAATTACCCCCGCTCCCCTCCGATATTGCGATTGCGATTAACCCTTGGGACCCATCGTACGATACTCCGCCCGTTTATAATATAAAGGGTTCTCTCCTTTGTAAACTTGGAATTTGTATTAATTTCATTTTTATAAAGGTTTTCCCCATTCCCCTTTCCCAATCGCATCGAAAATTCTATATATTTCATTCCGCTCCACTCCCAAGCCCGATTTGCGATTGCGATTATACCCCGGTCCCACCATTAAAATCCTCTGCCATTCATCATAAAACCCATTTCGCCTTTGTAAAGGTGAAAATTCCGCCGCTTTGTTTATTACAAAGGATTTATCCCCATCGCATCGCAATATTTGTAATGTACTACCCCGCTCTACCCCCGATTCCAATTGCAATTGCACTATGTTTTAAAATGATATCCCTTTGCCGTTTCATTCCGATTGTGATTACTGTTATATGATATCTCTCCGCTCTTTCTCCAACTCCGATTGCGATTTATATGCGGGTCCCGCCTCCATCTCCCTTCTTTTTTCCCATTTAATATTAATTTTACCCTTCACAAAGCATATAATTTCATTCTGTTCTATTTCTATGGAATTTTATTAAAGGTCAGAGAATAAAGAAATAAAGGAAAGCAAAGGAACAATCCAAGGGCCGAGAGCTTAAAATAAAATGAAGATATCTACAAAAGGAAAAAATAGGGAATCTGTTCATCGGATTGCCTATTTTCGTTTATACAGCCTAACAACAAATCTCCAAAGCAGTCACTGTAATGTTGTCCCTCATTTTCAGGGGCAGATTTTTGTATTTCTTTACTATGATTGTATTTCAGTTCTTTAGCTGTTAGAATAGCTCCCACTTCTGTGGATCTGTGTTCCCACATTTCAAATTATTTATTGTATTGTAAAATAATTTGTAAGTAGGTCTGAGTAGGAGAAAGTAGGGGAATAGTGTGGAAGAACATCTCTGCGCTACATTGTACAGTTTGACAGGAATTAATAAGAGATGCAGCTCTGATTTGTGGGATCCATGTGGTATGAGATTTAGCATTTTTTTTTCTCCTTTGTTTCATATGTGGATTGTTATGTGTTCCATTCATCCATAAACATTTTCCTTTGAATGCTTTCAAGATAGAAAGGTAGAATCCATTTTATATGCTCTGCCTTCGGAAATCATTCATCCTTTGTATTTTTCTTCTGTTTGAAAAGGATCCATTTATTGTGACCTTTTCATCTCCTCACCTATCTTTCCATCCCATCCTTAGAAAATTTTATATGCTAATTATCCTGCCTATCTTGCCCCATGAAATACCCTGTGTCTTGATTTAATTCCCCGTTTCAACTGTCCCTTTATATCCCACACATCCCTGAAAATTTATTCATTCATTCTATTAAACCTTTTCCATCATTTTATCTAGCCTAACATCAGTCCATTTATTGTGGTCCATTGAATATTCTTTTACGGAGAGAGCCCTCTCCTGTCCTTGTAGGGTTAACTACAAGGCTGAGCGTCGTTTAGTTTATTACCCTGTTTTGCCTTTGCAGCCTGAGGTCCAATTCAGGTGCTAACAGACTCTAAAAGCATTGAAATCAATTGATCCTGCACCTCTCTGCCCTTGTTTCAACATTGTAATCGATTGATCCTGCACCTCTTTTCCCTTATTGGTCTCTTTTTGCTTTGTGCCGTGTTTGTGTCGTCATCATTACACCACCAAGGCGTTCATCCTAGAGACTTCTTGGCCTTCATCCTCAGTTTCCGGTAGGAAGACTTACTCCTCCACGTAGGATTCAAGTTAGTCCTCCACCGAGTCTGCACTCTAACTCTTCTTCTGGTCCTTTGGGTTCTCCTCCTCGTTCGGCCTTTGGTTCTCCCCCTGTCACCTTCACCGTGTCTAGTGCAGGACCTAATGCTGGTGGTAACCCCGGCCCTCATGCTGGGAATACCACTAGTGGGACCGCAACAGATACTACCCTGGCTGCGCCCTTACTCCCCTTCATGGCAGGCCTCAGCCTCCCCGATTTCGACCAGTTGATAAACGACCCTATACACCATTATGCTAGTTGGCCTGCTATGCCGATGAAGCTCCCTTCTGACATCCCAAAGTTTGAAGGCCTTGCTGGAGACGATCCTACAAATCATGTTAGATCTTTCCACATGTGGTGTTCATCTAACTCCATTACTGATGACTCTATCCATCTTCAGTTTTTCCAACGTACGCTTACAGGTGAAGCTTCTAAGTGGTATGCTGATCAGGCCTCTTCCTCTCATACCACCTTTGCGACTATTGCCCGAGCTTTCTTGTCTTACTTCCAGCTTCCCCTTCGTTATGACACTGGTATCGAAATTTTGACTTCTTTCCGTAAATCATCTGCGACCCGCCTATCCAATCATGTTCAGGAGTGGCGTAGAAGAAAGAGCCTATGTCAAGCCCCTACCTTCGAAGACTATGTCTATATGGACTAGTTCCTTATATCTGTCTTGCATCCTATAGGGAAAGTTGTCGCATAGCATTTTCCTCAAACTGAAGAAGCCGCTCTCCAAATGACATTAAAATATGACCTGATCTACACTTTGTCGAGTTATGTTTATACTGTTCTACATGATCTTCCCAAACCCGATGGTGCCAACGCACCAGGGGCATCTCATTCCATCGATGGTATCATTGGAGCTCTCTCTAATCCATACGATCAGCCTCCCATGGGCTATGGTTTTCTTTGGGGGGGCCAGCACCTCCTACACTTTTCCCCCTCCTGGTAGCACGTATCCAGGATATGGAATGCCTTCTCTTTTTTCCCAACCTCCTATTTACTACACTGTTACCCAACCTCCTTATTATCTGTATCCACATCCTGGTGCTCCAGCTCCTCCAGCATTAGCACCTCTGCCTCCCTTTCCTTCTCAACCCCCGCAATAGCAACCACTGCCCCCTCAGGTGTAGGTGTATGCACAAGAGGGCACTGAAGGACAAGTGGCAACTCAACCTCTTCCATCTGGTACCTCTGATTACCAGATTCAAATGATGAACTCTGCTCAACCTCTAACCATAGACATCAATCTTCAGACTCGGTCCCGTCAGTACAACAAGCCTCCCGCCACGTCTATCCCCGAGCCGCCTCCTTCGATCTCACAGAGCCTCTTTTGACACTTAATGGTCCCTTGCAGATCCCTCATCCTAAGGTAGAGGTTCATACCAAGATCCCTAAAGGACCACTATGCCGAAATGTTGCTTCTGGAAAAGTTGCCCATTCGTATAGCATAGTAGAGGATTTGGCGCAATCTCCTACTACCATTTCAACGCTGGAACTTCTCCAGTTGTGCCCTTCACAATAAAAAGCTCTGCTATATTCCATGGGGACTATAGATCCTTTCGATGATCGATTGATTGTCTTTGATGTTGACCGGTCAGAACATTCTCCTCTCCCTACTTCCATCACCTTCCAAATCCTAGTCAAAATCCGGAACGATCACGTTTTCCGGTGTATCATTGATGAGGGGGCATCCATCTGTGTGATGTATGATTTAGTTTGTAAGCAAATGAGAACACCTGATTTGGCTCCATCCACAATCTCTCTCCAAGCATGGCATGGCCACGCCTCCTAACTCATTGGCTTATTCAGCAATTGTCCTATTACTCTTGCAGGCAAGACTATTTTCATTGACGTAGAAGTCATAGATTCCCCCTTAGATTACAACATTCTATTGGGTCATAGATACACCTGTGTGATGTATGCTATCCCATCTATGGTTCACTGCAAGATTTCCTTCCATCATAACGGAAATATAGTTACCATTGAACAACTGGCATATTACGAACCAAAGTCTCAGACCTCCCCTGAGTCCGTCATCTCTTCAGTGGCCAATAAGTAAACCATCGATCCTTTAACCAGTGTCTCACCCGGAGTCTACAAAGATTCGTCATTTCTTGGTACATTCCCTGGTCTTCCTCCTCCTATCTCTGATCCCAGCTCATCGAATGTTTGCATGATGCAATCGGCTCGGGTTGCCCTCAAGCTGTAATGCCCCTACTTAGCCTTAGCTAAGAGGAGACATTAAATTTTGATTTATTTTATGCTTTATGAATAAATGAATAAAGGAGGACATGTAAAACTACTAATAAATCTATGCCCATGTGAACAAAGACAAATCTGGGCTATGTAAATAATCACTTGTAGGTGTGAAAGAGGATTGAGCCAAAGATTGGGTCCACCTTGACCAAATCAACTGCACTGTCTAGGTTCAATGCATCACCAAGAGGGAATGTGCAGTTCTAGAATGGAGCTTCTAATGTGAAAAGGACCAAATCATCAAAGTGGTTTAGGGCTTTCAAAGGCTATCTCATGTTATAAAAAGGAGGAGGAGACACATGAAGAGGTTGTTGATGAATTATATTTTTGGAGTATTTGTCTGCTTAGACAAATACCATTCTCTGCTGTTTAGTGGAATATTGTGATTGGAATTCCTGTTTAGGGATTTCATCTCTTCCCTTGAGGATCATTGGAGGAGTTCTTTGTGGAAGTTGGCCACTATCTGGTCTGAGACCAAGCTATATCTTTCATGAGCAGCGCTGGCCCATTGAGGGTTTTGCAGCTGCTTTCTTTTGTAGCAAGTGGCATTGTAGATCTGCTTAGATCTAGTTGATTTTGAGAAGCTTTCTCTATTGGAGAGTGTTCTTCAGACTCCAAGGAGTTAGCTGATATATATTTTATATCAGATCTATACTTTTAATTCCATTTACTCAGTCTCCTACACACTCTGCGCAGTTTCTGCTCTATAATGCATTATTTTGTGAGAGGGCTTTGTTATTTCAATTTTCTATCAGTTTGGAGGATATCTCTTGGTGTTAGGCTTGCCTTCCCTTGGTGATACATGGATTGGGTTGTTGATCCATGTCTCTATAGATCTGGTCTATTTCAGTAATAAAATTTATCTTCAGAAATTTTTGGGTTTTCTACAACACAGTATATTGTAATTCAGATCTACAGCTTAATATGCAGTATTTTGATGTAATTCCAATTGGATCTTGTTCTAAAAGTATTGTAGCTTCCATATATATATTAGATCTGATGTTTCATCCATATATATTTCCTATATCTGTAATGTAATGTGAAACAGCTGAACCACCTGGAAAATAACGTTGTCTATGTATTTCTGCAGTTTATTTCTAGTTGCAGCTCTTATTTCTGAAGGGATCTTGCCCTAGTTCTTCTTGTAATCAGTTGTAAAGGCAATGGAATATTTTGTAAATATGATTTAGTGATATAATACTGAAGTATCAGATCTTTGGATGACCTCCTCTGAGCTTCTGTCAGATCTGCACAATTCTAGTAGCTGGGGTTTTCATTTTGCAACAGTCTCTCTCTTTGGCTAATTTCTAGCTAGTCTTGTTTCCGAGAGATCTGTTTAACATGATTAAACTTATTTTTTTATGAGTAAATTGAATATAAATTTCACATACAGCTTGCATGAGGGGATCCCAACCCTGATCTGCTTTTCATTGCTCAGATTTACTTATACAACATTTTCATTGAAGGCCTTGTTGAGATTCCTGAATTGGGATTATTCCAAGTTCTATAGGAAGAGTCTATAGTTGGCTAGGTAGCCTCTGGTTCTCACCCCCTTTTCAAAGGTGACATAACTATTAAATGCCTTTGTAGTCCATCTCTGACATAAAATCTTGAGAATCTCCCAAAAGGGACATTACAGTGGTATCAGAGCTCCACTCTTGGCACAACCTGTGCTAGCTTTGGAGCCTTAGTCATGCTGCATTCTGAACATGAAGATCCTCTTTCTGAGAGGGAGAGGAGATACCAGAATAGAATTCATAAAAATTATGACTATACTACTGTTGACCTTGACAAGGTTCAAGACAAGGGGAAAGGCCCTGAGTTGAATAATAAAGATAAGGAGGCAGAAGAGTTTGCAAAAACTCTCTTGGAAACTCTGCAAGATCTATCCAAGTAAATAAAGGAGATGAGGATAGAAATAATGAGGGAGTCCCTTGGAAGACTCCATCAAGGAGAAAGTTCAGAAATGTCTCAGTTTGGGACTGGTCCACCAGTGAGCTTGCCACAAGCTCCACAAATCTCACAACGCTCTACAATGCCTACCTTCTTGGCTATAGAGAATGAAGGGCTTCAAGAGTCAACCTATTTGGAAGGTTATTTTGTAGAATATGATTCACAAAGCCAAAGGTTCAAGGATAACTTTAGATTTCAAGATTTCTGCCATCTAAAGGATCGGAGGAGACCATTGCAGCAGTACAAATATGGAGGTTTCCTTCATGGGAGGCACCACACCATGGGCAAGTTCTTCTTACCTAAGTTTGATGGATCACCCACTTTTTCAGCTAAAGCATGGGTGGAAAATTTGGACATCTACTTCCAGCTGAATAAAGTGCCTGAAGTAGAAGCCATTAAGATTTTTGCGCTGCATTTTGATGGAGAAGCCCACAACTAGTGGTTTCATGGACATTCTACATTGGGGCACAACAATGTGTCCACTTATGCGGAGTTCACTAGGAGACTAGTGGAAATATTTGATCGGAAGGATCCAAAGGCCCCTTTCATAAGCTTGGCCAAGCTTAAACAAACAAGAGATGTTGAAGCCTATATTTTGGATTTTTTGAGGCTGTATGTTATGGTTCCTGATCTTTCAGTTGCAAGGAGAGTCTATATGTTCATAGATGGCTTGGAGGAACCTTTGCATGGGTTGGTCAAGTATACCAAACCCACTACACTACATGATGCCATTAAAAGAACAAGAGATCTCCAAGATGCCTTGCCAAGAGCAAAGGCAACCCTTCCTAGCAAAGCCACTCACTCTTTTAAAGGGAAGGAAGGGAAAGATGCTCCACCCAAGGAGAGCTCACAGAAAAAGCTTCTTGAAAATGATCTATGGAGGGAGTTGAGAAAGAAGAAATTATGTTTTACTTGTCAAGAATCATGGGTGATGGGACATAGATGTGCTGCTGGGAGAGCACATTATATTGAAGTCTTCTTTGATTGTGAGGAGGAGGAAGGCAATGATGGACCTAGGAGAGGTCACAACGGTGGTGATGATGAGGAGGAGGATCCATCATCATCCCGGGAAGAATAAGGAGCATTTCCTCCAACCAATGGGACTCTTGTGTTTTTTAGGGGAGTGCCCAAATATTTGACTCTTAGAGTGAAGGGTTCAGTTATGGACCAAAGAGTATCTATTCTTATTGATAGTGGGGCAACCCACAATTTTATTGATGCTCACTTTGTGTAGAGGAGAGGGATCCCTACTGATTCTTTTGATGGGTTCTCTGTTTTGGTTCCAGGGGACAGAACTATGCAGTGCATGCAGTAAGTTCCCTCACTTTATGTGACTATGGGGACCTACACTTTGAGGGACCACTTATTTGTGGTAGACATACCAGACACCAACATCATCTTGGGTGTCCAGTGGTTGATTACTTTGGGAAAAGTCACCACTGATTGGAGGGCCTTGCAGATGGAGTGGGTGGATTTGAAGAGTGGGAAGCAACAAGTTATTCAAGGCATGCACACCTACCCTTCACTTGATGTCTCTACCCACACAACCAAGATGGATTTGTGTAGTGAGGGAAAGGATATCATGGTTCCTTCTCTCATGTTCATGAGATTTCTGCAAGGGACATTCCTACATCATGGCAAGCCTCTTGGGATGCCATTAGATTCTGTGGAGAAAGCTTCACCAAGTGCTGAAACAATGGAAGAAAGAGTCAGTACGCTGTGGGAGGAAGAAAAGGGGAGGATCAACCTTCCTACACAAAATTTTGGCATGCATAATGCCAAAGGAACAAGCAGCAATAAGGCAAGCACCACCATAGATACATCTACAGCGCTGTCCTTGTTAGGAAGTGTAGATCCATATTGGAAGTCTCAGCTCCTTGTAGAGTACTCCAAATATCTGCACACCAGGATGATTTTAGATGGCATAAAGCAAGGAGGAGGCTATATGGTACATGAAGGGGTCATCTATCATCTTGGAAAAGTATTCTTGTCTCAAGCCTCAAAGCTTAAGCAAGAAATACTACAAAGGGAACACAAGGAGTTCCTTTCTAGTTACATGCAATCAACAAAAATCTACTCCCTAGTCTTGAAGAGTTTTGATTGGGAGGGTATGGAGGAGGAGCTACATCAGAATTATGATTAGAAGGAACCAAATTAGCACTTACAAGAGTGCAATAGCTATGTGGAGATGGGGCAGACCAAGGATCCTATGTAGGATATATTTCAGCCATCTCTTTCTTCTCTCAAAAGAGGGGAAAAGCCCATGCCTAACTCTATGAGTATGGGAGGTTTGTACGGTAAGAAATCTGATCTTGTAGAGCAAGTTTATTTTTCTGATTTGGCACACTCTCTTACCATATGTATGTAGGCCATGGCTCCTACAAGGAGCAGTATTACATGCATATCTCATGGCAAAGATGGGGGCAATGAAAACTCCAAAGCTGGCCACTCCCTTGAGGTGCAAAGGGAGATTGATTTTCATCATGGGTGCTTTCCAAAGGCACCTAATGAGAGTTTCACTTTCAGCCATGTCAAAGTGGCTTATGCAGCAAATATGTGGTGGGAGTACCACCTATCACATTCAAATCTACTCAGAACAAGGAGTGTATTGCGCTGGTACCTTATGTGGGATTGTGACCCACCTCCTCATGTGCAAATTTCAGTTTTCTTTTATGTGATTTTGCTACCATACATAGATGACATATTGGTTTTGTTTATGGGTATGTATGGGCAAAGAGTCAGTAGTGTACATGTACCACATGGGATGGAACTATATCCAATACTTCATGATACATGTTTCAGTTGTGACATTGGTTCACCCATGCATATTTCCATTGAGTTTTACACACCTGAAGGGGCAGACTATGAACCTATCATGCTAGCATTAGAGGAGTAGTTTTTGATGTATTGCCTTGGTGAACACTTGCTTCATGATGAGAGCTTTATTATTGATGGTGTCATCAATGGAGAAGGAGAAGAGACACAACTCTTACCCTACCAGTTGCTTGAGGACAAGCAACATTTTGAGGGGGAGGACTGTAATGCCCCTACTTAGCCTTAGCTAAGAGGAGACATTATATTTTGATTTATTTTATGCTTTATGAATAAATGAATAAAGGAGGACATGTAAAAATCCTAATAAATAAATGCCCATGTGAACAAAGATAAATATGGGTTATGTAAATAATCACTTGCATGTGTGAAAGAGGATTGAGCCAAAGATTGGGTCCACCTTGACCAAATCAACTGCGCTGTCTAAGTTCAATGCATCACCTAGAGGGACTGCACAGTTCTAGAAGGGATCTTCTAATGTGAAAAGGACCAACTCATCCAAGTGGTTTAGGGTTTACAAAGGCTATCTCATGTTATAAAAAGGAGGAGAAGACACATGAAGAGGTTGTTGATGAATTATATTTCTGGAGTATTTGTCTGCTTAGACAAATACCATTCTTTGATGTTTAGTGGAGGATTGTGACTGGAATTCCTGTTTAGGGATTTCATCTCTTCCCTTGAGGATCATTGGAGGAGTTATTTTCTGAAGTTGTCCACTATCTAGTTTGAGACCAAACTCTATCTTTCATGAGCAGCGCTGGCCCATTGAGGGTTTTGCAGCTGCTATCTTTTGTAGCAAGTGGCAATGTAGATCTGTTTAGATCTAGTTGATTTTGAGAGGATTTCTCTATTGGAGAGTTTTCTTCAGCCTCCAAGGAGTTAGTTGATCTATATTTGATATCAGATCTATACTTTCCATTCCATGTACTTAGTGTCCTACACCCTCTGTTCAGTTTCTGCTCTATACTGCATTATTTTGTGAGAGGGCTTTGTTATTTTAGTTTGCTATCAGTTTGGAGGAGATCTCTTGGTGTTAGGCTTGCCTTCCTTTGGTGATCCGTGGATTGGGTTGTTGATCCATGTCTCTATAGATCTGATATATTTCAGTAATAAAAGTTATCTTCAGAAATTTTTGGGTTTTCTGTAGCACATTATATTTTAATTCAGATCTACAGCTTAATATGCAGTATTTTTATGTAATTCCAATTGGATCTTGTTCTCAAAGTTGCAGTTTATTTCTAGTTACAGCTCTTATTTCTGAAGGGATCTTGCCCTAGTTCTTCTTGTAATCAGTTGTAAAGGCAATGGACTCATTTGTAAATCTGATTTACTGATATGATACTAAAGTATAAGATATTTGGTTGACCTCCTCTGAGCTTCAGTCAAATCTGCACAATTCTAGTAGTTGGGGTTTTCATTTTGCAGCAGTCTCTCTCTTTGGCTGATTTCTAGCTAGTCATGTTTCCGGGAGATCTGTTTAACATTCTTAAAATTATTTGTTTCTACTGAAATTTCGTATACATGTCACATACAGCTTGCATGAGGGGATCCCAACCTTGATTTATGTTTTCATTTCTCATATTTACTTATACAACGTTTTCATTGAAGGCCTTGTTGAGATTCTTGAATTGGGATTATTCCAAGTTCTATAGGCAGAGTCTACAGTTGGCCAGGTAGCCTCTAGTTCTCACCCCATTTTCAGAGGTGACATAACCAATAAATTCATTTTTAGTCCATCTCTGACATAGAATCTTGAGAATTCCCAAAAAGGGACATTACACAAGCAGCTCACCTCGGCTAGTCATTAGCCTCCTCGCCCTCCGCAGCCTACTCCTAGCCCTTCGATTTAGCCTTCTGGACCTCCTCCTCTTGGCCCTTCAACTGGTATCAATGAGCCTCTTTACCCTCTTGGAACAGTTCCTCCAGGCCTTAACCATTTAGGAGCCATCCCGCTTGGCCATTACCCCTCGAATCAGATACCGTTCCTAGCTCCACCCCCAGGAGTGTACACGGTACCTGTCATGGCCACCCTATCTCTTCCTAACTTGACCCTTGGGATTCCCGTCTGGTACCTTGATCCTCCAGCCACTACCCTGCCTGGTCAACCCAAACCTTATCTTGATTTTACCCCGGTTCAACTGATCCCCATGACTTCTCCCACGGCCCCAGTGCCTCAGCCACCTTAACAAGAACCACCTCCTGTTGCGACTGCTTCGGGTAAGAAGGGCAAAGATCGCAAGGAGGCAACCAAATACAAGGCTTCTCTGACAAACCCTGCCCCTTCTCAGCCTGCAAAGTGCATCATTCAGTGTGCTTTGTGTGATGTTTTCGGTCATGCCACCCATACTTGTCTGGAGTTGCCTCATCTCAAGCCCATGGTTAATTTCACGTTCCATGAGTCTATGGTACTGGAAACCTCTGTTCCACACTTGAATATAGCCAGGAACCCCAAGAATATTCACAAAAACTACCCCTATGCTTTTTGTTATTTCCATGGCCATTATACCCACCTCTGTCCCCGCCTCGAGGACTTCCGCACCTCTCTAGTGACAATTCACCAATTCGAGGCCAAGCGCAATGAGTCTACCGCTCCCTTATTTGTGCATTTTGCTTCGGCAAAACCAGAGGACATGAATACTCCCATTGACATTCCCCCTCTTGATGTCGAGATGATGGAGCCTTCGTCCACCATTTTCTACCTATCGTCATCCATAAGACCCTTGGTGGAAGTCCCCTTGGAGACTTCCCCTAATGTTTCGCATGAGCTCCCTTCAATGATCACCCTGGGCTCAACATCGGTAGATCCTTTATCTGCTTACTCTTCTGCATCCTCCATTCCCTTTCTCAAACTGCATAAACATAACAAAAACAAATGGAGCACCACATCATTAAAATGTATTTAGATTCCCCCTTTTCTAAATACATTTTGGCATGTCCACAACATGCTTGTCGGCATCTATGCCCCTCAACCATAAAAATCCCATATCTCTGCCAAAAACAACACTAAAACCCCCTTTCTCTGATAGGTCACACTTTTCAGGTCATTCCCTGGGACAGGTCACAGTTTTCTGCCTAGTACCTGCTACCTAGGTCTAGAACATACCCCAAAAAATGCGACCTGGCCTGTTCATGAGCTCTCGGTACCTAAACTGAACTTTCAATCCAATGAAATGAAAGAGTAGGATTAGGCCTCTTACCTGCAACTGATGGATCTCAATTCCAATGGTCGATTTTTCTGCTACAATCACTGCAAGATTTAGGGCCTTCTCTCCTCACTACATTCACCATAGCTCCACCTACGAATGAGTGAATTGGGAGGGAAAATGCCTTATTAAAAGAAAACCCTTGATTTTTCTTTTGCTTGTTGCGGCTAAACCATAGCTTAGTTTGATGAACTTTCTATACCGTTGGAAAGCTCTCACTGAGCCCTCAAATGGGTATCTGTTAGTTTTCAGTGATTTGATACTGCACCATGACACATTTTTTCCAAGAAGCATCACTTTGTTGGGAAAAATACTGAGAGGGGGGGGGTGAATCAGTATTTACTGCATATTCAAAACTTTTTACTTTTTCACTCTCTAAAACCCATATGCTACTTTCCTTTAGTAAACTCACGTATATACGCGGATATCCTTCATACAACTCGCGTATTAGAAGAGATCTAAATATGCAGATATTTATTAGCTTAGTTCTTTACAATATTCATTCATCTGAAGTTAAGTTAACAGTAAACATGTGTAGTAACAACAGAATAACCATCACATAAAGCATCACACATGAACACCAGGATTTTTAGGTGGAAACCCAAGTCGGGAGAATACCACCGCTGCAGTTGCACAGCCTTCAATATTTTATTATAGAGAAAACATCTTACAACATATGTGCTGGTGCAGACTCCTACCAGCATGCAGGCACCCACTTGTGCTCGTTTACCAGCCTCTCCTGGAAGGGAGCTCCAACCCCCGAATTGCCACTCGCCCTCTCCCGGAAGGGAGCTACGACCCCCTGATCTCGTTTACCAGCCTCTCCTGGAAGGGAGCTACAACCCCCTGACTGAAGGCTACAACCCTCAGCACCTCTATGGACCACGTTTCATCAATTTTCACACTAGATCCAAAGCTTCCTTTAAGACACCACTTGCAGGCCACGTTTCATGAAATTTTCATACTGGACCCTTCCATACTTTTAAGCACAGTCAACCAAGAGACAGATACATATAACTCACTGACAGATATCAGTAAACCAACAGAACAGATCAGACATTTCTTACCACAGACTTCAGCAAACCCTAGTTTGCATACACGCTTTCCTTTCACTGATGTCGCGTATATACGCGCTTCCGTTCACATAAACCAGCGTATACTTCTGTACATATTATAGATCTAATTTCATTGCGCATACGCGCTTTCTCTTCAGCGAAGCCGCGTATATACGCGCTTCCTCTGCGTCGAACTAGCGTATAGTTCTTCAACCATTATAGAGCAGCATACTTCTTCAGATCAGATATTCAACATTTACCCTTATTTCTTGTATTTCGATGTTCGCCTCATCTCAAATCTAAGCCTTCCATAAACAGATCTAGCAGATACAAATACATTCCAGATCTAGATATTCCGCTTTATCATTTCTTCATAGGTGCATCATAGATTCAGATCTATTATCAAACCTTTACCCTTTCCATACAGATATACTTCACAGAGAAGTATTCATTCAAGCTCAGACATCTTTCACCCACACTCATGATTTGCACAATGAATTTCTTCTCCTTATATAGGTTTACCCTTTTTTCAATACCATGAGCCAAAACTTATGACATTCGATGGTATTCCAGGATCTGGCCATTACCTAATCATTACCCAATACAATGGGTCAATACCATGGTGGTTAACAATTTCGGTTTTTCACTTTATGAGCGCTTTTGCCCATACGCGACTTGGCACATTGTTTCCCGCGTGCATACGCGACTTCCCCTAGGCAAATCCGCGTATGCCTAGAGACATACTCTTTTCATCATAGATCTAGCACATACTGAATTCCTTTCTTCATTGCATTCTGTACACACTGTAGATACATCATATTTAGTTCATCAAGAAATATTCTATCAAGCACAACTTTATCAAGTAAGTTGCCATCATCTTCATTAAGTGGGTTGCCATTCAAGGACAACACTCAGCATCATATTGCTAGCAAACATCATTTCATATCAGATTTACATCATTTACCAAGTCCAACAGGTCAAGAATAACTTCATCAAGTGGATTGCCATCAAGGACAACACATGTCAACAATCTCTTCTCTTCATCTTCATTCAGTGGGTTGCCATCAAGGACAACATTCTGCATCATATTGCCAAAAATATCCCCCTTTGGACTTGATGGCAACCATGATGGTGTTTGGTTACCACAACAGATAGGTACATTAGGAAAACAATGACACCATGTCACATTCTCCATTTTTGACACCATTCTTTCTCTTCATTCAGACACCATGTCACTCTCCCCCTTTGACATCAAGGACAAAGGGCGGATCAAAACCAACATACTCTCCCCCTGTTCTCCTCATGTGGAAGAAGCGTTCTGCAGATCTGATGTATACTGAAGTGACCAAGCTCCCCCTGAGTTCATGTTGAATCTTCAAAAATATTTTTCAATGAAGTACATGACTCTATGAACTTCCTATCACCAAAGACTCATACTTACATCAAATATCCAACCAAGTGGATTTACATATGAGACTTAACTACCCAACCAAGTGGGTTTACAAAATTGACTCAGCTACCCAACCAAGTGGGTTTACAAAATTTGACTCAGCTACCCAACCAAGTGGGTTTACAAATTTATCAAGTCCTTACATGACTGAATATTACAATGACCTTTTCATCAAACTACAAATATAACTTTAAGACCAACACCAGAAAGTCCTCAAGAAAGAGAACATATTTCAGAACCATCATAATGCCAACAATGCATTATACTCAGCAAAGCTAATGCTCCCCCTGAAATGTGCTTCCGAACAACCTTTTCATATGACTAAGGCTCCCCCTTAGTTTGTGCATCCTGAACACTTTTACCAACAAATCGTCAAGGCATTTTTATCAAGACATTAGAAATAGAATTATGAGAACTGGAACACCACCAGAGATACCAAAAAGTATCAGAGATACCAAACAGCACTGCAGCTGTGCTGAAGAGAGCTGACTCCAAACAGAAAAAGTCAGCAATCAGACATACGCGGTTTTCTGTGCATGAACTTGCGTATATACGCGACTGTGTTTTAGGAAACCCGCGTATCCAATACCATCTTCTAAATTTATGCAGATTTGTTCTTTTGACTGGCAGAGAACACTCCCAGCTTCTGTCTTAGATACTCGAACGCTTCCCTGGGCAGAGGTTTGGTAAAGATATCAGCAACTTGTTCTTTGGAGGGAACATACTCCAACTTCACCTTTTTCTCAAGCACTTGTTCACATAAGAAGTGATACTTGATGGGAATGTGCTTGGTCTTCGAATGCATAACAGGATTCTTTGAAATACTGATGGCACTTGTATTGTCACACTTAATGGGGACAGGAGGTGTACATTTGATTTGAAAATCTTGTAAGGTTTGCATGATCCAAAGAAGTTGAGTGCAACAAGATGCGGCAGCCACATATTCTGCTTCTGCTGTAGATAAGGCAATAGAATTTTGCTTCTTGCTGAACCAAGATACTAACCGGGGTCCCATATATAATGCACCACCACTAGTGCTTTTCCGATCATCAACACTTCCAGCCCAATCTGCATCAGTGTAAGCATGAAGAGTAAGATCAGCATTCTTTGGATACCATAGACCAAAGTCTTGAGTTCCTTGTAGATATTTGAAAATTCTTTTAACAGCCTGAAGGTGAGACTCTTTTGGATTAGCTTGGAATCGTCCAACAATCCCAACTGCATGCATAATGTCTAGTCTAGTCCCAGTGAGATAAAGTAGACTTCTTATCATTGATCTGTATTCAGGTTGATTCACCGTGGGAGAATCATCATGAGAACTGAGATTGCATCTGGTTATCATTGGTGTACTTACAGGTTTGCATTCTTCCATGCAATATTTCTTCAGAATTTGCTTAAGATATTTTTTTTGTGATAGGAATATACCATCTGTAGTTTGATGCACTTGTAAGCCAAGAAAGAATGTTAGTTCCCCAAGTAAGGACATTTCAAATTCTTGCTGCATGACAGAAGCAAATTTTTGACTCATAGATTCTTCGTTACTCCCAAAAATGATATCATCAACATATACAACCACAATCAATAGTTTATCATTTTCAATTTTTGTCTATAAGTTGCTATCAGCAGACCCCTTTGAAAATCCTTGTTGATGAAGATATTTGTCAAGACGATAATACCATGCCCTTGGAGCTTGTTTGAGACCATATAGAGCCTTTTTAAGTCTACAAACAAGATTTTCATCATTCCCAAAATGAATCCTTCCGGTTGTTCTATATATACTTCTTCTTCTAGATCACCATTAAGAAAAGCAGATTTAACATCCATTTGATAAACTTTGATTTGTTGATAACTTGAAAAAGCAAGAAACATTCTTATAGCTTCAAGTCTAGATACAGGAGCAAAAGTTTCTTCAAAGTCTATACCTTCTTGTTGAGTATACCCTTTGCAAACCAGTCTAGCTTTGTTTCTTACAACATCCCCATTCTCATTTAATTTGTTCTTGAAAATCCATTTAGTTCCAATGACATTTTTATCATGTGGTCTTGGTACTAATTCCCAAGTGTCATTCTTTTCAATTTGATCGAGCTCTTCATCCATGGCTTGCTTCCAAAATTCATCTTTGCTAGCTTGATTGACATTGTGTGGTTCAATTGTGGATAGAAGTGCTAGATGACTGGAAGATCCCACCAGAGTTCTCCTCATTCGTACACCCGATTCCTTGTCTCCCAAAATTTGAGATTCGGGATGATTCTTTTGAACATATCTGGATGGAGCTTTTTCAGATAGATCATTTTCAGGTTCTTCATTGGATCCACTGTTTATATCATTTCTATTTGATGTAGAAGGCCATAAGTCACCATCATCTTCTTTTTTTGTTTGTTTTTCTTCTTTAGGAGCTGCAGGAGACTCATCAATAACAACATCAATACATTCAACAATCTTTCGAAGCCTTTTATTGTAACATGTGTATGCTTTGCTTGAAGATGAGTAACCAAGAAATATCCCTTCATCTGATCTAGGTTAAAACTTGCCAAGCTTTTCATAATTATTTTTGATAAAGCATTTACTTCCAAAAACTCTAAAATGCTTCACAGTGGGAGAATTACCATACCAGAGTTCGTATGGAGTTTTGTCACTATTTACCCGAACATGAGCCTTGTTGAGAATGTTAGCTGCTGTATGTGCTGCTTCACTCCAGAACATGTCAGGAGTTCCAGAATCAGCAAGCATAGCTCTAGCCATTTGAACAATTGTTTTATTCATTCTTTCTGCTACGCCATTTTGTTGCGGAGTGCCTGCTACAGAGAACTGTCTTTTTATGCCATGTTGTTCACAAAATTCAAAGAATTCATTTGATATATATTCTCCTCCTCGATCAGATCTAAGACACTTGATTTTTAGATCTAATTCATTTTCTACCAATGCTTTGAAGCTCTGAAATTTTTCAAAAGCTTCATCTTTATGTTTAATGAACCCGATCCAACACATTTTAGAGTAGTCATCAATAAATAAGATATAGTATTCTTCCCCACGTAGTGACTTTTTCCTCATAGGACCACATATGTCAGTATGAATGAGTTCAAGAGGCTTACTTGATGATCCTTCTTTGGCATTAAATCGTACTCTGGTCTGCTTACCGAATTGACAAGATTTGCATATGATACTTTCTGGTAGATTAACATTAGGAAGATCACGAACAGCTTGAAATCTGCTTGCTTTGTTGATTTGAGAGAAGCTCAGATGCCCCAGCCTTCTATGCCATAGCCAATTTTCTGAAGACTTGCTTAAGTAACATTGATCTATGTCGTTCAGTACATACAGGTTGCTTGGATTTCTTTTTCCTTTTATAATGATTTTACCTGTATCAAGATCACGAACCACACATTCTTTTGAACTAAAGACCACTTCTGTTCCTTGATCACACATTTGACTTACACTTAACATATTATGCCTTAATCCATCCACATACATGACATTATCAGCCTTCACATTTTCTTTTAGAAACACAGACCCTTTTCCTTTAATTACAGCAGGAGAATCATTTCCAAAAGTTACTTTCTTTTCTTTTTCTAGAGCATTATATGTAAGGAGTTTGATTTTGTCACCTGTCATGTGTCTTGAGCATCCACTATCAATGTACCATTGATTTTCTTCACCTTCTGCAAATAATGCTATCCCACAATTTTCAACCTGTAATTCCTTCTTTTTCCATACCTTGGAACTTGAGGGAAAGTGCTGTTTTGGCTGGACTTTGCTCCTGTATTCAGATTCTTCATGGCCAAAGTTATTGCAATAAGCACATTCAACTTCATTTTGAAGAGGAGAAAAGTTGTTATAGGTATTCTTCTTTGGTTTAGTATCCAACCTTTTCTTTCTCGCTTCTCTTGTCATGATGGTTTTGTAGGCAACACATTGAGCAGCTTTGTGGCCAAAATTGTGACATGTAAAACATTGTCCATTGAAATAGACATTTTTGTAATCGCGAAATCTTCTATGTGGATTTACCTGCTGGTTGGAGCTCCTTTGAAAGTTATTCCTGTCAGTTTTCTTTGAAGTGCGATGATCCTGCTTTACCTGTAAAGAATCCTTGCTTCCTTGTTGAGAGGCAGAATAATGTAAACCAGTAGTTACTGCCTTTATATAGTTTGGTGCTGAAGCCTGAGAGGATTCTCCAATGCATCCAAGACCTGTTTTTATGAGAGGAGAACATTGAGCATTGATAATTTCATCTAAGGTTTCTGAACTTTTAGCAAATCTAATATTGCGAGTTTTTTCTTTCTCATTATCTTTCCTTAGACTTACTACTTCACACTCCAATTCCTCAATGCGTTTTTTCATTGATTCAAGCTGATTTTCAATAGTCTCTATGATTATGTTCTTTTCTTCTAGGATTACTTTGAGTTGATTGTTTTCTTCAAGAAAATCATTGTCTTCCAGAGCATCCACAAAAGTATCCTTTTCTTCTCTAGATTCTTTTGCCATAAGCAGTTTAATATCATGGTCAGAATCTTCTTCATCTTCACTAGACACTTCATCATCATCTTCATTTGCATAATAACTCTTCCTCTTTTCAAATTGTTTCCCTTTACCACGTTTTTCTCTATAGGGACATTTAGCAGCATAGTGACCAACTTTTCCACACTCAAAACATTTGAAGGGAAGCTTACCTTTGAATCTTCCAGTACCTAGTTGGAGTTTTCTCACGAAATTTGCTTCTTCTTCTTCGGATATATAGCTGGATTCTTTGACAACTTCCTTTTCTTTTCCTTTTGCAGACGCCTTAAAAGAAGCTTCTTTGATTTGAGAAGGACCTCCTTGTCTCATTTCAAAAGCAGTCAGAATACCATGCAATTGAACAATAGTAAGAGTTTGCAGATCTTGCCTTTCTTCAATAGTTGAAACTTTAGAGTCAAATTTTGAAGTCAAGGATCTTAAGACTTTTTCCACCAGAGTAGTATCGGTTATGGTTTCACCCAAATTTCTCATCCGATTTACAATATCATCTAGGCGAAGAAAGAAACTGGCAACACTTTCATCACTATGCATCTTCAAATTTTCATATTCGATTCTAAGAGTTTGGAGTTTTGCACTTTTTACCTTTGTATCTCCTTCATAGCTCAGAATGATTTTGTCCCATATTTCTTTTGCTAAATGTAGCTGCATCACTTTAGCAAATTCTGATTTAGACATGCTTCCTAACAAGACATTCAATGCTTTGGCATTGATTTCATACTTCTTCCTTTCTGCTGCATCGGTAGGAATACTTGCTGGGTATTGATAACCTTCTTCCACGATTGCCCATACATCTGCACCAAGACTTTGCAAATATGCTTTTGTTCGTACCTTCTAGAATATCAGATTGCTTCCATTGAATAGAGGTGGCTTTATAGACATTACTCCTTCTTGACTTCCCATTGCGACGGATCTCCTTTAAGCGATCAAGCTTCTGCACAAGGACCTGCTCTGATACCAATTGTTGGGAAAAATACTGAGAGGGGGGGGTGAATCAGTATTTACTGCATATTCAAAACTTTTTACTTTTTCACTTTCTAAAACCCATACGCTACTTTCCTTTAGTAAACTCGCGTATACACGCGGATATCCTTCATGCAACTCGCGTATTAGCAGAGATCTAAATATGCAGATATTTATTAACTTAGTTCTTTACAATATTCATTCATATGATGTTATGTTAACAGTAAACATGTGTAGTAACAAAAAAATAAACCATCACACAAAGCATCACACATGAACACCAGGATTTTTAGGTGGAAACCCAAGTCGGGAGAAAACCACCGCTGCAGTTGCTCAGCCTTCAATATTTCATTATAGAGAAAAAATCTTACAACATATGTGCTGGTGCAGACTTGACCAGCACGCAGGCACCCACCTGCGCTCGTTTACCAGCCTCTCCTGGAAGGGAGCTCCAACCCCCTGACTCGTTTACCAGCCTCTCCTGGAAGGGAGCTACGACTCCCCGATCTCGTTTACCAGCCTCACCTGGAAGGGAGCTACGACCCCCTGACTGAAGGCTACAACCCTCAGCACCTCTATGGACCACGTTTCATCAATTTTCACACTGGATCCAAAGCTTCCTCTAGGACACAACTTGCAGGCCACGTTTCATCATATTTTCAGACTGGACCCTCTTCATACATTTAAGCACAGTCAAACATCAACAACAGATAGCTAAAACAGAGCAGATCAGATCAGACATTTCATACCCCATACTTCAGCAAACCCTAGTTTGCATACGCGCTTTCCTTTCTCTGATGTCGCATATATACGTGCTTCCGTTCTCACAAACACTACCGTATAATTCTAAACATAGATCCACTCATCATGATACGTTTCTCAACAGCCGCGTAGATATACGCGCGCTTCCCTTCATGGGCGAATAATGTGATAGTTCTTTCAACCATTATAGAAAAGATACGTTGATCAGATATTCATTCAGATCTCATTCTTTATCGTACGATGTTCGCTCATCTCAGATCTGCGTTCCATAAACGTATCTAGCAGATACAAATACATTCCAGATCTATCCTCTTCATCATCAAATATATATCTGCATCTATCATTCAACTCGTAACCCTTTCCATTCCGCATATACTCGTGAGAAGTATTCATTCAAGCTCTGCATATTCTCGTTAATCCACTCATGATTTGCACAATGAATTTCTTCTCCTTATATAGGAAGCACTTTTTTTAAATACCATGAGCCAAAACCACATTACTTCCTTTGGTATTCTAGGATCTGGCCCTTGGCCATAGACGAATCATTACCCAATACAATGGGTCAATACCATGGTGGTTACCCCTGGTTTTGCACTTTATGAGCGCTTTTTCCCATACGCGACTTGGCACGTTGTTTCCCACGTGCATACGCGACTTCCCCTAGGCAAATCCGCGTATGCCTAGAGACATACTCTTTTCATCATAGATCTAGCACATACTGAATTCCTTTCTTCATTGCCTTCTGTACAAACTGTAGATACACCATATTTAGTTCATCAAGACATATTCTATCAAGCACAACTTTATCAAGTAAGTTTCCATCATCTTCATTAAGTGGGTTGCCATTCAAGGACAACACTCAGCATCATATTGCTAGAAAACATCATTTCATATCAGATTTACATCATTTACCAAGTCCAACAGGTCAAGAATAACTTCATCAGGTGGATTTCCATCAAGGACAACACATGTCAACAATCTCATCTCTTCATCTTCATTCAGTGGGTTGCCATCAAGGACAACATTCTGCATCATATTGCCAACACACTTCACTCCTCCTCAAAATCGAAATTCTTCACTTACAACACTTGTACCGGGGGCACCACTTTTCCTTCATACTTGTCCACAATCGTGTCAACTTTTGTCGTGAGTTGCCATCTTGTACTCATGTTTTTATGGTCTCCATTGGACCTTCATTTGTGGCATCACCATCGAGTCACCCTTGTTTAGAGCATCCGAGTTGAGTCATCATTGAATTCATGGAGTTTATCTTGTGTCCCTTTGCATCCCCCTATAGTCCTCCATCCTGTTAGCTCCCTATAATTTTAGCAGATTGGTAAGACCAAAACTGTAGAGAAAACACTTGAACCACTTTGGGATTCTAGGATCTAGCCCTCCTAAATCCAGAGAGGGATCTCTCTATAATTGTAAAGATTGATTTATGTTTAAGGCTTTTATGTGTGATATTAGGTTAGTTATTAAGAACAAGGGTTTTTTTTTGTTTTGGATGGTTGAGCATGATTTTAGTTGAGTGGAAAGTCCTAAAATGAAAGAGTTCCAAAGGTGTGAATTTCCAAGAAATCAGAACAAACTTTGACTGATAGGATAGATATGACGTTGGTTTTTAGTCCATTGGGCTATGGAGTCATAAAAGAGTTTAATTGTGAACCAATTTCAAGAGTGGTCCAAGGGGAAAGTCATCTATATCACAAGATCTTTGAGATTAAATGATGGAATGGAACAATAAAAGTGTTGAAGGCGTGGAAACAAACAATAATTTAAACTAGGATTTATCAGTTTGTCCAAACAAGAAAAGCCTTTTAAGTAACTGTTTAAAACCAACCAAAGGATAGGGCTAACCATAGAATTCTTTGGAAAAGTTTGTATTAAAGCTAACTCAATAGACAAAAAATACAGTAATCCACATAATTACTTTCAGAAGGGATGAAAATAGATAAGAAAAACAAACTGCAGCCTAAGATCATATAAGATACTTTTAAATCTAAACTGCTTTCAGCATAATCTTAGGGAAAATTTTAGAATTACCTTTGAATAAAGAACTAGAAGACATGGAAAACCATAAAACTTCCTAGTTAAACTCTACTAAGCATATAATGAAAATGACATTCAAGAACTTCTTTCCAAGCTTCGCACTTCAAGACAGGGGCACACCAACATCCTAGATAATGTTTACACTTAATTTAAGTCATTCTCAAACACACAAATTGGAGGAAACCATTGAGATAAAGCTTATCAGTCAGAGAAGGGTACTGTAAATAGTAAATCCTAACTCTATGCTTGTTGTTATTTATCAAATAATAAGTGGAAAAAATGGCATACATGAAAGGAAAGAAATAACACAGAAAGAATCACTTCACCAGTGATATAGACCAGGATCCAATGTTTCCATTCAGCAATCATCTTTTCTTCTCAGCCTAACTTATTTGATCATAAACAGAGCTTCAAGAGCCTCTGGACACTATTTACATGTAGAAAATTTCGAGCACAAGTATATTTCAAAGTTCTACAACCAACCCTTTACAATGAGCTCCTCAAGAAGATTTTATAGATAAATGAGGAGGTGGAATGAGAGAAAAGATCTACATGTTCAATTAATACAGTTTAATTCTTCTCAGCCTTTGAGCGGCTCAATGAAGAATATTTCAGATATTCCTCTATATTAATTGTTTTACATTAAGTATTTAGCTCGCTGGGATGATTTTGTTGACTTTAAGGCTCTGTGTTATCTTCGTAATAACTCTGCTGACAGTTGTAATAATTTCCTTTGGCTTGGAATAAATGTTCGGCTGTATTGGGGAAAATATCTTCTGTTTTGTTCATGACTTGGGCCCCTTTGAATGCTTTGAGGATACAGGTGGCTTTAGGTAGCTGAGAGGATTCAATTAGCCTCTGATGTGGCAGTGGAGGCTTCTCGGTCTTATAGATACTATTGCTTTTCTTTAATCACTTCTTGATTTGATTTAATTATGTGTGTTAGGATTAATTCGGCCTAATTTCATATATTCTATTATTCAACTGTGTTTAATTGAGTGGATTAGGCTTCAGATGGTCGGTCTAGGCCGTAATCCCTCAAAAATGTGTTTACAATCTTCAATTCTTCATCTCTGCTGACTGGGTCTTCTAACACTGATACTCTTTATTTGATCAATTTTTGTTGTGTCTTATTGATGTGCAGGTGTTTCAGTGGGCTCTTATAATGTTTCCAACGTTCATGAGGCACCAAAAAATGTTGATGGGAAACCCTATGGAACGATCCTTTTTTGATGAATAAAGGCCTGGAGGGTTGTCACCCTCGACCTTCAATTTTTCCTTAAAATATTTGAAAAACCTTTAAAACCTGCATAAACAAGGAAATATTAAGAAAATACTATGGGATAAGGTAAGAATACTTCAGAGGTTTGAGATTAGATCGCATTCGTTGGATGAAAACATACAACAACGAGGATCTACTAGCAGAGGTAAAAAAGGAGGCGGTTGAAAAAGCAGTCAGGATATTAAGTTAGGGCCATTGATATGCGGAGATCAACGGTCAGGAGAAATTGTAAACATATAAAGCCAAGGGGTCAGTTTAAAATGAGACGGCGGAAAATATAAGAAAATGGGTCGAAAACCTTAATCAGCAACAAAAAAGGCATAGAGGAAATTTGGGGTTTCTTGAGGGATTCTGGGCCGTCGGATGAGATCGGCCATGGAGATCAACGGTGAGGATTCGCTTATGAAGTCCCTTGGAAGAAAAGTAGAGGGCGATAGTTCAATGTTCAGATTGAATGTGAGCTATTGATCTAGAGAGATCAACAACGGGGAATGAACGCAATGAAAATGCAATAGAAAAGGGGTAAAGCGGTTTCGGCTGAAGAAACAGCCTTTTCGAGCAGCAAAAGGGAAGAAAGGTGGTATTACCTTTTTGAATGCGATATGCATTGGAGGCCAAAACGTAGCCTTTCAAAACCACCTATATCGCATGAAATCAAATCATTAACCTTCGGGCATAATTTTACGCGAAAATGCACGAAAGCCGTCAGATCAGGGGTCTTAAATCGGACGGTCGGGGAGAGAGCGCGATGGAGGATAGACGCACGGACGAAAAGAAGTGGGGCAGTTTTAATCTAGATCATCCGATCAGAGGATGGATGGTGAAGATTTAATCTCAGGGTTAAATGGAAAAATATGAGGTGGAGAAAAGATCAGATCTCATTTAAAACTTTATACAACAGGTTTATGATTTTTAACAAAGGTTGCGAGGATCGATCTGGACCGTCAGATCTGGGTGGATGGACGGCCCAAATGCAATCGAAGGATTGTGATTGGTGGAGGAGAGAGGAAAGGTGCAAATGGAAATCTCTGATGCAATTTAATGTAGAACGTCAGTTTTTGGATCAGATCGATGGCAGAGAATGAATCGGAGGAGGTCATAAGCGGGGAAATGGGCTTTGGGATGGAGTGAGGTGGGTCGTCGGATATTAATCTGGCAGGGGGAAATCAACGGATGAGGATCCATCGGGAGACCACCAATCAGAAGGGGGGCAAATAAAATATAAAACATGCCCAATGAAATCTCCGATGCGAGATTGCGCAGGTCGTTGATTGGTTTAAGATCAACGACGGAGGTTCGTTTTAACCAATGCGCTGGCGGGCTACATTATAACATGAAAAATCGGGTATTTTATAAAATAAAAAGGAATATTGCATCGGGGCAGGTTTATTTATAGTTCTTAGCACTCGATTGCGGGGCCTTTGGTTTTGCGAAGAGGTAAAGGGATCGGGGGTTTATACAAAGGAGCCCATCGCATCGGGTCTTTTTGTTTAAACAAAGAAACATGCCCATCTAAAGTTTCCAATTGCGATAAGCACCTAGGACTTTAACTCTTGGTCCCGGGCGTGGGTATATGGTGGGGGAATGGTTTGGGGGTTGAGGCCAAAAGGGATTAAGGCCTATAATGCAAAAGTGAGTTTTTTATGAATTTTCAAGGTTTTTTAAACGATTCGAAGGTTTCGGTAAGGTTTAAGAAGGAGTTTTAAACCTTATAAAAGGGGATTTGTGAATGGAAGAAGGGAAATAATGGAAAATAGAGGAAATTCATGGGGAAAAAGGGGATAAAATGAAGGTTAATTATGAGTGAAAGGAGGGGTAAAACGAGGGAAAAAATGGAATTTTTGTAGCAGTCTTTTCTTCAGGAAAGCAACAGAATTTCAGAATTGAGAGCGAAACAATAGTGAAGATTAACTCAAGGATAAGTCATCTTCACAAGACTTCAAGAATCGAAAATTTTGGCAATAAAACTTGTTTCTTGAAGGCTTAAAAAATTATTTAGCCACCATTTGATATGACAAATTTTATAGGTGGCTAACAGTAGCTCCACATGGGGATGGTGCCTTCTTGAAGGCATCAAGAACTTCAGACTTGTATTCTATGGGGGCCTGATCAATGCCTCATCCATTGGGCTGCAACTTTCTTCACTTGGATGATCTTCTTTTGCTCTGAAAATGTTAGCAGCGATGACAAATAATGGAATACTATCAAACCTAGCTTCCTACCTACCCAATCCTATTGATCTAACATTTTTTCTTCTTTCAGAGTGCATTTGGATTGGCAACTCTTTAACAAAAATTTTTATTTTGAAAGAAAAAAACTAATCTAAGTCTACTTCTTATTTCTCCATGAACTCAGATTAAACAGTTGAGTTCATAAGCTTCTCTACCTAATCTACTATCTGTTAGGATTAAATAGTCTAACCGATTTTTATTCTCTAACTTCTAAAACAAAAATTTAAAAGCATACAAGTGAGGATTGAACAGTCTAACTTGTTGCTGATCTATGGCATAAAAAACAAGCTGCACATAGATAATTATTTGTAGAAAATTAAATCAAAATGTTGAAGGCTTAAGATCTGAAAGTTTTCAGCACATCCTTCTCTTCTCTTTAGCTCTGTTATTGAATTTATTCGAACTGTTTTTTCCTTGTTATCTGGTTCAGATTTTGAGCATATCAGAACCAATTTACTTCTGCCTTTGACTCAAAAATTAAACAGTTTAGAGCCATTCTTCTTTTGAAAACTGAGGTTCGGATTTTGAGCTTTTTTGAACCTTTAATTTCTATCCTAATATATCTAACTGATAAGCCAAGATTAAGCTATTTGGAAAATCTGATTCACTAACCTATCAAAAATAAATTTAAAACTAATTAGTCATGATTAAGCTATATGACTAACTAGGAGTGTGTTTTTTAGGGGTGGCATTTGAGCTTGCACACTTTCAGATTTTGTTTCTCTTTTTGGTATGGGGTTGTACCTTTCTTGTTTTTACAATCTGCCCTCTTTTCTCTTTTTTATTGTTTTTGTATTTTTGATTTTTCTAACTTTGAATGCAATGATGGATGAAATATTTATAATGAGAAAAAGGATAAAAAGGCTTCCACACATGATTGGATCAAGAGAAATAAATTTTGAGCATCCTTCCATTGATAGGACCCCCAAACAGTTCAGCTCCATTCAACTCCTGCAAAAAATAAGCATTGTTACCAACAGAAGAGTGAATGAGATAAGGGCCAAGCCATAAGTTATCAAATTTCCCATGCTTGCTCTTGTCTTCTCTCCTTGAGTCCCACTTTAACACTTTGTCACCAACATTGAAATTATTGGCCTTTTTCCTTCTATCAAAAAGCTTCTTGATGCTCTCTTGTTTTTGTAATGCTCTGTTGTGGACCTCCTCTCTATGTTTATGAAGGTGTATAGTATAATTAATCCTTCTGATCATGTCATTGTCTTTAGACTGCACTTCTTGAATCAACTTCATAACTGGTACACCAAGGCTAGTTGGAAAAATTGCATCTGTACCATACACAAGCTGATAGAGTGACATCCCAATAGATTTATTAAGTGTTAATATGTCAGCCCATAGTGCATGTACTAGCTTTGTGTGCCAAGACTTCTTGTTGTCCTCCAGCAACTTCTTGATTATGTTCACCAAACTCTTGTTTGAGGATTCTGCTAGCCCATTACCTTGAGGGTAATAAGCAGTATAATGACCCAATCTAATCTGATATTTGGGACATAATTAAACCATCTTCTTAGATCCAAATGTAGCTGCATTATTAGTGATGATATTCCTAGGACAACCAAATCTAGAGAGGATATGAGTCTCAATGAATTTTATGATGACAGAGTCATTGGCTTGCATAGAAGGGATGGCTTCTATCCATTTAGTGAAGTAGCCTGTTGCAGTGAGAATGCATTTGTGTTGGGCAGATGATGGTGGATGGTGTTGTCACTCCTAGAGACAGCCTAGAGTTGTGATAGACCAGTGCCTTGGACATCTTATATTAGCAAGGAGCACATGATATAACAGGGGAAGTTATCAATAAAAAGCTCTCATGCTATTCTCTTGTAAACAAGGAGGTTAATTTAAGTGGGACCAAAACTTACAGAAACTGACACAGAGGAAGGAATACTGCAGGGACAATATGCCAAACTCCAATATAAAAGCAACAGACAATTCAGAGACAACTTACTGTAAAGAGGGCCAATTCAGAAATACCTCACAGAAATAAATTATGAGAAGGAGTATGTAGTGAATGAAATATTGAGAAGATATTAGTTATCATTGAGCTGATATCCAGATACACAATACCACCATGCATGGGCTTACCAATCTAAGAATCCATACATGACAATAGAGTTTAAAAAACACCCTCCCAAAGAAACTAATATAGCAGAAATACGGTTTAGATGAATAGTGGAACAAAATATCATGTCTGAGCCATATTTAAAGCGCTTGACTAATCCAAGCATGGGTATCAACTAGGATAAATCCACACTGAAATCAGTGAGCCACTTGCATTCCAGAAACATGATATAGGAAAGATGGATGAAATGAAATGATCTATTTAAATAACACATAAGAGAAATTTACAGACTGTGAAATACCAAAGACCAAAATCCTCTTTAACAAATGGAACTCCTCCTCACTGAGACCCTATGGGCTCTGTGCCTTCATACAGGAGTTCAACAAAATGTATACAAAAATTCTTTCACTACATAATTTTCTGATAAAAGCTGGAACCCCCAATAATCTGTTCTTTGGCAGCTTTATAGGAGAAAAGAAAACTAGTAAAAGTGGTAGGTGATGATCATTTAATTTGCTTCATAAGGACGGGATGGCTGAAACGTGCACGCCCATACTGTTGGATGACTCCGTAGTGCTGTGTGTACCCTATGGTCATCTTTCTGAAATAAATGCACTGGGCAGAAGTCTCTTTAGGAACACGGTAGAGAGATAAAAACCTCATGGGCAGTCTATCCTTCCCTGGAGAGAAACTTCTGCTGAAATAAAACCTTGAGGGTATCGTTTTCTATGAATGGTACCCTATGCCTTCTAAACCCTGAATTATGGTTTAAGATCTTCAATGCTGAACGTTGAATTCCTCGATCTTTCACTGATATTTCTCTGCCGCTCCATTAATGTCTCTACCGGCGAAATCTGCCTCTTGAATGACACCGGGAATTTTGACAGAGTTTAACCCTGCTTCTTTAATGGAAGTCGTGTCGTAACAACTTCTCTTGCCTTTCTTCATAAATTTTGTTTCTGAAAAATGGTCCTTTGATGTGCTCTCTATCACGGTAATAGAGACTGTGAATCATGATAGTTTTCCGTCACTGCAAACCTGCAAAACCTGCAAAATCATCAAGAAAACAAATGCATGGGGATGGCGATGCAGTGGGGATGACTATGTAGCAATGCGGCATGATGAAATGGCTGAAGTATGCGGGGTGGCGATGAAAAATGTAGTGGAACAATGGTGGATGGACTGGCCAAAGTTATAACGTAAAACATTAAAATATGACATATGAATGGAATATATAAATGGCGAAGGAAAAATGCGATAAACACATGGGACGGTGACAGGGCGGAAGACACGAGTCAATGGTGGGGACATAAGTGATTTGGACCATCCGATCTTAGGAGGAGATCGATGGTGAAAAACGTATCGGAGGGTGGCAAGATGGTGGGCCAAGGGCACTGTTGACTTGGATTAACGCCCGTGCAGCTTCGTGGAGTGACAACCGTCAGATGGGTCACTCCAGATCGGATGGGTCACGTGCATATCGCTCCGTATCCTCAGTTGAACGATAACACGCGATGACGTAGTGTTTTTCAAATAGTACCGGAGCGACGTGTCAGGCGATGTATGGAATCGCTCCAAAAAATAAAATACCGCCTACTGCCCAAAGGCGGTGCGATAGATACTGGGTAGTTTTGAACAGTGGACGTGGGGCGGGGACCACTGGGACAAATAAACTCCGGGCCGTTGATTTTACAATTTGATCAAACGGTAGGCAGGTAAGCTATGGGTGCAACAGAGATGAACGAACTTCGTCTGATCTGTACAGATCGACGGTTATGAACACGCCCGATATTCATTTGATGAGCGCCTTTCGGGCTGCAGCTTGGTCTAACACCCATGTTACGTGGAGAAAAATATTGAGGGGCTAGGGCCGAAAGGTGCCAGACCATATATATTTTCAAGTGTGGGTTTTTTCCCTTTTTAATGCAATTTTGAGTTTAGAAAAGGGGAATGATAGGCGGAAAAATGATTTTTTTAGGCCAAACAGAGGGGGTTTAAAGGGGATTGTTTGTCAGAATTTAACAGACTATAATAGAATTCTGACATGATCAACATTAGCTCCACATGGGGACGAAATTTTCATCCCTGGGCGTGTCAAGAACTTCGCAGACCACAGGTAAATCTTCTATGCGGACACCGCTCTTCAGCACTTCCATTTTTCTTTTCATGATTCATCACGACACCCACATTATTCAAATAAAGATGAAACAGAAAACTAATATACAGTATAATACGCCAGGTTGTCCTTGCCTGCATCAGAATTGGAAGTAGGGTTTAAGAAACTGACCATTTACAGGGGCATCAAGAAAATCACCCTGTAAATTTTCCAACTTGAAAGTATTGTTACCTCCTTGCTCCATAATCTTGAAGGGATCGAACCAGAGTGGGTTGAATTTACCATGTTTTCCTTTTTCAGCCCTCTAGATATCCCACCTGAGCACTAAATCACTAATATACAAATTTCTGTCCCTAGCATGTTGATCAAAAAGGTATATCATCTTCTCTTGATACTCTGTTAGTCTTTGATTCACCTGATTGCGTGTTTCTTCCAATTCCACCAGCTGATTTATTCTCCTGATCATATCATCAGGCTCTTCTTGACTTTCCTGCATGAATCGGGCTACTGGTAAGGCTAATTGAATAGGAAATACTACTTCCCTCCCATATACCAATTCATATGGGGATTTTCCAGTTGCTCTCTTGCTGGTAATTCTATTAGCCCACAAAGCAAATTTTAATTGGGAATGCCAATTTTTATGGTTTTCATTTATAGTCTTCTTCAATGCCCTCACCAGGGTTTTATTGGAAGACTTTGACAAGACATTTCCCTATGGATAATAGGTTGTAGAGTGACTTAGTGTGATGTTATACCACTGACAGAAGCTTACAAACTTTACAGACTTGAAGGCCCGTGCATTATCAGTCACTATTCTGGCAGGGCAGCCAAACCTGGATATGATGTTTTCTTCCATGAATTTTACTATCACAGTATTAGTGGCATTCCTCGCAGGTATGGCTTCCACCCATTTTGTTAAATAATCAGTGGCAGTTAAAATCCACTTATGTTGAACACTCGATGGAGGATGTATTTCACCTATAAAATCAATTCCCCATTGTCGGAATGGTTCATCCACGTGCACGGGAATCATAGGCAGAGGCGCCAACTTCTGTCTTTTAGCAAATTTCTGACACTTCTCACAGGCTCTTACCCAGGTAAAAATATCTCCAAAACGCTTGGGCCAATATAAGCTAGCCTTCAGGATTTTGTGAGCAGTGGCCCTCCAGCTGTAGTGACCCCCACAGATTCCTTCATGAAATTCAGCTATTATGCTCTCTACCTCATCCTCTTTTAGGCAGAGGAGTAGGATGCCTGAGGGATCACGCCAATATAATCGGCCATTGGTGACTATGTACTTCTGTGATTTCAATCTTAGCATTCTGTATTTGGCTTTAGCACAGCTTGGACGGCAGTTGAGTGTGAGTAGATATTCTACTACGTCTTTGTACCACTGACTGGTGAGGTACTTTACATGTATTTCTGGAGTAGCTACCCCAATTCCCTGTCGCTCTTCTTTCTCCTTAGATTCCTCATTTTCTATGGTGGACAAATTGATACCCAAAGCTTGATAGTTTGGTTCAGATAGGATCTTGGCTAGCCCTTGTCCTTTGATTAGCTTAGTAGGCAGGATGTCTAAGTCATACTCCTGTATCTTGGCAATCCACTTTCCCCTTTTCCCTTCACTATCCCCCTGAATAAGAATATCTTTTACAGCAGCTGTAGGCACAAATGCAGTGATATGGGACTACAAGATATATATGCGAAATGCTTTGAGAGATTTCACTAGGGCATATGCTTTCTTTTCTAATATGTTATACTTTAATTCTGCATCACATTGCACCTGAATAAAGAAGGAAATGGGCTGCTCATACCCTTCCTCATTTTTCTGCAATAAAACTCCTGCTATTGTATGAAGTGATGCAAAAGAAAAGATCATGAAAGGTTTATCATAATCTCGTCCAGTTAGCACAGAGGCTTCTGAAAAAGCATTTTTTATCCTCGTAAATGCCTCTCGTGATTCCTGGGACCATTTAACTTCATTATTCTTCTTGAGCATGTCAGTTATATGTCTAACTATTTCAACATAGTTAGGCATAAACCTTCTTTAAAAAATTGATGCACCCTAGGAACACCTGTACTTCCTTCTTATTTCTAGGAAGGGAAATACCATTTATGACCTCTACACTCTTAGGATCTATCTTCACCCCATCTTTTGTTACAATGTGTCCCAAAATCTTACCCTCTTCTAATGCAAATAAAGAATTCTGAGGGTTTGGAGAGAGACCATACCTTCTGCATTTCTCAAAGGTTCTACGCAGATGCTCAATGTGCTCAGTATCATTCTTTGAAAATACAATGATATCATCAAGGTAGACTGCCAGAAATTTATCTTTCTCCCCAGCAAAAGCAATTTCCATCGCCCTCTGAAAAGTGGCCTTTGCATTAATCAATCCAAAAGGCATCCTGGCATACATAAATGTACCCCATGGTGTAGTGAAAGCAGTCTTCTTTTGATCTTCTGGAGGTACAGCCACCTGGTTATAACCGAAGAATCCATCCATCATTGACATCCTAGAAGCTCTAACCACCTTCTACAGGATATGATCCATCTTAGGCAGTGGATAATTATCCTTTAAGGATGCTCTGTTTAGATTTTGGAAATCCACACACAGCCTTATTTCTCCGTTCTTATTTCGGACAGGAACTAGGTTTGCCACCCATTCAGAGTACCTCAATGGCACAATTATTTTGGCCTTCAACAGCTTCTTAATCTCTTTCTCAATAGAAGGAAGCAGCAGGGGATTTATTTGTCTGAGCTTCTGCTTGTGAGGCTTTGCATCTCCCTTTAGTGGAATTTTGTGCTGCATTATATTGATGTCAAAAGTTTTCAAATCCTGATAGGACCATGAAAACACATATTTTTAAGACTGAAACAATTTCTGATATAGCTTTTTATATTCTTTCGGGATATTTTTGGACAATTTTACAATCTTGGGGTCAGCGTCAGTACCAAGATTCAGGTCTTCTACCTGATTTTCTTCTACCACTTTGCTTGGCTGCAGTGGGACATCATTCTTATCAAATAGTCTTTCTAGAGGCACCAGCCTTCTAGGTATGATGTTTCCCTTCAATTGCAACACTTTATTACCTGCCATTTTCTCCTCCCAATTTCTTTTTGAAGTATCTTCAGACTCATCTTCTTCATCAGCATCAATCTCCATATTAGAGAATTCCCCTACCATTTCCAAGAATTTATTCATATGTTCTTCATCTTAAAATACCTACCAGTGCTTGATATTATCTGGGATTGATGGTTGATAACATACCTCAACTTCATATCTTAAAAGAGGGTTCTGAGGTGGACGAAATGTGCTAGCAGCCACAGCAAGGGAATCAACCATCCTATTCTGTTCTCGGGGCATAAACTAGATATTAAATTCCAAGAAAAAATTCTCCACCATGTCCCAAACTGCATTCCTATAACCCCTTAGCCGAGGATTTTTGGTTTGACACTGGCTCCTGACTTACCTTACCACTAGTTCTGAATCTCCCAGAACTTTTAAACTTTGTATGTTCATGCTCCTGGCTATCTGCAATCCTAACATAAGTGCTTCATATTCAGCCACATTATTAGTAGCTTCATATTCTAGCTTGAAAGACTGTGGAACCCATTTTCTTGTAGGAGAAATCAATAATATTCCAGCTCCATTACCTTCTTTTGAATTTTCTCCATCAAAATGAAGCATCCAAATTCCTGCTTCATGGCTCTCTGAGGGCTGCTCAGTCTTGATCTGACAGAAGTAAGATTCATGAGCATAATCTTGATCCTCTTCCAACATCAAGCATGAGAAATCTCCTTCTTTACTATAGACTGGTGAATTAATAGAGTTGTCAGCCTTAGTCACCATCTTGACAAATCTGGTTTCCATGTACAATCTCCCCTCCTAGCCACCAAAAACTGGGATAGTAGCATATGTTAAATCCAACTTGATCGACCCGCCAATTTTTTTTCCTTAGGACCTTGACAGTAGCATGCCGAAGCGAGCTGGGATGTCAACCACCACGATGTACATTACCACACTTTTTGCTGGGATTTGGGCCAAATTGACCACCAAATCTTTGATCATCCCTATGCATTTAACTCTTTTGAAATCAAATGAATAAAGGTATTTGTATGGATGGATGATTTGTAATCCTAGTTGTTCCATGACTGACAGAGGCATAAGATGATGGGAAGCTCCAGAATCTAACATACAGTTATGTAATAACAGGTCATGAATGACTAGAGACACATAGAAGGGAGGAGTAGAGGGATCTAACTCCTCAACGTGTGGGACAAATACAACCATGGGTCTTTCTTCTTGAAGGTTGAGACTATCTAGGATGAGTGCTGCTTCTGGAGGGAGCATGAAAGAGGTGAATTGAGATTGATATGCTGGTTGTTTCAATAGTTCAGTCAAGGGAACTGGGATTTTGACCTTCTCAAGTTATTTTTGCAGACTGAAAGCGGGAGGGGTCTTCTCTACTACAACTTGCTTTGACTCTTTATTTTTAGCTAAGAGTTTGACTTCTTTTGACACATATTTGGAATTAGGGGGAAAGACTACTTTTGAAGAGGAAGGAATTTGATCATTTGACTGCAAAGGTTTTTTTAGAGGGCTCTTACCTTTGTCTGTGACTTTCTACATTGTTGACTCCTTCTAAGCAGGTGCTTCTTTCTGGGGTGGCTCTTCTTCTTGATCTTGAGAACGGGTCCTCTTCCTAGAAGATCTGAGATCATATCTTCTATTAAACTGTGCTTGCATGAAATCAACAAATTGTTTACAATAGTGATCAATTTCTGCGTCTTGTGTGTCTCTAGCCCTTTCTGCTTCTTGCAATGAGCACTCGGTTACATCATTTCCTTGCAAAGGAAATTATTCTCCATCACTATCCGATAAAATAATATTTGCATCCTCCAGTTCATAGGAAGTATCTCCAGTAGGATCATCCGCTGGTCCTTCCAAGTATAGTGGGTGTGGTACGTGATCTTGTTGCTCCTTTAGTTCCCTTGGAAATATTTGCAGGGATGGTTTCCTATATTGAGGATTGTAACCTCTATTTGGAGCATTGTGGAAATTCTTGGAGGCTGAATTCTTGGCCTCCAATTCAAGCTTGACCATTTTTTAAATCATTTTTCTCATTTATTCCATTCTGTCATTAGGTGAGTCTCTGTCTTGGTTAGAGGTAGATACCTCCTCTTTGCCCCTCCTTCTAGTATCTTGCTCAGATTTTCCCTTTTATTTACTAGTGGAGGCGAAGTTGGCTTCCAACTCTAGTGCATCTGTCTGAGCATCATCCAGAGTGGTACGCTTTCTTTCTCTGAGAGAGAAACCAAAATCTGAATCAAAGGCTGCTACAAAGACAACTTTAGCAGCATTTTGACGAGGCTTCATATTAGCAGGAAGACTCAAATACAATTTATTAAATCTCTTGATAAATTCTGATACTCCTTCATTATGTATTTTCTTTAGTGTATTGAACTATTTGAGACAATGTCCATGATCTTTCTTCTCACCCCATTTCCTGAGAAAAGTATCTTCCATATTATCCCAAGTGGTAACAGAATGGTTTGCTAGTGTCTTAAACCATTTTCAAGCTTCACCATCAAGAGATTGGACAAACAACCTTAAGACCACATCTAAATGTTCCACATTGAAATTCTCTGCAAAAGAACAAAAGACGTCAAGATTTTTTTGAGCATCAATCTCGTTTTCCCCATGGAATCGGGGTAAAATCTTCAGATAATCTTGTGGCATATCATTCAACACTTGGGGTAATTCCAGAGGGGCATATTTATTTAGGTGGAAGCCTGGAACATTGGCCATTGGAGGGGGTGGAGGTGGTGCAATAGTCTGATGTGTAAATAGAAGAGGAGGAGGTGGAAGTGGAGTATGAATAACAATGGGAATATATTGTACAACAGCGTGAGGTGTTGATAGGAATAGTTCACGGTTGACAGCAGTTACTTCGGTGACTTCTTTAACCTCTTCGACCTCAAGTGTAGGGTGAAAGTTATCTTCAATTCTGACACCTCCTCTGGGTGGAATATCTGAGTAGTATTCTGTATTTTCCACAGTGGAGTGTGGATTTTCTACTTGGACTTCTTGAGAAGAAGAGGATGGAAAATATTCTTCAGAAATTCTAGGGATTTCAGTGTGTACTGATTGCCTTTCTTTCCAACTTCTTCTATGTATGATATTTTCAGGGTCAGACACTGAAGGTGTCTTTGGCTGAGATGTATCTGACCTTAGGTGTGGCTTACGAGGAGCCAGGACTACAAATAGATTTATCAAATAAACAAATGCAGAGTCGCCAAGGTGAGGGATCTACAACTCTCAACTCTCCATACTCACCTACTTGAAGAGTGAATTAGATTTTGTTGAGGCCCAGGGATTTTAATTTACTCAATTTCGTCCCTGGCAATGGCACCAAAATATGTTTTCACTCCTAGAGACAGCCTAGAGTTGTGATAGACCAGTGCCTAGGACATCTTATATTAGCAAGGAGCACATGATATAACAGGGGAAGTTATCAATAAAAAGCTCTCATACTATTCTCTTGTAAACAAGGAGGTTAATTTAAGTGGGACAAAAACTTACAGAAATTGACACAGAGGAAGGAATACTGCAGGGGCAATATGCCAAACTCCAATATAAAAGCAACAAACAATTCAGAGACAGCTTACTGTAAAGAGGGCCAATTCAGAAATACCTCACAGAAATAAATTATGAGGAGTATGTAGTGAATGAAATATTGAGAAGATATTAGTTATCATTGAGCTGATATCTAGATACACAATACCACCATGCATTGGCTTACCAATATAAGAATCCATACATGAAAATAGCGTTTTAAAAACACCCTCCCAAAGAAACTAATATAGCAGAAATACGGTTTAGATGAATAGTGGAACAGAATATCATGCCTGAGCCATATTTAAAGCGCTTGACTAATCCAAGCATGGGTATCAACTAGGATAAATCCATACTGAAATCAGTGAGCCACTCGCATTCTAGAAACATGATATAGGAAAGATGGATGAAATGAAATGATCTATTTAAATAACACATAAGAGAAAGTTTCAGACTGTGAAATACCAAAGACCAGAATCCTCTTTAACAAATGGAACTCCTCCTCACTGAGACCTTATGGGCTCTGTGCCTTCATACAGGAATTCAAAAAAATGTATAAAAAAATCCTTTCACTACATAATTTTCTGATAAAATCTGGAACCCCCAATAATCTGTTCTTTGGCAGCTTTATAGGAGAAAAGAAAACTAGTAAAAGTGGTAGGTGATGATCATTTAATTTTCTTCATAAGAACAGGATGGCTGAAACGTGCATGCCCATACTGCTGGATGACTCTGTAGTGTTGTGTGTACCCTGTGGTCATCTTTTTGAAATAAATGCACTAGGCAGAAGTCTCTTCAGGAACACGGTAGAGACATAAAAACCTCATGGGCAGTCTGTCCTTCCCTGGAGAGAAAATTCTGCTGAAATAAAACCTTGAGGGTATCATTTTCTGTGAATGGCACCCTCTGCCTTCTAAACCCTGAATTATGGTTTAAGATCTTCAATGCTGAACGTTGAATTCCTCGATCTTTCACTGATATTTCTCTGCCGCTCCATTAATGTCTCTACCGGAAAAATCTTCCTCTTGAATGACACCGGGAAGTCTGACAGAGTTTAACCCTGCTTCTTTAATGGAAGTCATGTCGTAATAGCTTCCCCTGCCTTTCTTCATAAATTTTTCCTCTGAAAAATGGTCCTTTGATGTGCTGTCTATCACAGTAATAGAGACTATGAATCATGATAGTTTTCCTCCGCTGCAAACCTGCAAAACCCGCAAACTCGTCAAGAAAACAAATGCATGGGGACGACGATGCAGTGGGGATGACTGTGTAGCAACGCGGCATGATGAAATGGCGGAAGTATGCGGGGTGGCGATGAAAAATGTAGTGGAACAATGGTGGATGGACTGGCCAAAGTTATAACGTAAAAGATTAAAATATGACATATGAATGGAATATATAAATGGCAGAGGAAAAATGCGATAAACACGTGGGACGGTGACGGGGTGGAAGACATGAGTCAATGGTGGGGAGGTAAGTGATCTCGACCGTCCGATCTCAGGAGGAGATCGATGGTGAAAAATGTATTAGAGGGTGGCAAGATGGTGGGCCAGGGGCACTGTTGACTTGGATTAACGCCCGTGCAGCTTCGTGGAGCGACAACCGTCGGATGGGTCGCTCCAGATCGGACGGCTCATGTGCATATCTCTCTGTATCCTCAGTCGAACAATAACGCGCGATGAGGTAGCGGTTTTCAAATAGTACCAGAGCCACGTGTCAGGCGATGTATGGAATCACTCCGAAAGATAAAATACCGCCTTCCGCCCAAAGGTGGTGCGATAGATACCGGGCAGTTTTGAACAATGGACGTGGGGCGGGGACCATTGGCACAGATAGACTTCGGGCCGTTGATTTTATGGTTTGATTAGACGGTAGGTAGGTAGGCTATGGGCACGACGGAGATGAATGAATGCCGTCTGATCTGTACAGATCAACGGTTATGAACGCGCTCGATATTCATTTGATGAGCGCCTTTTGGGTTGCGGCTTGGTCTAACACCTAGGTTACATGGAGAAAAAGACTGAGGGGCTAGGGCCGAAAGGTGCCAGACCATATATATTTTCAAGTGTGGGTTTTTGGCCTTTTTAATGCCATTTTGAGTTTAGAAAAGGGGAACGATAGGCGGAAAAACAATTTTTTTAGGCCAAACAGAGGGGGTTTAAAGGGGATTGTTTGTCAGAATTTAACGAAATATAACAGAATGCTGACATGATCAACAGATGGATTTCTCCTATGAAGTCAAGTTCCCACTGTTGAAAAGGAGCTTCAACAGTGATTGGATGCAAAGGTAAAGGCAACAATTTTCTTTTGCCTTCAAAAAGTTGGCTTTTATGATAGGCAATGATCATTTTGTGTACATCTAGAAAGAGGGTGGCCCAATAGTAACTAGCTCTAAGGATTTTTTTGGTTGTTGTCTTCCAATAGAGGTGGCCTCCACATTCTCCTTCATGGAACTCGTGCTTAACCTTCTTTTCATCATTCTCAGGAAAACATTTATGCAATAACCCACTTGCATTTTTCCAGTAAAGACGTTTATCTATAATGCAATAGTTTACAACTTTTAATTTTACAAAACTTGCCTTTGTTTTTGATAAACCAAGAGGTGTATTCAAATTAAACAAAACATATAGAATATCAACATACCAAGAGGAATTCATAAAATTATCTTCAACAATGGGAGTTGATATTTCCTCTTGTTCGTCTAAAGCATTTATCATATTAATATCAAGAACTTCAAAATTGGATTCAGCCATTAATCTAGCTAGACCTTGGCCATTAATGAGTTTAGTGGGATTGATCTCTAAATCGTATTCAAGTATCACCACAATCCACTTACCTCTCTTACCATCTGGATCCTATGTTAGAATGTCTTTAACAACTGAATTTGGGACAAAGGCAATGATGTGTGAGTGAAGGATGTAAACTCTAAAGTTTTTTAAAGCTTTGACCAAAGAAAAAGCTTGCTTTTCCATGATGTTGTACTTCAGAGGAGCATCTCTCAATGCCTTGCTAAAGAATGCAATAGGCTTCTCTTGTCCCTGTGGGTCTTTCTGCAATAGAACAATAGCTATTGTATGTTCTGATGCAAATGAAAAAATATAAAAATCTTTTTAAAAATCAGGACTTATTAGGACTGGTGTTTTGGTTAACGCTTGTTTCACCAGCTCAAAGGAATTCTTTGCTTCCAAGGTCCACTTAACACTTTGCTCCTTTTTAAGGATGTTTGTAATGTTTCTAAGGAGCTTAGCCAAGTTGGGTATGAACCTTCTCAAAAAATTAATCTTTCCAATGAAATATTGAAGTTCCTTGATGTTTCAAGGATGAGAGATTTGCAATATGGCCTCAATCCTTTTTGGGTCTATCTTTATCCCCTCTTCTGAAATGATGTGCCCAAGAAGTTTACCTTATTGGAGACGAAATAGTTTTTTCTTAGGATTTAAAGATATCCCAAACTTTCTACACCTCTCAAATACTTTTCTCAAATGTTCTAAGTGTTTTTCATCTATCTTAGAAAAAACAGTGACATCATCAAGGTAAATAATGATGAAGTAGCCCAATTATTCCGAGAATGCAATGTCCATGGATCTCTGAAAAGTAGCACCAACATTCATTAGACCAAAGGGCATTTTCACATACATGAAAGTGCCCCAAGGTGTAGTAAAAGCTGTTTTTAATTGATCATCAGGATGTACTAATATCTGATTGTATCCTGAGTAGCCATCAAGCAAAGAAATTCTTTTAGAACCAACTACCCTTTGTAAAATATGGTCCATCTTGGGTAAAGGGTAGTTTTCCTTTAATGAATATTTGTTTAAGTCTTTAAAGTATATACAAAGCCTTATCTCTCCTGTTTTCTTCCTAACTGACACCAGATTAGACACCCATTCAGAATATCTAATAGGGGCAATAATACCAACTTCATACATTTTCTTGATTTCCTTCTTAACCAAAGGTAACTGAATAGGGTTTATTCTCCACAGTTTTTGTTTAAATGGCTTTTGGTTTTCCTTGAGAGGTATTTTGTGCTGAATTATTTCAGTGTCATAGGATTTAAGATCCTCATAACTCCATGCAAAAACATTAGAATTTTTTTTAAACAAATCTATGTATTTGAGTTTGATATGAGCTGGTAAAGTCTTAGACAGTTTGATCATCATAGGTTTTAGTTCACTGCCTATATTACACTCTTCAACTTCAGTTTCCACAGGCTCCAGTTTTGGCTTCTTGGCCACATCGTTGAAATCAAACAACTCTTCTAAAGGGGCCAGTCCTTTTGGCGAACTTTGTTTGTTAGACTGCAGAGTTTCTAAGTCTCCCGTTTCTAACTCTGCAACCATTTCTATTGTGTTTTCAAGTTTGTTAGACAACAAATTTATATTAGCAACCTTAGGAGACTGTTCTTCTTCATCAAGTAGATTTTCTTCGCTAGGACAGTCTATTTCATAGTCTGAATCTGAACTTGGTAGTTAAAATTAATTTCTGGACTACAGGAAGTCTTCTATTTTTTTGTCTCCATTAAACACTTGCCAATACTTCTTGTTATTAGGGATGGCTGGTCTGAACTTAAATTGAGTTGTGCATTGTTTGGTTTTGTACGGTGTTAAGCATGTTCTAGCAGAAAAAGATAAACTGTGGGCCATGATATTCTTTTCTTTTGGGACAAAAATAAGTTTGGATTCCTCAAAAGTTTTTAGTAAATCCATGACATCGTTCCTGTAGGCTCTAAGTCTGGGGTGTTTAGCGTTGTATTCCCCATTCAATTGCCTATTGATTAATTCTGAATCCCCATCTAATTTTATTATTTTGGCTCCTAATTTATTCAACAAGTATAAGCCTAAAAGGAGGGACTCGTATTCCGCTATGTTATTCGAACACTGAAAATTTAATCTGTAGGAATGGCCTTCCGCGTGGTTGTTATTAGTGTTGCGTATCCATACACCTGCACCAGCATTGTTCGTAGTGCAAGACCCATCAAAGTTCATACTCCAAAGAGGACTAGTTTCTGTTTCAGTTTGGTTACTATCCTCTTCAAATAGCGTGCTTTCGGATTGTTCTTGAAGGACAACACTATGTTGAATATGTTTTATTTCCTCAGGTTTTTCATTGCATTGAGGACTGCTTTGCTGACTGTCAAGGTTTAAAAGCAAAGGACGAATGATTTGTAGCCCTAGACCCGTGTTTTGTTTGCTATGATTTTGGGATTTAGCAAACTGTTTCAACACTTCTGTGTTGTCTTCCTCCTCCTCTCTATCTGCCATTAACTCAATTAAGGTCACTTGTTCACTGAATGTTTCATCATTGAAAAGGATAAATGAATCAAGGCCTATGTTTACAGAATAAAGGAGAGAGTTTTGCGGTCTGTCTTGGCTGGTAACCATGTACTACATATGAGACTCCCTATAAAGTCTTCTCGTTTGATTGAAAACAGGGATGGTTGCAAATGTCATGTCCATCTGCATAGTTCCTTGTAACTTAGCTCCCCAAGATCTTGATAACAACATACCATATTTTGGGGGCACATCAGCCACAACAATATCCATGACTAAACACTTGGCTAGAATTTGTGCTAAGTTAACATAGAGGTCTTTGATTAATCCTAAACATTTCACTCTGCTTGAGTCAAAGGAGTAAAGATCTGTGTAAGGTCGAGTGATCTCAAGACCTAAGCTCTCCATCACAGCTTTGGGCATTAAATTATGAGAGGCCCCTAAATCATGCATAGCGTTGTGAAAAATCTTGTCATAAACATTTAAACTAACATAAAAAGGAGGAACTGGTTCCTCTTGATATCTACCCTCAATCTTAGGACCGAAAATGAGCTCAGGTTGGTCATCATTAAGATTGACAGTATTGTTATTCTCTTCTATGTTAAAAGCCTTCAAAATTTGAGATCTATAAACATTCTGGGCAGCTAATTCAGTGAGGGGAACAAATATTTTGATTCTGGAAATTTCCTACTCCAAACTAAAAGGCATCTGATTCTTTGAAGTGCTTGTTTCAACCTTATTAACTGCCACTGTATCAGCAAAATCAGTTTGCTGATTTCCTCTATTTACATTTGTCAAAATTGTTTTAACAGGAGCATTAGCTGATGTGCTAACGCTACTAAGGTCTGCACTCTATTTTTCATTGTTTTGAGTGCTTTTCTCTTTGTTTTTATCATAATTCACAACCACTATTTTATCATTCTGTTTTACAATTTTGGGTTTATTTACAGTGCTGTTTTGTGCAGATTTTTCAGAGGTTTTAGTCTTAGGAGTTTCCTGATTGCTTTTACTCCCAAGGTCATATTATTTTTGAGACTCTATGATGAAATTTTCCATTTCCTGATAATAACTTTCATCCTCATCTCTTTTATCATCATAGGGTGTGTATAGACCTTGTTTTCTATTGTAATGAACTTCAAAGTCATCATTAACTACTCCCAACATGTTGATGTCAAGTTCCTCTATTTGTTCACTTGTTTCTTCAACCTCACTTACATAGTTTTGATGAAAAGGAGGAGTGATCTGTTGATCATCCTCCCTTGGTTTGTTTTGAGGCCGGTTTCTCCTAAAATTTTGATTTTGGTTTTGATTTCTGTTTTGAGGAGCTGTTTGGTTTTGACTTGCTTGTGCTCTCTCAAGCATGCTCATCTTTTTCATAATTTCCTCCATCATTATTTCCATATTTGAGCTAGATGTGGAAGGTGTATATTCCTGTTCAAAGGACACTTTCTTCTTATTCCTCATTCTTGCTCTTTTCTCCATTAAGTTAACTTCCACGGCAAGAGCTCCTTTTTGCATATCTTCAAGAGTCAAAGGGTCTCTCTCTCAGCTGATAGGCCATCTCAGGATCAAATCCTTTAGGAAAATTGTTTAAAGCTGAGCCTTGTGGAGGTTTTAAGTCTGGGGGAAGGGCATTATAAATGCTGTTAAACCTAGTGCAATAGGCTTATACACTTTTCCCATTGTTTCTGTGGAGGTTCTTATAGTCGGAAAGTATTTGGAGAGGGTTTTTCTTCACTTCCCATTTGTTTAAGAATAATTGATGGAAGGCTTGGAGATAATTTATACTTTGAGGGGTTAAGCCCTTGAACCATTTTCTTACTTCTCCCCCTAAACTCTAAGAAAATAATTTAAGTTTGAAAGATCCATCATCAATCTCATTTCTGTCAAAATAGTCATTCATCTTATCCACATGTTGTGAAGTAATAGTAGAATTACTGGCATCATACAATGGTATCTTGGACTGATAGTCCTGTGGAAGATTGACTAAGGGTAAAGGAAGGAATAAGGGAGCATACCATGTTGCCCTGATAGGTGGTTGTGGAAATAGTGAGGGGTTTACAAGTGGTGGATTGACAAGAGGGAAAGTGGGTTGGGACGAAGTGGTTTGGACAGTGGATGTATGAAGAACAGATATGAACGTACCAGCAATAGATTGTCGAGCTGATCTTGGATGATAGACACCTAAATTGTGAAGGAAATGTAAATCAGGTGGTGTAGTTTCTCTACTACCAAGATTTTCACTTCTGTTCAGGGATGAAAGTGAAGACTCTGAATCTAGCTGATCTAAATCATCAAGCAACCTAGTCCTAAATGGATTTCTTAATTCACCTTGTGATTGTTGTAGAGCTGCAAGGTTTTTAGGAACAAAATTATCTATAAAGGGTGATATGAAAACAATTGAAGATTTAATATTAGGAGACTTCCTAAGGATTCTTTCAGGGTTATCAACTATCTCAGGAGGGTCTGGGTCAGGATATGCTCTATTATGAATCTTTCTAGGAGCCACTATGCTGTGTTTTTCAGACCTAAGTAATCAATAAAAGTTTAACCAAATATGACAATCTTTAAGAGGCTAACTGATCTTTCACAAGAAAAATATAATCCTAAAGTCCTCTAAATGAGTTTGAATGATAAAATGATGATAATGGGTCTTCCAAGTGGAGTCTTAAGATCTGTTTAGGATTGTGGAGTCACCAAGTGGAAATTTTTAGCTCTTTTGGAGGTAAAAGGTTTTATGGTCCACCACCATGTTTATTGAATACCAATCTGAAATTTTTTTGGGGTTTTCTGAGTTCTTTTTCAGTCCTATGGGTTCTAAGAGTGTCCTAAATTGGTTTCAACACTTAGCTACAATGATGAGACAAATACAGTCTACTCTTATGGCTAAGCTAGCTGATCCTTCAAGGTTTGATAACCTCTTATGAGAATCCTAAGGTTTCCTTAGTTTGTCACTGATTCAAACAAGTTTTATCATGATTACTATTTACTTGGTAGTGCTTGAAGAGGGCTGCTTGTACTCACGGGGTTTCTATGAAGTCTTAATGGAACTTAAGATGAAATTTGACTCAGTTCCCCAGCGGAGTCGCCATAAATGTTATGCCTGGTGGCTCAACTGGCTAACAGAACAAATGTCATTAAATCAAGAGGTACTCTGAGGTTTTAAAGGTATCTAGGATGAAAAATACTCAAATCCCCAGCGGAGTCTCCAGAAATGTTAGCTCCCTGTAATTTCAGCAGATTGGTAAGACCAAAACTGTAGAGAGAACACTTGAACCACTTTGTGATTCTAGGATCTAACCCTCCTAAATCCAGAGAGGGATCTCTCTATAAATGCAAAGATTGATTTATCTTTAAGGCTTTCATGTGTGATATTAGGCTAGTTATTAAGAACAATGGTTTTTGTTTTTTTTTTATGGTTGAGCATGATTTTAGCTGAGTGGAAAGTCCTAAAATGAAAGAGTTCCAAAGGTGTGAAGTTCCAAGCAATCAGAACAAAATTTGGCTGATAGGATAGATATGATGCTCATTTTTAGTCCATTGGGCTATGGAGTCATAAAAGGGTTTAATTGTGCAAAAATTTCAAGAGTGGTCCAAGGGGAAAGTCATCTATATCGCAAGATATTTGAGATTAAATGATGGAATGGAACAATAAAAGTGTTGAAGGGGTGGAAACAGACAATAATTTCAACTAGGATTTATCAGTCTGTCCAAACAAGAAAATCCTTTGAAGTAACTGTTTATAACCAACCAAAGGACAGGGCTAACCATAGACTTCTTTGGAAAATTTCGTATTAAAGCTAACTCAACAGACAAATAATCCAGTAATCCACATAATTACTTTCAGAAGGGATGAAAAAAGATAAGAAAAACAAAGTGCAGCCTAAGATTAGATAAGGTGCTTTTAAATCTAAACTGCTTTCAGCATACTCTTAGGGAAACTTTCAGAATTACCTTTGAAGAAAGAACTAGAAGACATGGCAAACCATAAACCTTCCTAGTTAAACTCTACTAAGAATATAATAAAAATAACATTTAAGAACTTCTTTTCAAGCTTCGCACATCAAGACAGGGGCACACCAACATTCCTAGATAATGTTTACACTTAATTTAAGTCATTCTCAAACACACAAATTGGAGGAAAATATTGAGATAAATTTTATCAGTCAGAGAAGGGTACTGTAAATAGTAAATCCTAACTCTATGCTTGCTATTATTTATCAAAGAATAAGTGGAAAAAATGGCATACATGAAAGGAAAACAATAAAATAGAAAGAAGAACTTCACCAGTGATATAGACCAGGATCCCAAGAATCAGCGTGTATATTGATGTCAATCCAGTTACATTCTTGAAGTCCAATGTTTCAGTTCAAAAATCATATTTTCTTCTCAGCCTAAGTTATTTGATAAAAAACAGAGCTTCAAGAGCCTCTGGACACTATTTACATGTAGAAAATTTCGAGCACAAGTATATTTCAAAGTTCTGCAACCAACCCTTTACAATGAGCTCCTTAAGAATATTTTATAGAAAAATGAGGAGGTGGAATGAGATAAAATATCTACAGGCTCAATTAATACAGTTTAATGCTTCTCGGCCTTTGAGGGGCTCAATGAATAATATTTCATATATTCCTTTATATTAATTGTTTTACATTAAGTATTAAGCTCGCTGGGATGATTTTGTTGACTTTAAGGCTCTGTGTTATCTTCGTAATAACTTTGCTGATAGTTGCAATAAGTTGCTTTGGCTTGGAATAAATGTTCGGCTGTATTGGGGAAAATATCTTCTGTTTTGGTAATGACTTGGCCCCCTTTGAATGCTTTGAGGATACAGGTGACTTTAGGTAGCTGAGAGGATTCAATTAGCCTCTGATGTGGCAGTGGAGGCTTCTCGGTCTGATAGATACTATTGCTTTTCTTTAATCACTGCTTGATTTGCTTTAATTCTGTGTGTTAGGCTTAATTTGGCCTAATTTCCTGTCTTCTGTTCTTCAACTGTGTTTAATTGAGTGGCTTAGGCTTCAGATGGTCGGTCTAGGCCGTAATCCCTCAAAACTGTGTTTACAATCTTTAATTCTTCATCTTTACTAACTGGATCTTCTAACACTGATACTCTTTATTTGATCAATTTTTGTTGTGTCTTGTTGATATATAGGTGTTTTAGTGGGCTATAATTTTTCCAACTTTCATGAGGCACCAGAAAACGTTGATGGGAAACCCTGTGGAACGATCCTTTTTTGATGAATAAAGGCTTGGAGGGTCGTCACCCTCGACCTTCAATTTTTCTTTAAAATATTTGAAAAACCTTTAAAACTTGTATAAACCAAGAAATATTAAGAAAATACTGCGGGATAAGGTAAGACTGCTTCAGAGGTTTGAGATTAGATCGCAGTTGTTGGATGAAAATATCCAACGACAAGGATTTGCTAGCAGAGTTAAAAAAGGAGGCGGTTGAAAAAGCGGTGAGGAGATTAAGTTAGGGTCGTTGATTTGCGGAGATCAACGATTGGGAGAAATTGTAAACATATAAAGCGAGGGGGTCACTTTAAAATTAAATGGTGTAAAATATAGGAAAATGGGTGGAAAACCTTAATCAGCAACGAAAAGGCATAGAGGAAATTTGGGGTTTCTTGAGGGATTTTGGGCTGTCAGATGAGATCGGCCACAGAGATCAATGGTGAGGATTCACTTATGAAGTCCCTTGGAAGAAAAGCGGAGGGTGAAAGTTCAATGGTCAGATTGAATGTGAGCCGTTGATCTGTAGAGATCAATGGCGGGGAATGAACATGATGAAAACACAATAGAAAAGGGGTAAAGTGGTTTCGGCTGAAGAAACAACTCTTTTCACGCAGCGAAAATGAAGAAAGGCAGTATTGGATTTTTAAACGCGATATGCGTTAGAGGCCAAAACATGGCCTTTCAAAACTGCCTATATCGCGTGAAATCAAATCATTAACCTTCGGGCATAATTTTACGCGAAAATGTGTGACAGCCGTCAGATCAGGGGTCTTAAATCGGACGGTTGGGGAGAGAGCGCGATGGTGGATAGATTCGCGGACGGAAAGAGGTGGGACAGTTTTAATCTAGATCGTCCGATTAGAGGATGGATGGTGGAGATTTAATCTCAGGGTTAAATGGAAAAATATGAGGCGGAGAAAGGATCATTGTGGGCCGTTGATCTGTAGAGATCAACAGTGGAGATATCATTTAAAAATTTATATAGCGGGTTTATGATTTTTTAAAAAGGTTGCAAGGATCGATCTGGACCATCAGATCTGGGTGCATGGATGGCCCAGATGCAATCGAAGGATTGTGATCGACCGAGGAGAGAGGAAAGGAGAAAATGGAAATCTACGATGCGATTGAACGTAGACCATCGATTTGTGGATCAGATCGATGGCAGAGAATGAATCGGAAAAGGTCATAAGCAAGGAAATGGGCTTTGGGATGGAGTGATGTGGGCCGTCGGATTTTGATCTGGTGGGGGGAAATCAATGGCTGAGGATCCATCAGGAGACCGCCAATCGGAAGGGGGGTGAATAAAATATAAAACACGCCCAATGAAATCTCCGATGCGAGATTGTGCAAGTCGTTGATTGGTTTAAGATCAATGACGGAGGTTCGTTTTAACCAATGCGCCGGCGGGCTACATTATAACATGAAAAATGGGGTATTTTATAAAATACAAAGGAATATTGCGTCGGGGTGGGTTTATTTATAGTGCTTAGCGCCCTATTGTGGGGCCTTTGGTTTTGCGAAGAGGTTAAGGGATCGGGGGTTTATACAAAGGAGACCATCGCATCGGGACTTTTTGTTTAAACAAATAAACGCGCCCATTGAAAGTTTCCGATTGCGATAAGTGCTTGGGACTTTAACTCTTGGTCCTGGGTGTGGGTATATGGTGGGGAAGTGGTTTGAGGGCTGAGGCCAAAAGGGCTTAAGGCCTATAATGCAAAAATGAGTTTTTTATGATTTTTCATGGTTTTTTAAAGGATTCGAAGGTTTTGGTAAGGTTTAAAGAGGAGTTTTAAGCCTTATAAAAGGGTATTTATGAATGGAAGAAGGGAAATAATGGAAAATATAGGAAATTCATGGGGAAAAAGGGGATAAAATGAAGGTTAATTATGAGTGAAAGGAGGGGTAAAATGAGGGGAAAAATGGAATTTTTGCAGCAGTATTTTCTTTAGGAAAACAACAGAATTTCAGAATTGAGAGCAAAACAGTAGTGAAGATTAACTCAAGATAAGTCATCTTCACAAGACTTCAAGAATTAACAATTTTGGCAATAAAACTTGTTTCTTGAAGGCTGCAAAAATGATTTAGCCACCATTTGATATGACAAATTTTATAGGTGGCTAACACATCCTTCATTGCTTGGTCCCTCTCTCATGTCGCACATTATGGCCTTCAGTCCCACTATCCCCTATCCCTCACAATGTTGTGTCAATCACTGCTAGGTCATCCATGCACTTTATGCTCTAACAAGGGATGTCCTTCATTCACTACTCAGTACCCCCCATTTCATCATGATCATTGGTGTCAATTTGTTAGTCGCTTTACTATTTTATATCGTGCCTTAGTTAAGGATCCCTTATTGCTTCACCTATGGCGGACCTCCTTCTCTCCACATCAACTCATTCATTCCAGAAGACAGGTCTAAAGGGCGGTGTACCTTGGTTCCAGCTTCCACTCTTGTTTGGTGCCCCAGATCATGCAAAGGGACTCCTTATTTCTCTTTGACTTGATTGTTTGTCAGCTCCAGCTCCTTTTATCATGATCAAGATCCATATAATTGATGGTTTAGTGATGCAACAACTGATATTGGTGATTTCCGGGTGTGTGTGAGATGTTTCAACCCTCATGAGGGGGTGGCCCTACAGGTAGCCCCCCACATATCTGGATGACTTCTTCACTTCAGCCTTCGATGCAGCTCCATATATTTGATGATGTCAGCCTCAGCTGCTTGCAGCACCTTCTTGATTGCATATATCAGTCAGATTTTCAGAGCCCTTTCCTATTTATAAGGGCATCTGGGTTGTATTTGTATCTCATGTACTTAGATGTTATTGTACAAGTCCTGACTATTATCCCAGGCACAATCTATATGTGGGATTCATTTTCATGTTATTTATCTGGCTCATGTTTATGCTAGCATATACTATATTGGCCAGTCTCGTGGTTTTCCGGATGCCTAATTTGTTGTACTATTGCCTCGGTAGCATAGGTATGCCTCCCCGACCGCTTATAGAAAGTACTCCCTTATAAAAGAGACTTGTCACACCTGTAAGTCTTGCCTCCTCAAGGTCTATTCCTTTCAGCACTTTGGTCTACCTTATACTTCTCTCTCTTTGACTTCCCCTTCGGTGTCTAGTGATTGAGTTCTTACAACGTACTTTGGTCATACGATTATCTCCCAACGCTTGCATGCTGGGGGCAATCCGTTACACCATTTTTTGGTCATCTAACCTATTATCATTAGATGAATCCAAGTACACCATGTAAGACCAATTTTACCCTAAGTAAAATTGCTTTCACTATAAAAATAACTTAGTAAACGACGTTTATTTAGTTGTTTATGGTCTAAATAGGAAACCCCATGAGGAAATATTAATAAATCTACATTTGTTTGATTTTCCTCAAGGAATAATTAATTAAACAATAGTTTGATTAATATTCCTGGTTATATTACACCCAAAACAAGGAAATTAATTAGATAAATCATTATTTATCTTATTATTTCCTAAAGAATAGTTATTTAAACCTTATTTAAATAATATTCTTTGTTAAATATGATTAAATCACCCATAAATAATTAAATAAATCATTATTTATTTGATTATTACTCAACCACATCCTTAAAATGATAAATAGATCATTTATTTACTTATTATTTACAAATAAAGGGATTTAACCCAAGTCAAATTCATTTTCCCACCAAAACATATAATTAAATATTCCATAAAAGTTGGATCTTGATTTGGTTAAGAATATTTTAACTATGCACCAATATCTAGACTAACTCAATATTTTGTTATAAATAGAAGGGTTTTTCCATTCATTTATCACATTTTTTTGCCTAAATATCACTCTGGATCTATATTTTTGGTCTGACTATTGATCCACCATCATAGTGATATTTTTCTATCATTTTTTGTCTGGGTTTTCTACACCATCAAGAGAGAGAAGTTTTAGATCTGAAGTGCTGAGGACTTATAAGAACCCATCCCATTGAGGAGAACTGGTAACACCCTTTTGTGTTTTCCTCCCAGGTGCCCATAATACAAAATTAATTCAACATATTCTTGTCTTGTCTATTGGATGCATGGAGTAAATCTTATTTTTTCTACTGTTTAATGCCTTCTAATCATAGATCTAGATTTTGTAGCATTTATCTTGATCACCTAACTGCAGATCTGAAGATATTGGCAACCATCTTTGCTGTTAGGGCTGTTTGTTATGCACAACTAAAGTGGTATTTTTTCGTATGCTTGGAATTAAGATTCATACTAACAATAATGCTTGGTCATTTTATTTTGTAGAGAAAAGTCCCTTTTCACCTTCTTGAAATGCTTATGCTCCTCTTCGTAATACTGAATGACACATTGTGCCATGTTAAAGTCTCTTTCTCACTCCTGAAGATGTGCATCTTTCTCCAAGAGAAGAAATCTAGTGTCCATCTCCTTGTCCTCACTGTCACTATCTTGATCAATGAATTGAGGCTCTTGAGAAGTCTTCTTGATCCTTTGGCTTCTCCTTACCTTTACCTGTTGCTCACCTTTGTCCATATTTTCCTTGCCTTTGTCTTTGTGCTTGATAGCTGGAGGAGAGATAGCCCTTTTTCTTTTTGAGGCAGCAAACACATCTCTTTTGCCTCTGTGGTAGGTGCATATGAGAGGATTGATGAGGGTGCCTTGATCTTTGGTGATGTCACAAGCCTTTTCATCTTTGTCATGGCTTTCATGAGTCACTTCATGTTCCATTGGGTCACTGATTTCTTGATCTTTAGCCTCATCATCATCATTGTCTTCCTCACTGTTTTCTTCACTATCATTTTGGCCTTCAAACTGATCACTACCCTCCACACTTGCCTCATTTTGGCTATGTCCTTCACTAAGGTCCTCTTCTCTGTAACTTTCTGCACTTTCATATTAAGTTTCTTGGTCATTTAGAGACTGATTTGTTTCATGACCTTCATGACATCTATCATGACTATCATGAATATTTCCTTGGCTTCCTTTCTCATCATGGAATGTCTTATTTTTTCTATTACCGTGGTCACTGCCTTCATCTTCAAACTCTGTTTCAGCCTCATAATCTAGCTGTTCTTGGTCTTTAATTTCTTCATCATCTCCTTCTGTTTCCTAAGGATCATTGTCTTCATTTATTTCAGCACTGTTTTCACTATCATTGTGCTCACTGTCATGCTCAAGCACATCTTCCTCTTGGCTGTCTTGTGAAGTCTCTTGCTGACTGTTATCCTCATTGTTTTCTTCATAATCCTCTTGGTCCTCACCCTGTTAATCATCAACACCCTTTTATACACTTGAGATTGCTTTATTGGTGTCATCACTATCACTGTTTTTCTCAAATTCATCATTATCTTTCCCTTCAAGGTTGCCATGTTCATATTCCTCCTCCATGTCATCACCATGTTCTTCATTAAGCTTTGTACTTGCCTCACCATTTTCTTCACTTTCCTCATCATGTTCTTTCTCCTCACTGATATCCTCTTCTTTTTCTTCATCTAACTTTGTTTCTACCTCACTGTCCTTTTCCTCTCCATTGTCATCTATTTTCTCCTCATTAGAGCTATTGTCAGCTCCTTGTTCATCATTAACACTATTATCTTCTTCATTTGATGCATTAGGAGGAGAAACAGGAGGTAAGTTTCCTTATGGAGAAGGCATAGGTGGAGATGATGGACGAGTGGAGGTAGGTGGGTGTGAAGTGGAAGGAAAATTTTGCTGAATGGAGGCTTGGGGATTTTAAAATACATCATGTGAGATTAAAACTTCCCAAGGGATTCCTTACTCCTTCAGCTGGTGTAAAACAATCATCTAAACCAAGGAGTGGTGAAAAAGTCTCTGCATTTTGTGGGCATAACTCCTCTTCTTGACCACTGAAGCCATTTTGTCAATGCTCTGGTAGAGATAGTATGGTAGGTTTAGCAATTTAACCTCGGTGAAGTGCGTTAGAATCCTTATGTAATAATAATAAACCCTAGAGTACCTCCCCTCATAGGTGAAGTCTTTGATAATCTACCTCATCAGTAGGGCATACCTCTCTAGCAGGTGGGAGAAGGGAAAAACAACTTTACAGCTTTGTTGACAGTTAGGTTTGAGGTAGGGCTCATCATAGCTCAAGTCCAATTTCTTCTGTTTAAACCATCTCTCACCAAAATCTTGTATTCCTGTGGCTTTAGCAATAGATTCAGATGAGAGTTCAAAATTCACTCCTGCTAGGTTGACTTGGTGGTTTTCTAGGCTGAGAATGAACAACCTAGTCAAGTCTAAGTGGCTTTGGACTTGTTTAACCCTCTCACAAAACTGATAACATCCAACATCTTGAAAACATGCAAGGATCATGGGAGAAGATGTGATTTGAATGGTGTCTAAGGGCTCAAACCTATTAACCCTTCCTCCCTTGTGTTTTGGCTTGATACACCTTTGGCCTTCATCATTGCTTGTACTAGTCTCTTCCTCACACATGGTGACTGGTCAAGAACAAAGATATTTCAAACTTGTTGAGAGATTTTAGGTTTAGAGAAGGTAATAGGTGAGATGAGGGAAAATTTCAGCAAATGAGGGCAAATAGAAGCATTGAAGGAGTGTTTTCAGATTTTTATAAGCAGGTTTATGGAACTGAGAGTCTTTACACCTCTGACAATCCTCAAATTTGAAAACCCTACCCTAGCAGGTCAATAAATTGATTTTTAGGAAGATTAGGGTTTGGTCACATTAGGCCTTTAAATACCTTCTTGATTATGAAAAAGACTGCTTGGAAGGTAAGGAAAAAAGCCACCCACCTTGCTTGACTTATTGCAGGATATTTGGAGGAAAAAAATTGAATTTGAGGCCATTTTGAGAAATTTGGACCAAATATTGTCTGTGTGTAGCGCCGGGTTGAGTCAAGTCAGTAAATGGGCTTGTTCGGCCCGTTGGAGCGCAGCGCCGGCATGAAAAGTCCAGCGGTTGGGCCGTTCTGGGACTATGTGTAGTGCCACCCTCCTGGGGCGCAGTGAAATGTATATTTACACTTTTGCCACCTCGTTTGTGTGTAGCGCCAACGGCCAGGTGCGTAGCGCCTCCGTCGGTGCGTAATGCCTGAAAAATTTCGCCCAAGTTGCCCAGAAACCCTTAAAAACCTCTTTCAACAACTCTCTTCTTCTCTGCAAAGATGAAAATGAAGTGGGAGAGAGGGAGAAAAGACTTTATACCCCTTTTGAAAATTATTTCAAGACCAAAACCCACTTTATAAGGTTTGTTTCCTCTTTATTTTTCTCACTGTCATTTTGGCTCTTTTTGGCCCTGTAGGTGGCAGTTTTGACAAAAAATATGGTGGTTCTTTGCTGGAAGCCTCTTAATGTTCTTTTTATCACAAACTTTCATCAAATTTAAACGTGTGCCCTCAACTCACACTTGAAACCATGAGCCCTTTTATAGAAGTTTATTTTGACCAAATTTGGTGAAAACATACAGATAGTGAAATTAGTGCTTCTTTTTTAAAGGTTTTTCTTCCCTTGATCTTCCTTATGAACTTCAACACTTGTAAGCAATAATCTTGTGAACATGGTCGCACTTTTTTTGGGAGTCTTCAACCCTACAGGTTTATGCCTTTAATTTCTTGGTTGAGAGACTGAAAAGGAGATTTTTAACCTTTCTTCAACTGACCTTCTGTCATGTATTTCTTTTGAGACAGTGAAACAAACCTTTTGGTATGAAAAAACCTTATCAGTTTGGCACCAACAACCTTTTTAGTCTTTATGTGTGCCATTTTGTTCAGAAACATTCGGTTTGTTTGTCCTTATCAATTTACCCGTAGGTAACCTTTTGTAACAGTCTTGCAGAAGTGTCACTCAGGGTTAATCTATCTCTTACAGAATATGCTTTGATAAGGAAACCCTTGTTGGAGTCTTTATTGTTCTCAGACCAATTAATTTTTTTTTCCTTTGATCATTTTGCATATGATGTATGTCTAGTGAGGGAGGTAAGTTACTCAAACCATTTTTGTGTCTTTCCTGGCCACTTCTGTTTTTGCAGGTGCCTACACAACTTCTACCTTGAATCACTGTTCTTTTAGAGTTCAACACCTCATTTTATCAATAATGAACCTATGCTTGTCATAACTACCTCCTTGGGAAATTTTACCTCATGCTTGTCACCTTTGATCATTTGAAAAATCCTTTGACTACTACTTTGATAAGTCAAACCTTGAACTGATATTTCTAACCCTTTTTGTCCCTTTGGTGAAGTGTGGTGCTAGAGTTTAGGTCTACCTCATTTGATCCCGTTAGTTCTCTTATTTTCCCTTTTGAAAACTCATACTTTTTGTACCGATACTCTTTGCCCTTTTTTACCCTTGGTGATGTGGAGTCAATGCCTCTTTGCCAAACCCTATAGGGCAGCTTGAAACCCTCTGAAACTCTCTACTATTATGAAGGAGGTTCTGTTATCACCTTTTGACAAGTTTGTCAACTTTCCCAAACTCTTAGGTTTTAGGGTTGCTTAGAAAAAAGTAACTAGTGTTGTCTTCTAAGTTCTCAAAAACTTCTCAAAACTCATTAATCATGTCTAAAGACCTTCAATAGTGCACTGATGGAGCTTGGGGTGACCTTTACTCTTGCAACCCTAGTACTGATTTATGGCTTGGTTAAAATAATCATAAACCTTGATTATTTTCAAACATATGCTTCCTGCTTTCTTCTTGCTATGAATGGTATTCTTATTATAATTTTCTTTTTTACCTTACCCATTGCTAGTATGATGGTTATTTGATCCTCTTGCGAAAATGTGAGCAAAGGGTAGCTGTCCCCTTGCAAGGTTCATGCTTTAGGCCAAAAATCCTTCCTTGAATAACCTTTTTGATTAGTTTTGACAAGATCACCTATCCTTTTCTTCTTTGAATGCAGCTTCTTCATATAGGAAAAACAAAATTTGTAGGGCACCAAATCCACCTTATGACTTTGTGACATCATAGGTGACCTAGTGGAGGCTTTCTTGGACTTGGTTTTTGGAACGAGACCTATAATTTGGGATCATCAAGTATAATATAGATTTTATGATAAACTAATGTATTGAAGATCCAAAATCCAATGTACTCGATTTATCTAAAGAGTCTACAGAGATAGTTTGAGACCATTAGTGTTTGGGAGTATTTTGGGATACACAACAAAGCTTTTTTATTGGTGGGCTTAGGTAGCAGTGGGGTGTTTCTAGGCAAAACAAATAGAGGATTTGGGCCAAAGATTATTGGATATAGACAAAATGACTGACATAAACCTCTAATGGGTTTTCTGGGACTAGTAAACAGAGCTGGACATGATGGAAAGATGAAATTGTGAAAAATTATATTTAAGGATGATGAAGGAAGTGAAATTTCTAGAACTCGCAATGTCTATAAAATTTGTTTCTAGAAATCTAGGGAAATAATTTAGTCATCTATGAAGGAAAAAATTATTGATGACCAAGAATACCTCCAAGACCCTTTTCATTTCTTTTTTATGCTCCTTAAGTTGATCTTCCTTTTATGCAATGTATTGCACCAACACTATGGAGAATCAGTCCCTATTCTAGTATCCCTCAATGATGTGATTCCTTTTTTTCCTCCTTTAATCTAAACTTGACCTTTAAGAGATTTATCCTTAGTCCTCTTCTTGCACCCTATATTCCCTAAGATGTTGATGTCTTCTTCGCTGTAGTAATCCTTCTTCATGATGTATATAATTCTGAGTTTATGCTAATATACAAGCTCGAGATTGAGTCTTCTATAACCTTACCTTTGTACTGATTATGATCTTCCTCATGCACTATATTGAAGAGTAATATAACTAAGATATTGACTTGTCACTTCTTATTCGCATACCCTAGTATCCTTTCCTTGCGTGGTATATCCCTTCTTTTATTTGTAATGTAGTTCAGACTTCTATAGCAGACTTAGACCAAAAACATATATACAAGACAGCCTCTCTTCCTTCGTTGAACTGCTTCCTTTCTTCATACCAAACTCAAAACTTATCTCACACTTCTTGTTGAATACCTTGTCTGAAATCTTGGTGGTATAATGAGGCCACAATCAACTCTTATATAGGGACTGTCCCTCCTATCCTAGGCTGACATGATCAACTGTGTGTAGGCAAACTTCATCAAGGAGACTTCCATAATATTCTAATATGACTTCAAGAGGCTAGTTGACAAGGTCTTGAAGTATACTTCTTACATCCATAACATTTATTTTCACAAGTGTAACATGAATTCTTATACATGGATATAATTATATTTATGACAATATGAAAAATACCTAAAGGCATCAAGAAGAAGTCTTCGATTATAATAAAAATGCCTTGCTCATGAAACCCATGCTGCAAGTATTATAAAGTACATTTTATTATCTTTGTCTTCGTCATTAGATAAATTCATAATTACAAGTCATTATGAAGACCGAACCTAGTTAGACTTTTCAACACTCCCTCTTAACTATGGAGGTATTCATAATGGTACGTGGTCACTCTCAATCTGAAGAATCTCATAAGAAGTGTTATAGGTCAATTTGGGCATCATTCCCAATGACCTGGTTAATTGAGCATCATCTCCAGGACCAATGACTAAGGGTCTATCATTCCCTATCATTTCAAGTTGCTACATGCCCTAAGACAAGAACAAGAAAAATCAAGCACGACTTTCATCAAGGAAAGTTTTCCAAGGTTTGAAGTTTATTATATAGCATATGAGAGCTCACCAACTCTACCTCTAAAGGGAGTAAGTGTGTTGCATATGCAAGTATCCCCATGCAAGGTTGCTCTACAAAGAACTTCCTGACATCTATGGGTGTGTTGGTCACATTGGGAGCGAAATGCTCATTGTTCCGGAATCTCCACTTGGCTAGTGGCTTCTAGAAGAGTTCAAATGTGTCAAGATTTGAATCCAAGTGTCCTTTTGACATCTAAAAGATTGGAAACATGTCTTGCCTATTATTGGAAAGTCATTGATTACAAAACAACCTTCAGCTCTTCTATAAATTGAGCACAGATCTGAGTGCTTGAGAAGGAAGAATTTGAGTAGAGAAATGCTGGTGGATTTTCAATTGAGAGTTAGATTTGTGTAACAGCTGCTGGAGAGATTTATACTGTGATGAGGCTAGGAATGTTGTTGGAATGGTCAATTCAAATCAATCACTAGGTTGTAACCTCTCCTTCTATCATCAATAAAGAATACAACTTACTTTTCCCTATATGCATCTGTATTGGCTTTGATTTTCCATATTGTAATATCTTAGTTCATGTATATGGTTTATGTTTTTCTGATTTAGTTAACTAAATTGAATATACATCTGCATTATTGCTATCTTCTTTTGTTTTAGTGTTATTTCTTGCAGGAAGAATTTTGCACAAACCGCTTGAATTTGAATCTACAACGGAAGCGACAGAAGGAAAAATTTAGAAGTGCTTGGATTACAAGTAAGCTTCTAATCTATTATGTGTGTCTATTATTAGTTAGGAGAAGAAGTCGTATAGTCTTTAATCTGTTGTTCTAGATTATCACCTGTCTAGGGAAGTGTGTTTTATCCGTAATTCACAATTCTGTCCAACAAATTGGCAACTCCACTGGGGATTGTTTCTCTTAGTTCTAGGTGTTTTAGCCTCTGATTTGGTTTGTTTATCCACCCAGTAGTTGTTATTCACAAAGATCAAACTTTTTCAAATCTTAATTTGCAAAATAAGTGTGTTAAAAAGTGGTGTTTTTCCTTATACATTGCGCCCAACGCACTGTTGGACATGACACAATGCTTTGCAGAGCATTGTCTCCCTTTTAGGCATGCGTTGCAGAGAACTATCTCCCCTTAGAGAATGCGTTAACTCCTGAAACCATCAAGATTCCCTTGAATTTGTCTTTGAAAATTGATTCAATTTTTTTTCTGCTGTGTTTTGAAAAGTTTGAACCTCATATTGACCAATGAATCTATATATTTCTTCCTCCTTTAAAAGAAATTTTGTTCAATGTTTGTTTAAAACGTTTTTATTTATCATTGACAGATTTATTTCGAGGTATTTTTATTGTCACATTAAGTTCATTTGCTTTCGAAATAGGAAATTGTCATAAATTTTTCATTTCCTGATAAGAGAAATTGTTGTTAAATTCCTCATTTTCCTTCAGAAGAGAAATTGTTGTTTGTATTCCTCATTTCTCGAAAGTAAAAAACATTTGATTTGTTGGTTTAGTGCACTTAGTTTTTTTTATGCATTCATAACATTAAAGGAACTAAAAAAGAAAAACTTGCATTTGCATGTAGGATTTTTTGTGTTTTGCAAAAGGAACAATTAGGAAATCTGCATTTAGTTTGTGCTCATTGATTTGTTTCCTCACAAATTGTTTTCTCTTTTGCCTTAGCAGCTAGGTTTTCATTGAAGAAACTAAAAGTGAAATATTGTTTATCATTCTTAGTTTTAATTTTAGGATTTTCCAATACATCATCGCGGTGAACCTTTGAAAGGCAAATTGTTAAGCAATATCAACATAAAATTAATCTCAATTTACCTAAAAAAGCATTGGAACCATAACGATAACATTTAGAAGGTCTAGGCTAGCTTGTCTGTGATACATTCCGAGTGTGATACCTCACTCCACGTACGTAAGTATATCGTAGCTCGTCCACGTACTTTCAGGTATATTGGGTGGTGTTACAATACGATAAGTATAAAGGGATGATCTCACTGTGCGATTTCGCATTAGACACCGGTAATATGGACTTGGGCCTCCACATAACTTTGGGTATATTTGGGAGGGAAACGTTTAGGTGCTATCCATACATAGTGAACCAAGTCGGTCACCTTGTAAATTGTGATACACCGAACAAAGAATTCGGGGAGATTGCTTGCCCGTACTTCTTGGTTTGCCAGGAGGTATTCTGCAGTTCGCAGTTTCTTGGTAAACCATTTTGCCTAGCATTATGTTGGCTCGTGGGGGTCCTGACCCAGGTTCGGAGGTTAAGGTTTACAAACAAACCCCTATACTACTGGCCCTTTTGGCAGTGACCTGCTTGTGCAGGTCAAAGTCTCACCCGAAGCAGTATGGGTGGGTTCTGGAACTAGGTTTTCACACCCTGAGAGAGGATAGATAAGCCAAGTAGGGCTACGTTCGGCTTTATAATGACCAGATAGCCTATATTAGAACTAGATTTATAGATCTCCTTTGAATCCACGTTCGCAAGGTCAACTATACTTACTATGCTCAACAAATCATATACTTCTAAAACAGTAGTGCAGCATTACATAAAACATAACAGAATAGACCCAGATTTAGTGGAAACACTTACACAACACTTTCACAGCTTAACACAGAATATGCATAATACACCAACTATCACGGATTCACATGAACAGTACACATAGGTTCAGTTACTCAAACAACCTTTCTCATTCAATAATCCTTCAGTTCTTTCTTACAATACCCAAATCCGACCTACGCACACAGCAGCAGGGTCTGCACACAACAGGACCTGGGATCTCCGTGCACACAACTAGTAGGAGTACTTTCCCCCAAAACCCAAACAGATCTACTAAGCCACAATTCACATCAAGATCTCATTATCTTCTTGCCTTTATCATTCAAAATGTTCCTCTATTTATAACAATCTAGCCTAATATTTCCTATGGTCCGCAAACCATGGTTTTCGGACTCGAGGTCTACCCTTTAACCCATTACAATGCTTTTGGGGCTTTGCCCCACCCCAAAAATCCTGTTCTATACTAAATATAATAAAATTATTCAAAATTGGACTAGTTTCGGAGCTTGTAGGAGACCCTGTTCCAACAGTACCCCAACACAATCTTGTGACTTGTCCCGAGTCACTATGGTGGTGCGGTTTATACCTGCACACGTAGGTCATTGATGGCTGCGATTAGTGGAGGAAATAATCCTTGACGATGAGTGGAAGCACTCTGCGTAATGTCTACAAGCTTCTGGGAGGTCGGTCCCTTAGAAGCCATGGTAACTCATTCTAATATCTAGTTGAGTCACTCGATTGCGCCATTGGCATCCTGTGATAACTAGAGGGCGTTGGCCCATGGCTTCAAGAATTTTGTGATGGCATGCCTCGTTCGTCAGAGATCCAGAATCGTATCTCAGAGTGTGTTGCTAGTCTTCAAGAGTGCTAGACATTGCGCAGGGAATAGGGAGGGAAAGTTAGCTTCGATTTGATCGAAAGCGGCTTCCTTCTATCGTAAGTTCTGCTTAACGTTCTGAAGAACTGGGTTGAACTGGATTGCTGTCCAGAGCTTCATGGTCGACTCAAGCAACTGAGTACCCTGAGTAAGCTGTCTCATAATGATGTCTGTAGCTTCTCTTACCAGCACAAAACGCTGGGCTCATGCCTCTAGAGGTGTGGCAAGCTATACTTGGGCCTGTAATGTGGTGATTTTCCAGTCCATTTAGGTCTTGAGGGTATATATTTTGATTTGGGACATCGTTAGTGCTGCAACCAAGTCTTCGACTGTAGCCCAGAGTGGAGCTGAAGCCGGGAGTTCATCTAGGACCTCTGTGCTGAGTTGGTGGACCATTATTTTGAGTTGCGCTGTCTGCAAGATAGCAAGGGAGACATCTTCGGTTTGTTGTGCGATGATCGGCATGGCCATATCAAGCTGGTGTTGCACGATCTGGTCCCGATGATGGATCTCTTGAAGCACGATGGTGTGTAAACCCTGTAACATGTCATGGGGTAGCTACGCCAAGTCCAATTGTAGTCTTGTATCCACTGGAAGGTGGGCGCCGACCAAGACAGTGCTAGGAAAAAAATAAGCACGAATTTCATTTGTAGTGAGCCTGGTACTACTGGTAGGGTGCAGCGTATCCATCTTTGGCCGTAGGTCTCTAAACTCAACCCATATGGCATCGATTGCAACCTTTTGTTGTGCTTATATGGCTACCCATTGATCCTCTGTAGGCAAAGTAAGTGCATCCATGATTTTCTTGAGATCACCATTAGTTAGCGTGATTGTTGTGTCATAGTCTAGGCATTGGGCATGTTGCTTTTTCTGGGGCCCCTTTGCAAGCTCCCTGTGCTCCTTCATACACTAGGGGGATTTAGTATCCCTGTTAGTCTGCCCTTTCATTTGCAGGAATACCTACGACTTGACCATGTCAGCTCTCACAGTGATCTGCGGTAGTTGCGTGCCATCTCTCGTGGCTGCTTTCGAGCCCGTCTGGCTAGAACCTGTGATCATCCCAGGTTTGGAAGGGGCATTAAATTCTGTCATACAACTTTGATGCCAATCCGTGCAGGGTTCGAAGTCAATTTTCCCTACAGGGAGCCAAAGGGAAATTATCTTATCAATTTCAACGTCCCCAGACCCCATCAATGTAATGTCCGTAGGCTCTAGACTGGTAAGCGCCGAAGCGTCCATGGGGTTAGGGGATACCATATTAACGTAAGGAGGGGATCTTGAATTTGGAGACTCACAGGCAGCAGAAGTAAGTTGATTGGGTAGGAACAGAATGCTAAAGGTCCAGAAAGTCAAGCAGAAGAATAATACATGCAGATTACAGAGATGATATGAAACCTTGATCGGAGTTATCCTTTCTCCCTTATAGTGCCCGTAGCTATCCAACGGTTTGGTGAATCTAACTTGGAACTTACCATCAAGAAAATGGTAAAAACTCACAATAAATTGCCACATTAATTTCCAGCTGCCTGTTTTCTGTAATGGTAATATTTCTTTTTTACCAGATTTCAGTGTTCTGACTGTCATCGTTCGCACCCTATGGCCTTCCCATGGATTTAACGACCTCGAATGAAGAATTCGTGCTGTTGGCGCATCCTGAATTATAGCCGAAGTAGGGTGTGTTGTAATGCGATTTAGGTGTAGCCTAAACAACTTGGCAACCATGCACATCCCATCCAGTTATGAGTTTGGAATAGTTGGGGGATAATCCTTTCATTTTTTTGGGTTGAGGCTAAAGTATTCAACCATGTGTGGTACTTGTATTCCCCATGACTAGGATGCGATGTACAGGCGTGTTCTACCCTGATTCAAGGCATCAGTGGTCTGCAGAGCCGCTTCGAGCACTCCTGTGCCATCCACCAAACTAAATGTTCACAGAAACTCATCTCACAAAGTCTCCCAATGGAGAGTGCGCTGATGTAGCTCTACGTCTAAATACTATGTAGTTGGATGCAGTCCCAGAGCATGGATAAAAATGTGGTCCCATTCTTTTGGGGTTCTGTCGCATCACTGCGTTTCCCATGCAAGAAAATATCTGCATGGGTCTTCTGACCCACGAAAATTTTGGATCCGTCTCCTAGCCGGAGCTTCAAATCGTAGGATCATCTTATCTCGACATTCCTCCCAATTGCAGAATAACTTCCCATGCGTATCCGACCAGCATTCAGTTGTTCCACGCAGGGCTAGCTTAAGGGCCCATAGCTTACGTCCCTTGGGAACTTCTACTTCGAATGCGCGTAAAAATTCCTTAATGTTACCCGAATCCCCAAAGTAGGGCAGGTCTCTTACCTCGAAGGATATGCAGCGGAAGTTCCTTGTGACCCGAAGACATCGTAGTGACGAAACCTCATGCAACCGGCCTTGCCAATTCTCTAGTTCCCCATCAGAGTCGGAAAATCATTCACTGTATTTTTCCCAGCAGAGTACTCCTTCCACCGCGGGGTTAATCTAACCTTTGTCCTGCGTAGTAAACTTGTAAATGTGATCCACTTCCTCCTCATCTCGCGCTGGCTCTGCATACCGTGCGCCTTCTGCAGGATCCAACGGTACTATTTTTCATGTACCGTTATTTTCAAACACCATGCTTCGCTTTTTGAGATTGATAACACCCCCCATATATATAGCCCAGTCCAGTCCTATGAGTGTAGGGTAGGGGTATGCATCTTCTACGTTCTCTATTACCTCAAAGTTAGCTTGGGCCTTTACTCCTACAATATCTACCATGATTTTTAGCAGCCTTCCCAGAGGGATGATCTTCTTTTGATTCGCCATGCATAGCTGGATGGTGGACCATTCAAACTTAGGTTATCCCATTCGTTGCCATGTTTTTTTAGGTAACACGTTCACATCTGATCCAAGGTCCAAAATAACCTGATTTATCTCGTAGTCACTAATCTGCGCAGTCAGCCGCATTTCCCTTCCGGTGCGTTTTTTATACCTGTATAGTTTGTGTACATCCTTGGTCCCTAGGGTCGGATCGGGCCGTGCTACATAGCTATTCATTAATTCCTGAAGGTTCTCTATAACCTTTGGGTTATGTAGCAGCTTCATACATTCCTGTAGAAAGGGCTTGACCCCTTCATTTGTCTTGGGGTGTGTCGGTACCTGCATAGTAGCTGCTTCTTCCTGAGCGAAGTCCTGGCCAGCTACGACCATTGTTTCTTGTCCCTTTTTCATGTTCAATCCTTCTTGATAGGTTAGAGGATCCTTGGCAACCTCATCCTTTGGTCCCCGGGTGGCCATCCCACTGCGTGTTATGACTTTCACACTTGGGTCCATGTTCCTTAACTCAGATTTAACTCTCTACACATTCTGCGTAGGGGTGGGTTGCTTTTCCTACATTTTTTCTATTAAAATTGGGCAATCTTCAATCGCATGGTCCAGCTGTCTACAATATTTGCAATATTTCCTTGTAGGATTTGAGTAGTCCCTTGCAAAGTGTCCTACTTCCCCGCAGTTATTGTTAGCCACTGATAATTTCTGTTATACCAAGAAGTGGCTAATTTTGTTCTTTAAAACTTCAAGAGATAATTCCCTTTGAAAACCTATCATATTTGAATTTTTTATGAAGATAACTAATATTTTAGTTAATCTTCACCATTTTTTCCCTATAAACCTGAAAAATCTGTTGTTTTCCTAAAGAAAAAGACTGCTGAAAAACCCCATTTTCCCTTCATTTTACCCCTCTCATTCATAAAACCCCCATTTTTATCCCTTTTTCCATCCGTAAGCCTCATTTAACCTTATAAACCTTGCAAAATCCATTTATAAGGTTGAAAACCCCATTTTTTCCCTTATCGAAACCTTTAGAATCCTTTGAAAAACCTTCAAAAATCCTGAAAAGCCATCATTTTCCATAAAGCCTTAAGCCCCTTTTTGGCCTTAGCCCCAGCCCCTTTTTTCTGCATATGACCGGGCGTTGTGATCGAGTGCTAATCGCAATCGATAATTACAATCACATCATAAATATTTATTGCAATTGTAACTTTGTTCGTTCTGCCGATTGCAATCCCGCGATCTAATCTCTGCCATTGATTCTCTTTAATTCAACAACCCACGTTTCCCCCACTTTCCAAACTCCGCATCTCATTTTTCTCCTCTGTCGATAGATCTCCATCGTTGATCTTCTTAGATCCAACATCTCCTATTGATTCTCCCATTTCTGCCTCTTTCCTTTGTAAAATGTTTTCTGCCTAGTTATAGCCCTATAACACTATACAACCACGACGCTCATTGACCCCTTTCACTACATGACAAACTAAGCCGGGTCCCACCACCAACACCCCCTCTTTCTATCATTTTCACTTATTTTCCTATGTATTTATCCATTCGTAAAGTTTTTCATTTTAACATTAAAGCCATATTTTTGCGCGTTTTCAAGTTTTAACCTTGGTTTTTTATGGTTTTGCGCCTTTCTCCACCATGGGTCCCACATTCTCTTTACCCTGCAGCTCTTCATCCATGGCGCTCTACCTGCTTCGTTGGATCTGGATCCTCTGATCCAACATCCCAAAATCAATATACCGTGATTTTTGAACCTTTCCCATAGTGCGCAAATTTTACGTGATATAAGCGATTTTGAAAAGACATGTGTTGAACACAGACCTATATCGCATTTTTTGGGTCAAAATCTAAAACCGCCTCAGAGATGCGCGAAAAATACTGATGGTTTTCCGCTATACCAGTCCTCCCTTTGCAATGTAACTCTAGATTAGATCCTAGCCGTTGATCTCTGAGATCGGATGGTCCCGATTTAACCTTACCACCAATTCGTTTGCCCTCCATCATTCATCCAAATGACCTCATTGAATGATCTCAACCAATGATCTTCGTTCTTTGATCTAAGCCAACAGACCTTATTCAATATCGTGCCCAAACTCCCATTTACACCTGGTTAGCTGCTCTACTGGGTTTTTCCTCCTTTTTCCTCTGCATCGCTTCGAAATGCTTCCACCAACCTTCCTAAGCAGTTTAAACCATGAATTCACAGGATTTAAATAATTTTTGTGTGCTTTTATGAAAGTTTTAATGAAGTTAAATTTGGATCCTCCCACAGATGATTACACTGTTATTGGCCAAGGATGACGATCCTTGTGGCCTTTTGATACATATTAAAGGGTTTCAAAGGGATAATTAAATGTTTTTAGGGAATCGATAAGTCATGATTATCGGTTTTCTGAGAAAAACTCCCATAAACACTCTGCGCACCTGCAAATAGCAAAACATAGTGAGCATCAATTATAAAAGCGTATCAGTGTTAAAGATGAAGATTATGGCTTAATCAAGCCTAAACATAGATCTGAAGATAAATCACTGTGTTTATAGAGAAATATCAGTCGAAGGACACCTCAGAGCCACATCAAAGGGGTGAATTGATTTCCCATCTACTATATTGCCACCTTGCAGCTCTCTGCCTCAAAGGAATACCCAGATCAAATCTTAGTCCAAAACATTAAGGCCAAAGACTGTTGAATAGTTATTACAAGCAAAAAAAATATCCCAATTGTCAGTAGAAGTTATTGAAAAGATAAGAAAGTGCCTTAAATTCAATCTTTTTACCCATTGAGGCTTAAAAAGCATAAACAGAGTAAATGAAATAGAGTTGTAATTTGATGCGTTCCTGTCTTATGCCTTGCATGTTTTTCAAGGCTAGGAGTTGCATTTAGTGTAGAATTTATTACACCTCAATCCTAAAACTCTTCTACCTCGTCATTTCTCCTATAAATAATTCTGAAGAAGATGAGATACAGGTTGATTGTTCACTACTTGTAATACTGAAGCTCTCTGAAATAATACATAGTTTGTCTGAAGTTGAGGAAGAAATTGAAGTCTTGGAAGCTTGATTATGTTGAAACATGCTTGTTCTTGAGAAGGCTCTATCATTGGATCCATGAGCTTGGCTGTTGGTGAAGTATTCTGAACTGTTTGATGTTTTCTCCTATTTTCATTTTGTTCCATAAATGCTCACTACAGTAGGATGAAGGTTTTAGGCTAAGAAATGACTCCTAGAAGCACCTTAGACTTGTTCATCCTTCATTTTTTTATGTTTTCTTCTGCTGAGGTATTTTAGAGTCTTTAATATCTCTCTTTAGTCCTCATGCTTATTTATTTCTCTAATAGTTCAAATAGTTGGTTTCAGCATGATTTATGGTTTTCCCTGCTTGTCTGCTGCCACTTGAAAGTTTTTTTTGAAGTATCCCTTTGAAGTACCATTTTTTACAGTTAGCCAAGGAGGTCTATTCTGATCATGCCCTTTGTCCTTGCTTGAAAATTTGTTTTAAAGGTCTTTATAGTTGTGATCATAGATGTTTTTATGTGTTCCCTCTTCTATGACTGCAATTATCAGTGAATCTTTTATGTTTTCTAAGTCATTTGAATTAAAATCTTCGAGGAAATAGGATGTGCTCCTGAATATTAGATTTCATTTTGAAAGTTGTCTTGAGGTCATTATTTACTTAAATTGTGGTTTGTAGAATTCATGGTTAGCCCTGTCTATCAAATACCTCTTTACTGTTCAAGTTATGTTTTCGAGTTCCCTTTGTTGAGAATTCAATTTCTCTTTCCAAATCATTGATGTCCATCTCATTCACAAAACCAAAGGATCCTATGAACAAGTTATATTTGCCCTCTGATATCCCATATCCATTGATGAGTTTGTCATAAACCTCTTCTTGACTCCATTGCCCAATGAATCTAGCATTTCCCCTTTCTATCTATCTTTCCTAGACCTTTCATGTTCTACTATGTCATTCAACCAACCAAAAAAACACTTGCACTTAATAACTAGTCTAAAACCAATACTCAAAGCACACAAGATAAACCTTTGCAAAACAAATAATTTGAGAGATCCCTCTCTGAGAACAGGAGGACTAGATCCTGGAACTCTAAATATTGGTTTTGATGTTTCCTTGTCTTTTTATTTTCCAATCTATCGAAACACAGGACCCCAACATAATGGGGGTCATGGTGGGACCTTTCTGAGTTAGTGAAAATCTAAGTACACCTTGGGACTCCAGAAAATCCCTTGTCTTCAAGAATATCCAGTGATTATTAGCCACCTCATCGCCAACCAACATAATGGCGTTCACTGTAGGACCACTGAGTTCATAGTTTCCTAGCAAGCTCTTATAGACTCATTAGTCTTTCAAACAACAATAGAAACTTAGAAAAACCCAAAATATTTCATATTGGCTTCATAATAAACATGGTGGTGGAACCATAAAACATTTTACCTTCACAAGAGCTAAAACATTTCCACCTGGCGACTCCACTGGCCTCTAGTAGGCCTATTACTTCACTAGTCCTTATAAAATATCCTGGGAATGCTTTGAGAAAACCCAATGATGCAATTGGTGGACAAAAAAGTTCAAAATCTTCCACCTGGTGACTCCACAACTTCCAAAAGACCTAATGACTCCACTGGTAGAAGACCCTGAACTGGTTGATAAGATACAATGACCTCTCTATTACAAACATGAATCCAACTATAGATAGGGAAGCTAAACTAAACACACTATTGAACCTAGTTGGAAAAATAGTGTTTATACTTCATAGAATATTGGATAGGCATGAGGTTGATATAGATAATGATTATCCATAGCAAATTATTCCTTTCCCTGATCAAACACAAACTCAACCACTACAAGATATAAACAACAAACAAAATATGTATGATGAGCAAGATTACAATGAGGAATATTGTCAAGAAGGGATTGATTGCCTCCCTTTATCTTATATTTCACTATTAAGAGAACTTTACAACCAAAATGCAAAATTAAAAAACGAGCAGTGCCCTGAGGAAAACATAAGCCATCTTGAACTCACAAAATTTGAAATAGGAGAAGAGTCAAAACAACCAAAGTCTCTGCCTTTATGTCATGACTCATTTCAGATTATTAAAGAAGAATGGCATCTTGATAATATATTAGAAACAACTCATGAATCCCATATTCTAAATGACTATCACAAAAATCATGAGTTGTTTAATACTGAGATAGACCAGGAAAAAGAAGAGAATCCTCAAATTTTCCTTGCAAGCACAAGTAATGATTCCCTTGAAGAGGCTCAAGAAGACATCCACCCTCAAAATCAGTTAATACAATAGGAAGAGGACTGTTGTAATTCTATCCAAAGCAAAATAAAAATTCCTACTCTTTTGAGAGAAGAAGAAATTGATCTATCATTAAACAAACAGTCAACCTTAAAAGTTTTATTAGAACAAAACTCTCCTTCTCATCTACCTACTAAACATTGTTGTCTTGGAACAGAAAGTAAACTTGTAGATCAGCTAAAAGAAAAAAAAACTGATAACCCAATATGTTTGATTGGTGAGATTGTTTATACTAATGATTTTCCAATTTTTTATCAGTCCGATGATGATGATGAGCTTCAAGTAGAAACTAATCATGTAGGGCAACCAACAGTAGATTGGTGTCATGAATTTCATTATCATCAGCTTGAAAGTAGCAATTAGCCAATCCAATCCATTAGAAATAGCTTTCACATAATTGGGAATCAGCAATCTATTAATTGTAAGGTTGAGATTAAAAAGGAAGAGGAATTTCTTGAGCAGGATGAAGATAAGGAGCCTTCTCCTGAGAGGATTGAGGTAATAAAAGATACCCCTGCTCAAGAACATGATGATCTCTTCAAAAAGTACATTCCACTGAATCAGAGCATACCGGGATTACAAGAGGACAACACTGTAATATATGATGAATCCTATAATTCAGATAATAATGAAGATGAGGAATTTTTTCTTTCTCAAGAGAATATTTACCTTGATCCAATGGAGAAAGAAGAGATAATCCTGGTAAAACCATGTCTTCCAAATACTCTTAACTAGGTATTATTTCAAGATCCCTATGCTCACTTCTTGAAAACATTTAGAGAAGGGATAAAGGTTATTAGGAGCAGTGGATTACGAAAAGCAAGAAGATTATTTAGCACTATTTCTAAAAAAAAAAGGAATGGGAGTGGCCCTGTTTGTCCAGCCTACCCACAGAGATGAAGAAGGACCAATCATGGAATCATTTACTAGATTGGCTGTACTGGGAAAGAGATTTCATCAACTAAAAACATGTAAATATTCCATGTTAGATTAGGTTAGATAGGAATGTCAAATAAAGCTCAGTTTTGAGCATTTAGATAGTTGTTGATTTTTGTCTTGAAAGAAAAGACAAATACAAAAAACAATAGAAAATAGAAAAGAGGGCAGATTGTCAAAACAAGAAAGGTACAACCCCATACCAAAAAAGAGAGAACATATGAAAGTGTGCAAGCTCAAATGCCACTCCTAAAAAACACTCTTCTAGTTAGTCATACAGCTTAATCATGACTAATTAGCTTTTAAATTTACTACTGATAGGTTAGTGAATTAGATTTTCCAAACAACTTAATCTTGGCTTATCAGTAAGGTAGATTAAGATAGAAAACAAAGGTTCAAACAAGCTCAAATCCTGAACCTATGAGACTGATGAAGAAATGTTTCACATGTGCTCAAAACTTGGACCAGAAAGAAAGAAAAAGCAGCTCAAATAAATTCAAAATTAGAGCTGAAGAAGATAATGAAGAAAGTTTTAATTTTCAGATCTTAAGCCTTCACATTTTGTTTTGAATTTTCTACCAATTTTAGTCTATGGGCAGCTTTTTTTTATGCCATAGATCAGCAACAAGTAAGACTGTTTAATCCTGACTTGACTTCTTTTAAATTTCTGTTTTAGAAATTAGAGAATAAAAATCTGTCAGACAGTCTAATCCTGACAGATAGTAGTTAGGTAGAGAAGCTTATGAACTCAACTGTTTAAACTAAGTTCATGGAGGAATAAGATTAGAATTAGATTAGTTTTTTATTTTTCAAAAGAATAAAATGTTGTTGAAGAGAGTTTTCTAGCCTAAATGCACTCTGAAAGAAGAAAAAATGTTAGGATCATTAGGAATGGGTAGGTAGACATGTTGTTTTGATAGAATTCCATTGTTTTAAATTGTTGCAGAGATCATCAAAATGAAAGGTTGCTACCCAATGGATTAAGGAATTGGTTTAATGAAAGCCAGAGATTTGTAGCTGAGGTTCTAGACACCTAAATAACCAGTTGTCTTCCCCAAGTGGAACCACTATTAGCCACTGATAATTTCTGTTATACCAAGAAGTGGCTAATTTTGTTCTTCAAAACTTCAAGAGATAATTCCCTTTGAAAACCTATCATCTTTGAAGTTCTTATGAAGATAACTAATCTTTTATTTAATCTTCGTTGTTGTTTCCCTCATAAACCTGAAAAATCTGTAGTTTTCCTAAAGAAAAAGACTGCTGAAAAACCCCATTTTCCCTTCATTTTACCCCTCCTTTCATTCATAAAAACCCCATTTTTATCCCTTTTTCCCTCCATAAAAATCCCTCCATAAGCCTCATTTAACCTTCTAAACCTTGCAAAATCCCTTTATAAGGTTGAAAACCCCATTTTTTCCCTTATCAGAACCTTCAGAATCCTTTGAAAAACCTTCAAAAATCCTGAATAACCATCATTTTCCATAAAGCCTTAAGCCTCTTTTCGGCCTTAGCCCCAACCCCTTTTTTCCACATATGACCCGGAGCTGTGACTGAGCGCTAATCGCAATCGCTAATCACAATCGAATCGAAAATATTTATCGCAATTGTAACTTTGTTCGTTCCACCGATTGCGATCCCGCGATCTAATCTCTACCGTTGATTCTTTTTAATCCAACAGCCCAAGTTTCCCCTGCTTTCCAAACTCCGCATCTCCTTTTTCTCCTCCATCGATAGATCTCTATTTTTTATCTTCTCAGATCCAACGGTTCCTATTGATTCTCCCATTTTTGCCTCTTTCCTTTGTAAAATATTTTCCGCCAAGTTATAGCCCTATAACACTATACAACCACGACACTCATTGACCCCTTTCACTACACGAAAAAATAAGCTGGGTCCCACCACCAACACCCCCTCTTTCTATCATTTTCACCTATTTTCCTATGTATTTATCCATTCATAAAGTTTTTCATTTTAACATTAAAGCCATATTTTTGCACATATTCAAGTTTTAACCTTGGTTTTTTATGGTTTTGTGCCTTTCTCCACCATGGGTCCAACATTCTCTTTACCACGCAGCTCTTCATCCATCACACTCTACCTACTCTATTGGATCTGGATCCTCCCATCCAACATCTCAGAATCAATATCACGTGATTTTTGAACCTTTCCCACAGTGCGCAGCTTTTATGCGATATAAGCATTTTTGAAAAGACACGTGTTGAACGCAGACCTATATCGCGTTTTTTGGGCCAAAATCTAAAACTGCCTTAGAGCTGCGTGAAAACTGCTACCTATTTTCCGCTATACCACTCCTCCCTCCGAAATGTAACTCTAGATTAGATCCTAGCCATCGATCTCTGAGATCGGACAGTCCTGATTTAACCTTACCACCAATTCATTTGCCCTCCATCATTCCTCCAAACGACCTCATTGAATGATCCCAACCGTAGATCTTCGTTCTTTGATCTAATCCAATGACTCTTATTCAATATCGTGCGCAAAATCCCATTTACACCTGGTTAGCTTCTCTTCTGGGTTTTTCCTCATTTTTCCGCTGTATCCACCTTTTTCCTCTGCATCACTCTGAAACGCTTCCACCAACCTTCCTAAGTAGTTTAAACCATGAATTCACAGGATTTAAATAATGTTTGTGTGTTTTTATGTAGGTTTTAATGAAGTTAATTTGGATCCTCCCACAGATGATTACACTATTATTGGCCAAGGATGACAATCCTTGCGGACTTTTGATACATATTAAAGGGTTTCAAAGGGATAATTAAATGTTTTTATGGAATCGATAAGTCATGATTATCGTTTTTCTGAGCAAAACTCCCATAAACCCCCTGCGCATATGCAAACAGCAAAACACAGTGAGCATCAATTATAAAAGCGTATCAGTGTTAATGATGAATATTATGGCTTAATCAAGCCTAAACACAGATCTGAAGATAAATCACTGTGTTTATAGAGAAATATCAGTCGAAGGACACCTCAGAGCCACATCAAAGGGGTGAATTTATTTCCTAGCTACTATATCGCCACCTTGCAACTCTCTACCTTAAAGGAATACCCAGATCAAATCTCAGTCCGAAACATTAAGGCCAAAGATAGATGAACAGTTATTACAAGCAAAACAAATATCCCAACTGTTAGTAGAAGTTATTGAAAAGATAAGAAAGTGCCTTAAAGTCAATCTTTTTACCCATTGAGCCTTAAAAAGCATAAACAGAGTAAATGAAACAGAGTTGTAATTCGATGCGTTCCTGCTTTATGCCTTGCATGGTTTTTGAGGCTAGGAGTTCAATTTAGTGTAGAATTTATTACACTTCGATCCTAAAACTCTTCTACCTCCTCATTTCTCCTATAAATACTTCTGAAGAAGATGAGATAGAGGTTGATTTTTCACTACTTGTAATACTGAAACTCTCTAAAATAATACATAGTCTATCTGTATTTGAGGAAGAAATTGAAGTCTTGGAAGCTTGATGATGTTGAAACATGCTTGTTCTTGAGAAGGCTCTATCATTGTATCGATGAGCTTGGCTGTTGGTGAGGTATTCTGAGCTGTTTGATGTTTTCTCCTGTTTTCATTTTGTTCCATAAATTCTCACTACAGTAGGATGAAAGTTTTAGGCTAAGAAATGACTCCTACAAGCACCTTAGACCTGTTCATCCTTCACTGTTTTATGTTTTCTTCTGCTGACGTATTTTAGAGTCTTTAATCTCTCTCTTTAGTCCTCATGCTTGTTTATTTCTCTAATAGTTCAAATAGTTGGTTTCAACATGATTTATGGTTTTCCCTGCTTGTCTGCTACCACTTGAAAGCTATTTTTGAATTCTCCCTTTGAAGTACCATTGTTAACAGTTATCCAAGAAGGTCTGTTCTGATCATGCCCTTTGTCCTTGCTTGAACAGTTGTTTTAAAGGTCTTTATAGTTGTGATCATACATGTTTTTAGGTGTTCCCTCTTCTATGACTGCAATTATTAGTGAACATTTTATGTTTTCTAAGTCATTTGAAATAAAATCTTTGAGGAAATAGGATGTTCTTCCGAATCTTATATTTCATTTTGAAAGTTGTCTTGAGGTCATTATTATCTTAAAGTGTGGTTTGCAGAATTCATGGTTAGCCCTGTCTATCAAATACCTCTTTATTGTTCAAGTTATGTTTTCGAGTTCCCTTTGTTGAGAATTCAATTTCTCTTTCCAAATCATTGATGTCCATCTCATTCATAAAACCAAAGGATCCTGTGCCATGTTAGATTTTCCCTCTGATATCCCATATCCATTGATGAGTTTGTCATAAACCTCTTCTTGACTCCATTGCCCAATGAATCTAGCATTTCCCCTTTCTATCTATCTTTCCTAGACCTTTCATGTTCTGCTATGTCATTCAACCAAACAAACAAACAAACACTTGCACTTAATAACTAGTGTAAAACCAATACTCAAAGCACACAAGATAAACCTTTGCAAAACAAATAATTTGAGAGATCCCTCTCTGAGAACAGGAGGACTAGATCCTAGAACTCTAAAGATTGGTTCTGATGTTGCCTTGTCTTTTGATTTGCCAATCTATCAAAACACAGGACCTCAACAGTTATAACAGATTAGTTGTCCACGTCCTTGACCTGCGCTTCCTCCTCAACCTCCCTTGCCCCTTGCTGGAGAGCCACCAAAGCTCACGGGAGATCTAGGTGATGCAGGGTTTGACTGTACCCTATACAAGTGTCCTGAATCTATCATTAGATCATAAGTTTGACAGTTCTGCTCATATCAACTGGCAGAACTTGCACCACTGTTGCTTCAGTTCTGGAACATACGCTCCTAGCCGGGAGCAATGGTTCATATAATGCAAGCCTACGATGCGACAGTCATCGCACAATAACACAGACCTGCTTGAGCTTCGACGTACGAGGTTGGGTTCTCCACTTTCTCCTGGACGAACCAGACTAGGTCCTCCTACTTGCATGTAATCTGCAAATTAGGGCATTGATCCTTCGTATGGCCAGATGCCCAACATCGAATGCACCATAGAACTGTGCTGGCTTTTTTTCCTCATTCCTTTCATAGGTTCTGAATTTCCATGTTCATAGCTCCGAGCTGCTCCTGAATTTTTTGTACTTCTAACAAAGTATATTCTCTGGGTGCAACTTCTAGTTTCATAGCGACTTCCACAGCTTTTTCCTGCGACTCGAAGGTTTGGTGACTCACTGGTGTGCGCAGGTGGGGCAAAAACATAGCAATGAACCATTCCATATGTTGTCTATCATCATACTCAAATCCTCCTTCCCTGATTTCTCTCTTCAGTTGCTAATCAGCCTCCCATACAGATTCATACGCTCCTTGATTGAAGTCCTTCACATCTACTACTATCTGAGAGTAAGATTTTGGCTTTCGAAATTGTTGCTTCAAAGCGTCCTTAGTATCTTGAATAGATGCATTTCCATTCTGAGATATGTATCACATATACCAGTCCAAATGAGGGTAATAAGCTGTGGAATTTCATAGTGTGATGTGATATTTATGACAAAAGTCAATCATCTTTTTTGATGAAAAGGAAACAACATTATCCGTGATGATATTCCTAGGGCAACCAAATCTAGACAGTATGTTTGTCTCAAGAAATTTGATAATGACTAAATCAGTGGCATTTCTAGAGGGGATGGCTTCTATCCACTTGGTAAAGTAATCAATGGTAGTGAGGATCCACTTATGTTGTGCAGACGAGGTGGGGTGAATTTTTCCAATGAAGTCTAAACCCCATTGTTGAAAATGAGTTTTAACATTAATGGTATGTAAAGGTAAAGGTAAGAGTTTTCTCTTGCCATCAAAAATTTGGCATTTATGGCAAGTCATGACTAGTTTGTGGGTATCAAGAAAAAGGGTGGGCCAATAGTAGCTAGCTCTAAGGATTTTGATGGTTGTGGTTTTCCAGTAAAGATGGACTCCACACTCTCCTCCATCAGTTCATGCATGATCTTACCTGCATCATCCTCAAGAAGACATTTAAGTAGTATACCATTAGGATTCTTCCAATATAATATCCCATCTAAGATGCAAAACTTCAAAGCTTTTTTCTTTAAGAATCTAGCTTTTTCCTTTGATAATGTAGGGGGATAATTAAGATAGAAAAGCACATAAAGAATATCTGCATACTAAGATGTATTAAAAAATTCTTCTTCAACATGGGGAGCAATGCATTCTTTTTATTCTTCTAAAACATTAACCATGTTCATATCTAAAGCTTTGAAATTTGACTTAGCCATAAGTTTTGCAAGTCCTTGTCCTTTAAACAGTCTTGTGGGCCTAATTTCTAAGTCATATTCTAATATAATGGAAATCCACTTTCCTCTCTTACCATTAGGGTCCTGATTTAAAATTTCCTTGACAACTGAGTGTTCAACAAAAGAAATGACATGAGAATGTAAGATATAAAATGAAGTATTTCAATTCTTTGATAAAGACAAAGGCTTGTTTCTCCATGATGTTGTATTTTAAAGGAGCATCTCTAAGGGCTTTGCCGAAGAGTACTATGGGTTGTTCTTGTCGCATCATATTATTTTATAGTAATACTGCAACAATGGTATGTTCAGAGGCAAATGAGAAAATGTAGAAGTCTTTGGTAAAATCGGGACTGATCAGAACCAGTGTTTGAGTCAGGGCTAATTTGGCCTAATCAAAGGATTTTTTGGTTTCTAAGTCCAATTTAACCCCTATCTCCTTTTTAAACATGTTTATAATATTCCTCAAAATTTCGACAATATTGGGGATGAATCTTCTTAAAAAATTTATCTTCCCAATGAAAGACTGTAGTTCTTTAATGTTTCTAGGATGGCTGATTTGTAATATGCCCTCAATCATTTTGCGGTCTATATTTATTCCTTCTTTTGAGATGATGTGACCTAGGATTTTTCCTTCCTGGAGACCAAACAATGTTTTCTTAGGATTCAAGGAAAGGCCATATTTTCTACATTTTTCAAAAACTTTCCTTAAGTGTATTAATGTTCCTCATCAGTCTTAGAGTAAATAGTGATGTCATCAAGGTAAATGACTATGAAGTAGCCTATTTATTCTGAAAAATATATATCCATGGTCCTTTGGAAAGTGCCCCCCGCATTCATAAATCCGAATGGCATTTTAACATACATGAATGTACCCCAAGGGGTAGTGAAGGGAGTTTTGTGCTGATCACTTGGGAACACTAATACTTGGTTGTAGCCGGAAAAACCATCACGTAGGGAGATCCTCTTAGAGCCAACCAGCCTTTGAAGAATGTGATCCCTCTTAGGTAAGGGGTATTTATCTTTTAAGGAGGCTCTGTTCAGATTTCTAAAGTCAATGCAAAGCCTAATCTCCTCGGTCTTCTTCCTAAATGATACAAGGTTTGAAACCCAGTCTAAGTATCAAAGGGAAACTATGATCCCAACATCATACATATTTTTTATTTCCTTGTCAACTAAAGGTAATAGTATAGGGTTGATCCTTCTCAAATTTTGTTTGAAAGTTTTTTGATTCTCTTTAATAGGAATTTTATGTTCAATAATTATTGTGTCATATGATTTTAAATCCTCATACCCCCATGCAAAAACATCTCTAAATTCTCGGAAAAGTTCAATATATCTTTGTTTTATGTGAGGAGGAAGAGTTATGTAGAGTTTGATAATTTTGGGTTCTTTTAGGCAGTCAATGATGCACTCCTCTATATCATTTACTGTGGATTCCTTTTTTGGTTTCTTAGCTACATCATTAAAGTCAAAAATTTATTCTAATGGTGCCAGTCCTCTTGGTAGGGTACCATATTTACACTCTAGAACCTCAAGGTCCCTTTGGTCAGGATCTTCAAACATTTCTGCCTTGCAAGGATGTGTAAGCAGGTTTATATCAGCGAAATGTGGCAACTCGGTTTCTAAGGTCTTTTCTTCTATAGAAACATCTTCCTCATGCTCTAAACTTGGTTTTGTTAATGTGAATTCATTCCTAGATTGCAAAAAATCATCAATTTTTTCATCACCCTCAACCACTTGCCAATAGTCAATGTTATCGGGCACTGTAGGCCGATGTTTGACTTTAACAGTGTATTGTTCACTTACAAGTGGTATTTGATGGTTGGTAATAGCAAAGGCAAGCTCGTTTACAAGAATATTTTGGGCTCTAGGAATGTAAGCTAGCTCATATTTTTCAAAAGTTTTGAGGAGATCTAAGGCTGCATTTCTGTACTCTCTCAGTCTTGGATTCTTAGCTGAATATTCACCTCTGATTTGTTTAATGATTAGTTTAGAATCTCCTTTAGTGGAGATTTTCTTAGCTCCTAAGTCTTTGAGCATCTATAAGCCAAGGAGGAGAGCCTCATACGCAGCAATGTAATTAGTGCACTGAAAGTCTAATTTGTAAGAATGACCTTCATTTATGTTATGTATCTAGACACCAGCCCCTGATCCATCCTTGCCACAAGAACCATAAAAGGTTATGTTCCATAGTGTTTCTATTTCATGTTCACCACTTTTTGTTGTTAAGGGCTGCTAGAGTTTGGGATGAAATTTTCTTTAGTTGAGGATATACTTGGTTGTTCTGGTAACACAAGATCTTTGTCATTTTCATTTACTTATTCCCCAATGTAATTTTCATTATACAATATGAATGAATCTAAGTACAAATGAATGGAATAGACTGGGGTGTTTTTTGACCTATCTAAGTTACTCACCATATACTTCATGTGTGATTATCGGTAAAGTTTTCTTGTTTGGCTGAAAATAGGGATAGTGGCATAAGACATGTCTAGTTGAAGGTTTCCTTGAATTTTGGCTTCCCAAGATCTGGATAGAAGCATGCCATACTTAGGTGGAATGTCTGCCACCATTATGTCTGTGACAAGACCTTTGTTGGCTTTAGGGGTCCTGACGTAGGTTTAGTGTGCAAGGTTTTCCAAAAAACCCCTATACTACTAGCCCTTTCAACAGTGACCTGCTTTCACAGGTCACAGTCTCACCCGAAGTAGTATGGGTGGGTGCTGGAACCAGATTTCTGCACCCTGAGAAAGGAAGGGTAAGGCAAGCAGAGCTGTGTTCTATTTAGATTACTTCGTTTCTTTGATGGGTTAAGTATCTATTTGCATCCACGTGTACTAGATCTATAATTATACGCTTTTCATAACATCAACACAACATAATATAAATAGAGTAGAATAGATCTATATCCAAGCATTCAGTACACATACTCTTACAACAGAAAGAAAGAAAACATATAACACAGTAATCATCAGCTGTTCATACCACAATACTCACAAATTCAGATCTCTAATACTCTTCTGCATTCATTCATTCATCAACCTTTCCTTGCAATTCCCTTCCCAACCTGCGCACACAGCATCAGGGTCCACACATAACTGGACTAGGATCTCCATGCACACAGCCATCAGGAGTCTGTTCCCCAAAACCCAAACAGATAACTCAAACAATGGATCGCATCAATAGATCATTCAATCCTATCCTTTACAATCCAAAATGCATCTCTATTTATAACAATCTAGCCTCAACATTCCTATGGTCCTAAATGCATGGTTTTCAGACCCCTAGTTTACCCTTTGACCCATTACAATGTGTTCGGGGCTTTGACCCACCCCAAAACCCCTGCACTATATTAAATATAATCAAAAGTAATCAAAATGGACCAGTTTTGCAGCTTGTTAAGAGACACCATTCCAACAATCCCCCAACACAATCTTGTGACTCGTCCCGAGTCACTACTCTGGTGAAACCACATGGTTCACAGCCTGGTATGGTTTGAGTCAACTACCATTGAAAAAGCCAGGAATGAGGTCACCGCACAGGGTAGATAACTATATTGCGCCGCCATTCATAACCTCCTTAACTGTGTAGAGACCAAGTCAGTGCTGCCAAAATTTTCTTGGGTGTTTCGCAAATTGGATATCGTACAAAAGGACAAGATTACCTTCGATGAATGTCTTCTAGTGAGTGTGTCGATCATGCCATGCTTTATCCCCAGCCTTTTGAACCTACTGGTGAAACTGAGCAATAAACCGATCTTCCTCCAAAGCCACCAATTGCTCCAAGTGTTCTTTTATGATGTCGGAGTCGGCCATATTCGTGAACGCTGCAATTAGTAGGCTAGGAACAACGTACTCTATTGGCATGATGGCCTCCTTACCATAAAACATTCAGAAGGGTGTCATACCGGTCAGCTTTTTGCAGGTTGTGTAGCTGTGTAAGGGCTTCCAGCGACTCCTGTCTCCTGGGATTTGGTTCCTTCTGGTCAGCCAGCTCCTCCTTCGTTCCTTGGGTGACCATGCTACGCGTTATGATTTTTACATTGGGATCTTCACCCCTTCACTCGGTTTTGACTCTCTGTACATTTTGGGTGGGGGTAGACTATTTTTCCTTCATTTTTGTTACAAGATTGGATAGTCCTCAATCTCATGGTCCAGTTGTCTGCAATATTTACATGACTGCCTCGTGGGATTTGGGAAATCCCTGGTGAAGTGCCCTACCTCCCCACAGTTGTAGAAGATCATCTAGCCTTGTCCTCGTCCTGCGCTCCCTCCCTGTCCCCCCTGCCCCTTGCAGGAGAGCTACCAAAGGTTGCGGGAGATCTCGGAGAGGCAGGATCGGACTGTACTCTATAAAGGGTTTCCCGATCTATCAGTAAGTCATATGTGTGAAAATTTTTCTTGTCGTGACCTATAGATCGATAGAACCTGCACCATTTTTGCCTCAATTCACCCTTATTTATCTGAGGACACTCGGCTATATCATGCAGTCCCGCTACCCGACAGTCTTTGCACCAGAGGTCTGTGCTGACTCCTTTTCCCCATTCCGCACGTAAGCTCTGTATTTCCAGGTGCATGGCCCCGAGATGCTCCTGAATTTGCTACACTTCTTCCCTTGTGTCATCCATAGGTGCAGCTTCCATTTTCATGGCAGCTTCCAAGAATTTTTCCTACAATTCGAGGGCCTGGTGGCCCATGGGTATGTGTAAGTGAGGTAGAAACATAGCGATGAACCATTCCGTGTACTATTTGTCATCGTACTTGAACTCACCTTCCTTGTTTTCTTTCTTTAACCATTGAACAACCTCCCATACTGACTCAGCCACCACTTGCTTGAAGTCTTTTACTTCCATTACCAACTAGGAATAGGATTTTGGCTTCCGGAATTGTTGTTTTAGGGCATCCTTGATATTTTGAAGCATTGCGGTATTTTTCTGAGATATATACCGCATATACCAGTCTATCACCCTTTCTTCGAAAGCCAAGGATAACTGTGCTCTCTTCACAGTATCGCTTACCACCCCATGCACCATCCACACCGAATCAGTCACGAACCAAAATCGATCCATGTCCTCATCGACTGCTCCTTTAAAATTAGGTAACTTTAGGTGTGATGCAATGGGCTCCTCTAATTTTTCTTCCTGGGGCCTTAACTTCGGGGCAGCTGACAGACTCAGTGTAGGTCTCGGAGGACTATGAGCAGAGCGATCCTCTCCTCGACTATCTCGATAGTTCTCACCGCTTCGCGTTGCGCTTCCACCCAGAATATCACTAATTCCACCTCATGTTTGATCCCATATTCCATTACCCAATCCTGTTTCTCAGAATCCTTCAGGTCCTGACAACGGAACCATTTGTTGGCTTGAGGGGTCTTGACCCAGGTTCTGTGTGCAAGGTTTGCCAAAAAACCCCTATACTACTGGCCCTTTCTGTAGTGACCTGCTTTTGCAGGTCACAATCTCACCTGAAGTAGTATGGGTGGGTGTTGGAACCAAGTTTCCACACCCTGAGAAAGGAAGGGTAAGGCAAGAAAAGTTGTTTTTGGTTCAGATTACTTCATTTCTTCGAAGGGTTAAGTATCTATTTTCATCCACGTGCACTATATCTATAATTATACGCTTTTCATAACATCAACACAGCATAATATAAATAGAGAAAAATATATCTAGATCCAAGCATTTAGTACACAGACTTTCACAGTAGAAAGAAAAAAAACATATAACACATTAATCATCAGTAGTTCATACCACAATACTCATGAATTCAGATCTCTAATACTCTTCTGCATTCATTCATTCATCAAACTTTCCTTACAATTCCCTTCCCAACTTGCGCACACAGCAGCATGGTTCGCACATAGCTGGACTAGGATCTCTGCGCACACAACCAGTAGGATTCTGTTCCCCAAAACCCAAACATATAGCTTAAAAAATGGATCGCATCAATAGATTATTCAAACCTATCCTTTACAATCCAAAATGCATCTCTATTTATAACAATCGAGCCTCAACGTTCCTATGGTCTGCAACCCATGGTTTTCAAACCCTAGTTTACCCTTTGACCCATTACAATGCATTCAGGGCTTTGAACCACCCCAAAACCTCTGCTCTATATTAAATATAATCAAAAGTAATCAAAATGGACCGGTTTCGCAGCTTGTTAGGAGACCCCGTTCCAACAACCTTTAGCAGGAATTTGTGTCAGATTGACACAAAGATATTTGATTAGGCCCAAACACTTAACCCTACTTGAATCGAATGAGTACAAGTCTTTGTAAGGTTTATTTATTTCTAGGCCTAAGTTTTACATCACAACTTTAGGCATGAGGTTGTGAGAGGCTTGAGAGTCCAACATAGTATTGTGTAATATTTTTTCGTGTATTTTTAAACTGATATAGAAAGGAGGGAAAACCCATTTTTGATCATTTCCTTCAACCTTAGGTCCAAATAACAATTCAAGACCATCATCAGCTAAATTTAGTGTGTCAGTATCATTTCCTAAGTTCAAGACCTTAAGCACTTGGGATTTATACACTCCTTGGGTTATTAGTTCAGTCAGAGGCATGGTTATATTAATTTTAGAAGTCCCCCTCTCAAAGCTAAAAGGGATTTGGGTCTTAGATATATCTGCATCAGTTTTTTCAGCCACTGCTTTCTCCACAAGTTTGGTTTTCTAATTTTGATCAGGTGTTTTAGATAAAAGAAAAATTTTAGGGCCACTAGTAGAGGTACTAGGGCAACTTGTGTCACCACTTTGCTAGCTAATTTTTTCTTTGCTTAGGTCAGTTTTCTTGGCTATGCTATTTACATTGTATGATGTTCCCTTATGACTATTTTCCAGAGCTTTCCTAGCAGCAGTATTAATTTGGTGTTTCTTAGAAGCTTCTTGGTTTCTTTTTCTCTTGAGGTCATATTGCCTATGGACTTCCATAATAGCATTTTCCCGTCATAATTGGGAATCTTCAGAGTCTTCACAATCTATTTGAGTTTGATCAAAGGAAGAAAGACCTTGTTCTTGTTCTGTGAGAAAAAATTCAGTTTCATTATCAGAGCTTAATAGATTTACATTGTTCTCTTTAGTTTCTTAAACCTCTCTTCCTTCCCCACTTACATAATTATCTTGGAAAGGTGGTCTAATGTTTTGATCGTTGTCTTTTGGCCAGTTTTGGGGAAGACCTCTTCCGAAGTTTTGAGCTCTATTTCTGTTCTGGGAATTAGCTTGGTTTTCCCTAGGAGGTGTCCTTTCATTCAAATTTATCCTATCTATCATTCTCTCCATAGTTCTCATTAGGCTGTCCATTCTGGTATCAGAAGAAGAGGTTGAGGGCATGGTTTCATCCTTGTAGGTCACTCTCTTTTCTGATTTCAACTTGGCTCTCTTTTAAATCAAGTTAACCTCTGCACTAATTGTTGCCCTTTGCATTTCTTCTAAGGTTTTAGAGTCTGTTTCTCTTAATTGGAAAGTCATGTCAAGGTCAAAACCTTCGGGGAATTTTACTAGTGCTAGGCCTTATGGAGGTTTCATGTGAGGTGGGAGGGAATTGTAGACACTGTTAAACCTGGTGTAATAATCTTGCACACTTTCCCCTACATTCCTTTTAAGATTGTTGTATTCAGACAGGACTTGGAGGGGGTTTTTCTTGATTTACCACTTGTTTATAAAAGTTTGGTAAAGGGAAGGGAGATCATGTATTGAATTAGGAGTTAATGATTTGAACCATTTTTTGGCCTCTCCACCTAAAATTTGTGCAAAAATCATCATTTTAATAGTTTCTTCTTCTATCTCCATGTAGTAAAAATCATCATTTATCCTATACACATGTTGTTGGGCAGTGATGGATTCAATCCTGGTGAAATGAGGAATCTTAGAATGATAGTCATTTGGCAAAGGTACTAGGGGTTGAGGTAAGGCCAAGGGCGCATACCAAGATGCCATGATGGGAGCTAATGGAGGATTTACAGGAGGTGGGTTTGTGAAAGTGGGTGTATGCTGAAGTGGAGTGGTTTGCACAGTGGTGGTATGGATGGGTGTGGTGGAAGTACTTGGACCAAAAAACTGATTTTGAGTAGAATTGATATGGAAAGAGTTGAAGTGATGGAGAATCTGAAAGTTAGGTGGTGTGGATGGAGAGGATTCTCTACTAAAACTCCGCTACAAATCTAAGGGTTTAAGGTTAGTTTGGTCAATATCAGTTTGAGACCTATTTCTAAATAGGTTCCTAGTATGGTGCAAGTCAAACTGGGGATCTTGCAAAGCTGTAAGATGTTCATGTACAAAACTTGCTCTATGGATGGTCCTAATAGTGGTTAAGTTTCCAGATCTAGAAGTTTGCCAAAAAATCTTCTCTGGGTCATCAACTATGTTGGGAGGGTTTGGGTTCGGATGAGATCTGGTACTGATCCTATGCGATGTCAGATTTCAAATTTCAAAATTCAGAGAGGCTGAAAGTTTTTAGGACTGTTTCTGAAGGCTTACCTCTCTTAATGCTTGGTACTTATTACAGTATATAAATGGGTTCATAAGCTTCTTAGGGTTGGTGTGAAACAAATCTAGGAAGTCAAATGAGTGCGAATGAGGTAATAGGCCTACTGGAGACTAGTGGAGTTGCCAAGTGGATATTTTTTGCTATTTTTAAGAATGTTTATGGTCCACCACCAATAACTGACAAGAAACCAATCTAAGGGTGTTTAGGGGTTTTCTGAGTTCCTTAAAGTTTTTGAGAGTGTCTTATAGTTGAGTCATCATTTTGCTAGGATGATGAAATAAATAGAGTCTACTCTTTAGCTGATAGTGTGATTTCTTAATGATTTGATAAGGGTATATGAAGTCCTAAGGGTTACTTAGATTGTCACTAACTCAAAATGTCCCACCGTGATTGCCAGAATGTTAGTGTGGTGATGAAGTGGCAGATAAACCACCAGATACTATCAGTAAATGGTTTCTGAATCTTTTAAGGAATGTTTAAGTAGGAACTTACTCAAAAGGTCCCACCGTGATCGCCAGAATGGTAGTGTGGTGATGAGGTGGTAGATCAACCACCAGATACTATCAGTCAAGGTTTTTTGAATATTTTAAGGAATTTTTAAGCATGAACTTACTTAGAAGGTTCCACCGTGATCGCCAAAATGTTAGTGTGGCAATGAGGTGGAAAATTAATCACTGGATACTCTTTAACAAGGGATTCTAGTGTCCTAAGGGATACTTAGATTGTCACTAACTTAGAAAGTCCCAATGTGATCGCCATAATGTTAGTGTGGCGATGAGGTGGTAGATTCACTGGTTTTCTAAGTCAAACTGAGGGTCTAAAGAGTTTTAAAAGGTATGCAGGCAACTATATACTTAGAAGGTCCCACCGTGATCGCCAGAATGTTAGGGTCCCATGATTTGGCATATTGGTAGACCAAATGACAGGGAAACATGGAACCAATATTTATAGTCTGAGGACCTAGCCTTCTTGGACTCAGAGAGGCATCTCTCTATTGGGTGAAAAGGATGTGTTATTTTTTCTCTAGGGTTTTGATTTTAGGCTAGTTGTTAAGTGTAGGGTTTGTTGATTGTTTTGGTTGGGTAAGATGGTAAAGTGGAATAGGTGGAGTGAGAGTCTATCAAAGCCATTGGGCTATGGATTCAAATGAAGTCAAGGGTGTATAAATGATGAAATAGAGTGTGTTGCAGGGCTAATTTAGCAAGGTTAATGGATTCTTAAGGTGATGTATGAGGTGTAGTGAACATCAAGTTTGGGAAAAACTAAGAGGTCTTTAACACATATAGTTAAAATCTACAACTCATGAGGTAGGGAAAACCATTAAGCTCAATGAACAATACTTAAAATGATAAATATCCAAGATAAACATTCTAGTGAAACAGATAAAGCATAAGAGCTTATAACTTTAGAAATTCACCTTCAGAGTTTGGGAAAATATATAAGATGAAACGAATAACTCAATCTATGAAGAGGGAACTCCTAATTATCATATATCAAGCTAATGGGAACTTTGAAACAAGTTGGTAAGCATGGAAAAAGGGCAAGATCGAACATGACCTCTTTAACTTAACCTAGCAATCAATATTCCACAGAAAGGCTTCAATATAGGGTTTTGAAAGCTTCAAATAAGTAGGGAATACCATGAATCATACTTGTAAACTAGAATACTAACCATACATGAAACAAAAAAAAGTTTTTCTGGACCTAAGGAGCAATCAATAATTCCTTAAGATGACCAGAAGAGGAAAAAATCAAAGCTATAAAAAACAGGAGGATTGAGGTGTCTCAAAGAGCATGTCTCAACCTATACTTTTCTGATTTATATCAACCAATAAGAATGAAACATAAATAAAACAATAAAACATTAAAAATTTAAGAAGACTTCACCATTGACCAAGCTAAGGAATCCTGCAAACAAGCTTCTCCATCATTAAGCCAAACAAGCCATTCATCCACTTCACAAAATGAATTTCTTCTCCAAGCTCATAAAACCATGTATATTGCTATTCAAGCTCATCAAATGCCAACCAAACACATAGGGACCTCATGCTCTATTTATGGAGCAAAGGAGGACTAAAACCCTAAATGTGGTAGGAAAATGTCAAATATAACCATAAATGTTATTTATGTCCAAGAGACCATGCAAGGCCCAAGGCACATAATATCCTAAGAAATAAATTCCAAAATAACTATTTGCACCTAATTCTAGAGTAATTTGCCTCAAAAAAATCAAAATATCTATTTGCAATAAATGAGTGTGTTTTGTTGAATTTTGGTCCAAAACACACTAGACAGCCTCTGTGCGTAGCGCCACTTCAGTCAAAAATAGGGTCTCCTGTGGCTGAGTTTTGGACCCCTTTCCGATACTGTATTTGACTCCGTGATGGCTCGTTGGAAAGCCTGATGAGTTTAATTTCCAGAAATGCTTGATTTTCACTGAGTGGGCTCCATTTACCTATTCAAAAACAAATTTTCCCAGCACTGCTCTGTGCGCAGCGCCTAGTCTAAAAATGAGGCAGAAAGGTCAAAATTTTGATGTTTTTTGACCTTTTGGGGGGTCACAAATGCTCCAAATGATCTGAAATTTGGTGAGACGACTACTGGTGATGAGAGGAATAAAAAAATTCAAAGTTTTCAAGCAGAGGATGCACCAAATTTGTACGTAGCACCTAGGGTGTTGTGCACAAAGGGCTCAAAATTTCAAAAAGACAAAATTTTGTTCAATTTCCTCCAAAATTGGTGGAGAGGTCCCTCAAGAGGTCTTGGACACCTGTTGAGAAGCTTTAGCCAAAAATCCAAGGCCATCATGCACTTTTTCCCTTTTTAGGTTTTCTAGCTCGATGAGGGTCTCTTTCAGTTTGGCACAAGCAAGCATGTTTTTCCTTGCATAGTGGTTGGTCATTTTATTTTGGAGAGCAAGGTCCCTTTTCACCTTCCTTAAATGTTTGTTCTCCTCTTTGTAATACTGAATGCCACCTTTTTCCATGTCAAAATCTCTTTCCCACTCCCTAAGTTGTGCATCTTTGGTCAAGAGTAAGAATCTGGTGCTCATCTCCTTATCCTCATTGTCACTGTCGAAATCAATGATTTGAGGCTCTTGATGGGTTTTATTGATACTCTTACTCCTCCTCACATTTACCTATTGTTCACTTCTCTCTATATTTTCCTTGCCTTTGTCCTTGGGCTTGATAGCTTGTGAAGAGATGGCCCTTTTCCTTTTTGAGGCAGCAAACACATCTCTTTTTCCTCTGCGGTATGTGCATGTGAGAGGGGTGATAATGGTTGTTTTGACAGTGTTTCCATCATTGTTATGACCTGTGGTGTTGTCACCAGCTCTTTCATCTTTTCCATGGCTTCCATGAGTCACCTAATGCCCTATTTGGTCACTTCTTTCTTGACCTTCAGCATCAGCATCATCATTGTCTTCCTCACTGTTTTCTATACTGTCACTTTGGCCTTCAAATTGATCATCACCTTCTTCACTTGCCTCAATTTGGCTCTGGTTTTCATTAAGGTCTTCTTCTTTATCATTCCCTGCACTATCACTTTGATTCTCTTTGTCATTTAGAGGCTGATTAGTGTCATGACAGTCATGACAGCTGTCATGACTGTCATGATTATTTCCTTGGCTTCCTTGCCCATCTTTGACTATCTTATCTGTGTTATTGCCTTGGTCACTCTATTCCTCTTCAAACTCTGTTTCAACCTCATTATTTCCCCGTTATTGGTCTTTTTTTTCCTCATCATTACCTTCTGTGTCTTCATTTTCATCATCTTCATTCATTTCATCACTGTTTGCACTAAGACTATGCTCACTATCATGCTCATGTACATTTTTCTCTTGGCTGTCTTGTGTGTCTTCTTGCTGACTGTGATCTTCATTATTTTCTTCATTTTCCTCTGTTTCTTCATCTTGTTCATAATCAAAACCTTTTTCTACACTTGGGAGTGACTCATTTATGTCATTGCTATCACTATCTTGCTCCAAGTGTTCACAGTTTTCCTTTTCTTAACTACCATTTTCATCTCTCTCCTCCATGTCATCATCATCCTCTTGGTCTTCCTTATTAGAACTTGTATCTTCCCCACTGTTTTCATCACTTCCATCATCATCTTCTTGTTCCTTAGTGTTGCTATCATCATATTTTTCTTCATTAAACTTTGCATCTGCCTCATTGTCTTCTTCATTCCCACTGTCATCTACTTGTTTTTGATTCCCACTGCCATCATCTTCATTTGATGCATTAGGAGAAGAAGTAGGAGGTAAGTTTCCTTATGGAGAAGGCATAGGTGGAGATGGAGGAGTGGAGGTAAGTGGGTTTGAAGTGGAAGGCAAATTTTGCTGAATGATGGCTTGGGGATTTGCAAATGCATCATGTGAGATGAAAACTTCCCAAGGAATTCCCTGTTGCTCCAGCTGGTGTACAACAATCATCTTAATCAAGGAGTGGTGAAAAAGGATTTTTATTTGGTGGGCATAACTCATTTTCTTGACTACTGAAGCCATCTTGTCAATGCTCTAGTAGAGATAGCATGGTAGGTTTAGAAATTTAACCCTGGTGAAGTGCATTAGCATCCTTATGTGATATGGATAAAACCTAGAGTGCCTCCCCCTACAAGTGAATTACTTGATGATCTGCCTCATCAGTAGGGAATACCTCTCTAGCAGGTGGGAGAAGGGGAAAACACCCATGCAACCTTGTTGACAACAGGTTTGAGGAAGGGCTCATAGTAGCTCAAAGCCAATTTCTTCTGTTGGAACCATCTTTCACCAATATCTGGTACTCTTGTCGCTTTAGAAATGGATTCAGATGAGAGTTCAAAATTTACTCCTACTAGGTTGACTTGGTGGTTTTTTAAAATGATAATGCGCAACCTTGTCAAATTTGAGTGGCTTTGTACTTGTTTAACCCTATCACAGAATTGATAGAATCCAACGTCTTGAAAATATTCAAGGATCATGGGAGAAGAGGTGATTTGTATGGTGTCTAAAGGCTCAAACCTATTAACCCTTACTCCCTTATGTTTTGGCTTGATAGGACTTTGGCCTTCATCATTGTTGGTACTGATCTCTTCCTCAGACATGGTGGCTGATTATATCCTTGAACAAAGTGGTTTGTTGCTTGATGAGAGCTTTTAGGTTTAGGAAGGGAAAAATTGTGATGTGAGGGAAAATTTTAGCAAATGAGGGCAAGATGAAGTAATCAAGGAGTACTTTAGATTTTAGAAGTGGGTTTGCTGGCATTAAGTGCTTAACACCTATGACAACTCTGCAATTTGTAAACCCTACCCTAGAAAGGTAAAACATTTGGTTTTCATGAAGATTTGGGTTTGCGAAAGTTTGGTTTTTAATGTTATCCTTGATTATGAAAAAGACTACTTGGAAGGTAAGGAAGAAATACCACCAACCTTGCTTAACTAATGCAGGAGCTTTGGAGGCAAAAAATTTGGCTTTAGGCAAATTTTGAGAAAATTTGACCAAAAATCACCAGTGCGTAGTGCCAGAAGGCTTGAGGGTGAGTCGGGATGGTAAATGGGCCCTCTCAGGTCTCGTCGAAGCGCAGCACTAGTGTGAAATGGTGGGCATTCGGGCTGGTCTGAGCCTGTGCGTAGCGCCCTGGCTGGTGCATAGTGCCGCCCTCCCGGTGCACAACACAATGCAATTTAACACTGCAGCTGCCTAATCTGTGTGCAGCGCCAACGACTAGGTGCATAGCGCATCCGTCGGTGTGTAGTGCCCAAAAAATTTAACCACAGTTGCTGAAATCCTTAAAAAAAAGCTTTCAACATCTCTCTCTTCTTTTGCAATGAAAAATGATGTGGGGAAGAGTTCAAGGAGACCTTTATAGCCTTTTTGAAAAATAATTTCGTGTGCCAAAAACCACTTTCTAAATTTTGTTTTCTCTTTACTTTTTCATTGTCTTTTTGGCCCTTTTTGGTCCTGTAGGTGGTTGTCTCACATAAGAAAAATGGCTTTTTCTTTGCTGGAGCATCTTGATGTTCTCCTTTGTACTCACAAACCCTTCAACCAACTCAAACTGTGCTCTTTACCTTTATTTGTAAAAATGAACCTTTTCATGATTTTTAACATTTGTAGACAACAGGCATGTGATCTTTTTTGGCATTCTTACCTTTGACTGACATTCTGTCATATATCTCACTGTGAATTAGTGGAAAACCTCTTAACGTGAAAACTCTAGCAGGTGGTGTCAACAAATCCTTTAGTTTTCATGTGTGCCATTATCATTAGAAATATTTAGGTTTGCTTTGACCTTATCAATTTTCCTGTAGGTAGCCATCCTTGAAAATTATGTAGAATTGTTGTTTATGGCTAATCTATCTCTTGCAGAATATAATTTTGATAAGGACACATTTGTTGGGGTTTTATTGCTCTGCTTTAAACTAGTGGTATATTTGTTCCTTAAACCACTTTGACAATGATGTATCTCTGGTTGGGAAGGTGAGCAAATTAAACTATTTTTGTGTCTTTTGATTGGCCACTTCTGTTCTTGTGGGTGCCTACACAATGTTTTGCCTTTGATCACTGAATTTTTGGAGTTTAACACCTCATTTTATCAACAATGAACCTATGCTTGTCATAATTACCTCCTTGGGTAATTTTACCTCATGCTTGCCTCCTTTGACCATTTGAAAATGCCTATGACCGTTCTTTTGAGAAGTCAAACCCTTGGACTAATATTTTTGGCGCTTTTTGTCCCTGTGGTGAAGTGGGATACAGTGCTTCTTGTTTGCCTCCTTTGATTTTTTTAAGACCTCTGATTTTACCTTTTTAAAACTCATGCCTTTGTGCTGATACTCTTTGACTTTCTGCACCTTTGGTGAGGTGGATTCAATGTTTCTTTGTTGAACCCTAGAGGGTAGCTTGAAATCCTTGACATGTCATCTGCTATTATGAAGGAGGCTCTTTGTCACCATTTGACCTATTTTGTCAATTTTCCCAAACTCTTAGGTTTTAGGGCTACTTAGAAAAAGTAAATAGTGTTATATTCCAAGTTCTTTGAAACTTCTCAAAACTCATTAATTATTTCTAAAGAATCTTCAATGTGCAATTGATGGAGTTGAGTTGACCTTTTCCCTTGTAGACCTAGTACTGATTCCTTGTTTGGTCAAAGTTGTCACAAACCCTGATTCTTTTCAAACATATACATGTTGCTTTTCTTCTTTTCCATGAATGGTCTTATTATGAAGATTTTCTCATTACCTTAACTTTTTCCAGGCTGATGGCCATTTGTTCCTTTTGCATAAATGTGAGCAAGAGGCAGCTGTCCCCCTGCAAGAATTGTGCTTTAGACCAAAAGGCCTCTTTGAATGACCTCTTTGATCAGCTTTGGACAAAGTCAAATTTTCCTTTCTTCTTTGAATGTGGTTTCTTTATGCAGGAAAAATAGAGTTTGTAGGGTACCAAATCCACCATATGACTTTGTGAAACCCTACGTGACCTAGTGGAAGCTTTCTTGGACTTGGCTTTTGGACTGAGACCTAGAATTTGGGATCATCAAGTGTAAGATAGAGTTTATGATAAACTAATGTATTGAAGATCCAAAATTCAATGTACTTGATTTATCTAAAGAGCCTACAAAGATAGTTTGAGACCATCAGGGTTTGGTAGTATTTTGGGAGACACAACAAAGTTATTTGATTGGTGGGCTTAGGTAGCAGTGGCGGGCTTTTTAGGAAAAAAAAAATAGAGGATTTGGGCCAAAGGTGAATACATATTGCTACACCATTTTTTCTTCATCTAACATGTTACTTTTAGATGGACCTAAGTACAACATGTAAGACCAATTTTTACCCTAAGTAAAATTTCTTTCTCTATGAAAAATAACTTAGTAAACCACCGTTATTAAGTTGTTTATGGTCTAAACAGGAAACCCCATGAGGAAATATTAAATAAATCTACATTTTCTTGATTTTCCTCAAGGAATAATTAGTTAAACAATAGTTTAATTAATATTCTTGGTCATATTTAACCCAAAACAGGAAATAAATTATTATTTATCTTATTATTTTCTAGGAATAATTATTTAAACCTTATTTAAATAATATTCCTTGTTAAATTTGACTAAATCACTCATAAATAGTTAAATAAATCATTATTTATTTAATTATTACGCATCCACATCCTTAAAATGATAAATAAATCATTTATTTATTTATTATTTACTAATAAAGGGATTTGACCCAAGTCAAATTCCTTTTCCCTCCAACAAAAATAATAAAATATTCCATAAAAGTTGGATCTTGATTTGGTTAATAATATTTTAGATCTGAAGTGCTGAGGACTTACAAGAACCCATCCCATTGAGGAGAACTGGTAACATCCTTTTATGTTTTCCTCCTAGGTGTCCTTAATATAAAATTCATTCAACATATTATTGTATTTTCTATTGGATGCATGGAGTAAATCTTGTTTTATTTACTGCTTAATGTCTTTTGATGCATAGATCTATATTTTTGCAGCATTTATCTTGATAAACTAATTTCAGATCTGAAGATATTGGCAGCCATTTTTGCTGTTAGGGTTGTTTGTTATGCACAGCTAAAGTGGTCTTTTTTCGTACACTTGCAATTAAGATTGATACTAACAACTGGCAACTCCACACGGGTTTACGATTACGACCGCTATCGTTTTTCTAATCCTTGCATATCCAACTGCTTCAAACCCTAGGATTTCTCTTCAGCCTCTTGTTTTTTCTTTTCTTGATGTTGTTTTTAACCTCTAAAACCCTAAAACAGTAAAATTTATAACTTCCGTGTGTTTTCGGACCTATTGCGTAGGTGACAGACATCAGCCGCAGCTGAGATGAAAGTTTTTACTGAAATATGCCGCTGAGAGATTCAGAAGTCCAGGTCACATTTTTTCGCCCTAAACCTGCGACTTGGAGCTTTAGGTTGCACTTTTCAGCCCAAAAACTGCGACGTCTACTGAAAACAGGTCAGAAAATATGACCTGGATTTTTTGCAGGAGTTTTTCTAAAAGTTTTTTGGGTTTGTTTGGGCCTCTGTTCAGGGTTTTCTGACCTTCGTTCTCCACCCATTTTGGACCTGCACTTATTTTTTTTTACTCAACTAAGTGGAAACCTAGCCCCCTTGGGCTTCAATACTCTCCACACTTTGTGGAAGACTTTTAGCTGCTGCAGGTTGTCTGAAATTTTCAGAGTGCTTAGCCATTTTTCAGATCTGATACCTCACCTTTAGATCCGCTTCAGATTGGCTATTTATCCATCCAAATCACCTCATTTAGTTTTCTTTGGGTTTCCTCTAGGGTTCATTTTTTTTCTCTCCAGGAGATAGCCTTTCGCCACCTCATTTACAATAATCTTTCCTCTGATTTGTTGTTGTTTTCTGCACCACTTTCCAACAGATTTTGACCTTTATATCCCTGTCCCTCCCAACCTTAGATCTATTAGCTGTTTTGGTGTGTTTTGACTAGTTTTTTTTCCCACCTACAGACTACTTGTTGAGAGGCCCGCCTTCTTGTGTTTAGATTATTGCATTATCAGCTGTTTATTTATTTTTATTTCAGTTTCATATACTGTTATCTATAGGTTTATTTACAGTTACAAAACACACTTTTTATTTTTCTCTACAAATGTCTGGGTTTAAAAATTAAAATTTACACACTTTGCACACACACCTTAAGCGAAAAAGGGCTTGGTTAACACCACCAAGAAAATACTCTAAAACATTGAAATCAATTTATCCTGCACCTCTTCACCCATGTTTCGACATTGTAATTAGTTGATCCTGCAACTCCTTTCCCTTGTCGATTTATTTTTCCTTTGTGCCATGTTTGTGTCATCATCATTTTGCCACCAAGGAATTTATCCTAGAGACTTCTTGGCTTTCATCCTCAGCTTCTGGTCGGAAGACTTACTCCTCTGCATAGGATTCGAGTTAGTCCTCCTCCGAGTTCGCACCCCGACTCTTCTTATAGTTCATTGGGTTCTCCTTTCACCCCCAGTTCTCCTCCTATCACCTTCACCATGTCTAGTTCAGGACCTAACGCTGGTGGTAGCCCCGGCCCTAATGCTGGGAATACTACTAGTGGGACCACAACAGGAACTATCCCGGTTGCCCCCTTGCTCCCCTATATGGCAGGCCTCAGTATTCTCAATTTTGACCAGTTGATAAATGACCCTATAAACCATGATGCTAGTTGGCCTGCTATGCCGACCAAGCTCCATTCTGACATCCCCAAGTTTGAAGGCCTTGCTGGAGAAGATCCTACAAATCATGTTCGATCTTTCCACATGTGGTGTTCGTCTAACTCCATTAATGGTGACTCTGTCCGTCTTTGGTTGTTCCAACGTATGCTTATAGGCGAAGCTTCTAAGTGGTATGATGATCAGCCCTCATGCTCTCATACCACCTCTGTGACTCTTGCTTGGGCTTTTCTGACTTATTTCCAGCTTCCTCTTCGTTACGACACTAGTACTGAACTTTTGACTTCTTTCCGTCAATCGCATGCGACCCGCCTATTTGATCATGTCCAAGAATGGCGGAGAAGAAAGAGCCTATGTCGAGCCCCTACCTTCAAAGACCGTGTCTACATGGACTGGTTCCTTAGATATCTCTTGCCCCCTATCGGAAAATATGTCGCGTCACATTTCCCTCAAACCGAAGAAGGCGCTCTCCAAATTGCGTTAAAGTATGACCTAATCTACGCTTAGTCGGGTTATGTTTATACCATTCTACCTGATCTTCCTAGACCCAGCAATGCCAATGCACTAGGGGAATCTCATTCCACTGATGGTATCATTGAAGCTCTCTCTCATCCATACGTTGAACCTCCCATGGGCTATTGTTTTCTTCAAGGGGGGGCAGAACCTCGGGCACTTTTCCCCCTCCCAGTAGCATGTATCTAGGATACAGCATGCCTCCTCCTTTTGCCTAAAATCCTGTTTACCACACTGTTACCCAACCTCCTTATTACCCATATCCAGATCTTGGTGCTCCAGCTCCTCCAGCATTAGCACATCCTCCTCCCTTGCCTTCTCAACCCCCGCAACAGTAGCCACCGGCCCCTCAGGGGCAGGTGTATGCATAGCAGCGCACGACTAATCCTCCTCCTTCCAAAAAGAAGAGGAAAGGCACTCAAAATCAATCTTCTCTTGGTAATCCTAGACCTAATCCTCAAAATAATGCCCCTAACACTATTAACCAGCAACAGGGCACTCATCCCAAATAGGACAGACCTGTTCTCACGAACAAGCCTTGTTCTTGTTTTGGTGTTTAAGGTCATTACACACATGATTGTCCTTTTTTTCCATAGATAAAGCAGATGTGGGAGTCTTAAGCAACATTTCAAGGACAACAAGCCTCCCCTTCCATCTCTCCCAATGCTGCGCCTAGTGAGCCAGCTGTGCTTACTAATCCTTTCCCTCAGCAAGGATTTGTGGCTACCGAACCAATTGAAGGTAAAGTGGCCACTCAACCTCTTCCATCTGGTACCTCCGACAACCAGATTATCATGATGAACTTTGATCAACCTCTAACCGTAGACATCAATCTTTAGACTCGGTCCCGTCAGTACAACAAGCCTCCAGCTACGTTTGTCCCTGAGTTGCCTCCTTCGGTCTACAGAGTCTCTTTTGACACCTAATGGTCCCTTGTAGATCCCTCAGCCTAAGGCAGAGGTTCATACCAAGATCCCTAAGGTACGACTACACCAAAATGCTGCTTATGGAAAAGCTTCCCATTCGTATAGCATAGTAGATGATTTGGCGCAATCTCTTGCTGACATTTCAATGCTGGAAATCCTCCAGTCGTGCCCTTCACAACGAAAATCTCTACTATCTGCCATGGGCACTGTAGATCCTTCCAATGATCGATTGATTGTCTTTGATGTTGACCGATTACAACATCCTCCTCTCCCTGCTTCCGTGCTTTCCAAATCCTAGTCAAGATCTAGAATGCCAACATTTCTTGGTGCATCATTGATGAGGGGGCATCCACCTGTGTGATGTCCACTTCGGTTTGGAAGCAACTCAGATCACCTGAGTTGGATCCTTCAATGATTACTCTCCGAGTGTGGGATGGCCATGCTTCCCAACCCATTAGCCTATTCTGCAATTTCCCTATTCCTCTTACGAGCAAGACTATTTGCGTTGACATAAAAGTAATAGATGCCCCCTTAGATTACAACATTATATTGGGTCGTAGCTACACCTATGCAATGTCTGTTGTCCCATATTCGATTCACCGCAAGATGTCCTTCCCTCACAACACAAAGATAGTCACCATTGACCAGTTGACATATTACGAACCAAAGTCTCAGACCGCCCCTGAGTCCATCATCTCTTCGGTGGCCAATAAGAAAACCGTCAATCCTTTGACTAGTGTCTCACCCGAAGTCTACAAATGTTCCCCATTTCTTGGTACATTCCCTAGTCTTCCTCCTCCTATCTTTGATCCCATCTCATCGAATGTTTGCATGATGCAATCGTCTCAGGCTGCCCTCAAGCAGCCCACTTCGGCTATTCATTAGCTCCATTTCCCTCTGCGGCCTACTCCTAGCCCTTCGATTCAGCCTTCTATACCTCCTCCTCCTGGCCCTTCAGATGGTATCCATGAGCCTCTTTACCCTCCTGGAACAGTTCCTCTAGGCCTTAACCATTTAGGAGTCGTCCCGCCTAGCCATTACCCCTCCAGTCAGATACTGTTCCTAGACCCCCCCCAAGGAGTGTACACGGTACCTGTCATGGCCACCCTCTCTCTTCCTAACATGACCCTTGGGATTCCCATCTGGTACCTTGATCCTCTAGCTGCTACCCCACCTGGTCAACCCAAACATTATCTTGCTTTGACCGTAGATCAACTAGTCCCCATGACTTCTCCCGCTGCAACATTGCCTCAATCACCTCAACAAGAACGACCTCCTCTTGCGACTGCTTTGGGTAAGAAGGGAAAAGCTCACAAGAGGGCCTAAAAGGACAAGGCTGCCCCGATTGACCCTGCACCTCCCCTGCTCGCAAAGCTCTGTGTTTTGTGTGATGTCGTCGGCCATGCCACACATAACTGTCCTGAAATACCCCATATCAAGCCCATGGTTAAAGTTGCGTTCCCTGAGTATGCGGTCCTTGAAGCCTCTGTTTCTTCCTCGACTGCGGCCAAGAACCCTAAAAATATTCACACCAATCAACCCTGTGCTTTGTGTGATCTCTGTTATCACTCTAGTGAATTCTGAAGTTGTGGGATTTTGGATTTAAGTTAAAAAACTCTAGAGGTAAGAAAAAACCAACTTCAAACTCTAGGATCTAGCCTTCCTAGGGTTCATAGAGGGCTCTCTCTTTAAAATTTAACTTTGTTTTGATTTTGAAATATTAGGCTAGTTATGAATGTGCAGCTTTGGTTTGGTTTTGGTAGATTTGGTTGGTGGGAACAAATCACTAGAAGGGATGAATAGAGGGAAATTTACTTTTCCATTGGGCTATGGAGTCTAAATCAAGCTAGCAGAACTAGGATCAGGGCCTAAAAGGTCAAATGTCTTCAGGGCAAGATAGATAACCCTTGGAGATTATGAATTTTTTTTTTTTGAGGTGATATGATCGGGATAAAGGGCACTTAAGGATCCTTTGATCTAGAAAAAGGGAAGTAGAAGGCAGAGGTCAAACGGGAGTGAGAGAAATTAATAATTCTCAACACCGGAAATCAGAAGAAAACAAAGAAATGACAACTAGTTAAAAGCAGGGTGCTATTAACATGTCCTGTAGTAATACTCCTAGTTTCATATTCAGATTTAGAATTAAAACACAGATATATGCATGTAACAAAGAAAGATTAGAAATGAAAATTTTAGAGAGTACTTCACTCCATATTTCTTATTATAGGGGTGCCGAAGCATGATGCCAAAAAGGTGATCTAGTCTACTACTCAAAGTCGAAACAGAACAACCTTCAAGTCAACAATATGTCTATAATAAACTTTAGTAATTTTATTCCACACCTAATACTTCTGAAGTTGAAGTATTTATACAAAATTTATTACAAATATCTTAGAATACTTCTAGGAATTAAGTTAGGAAAAATAAAATATCATTACATAATAAAAGGTACAACTGCTTAACAAATCAGCAAGCTTTCCTCTTTTATCCGAAATAAATAGAACGGTTTTGATGACAAGGAGCTATTGGCTACCTATGTGTCCTGCTTGTTGGCCGATAGATATTATCTTGCAATCTACTTGCCTTCATTGATACTCTTTCCTACTGATACTCTTTAACTTTATACTCTTTGACACTTATACTCTTTGACCATTAGTTTTACTGTTTTATTGCTGTAAAATATATCTTTTAGTAGTAAAAATCAGCAAAATGTTTTTTCTTTTCTTTTTCCTTTCTTTTGATTGTCTTGAGGAAAACTGTTTTACTGTTTATAGGCTATTAAATTTAATTAATTTTCTCAAAAAAAGGATTGGTTCTCTTAAAGATAATTTAAACTCAATTTGCAGGTTTGATTTCTTCGGAAAATACCTTCTTATGGAGGTATTTGGCTCTGAAAGGGTTCTGAGGTTTTCTGTTGAATTTGAAGACTTAAACAGCTTTCTAGAGAGGTGAATAGCTCCTCAATTAGTATTCAATGCTAAATTTTGATGAAAGTCAGAGGTTTTGGGCATAAAATGGCAAGCAAGGGCTTAAAAATTGTTTACACAGTCAGGAGAGGCCCCTCAGAGGTTTAAAATGCGCAAATAATGAAAAATGTATGTTCCCAAAGATTTTAATCATATATCTTCTGGTTGTATTAACTGACATTTAATGCAGGTTGCGTCATGGCAGGATGTGGTTTCGGGATTTAAAATCAAACCAGATTGTGGTTATCGCATAGAATTTGGGCAGTAAGCTGATTTGCACCAAACGCATGTGATCTAGTAGGAAAGCCACACGTTGATGAGAGAGAAATGGGAAAAACTTCCCATTTCGCATCCATTTTGCATTTGGTCGATCGATCACTTTTTGTACGCGATATTGTGTATTGGCCGTCAGATTTGGAGATCGTATGCGAAGGGTAAGGATTAAAATGGAAGTTGCGGCGTAATGAAATGGTGGGACTGGGCTTCATATGCGTGCGGGCGGTCAATTTTTAATTATATAAGGTGAACGACTCATATACTATGGCATGGATAGGCATATGGGCAAGGGTTATTCAAAACATTTAATATAAGTTTTTAAACTTATATATAGTATTTTAACGGATATGAATGCAAGGTGGGGTTAAGGTTTTATTTAAAATAAACCTTAGCTTATCTTAACAAAACTTTGTGTTATAATGTATTTGTATTCTCAAAACATTAGCTGAATGTTAATTAAAACACAAAGACGTGCGATATTATTTTTATTTATATAGTAATTAAATCGTTTTGAATGATTTAATGACCATAGGGGCGGGATATTTATTTAGTGGTAGTTTTAGACCAAAGGGCGTTTGTTTGGGGTTTTTATTTAGCACATGGGTAATAACTTTGGTCAAAAAACTTTATAATAGTGGGTTTTGGGGGTATTTAGATATAGGGAATTAAAATAAGTAGGATAAGGTAATTAGTTAGGGATTTAATAAAATAGGTTAAAAGTTAATATGAAAGGGAAATGGAATATAACACAAAATACATAAAATCACTAAGTGTAGGAGTAAAGCATAGCTTATATTTTTATCATTTCACCAATACTTAGGATAAATGTATTTTTGAGGTTTTTTATGCATGTTTCTGAAGGGATGAAGTTAATTACATGGGGTTTTATGGTTCACTAAGTAAGAATGAGTCTTTACTTATGAAAAGGAGTTATAATGTATGAATGAGGTATGAATAATTATAAATGGGGGCTTTTAAAATAAGAACTCAACATTTTCAACTAACTAGTCATCAAGCCTTGGGTCCGGTCCCAACAAAAGTCAGAGAAATGCTCTGAGCCTGTTTGACTGACAACTTAGAATACTGAATACTTATAGGGGAGGGGAAGTTAGTGATTTTTCCCGATGATCAATATTACATGCTTTCTCCACCTCATTCTACATACTCAACCTTATTTTTCCTTCATTTGGCAGGTGCATTTAGACTTGCAACCTTGAAACATTTATTCTTTTAAAGCATAAACTGTCTAAATCTACCTTATTTCATCCAAGGGCTCAGATTAAAATTTTGATCTCCTCATTATTCTCTACCTATATACTGATTTTTCAGGATTAAACTGTCTGACAAACCTTTATTCACTATCTAAAACTTGAAATTGAAAACATGAAAAGTTAAGATTAAGTAGTTTGACTTATCATGGATTGTTGGAACAGGGTCCCCTACGAGCTGTGAAACTGGTTCTATTTTGTATATTTTTTATTATAATTAGGCTAGCGCAGGGGTTTTGGGATGGGTCAAAGCCCCCAAAGCATTGTAATGGGTCAAAGGGTAAACCAGGGGTTCGAAAACCATGGGTTGCAGACATTTGGAACACTTAGGATAGATTATAATAAATAGAGGAACATTTAGAATTGTAAGGGAAAGAAATGAAGAGCTATTGATGCGATCTGTGGTTTAATTATCTGTTTGGGTTTTTGGGGAACAGACTCCTGTTGGCTATGTGTGCGGAGATCCAGAGTCCTGCTGTGTGTGGACCCTGCTGCTGTGTGCACAGGCTGGGATGGGTATTGTAAGAAGGAATTGATGAATTGAAGAATATAAGGATTGTGTTGAGAATTGAATCTATGTGTAATGGTTGCGCGAATCATTGGTAATTTTTGTGTTATGCACATTTTGTATTTAAGATGCAAAAGGTCTATGTAAGTGTGTTTACTGTATCTGGATATGTCTTCTCTGTTTTATACAATATTGTGCTACTTCCATAGAAGTATATTATTATCATACACTATAGGCTTTGCGCACGTGGATGCGAAAGTAGACCTATGAACCCTGCACAGAAAGAAGCGATCTGAGCATCACGGGGCCAAACGCAGCTCTACTTGCCTTACCTACCCTTTCTCAAGGTGCGGAAACCTGGTTCCAGCACCCACCCATACTACTTCGGGTGAGACTTTGACCTACGCAAGCGGGTAATTGCCGAAAGGGCCATTAGTATAGGGGTTTGTTGGAAAACCTTGAACTTTGAACTTAGGTTAGGACCCCTTGAGCCAAAAAATGGTTCTGTTGCCGTGACTTGGAGAATTTTGAGGAAGGGATCGTGTAATGAATAGAGAATACTGTAAGCCTGAAAGAAAGGAAATTGAGGAGTGGTTCGAAAAGCAGATTCAGGAGAATGCGGTGAAAGAAAACCATAGCACGAAGTTAACAATGGAAAGGTGGAAAAATAGGTACATTCTTACAGAAAGCTACGAAATTCTCTTTGTGACATTTTCAATTGAGCTTCAGGAGTGTCTGGCTAGGCTGGTAGAATTCTATAAGTGCTGGAAGGATGAACGAGTCACTCAATGGACTCCCGAGCTGATCTAACAATTGGAAAGGATCGATAATACCATTAATCACATGGTAGATCGTTGGGTGGATAGTGTGCTAGGAGGATTTGTGATGGAATTTTCTATTGATCACTTTGTTTCTTATTCCGAGGCCGAGCAGAGATTCTTCAAAGGATTCCAGGGCAAGTTCCTGAAGACACTATTGTTGCTGATTAAGATACTACTGTGCGAGAAAAGTATTATGTGTAGCCATACCGATTGAATGACCTCGGATCCCGATGAGAGCGTGACGCGTAGTGGCAAATACTATCGGACCAACCACGAAGGGGGAAGATCCGCCTATAACCCTTTGAGAGAAATGGCTACGCAAGACCCCTCGGATACATCGCCGCTCAGGCCGCACAAAGGTAAGACCTCACCCATACCACCACCCCCGCTGAACAGCGATATGGACGCGTACCTAAGACTACCGATCTTCAATGGGGTAGGGGATGAGGATATGGACTGATTTTGGTTTGTTGCAGAATCCATCTTGACTGCGCAAAATGTGACGAACGATACGATGAAGAGGGCACAACTGTCCCTGGAATTTGAGGACAGAGCATTGGACTGGTATATGTGATACATTTCTCAGAATGGGAGTGCATCTATTCAAGATATTAAGGACGCTCTGAAGCAACAATTCCGAAAGCCGAAATCTTACTCTTAGTTGGTAGCAGAAGTGAAGGACTTCAAGCAAGGTGCATCTGAGTCTGTATGGGAGGCTGATCAGCGATTAAAGAAAGTGATCAGGGAAGGAGGATTTGAGTATGACGATAGACAACATACGGAATGGCTCATCACTATGTTATTGCTCCACCTGCGTACACCAATGAGTCACCAAACCTTTGAGTCGCAGGAAAAAGCTGTCCAAGTTGCTATGAAACTAGAAGCTGCACCCAAAGAAGATACTTTGGTAGGAGTACAGCAAATTCAGGAGCAGCTTGGAGCTATGCACATGGAAATTCAAAACCTGCGAAAGGAATGAGGAAGAGGGGCCAACGCAGATCTATGGTGCATACGATGTCGGGTATCTGGCCATACAAAGGATTGGTGCCCTCTAGCAGTAGAGTACATGTAGGTAGGAGGACCTAGCCCAGTCTTCCTAGGAGCGAGTGGGGAAGCCATCCTATCATGACCAGGCTCAAGCGGACCAGCGCTATGGTGCGATGACTGTCGTATAGCAGAGCTACATGATATGAACCATTGCCCTCGGCTAGGTGCGTATGTCCTAGAACTGAAGCAACAGTGGTGCAGGTTCTGCCGATCAGTATGACATGATGAGCATAACTGTCGCACTTATGACTTGATGATAGATCATGGGAACTTTTATAAGGTACAGTCAGACCCTGCATCACCAAGATCTCCCGTGAGCTTTGGTGGCTCTCCAGCAAGGGGCAAGGGAAGTCGGGGAGGAAGCACCAGACGCGGACGTGGGTAGCTAATCTGTTATAACTGCAGGGAGGTAGGACACTTTTCCAGGGATTGCCCAAATCCCACAAGGAAATCATGCAAATATTGTAGACAGCTAGACCATGTGGTGGAAGAATGCCCAATTTTAATAGCCAAAATGTAGGAGAAACAACCCACCCCTACGTAGAATGTGCAAAGAGTTAAAGCCGAACTAAGGAACATAGAACTGAGTGTGAAAGTCATAACACGTAGTGGGATGGTCACCCAGGGAGCAAAGGAAGAGGCTACCAGGGGTCCTATGAACTCTCAAGATGGAGAAAATGTAAGCAAGCGAAAAGAGATAGTAGCAGCTATTGCACAAGTACCGACACACCTTAAGACAGATGAGAGGGTTGAGCCCTTTTTGCAGGCATGTCTGAAGCTGCTATGTAACCCAAAGGCTATAGAGTACCTCCAAGAATTAATGAATAGATGCGCAACTCGGCCCGACCCAACTCCCGAGACCAAGGATGTACATAAGCTATATAGGTATAAGAAATGCACAGGAAGAAAAATGTGGCTGACTGCACATGTTGGTGACTATGAGATGGATCAGGTTATTTTGGACCTTGGATCCTATGTGAACGTATTACCGACGTAGACATGGCAATGAATGGGACAACCTAAATTGGAATGGTCCACCATCCAGCTATGCATGGAAAATCAACAAAAGATCATTCCTCTGGGAAGGATGTCAAAAATCATGGTAGATATCACAGGGGTAAAATTCCAAGATGACTTTGAGGTCATAGAAATCGTGGAAGATGCGGATCCCTACCCTGAACTCCTAGGACTAGTCTGGGCTATAGATATGGGGGCTGTGATCAATATCAAAAAGCACAACATGGTATTTTAAAATAATGGCACACGAGTCATAGTCCCATTCGATCCTACAGAAGGCACGCGGTATACAGAGCCAGCGCAGGATGTGGAGGAGGTGGATCACATCTACAAGCTCACCACACTAGATGAAGATTGGATTAACCCCACGGCGGAAGGAGTACTCTGCTGGGAAAAGGATAGTGAATGTTTGTCTGACTCTGATGGGGAACTAGAGAATTGGGAGGGCTAGTTGCACAAGGTTTCGGTGCCATGATGTCTTCAAGTCACAAGGAATTTTTGTTGCGTCTCCACCGAGGTAAGAGGCTTGCCCTAATTTGGGGACTCAAGTAACATTGAGGAATTTTTACGTGCATTCGAAGCATAAGTTACCAAGGGACTCAAGCTAGGGGCCCTTAAGCTAGCCCTGTATGGAATGCCTGCGCACTCGTGGAATACGCATGAGATGGTATTTCGTGACTGGGAGGAATGTCGGGATAAGATGATCTTGCGGTTTAAAGCTCCAACTGAGAAACGGACCCCATAATTCCTTGGATCCGAAGACCCACACAGATATTTTCTTGCATGGGAAACACAATGGTGTGACAGGACCCCAAACGAATTAGTTCACTTGTTTATCCATGGCTTAGTCCTGTGCCCAACTGCGTGGTATTTAGATGTGGATCTACACCAGCGCACACACAATTGGGAGAATTTGCAGACTGAGTTTCTGTAAACATTTAAGGTGGCAGATGGCATAGGAACACTCGATGCAGCTTTGCAGAACATGGACACCCTAACTGAGGGAAAATAACGCCTGCACATTGCACCCAGATCAGGGGAAACACCGGTGCCATACACGATGAAGTACGAGAGCCTTAACTTGACCGAGGGAGAGAGTGATCCCTGAACTGCTCCAACCACGGTGCTCAATGGGATACTTACGGCTTCCAGGTTGTGTAAGGTGTACCTGAATCGCATTACAACACATTCGGCATTGGCTTTAATTCGGGATGTGTGAACATCACGGATGCTTCAGCCAAAGTCAGTGGATATGTGGGAAAGCCATCAGGTGCGAGAAATGACTGTCAGAATGCTACAGTTGGGTAAAAAGGGAATCATATCATTACAGCAACTAGGTGGCTGGCCATTAATGCGGAAATTTATGGTGAGTTTTTTTCCGGATGATTGATGGTAATTTTCAAGTTAGATCTACTCTACCATTGGATAACCCCGGGAATTATAAGGATGAACGGATAATTCCACTCAGGGCTCCATATTGTCTTGGTCTTCTGCCTCTGTTATTTTACTGCTTGATTGTCTGGACTTGGAGTGTTTGGGTCGTACCCCTTCAACTTAGCTCCGCTGTCTGCAAGTTTCTGAAGTTGGAAGCCTATCCTTTTGCTGCTATGGCAAACCCTAACCTTTCGAGTGCCTCAGCACCCTCCAGTCCAGTGCCCATAGGTATTGTGTTAAGAGGCTCTGATGCTGAGATTGATAAGCTGATTCCCCTCTGGCTCCCTGCAGGAAAATTTGACTTTGAACCTTGTACAGGAGGGCACCATAGCTACACGACAGCAGTTCGCACCTAGCTCGAACTTGGGATGATTGCAGGTCCTAGCCAGATGGGATCTGAAGAGGTTATGTGGGATGATATGCAACCACCACAATGCGCTAGGAGGACCGACACAGTTGAGTCACCACTAGTCTTGCACACAGAAGGACTAACCAACAGGGATATTCTGTCCCGTCGAGGTACGAAGCGATATATGGACACGCTATGACTTCTCCGCAGTTCGAGGCTCCTTACCGATGAAGGCCGTAGTTGTTCACTACCCAACACTATCTTGGTTGGTGACCACCTCCCAATAGATACAGAACTCAAAATGGATTTCACGCAGCTACCCCGCGAGGCATTACAGGAATTACACACCGTCGTGCTGCACAAGCTCCATCATCGTAACCAGGCTACGCCGCAGCACATCGATGTGGCCACATTCCAGATCGAATTTATCCATCTTATGGCGTAGCTCGAGATAGTGATTCACTGGCTCAATACAGAGATCCCTGACAAATTCCTTACGTCAACCCCACTCCGGGCTACCCTAGAAGGCTTGGTCGCAACACTCAGGGCGTCTCGAGCTAAAGTGTAGGCCCTTAAAACCAAAATGACCTTCTAATTCACAGCATACCAGGCCCAAGCACATCTTACCATATCCCTGGAGGTTTAGGCACAATGGGCTATGTTGATAACAAAATCCACAGACACTATTAAAGGACAGATTACTCTGGCTACCTAGTTGCTCAAAGTGGCAATGCAGCTCTAGAAAACAACCCAGTTCAACCCAATGATTCAACATGTTAGAGAGGACTTACGCCAGAAGGAAGCTTCTTTCGATCAGATCGAAGCTACCTTGCCTTCCCTTGGCCCTGTGCAGTGTCTGGCACTCTTGAAAACTAGCAACGGCTTCCAGGACACAATTGCAGATCTCTGGTGCACCAAGCATGCAATCAGAAAGCGTATGAAGCCATGGGGTGATGATACCTTCCAAATATCTCAAGATGCTCACAATGCCATTGCACGACTCAACCAAATCTTGGAACAGGTTACCACGGCCCCTGGAGGACCTACCTCCCTAGAGCTGGTCGATATCGCACAACGTGTTGCTGATCAAAGTCAGAAAGTGTTACCTCTGCTAATCGTCACCTTCAATGCCTTACATGCACGGATAGAGACTGCACCACCATAGTGACTCAGGATGAATCACAAGATTGTGTTGGGGGACTGTTGGAACAGGGTCTCCTACGAGCTACGAAACTGGTCTGATTTTGTATATTTTTTATTATAATTAGGCTAGCGCAGGGGTTTTGGGGTGGGTCAAATCCCTGAAAGCATTGTAATGGGTCAAAGGGTAAACCAGGGGTCAGAAACCATGGGTTGCAGACCATAGGAATGCTTAGGCTAGATTATTATAAATAGAGTAACATTTTGAATTGTAAGGGAAAGAAATGAAGAGCTATTGATGCGATCTGTGGTTTAATATATCTATTTAGGTTTTTGGGGAACAGACTCCTACTGGCTGTGTGCACAAAGATCCAGAGTCCTGTTGTGTGTGGACCCTGCTGCTATGTGCACAGGATGGGATGGGTATTGTAAGAAGGAATTGATGAATTAATGAATAGAAGGATTGTGTTGAGAACTAAATCTATGTGTAATGGTTGTGCGAATCATTGGTAATTGTTGTGTTATGCGCATTCTATATTCAAGATGTGAAAGGTCTGTGTAAGTGTGTTTACTATATCTGGATTTGTCTGCTCTGATTTATGCAATATTGTGCTACTGTCATAGAAGTATATAATTATTAAACACTGTAGTCCTTGCACACGTGGATGCGAAAGTAGACCTATGAACCCTACGCAGAAAGAAATGATCTGGGCATCACGTGGCCGGACACAGCTCTGCTTGCCTTACCTACCCTTTCTCAGGGTGTGGAAACCTGGTTCCAACACCCACCCATACTACTTCGGATGAGACCTTGACCTGCGCAAGCTGGTCACTACCGAAAGGGCCAGTAGTATAGGGGTTTTTTAGCAAACCTTGAACTAGGAACCTGGGTTAGGACCCCTCGAGCCAACATGGATTATGACATTTATTGACACCCTGCATATTTATTTTGCAAGAAAAGTAAAAAGTAGTGGCATTTGGAATTGCTCACTTTCAAGTCTTATTTTCATGTTTTTTCTTTTGGGGTCTATATTTTTTAAGTCCTTTGATATTTCTTTTAGGACTCTTTACCCTCTTTTTGATCTTTTATTATTATTATTATTTTCATAATATGGGAAAAGAAATTGCAGAAAACAAGGTATGTACATATTTTACAAGACTATCAAAAGTCAATTCAAAACTATGAATCCTATTATTATAGGACCCTAACAACGACTTCACATGGGGATGGCATTTCCTGGTGAAATGTCAAGAACTCTAAGACTAGTAGCCTTCAACTTTGACTAGGATGATCTAGTAATTGTCTTCTGATTTCTGCAATAACTCATATTTATGACATTTTATCTTGCAAAGCTTAGGGCCTTCGCTCGAGGCTTCAAATTTGTAAAGAAAATATCCAATCTAATCTTAAAACTTCAATGTATATGTACAATGATGTAAAAGTAAATGGGACTAACTATTGGTTAGCTTAGATGAATAGTAGTGCTTGAGAATTCTTCCATTTATTGGTCCTTCTTGCAAATCTGTTCCATCCAAATTTTTGAGAAAGAAAGCATTATTACCTCTATATCCATAAATCACATAAGGTCCTTTCCACAGAAAGTCAAACTTCCCATGTTTGCCTTTGTCTTATCTTCTGGAATCCCACTTTAAACTTGATCTCCAATGTAAAAGTCATCCTCTTTGGTCTTTTTATCATATATTTTCTTGATTTTATCTTGGATAACTTGGGATTTAACATAAAATTCTTCCCTTGTTTGTTGCAAGTGAATAGTCTAGTTAATCCTTCTCTGAATTTCATTAGTTTCAACCTGTAATTCTTGGATAATTTTCATTACTGACACTCCTAAGGAGAATGGAAAAACAATTTCCATAAACAAGCTGGTAAGGAGATTTGCCAATGGATTTGTTAGTAGTAAGTCTATCTTCCCATAAGGCATTGACTAACTTCTTATTCCAAGTCTTTTTGTTGTCTTCAAGTAAATTTTTTATGATATTTACAAGACTTTTATTTGAGGATTCAGCTAGGCCATTACCCTGGGAGTAATATACAGTAGAGTGACCTAGGGTAATATGATATTTGTGACAAAAGGCAATCATCATTTTAGATTTAAAAGCAACTGCATTATTAGTAATTATCTTTTGAGGGCACCCAAATCTTGACAGAATGTTATTTTCTAGGAAAGAAATAATGACTGTATTAGTGGCTTGTCTGGTAGGAATGGCTTCAATCCACATTGTGAAGTAATTAGTGGTAGTCAAAATCCACTTATGTTTGCCAGAGGATGGGGGGTGAATTTCTCCAATGAATTCTAAACCCCATTGTTGAAATGGCATCTCAGTTGAAATAGGCTTTAAGGGTAGAGGTAGCAATTTCTTCTTGCCTTCAAAAATTTGGCACTTGTGACAAGAAGTCACAAACTTTTTAACATCAGTGAACAAATTAGGCTAGTAGAAACTAGCTCTAAGGATCTTATCAGCAGTAATTTTCCAATATAAATGCCCTCCATAGTCACTTGCATGAAACTCTTCAAGAATTTTATCAGGTTCTTCCTTTAGTAAAAAATTCAGTAAAATCCCACTATGATCTCTCAAAAAGAGTACATTATCTAAGATACACAATCTTATTTCTTTAAGTTTAAGAAATATATCTTTATTTCTGGAAAATCCAGGAGGATATTGTAATTTTTATAGTACAAATATGATATCTGAGTACCAAGGTGAATCTGAGAAGGTTTCACTGATTGTTGGCGTCGCCATCTCTTCCTGTTCATCAATCTGAGCAATAAAATTTATATCCAAGGCATTACAGTTGGATTCAGCCATAAGTCTGGTTAATCCTTGACCCTTAATGAGTTTTTTGGGTTTAATTTCTATGTAATATTCTAGGATAGTGGCAATCCACTTACCTTTTCTTCCATCAGGACCATCTGAGTAAGAATGTCTTTTACTACAGAATTAGGGACATAGGAAATTATGTGTGAATAGAGAATATACACCCTGAAATCTTTAATAACTTTTACCAAAGCTAAGGCTTGTTTTTCCATTATGTTATATTTCAAAGGGGCATCTCTAAGAGTTTTACTGAAGAAATCTATTGGCTGTTCAAATCCTTGGTCATTTTTTTGTAGTAAAACTGCAACAATGGTATGTTCTGAAGCAAATGAAAATATTACGAATTCTTTCTTGAAATCAGGACTTATCAAGATTGGAGTTTTGGTTAAGGTTATTTTGATGGATTCGAAATATTGTTTAGCCTCAATATTCATTTTAAGAAATAAATATTTTTTGAGCATGTTATTCAATTCTCTAATTATTTCTGCTAAGTTTGAAATAAATATTTTTAAAAAATTTATCTTACCTAAGAAAGCTTGTGACTCTTTGATATTTCTAGGTTGACTCATGTTTGGAATTGCTTCTATCCTAGCAAGATCAATGATAATTCATTCTTTTGAGATTATATGCCCCAATAACTTACCTTCTTCTAGTCCAAATAGAATTTTCTTGGGATTTAGAGAGATGCCAAATTTCCTACATTTAATGAAAACTTGTCTCAAATGATCCAAATGTTCATTATCTGTTTTGGAAAAATAGTGATGTCATCTAAATAAATTACCAAAAAATCATTAATATTCTTTGCAAAGGCTATGTCCATAGCCCTTTGAAAGGTTGCCCCTGCATTCATCAGTCCAAAAGGCATTTTTACATACATAAAAGTGCCCCAAGGAGTGGTGAAAGTTGTTTTAGCCTGATATTCTTCATGGACTAGGATCTAGTTATATCCTGAAAAGCCATATAACAAATAAATCCTAGAAGAACCTACTACCCTTTGTAATATATGGTCCATCTTATATTGGAAATACTGAGAGAGGAGGGGTGAATTGATATTCCTTTCAATTAGAGCATTAGTTAATCTTAAATTATTATCAGTGTTTGTACAATGATAGTAGTAAACAAAAGGAACACAAATGCACACAGTTTTTAAGGTGGAAAACCACTCCGGGACAAAAACCACCTAATGCTTTTCTAATAATTATTTAATATTCAACTCCAATTGAAAATAAATCTCCAACTTCCTAGAATCTAGAAAAGCATTCTTCTCTAGCTCCCACTGGATAAACACTCCAATGCCCAAGATTCTTCAGTAGTCAACTGAATGGATTCCCTAACACCCAATGAGCTACAACTCACCCTAGCACCACCCTACCACCCTATAGAAGAATAAAAGAATAATGGACTCTCGTACCAGGGAAAATGGTCCACTTTACAATGATATAGAATGATGTAGAAGAAGAAGATATACTAGACCATAACCCCAACTTTGACACAACCACCTAATGATGATCCAAGACCTCCCAAAACTACCTCTTCAACCCTTGGAAAATAAACACTAGTACAATTTTTTACAATAATGTATTTACAATGACTTAGTACAAAGATACCTTTACAATGATTGTATGCGGTGCTGCCCACTTGAAGACTTCATATGATGAACTTCTTGCTGCTGTTATGCACCTTGGTTGCTGCTCTTATCATGCTACCCTCTGTTGCACCTTGCTTTGCTTTTCTGCCATAGAAAGTCTGGTCCTTTGCAACCCTTGACAACACATGATCTAGCTTTTTCTTGCCTTCTAGAAGCTCAATATTGAATCTGGTGTATCTCTGTTTTTTTTTGTAAATTTCGTAGGACCTGTCTATTTTCTATTTTGTAAAGGTGAAGTTGCTATACAATAGATGAAATTTTTGATAGCCTGAACGTTCTTGAAGGAAACCAGGTCTGTTGGCCATCTCAGAGAGTTAAAATACAACCAAAGTTGGTATTGTTTCTTCCTTCTAATTACTGCTAGTAATCCTTTACTATGTCCAAAAAAAATAGATATAAAACATATAGTAAGCCTAATAGCATCAAAACTCATACAAAATATATCTTAAAAGGGAAGTTAGCCATCTGAAGAATCAACTGGTGTAGGGTCCTTCACTGTTGACCCTAGCATCTCAGCTTGTTGTAGGTTTTGCAGTTGTTGCTCCAGCCGTGCTAATCTCGCATTGACTTGGATCTATACCTTTTTCATTTCCCTCATGTCTTGTTTCATCTACTAAAGCTCAAACAATAGGGAAGAATTGAGTTGTTTTTCCTTTGTACTCATTAGTTATTTTGAAAGCACACATTTGATCTTCCAATATTTTTTAATTGATTGTTGAAACAGGGAGACTCTCCCTCGTGTACTGCCTGGGTCTAAGAGGAAGTCTATTCCAACCTGAGTTTCATCCTCTTCATCATCAGTTTCTTTCTCCCATCCTTTGATTGTATTCTAGATGTCTACTGGAGTTCCAGTTTCATAGCTTTTTGATAAACTTTCAAGAGTCTGTTGGTTGGCTTCCTTCCTCGTTTGTTGGTTTCTGCAACTTGGCTTGTGTGGATTTTTCTTCCCTTTCCTTTTGTCATTGTAACCTGAGTATATCTGTTCCTGCTATGATTTGAAAGAAACCCTGTATATGGAACACTAGTGGTTAAGTAAATCCCAGAATCATGATATCAAACCCTTCCTTCGCGATTTCGATGAAAATTATGATACTGAGTTGAGACACCATTGACAGACGCACAGAGAGCGAGATGAAACTGTGAATGGTACTAGGGAAAAAAAACTGAGTTTAAGTTCTTACACAAATAATAATAAGCAAGCCCGACCTCAAAATCGGATGGGCTCATGGTAAGTTTTAACAAGACAAGAATCCTGAAAACATCACTATAAACCTGGAAGAAAACTGACTCAAACATGATACAATTGAAGAACTGACCAGATAAGAAATTTTTCACACCATAATTTTGAACAAATTTATACCTAACCCAGAAGCAATTTTGTGCAGCAATATTGCAACTAAATAAAAAAAACTAGGGCATAGACAAATAACCTTGACCAAAATTAAAGGTTTTAGGAACTAGCTTATCTAATTCGACCATATTGTGATGACCTAAACCAAACCTGAGAATTAACATAAAACCCAGACCAGAATTATAAGGAGGCGGAAGAAAATCAGCAAGGTTTCGTGCCAACATATTAAAGATGCACTAGAGAGAATATAAGTAGACTATGATACTATCCTTTAATAGAACAAGGCCCCAACAGCCTATACAAGCCATTTGGAAACTCATTTTTTGAATGTATGCAATATTTGTAGATGTAGTATGCATTTTCACAGATAATATTGAACTAAGCCTAAGGTCACAGATAATTTGGTGTATCTCTGTTATTTCAGATCCTTAATATATTTTTTTTAGGCCTGTATTATTCCTCTAAGTCGTCTTTCCAATGCCACAGGTCTGACCCAATTTGGATTCTTCAAGAAAGGGTTATACCCTATCTCTCACAATGCCCTAATTATGGATTATTTCAGCAGAGAGCACTTGTACGGCATGCCACGTGTCATTTTTTCTTCATTTGGCTCTAAAATTGATACAGAGAAAACTATAAACTATGAACTATCTTTCGTTTTTTACGGAATTCCAATCCGATACTCAGAGAGAGAGTTATGACGAATTTACCAAGGTCACTTCTTTGATATGAATTTCAGGGGCCTGGAAAAACCCTAACTTCCACAGATCATATCTCTAAAAATATTGTGCACCTTGCACTGAAATTTTCATAGCTTCTTCCTCAGGATTTCAGCTTTTGAACCTTCATAGAAAAAAAGTTAGAGAAAAAATTCCACGATGACATTTTTTCAGATGGAAAAATCTCTTGCATAAGGAGGAAATGAGGATCACAATTTATATAAATTCTTAGGTTGAGAGGGGCTTCAACAAGTGAATATGGGAGGGATTTTAGGAGCTTAAAAAAATATTAATTATGACTTTTCAATGACCCATGCCACAATCCTATGGGGTTTTAGCCCACTAACTGGGGGTATAAACTTCAAACATGAATATCTCTCAAACCGTGAAGAATTACGTGGCATGCCATATATCAATGAAAACATCTCGACAAGTAGAAACCATCAAAAGCATTCTTGAACTAGAATACAGTAAATTGGTAGCTCAAAATTCCCATGCAATATTGGGCTAGCCCCTGGTGCTACTTGGGTTGACATCAATGACAGTCGCTGATCAACAATATCCCCCTTGGGCATTGATGGAAACAAAAGTACTCCCCCTGCAATCATGACACCTCTTCCTACAACATTCTCTCCCCTTTTGACATCAATGGAAAAGGGTAATTCCCCCTGAAACACAACCATCCTGCGGACCTATACACACTTCCACTCCACCTGACACACAACCGTCTTGCAGACTTGTTATCTAATGAGAACTTTGGAGAATCCCAAGCTTCTGACGAAGATATTCAAATGCTTAACGAGGTAAAGGTTTAGTGAAGATATCAACAATTTTTTCTTTTGTACAAACATACTCAAGTTTGAAATTCTTTTCAGCGACTTGTTCTATAACAAAATGATATTTGATCGGAATGTGTTTTGTTTTTGAATGCATGACAGGATTCTTGGAGATGCTGATGGCACTAGTGGTTTCACAGAATATGGGAATAGGCTCACTGAATTGTACTTGAAGATCTTGAAAATTTTGTTTCATCAAAAGGACTTGAGTACAACATGATGCTGCTGCAATGTACTCTGCTTCCGCTGTAGATAACTAGATTAAGGTTTGATTTTTGCTCAACCATGATGTGAGACAACCACCTAGATAGAATGTTGCTCCACTAGTACTCTTATGATCATCAATGCTTCCTGCCCAATCTGCATATGTAAAGGCTTGAATAATGAGATTTTTACCCTTGGGATACCACAAGACATATTCTTTTGTGATCTTTAGATATCGAAGAATTTTTTTGACGACAATAATATGTGATTCTTTTGGTGTTGCTTGGAATCTTACTACTTGTCCAACTTCTTGCATAACATTTGGCCGAGAGGCTATTACATATAGAAGATTACCACTCATAGATCTATAAAACCTTTGATCCACATCCTTAGATGAAGCATCTATGCTCAATTTGCAACCTGTTGCCATTGGAGTAAGAACATGTTTGCAATCTTCCATTTTGAATTTCTTGAGCATTTCCTTGATGTACTTGGCTTGACATATAATTATTCCTTTCTCTTGCTATTTTAAGCCCTAAGAAGTATTTCAGCTCACCAAGTAAAGACATCTCGAACTCACTTTTCATCTTTGTAGAAAATTTCTTACTTAGTCGATCATCATTGCTACCAAATATTATATCATCCACATAATCTCAACGATTGTTAAATTATCTTTATCTATTTTTACATAAAGATTTATATCAACAGTACCTTTCTTGAACCCTTGTTGATGTAGATATCCATCAAGATGAGCATACCATGCTCTGGGAGCCTGCTTGAGACCATATAGAGCCTTCTTTAACATGAAAACATATTCTTCTTTTTGTAATAGTAGAAAACCTTCAGGTTGTTTGATGTAAACATCTTCTTCTAATTCTCCATTCAGAAATCCTGACTTAATATCCATTTGGTAGACTTTTATTTTTCTTGGACATGCATAGGCTAGAAACATTCATATGGCTTCCATTCTGGCAACTGGTGCAAATGTTTCGTCGAAATAAATTCCTTCCACTTGTGCATAGCCTTTGAAAACCAATCTTGCTTTGTTTCTGGTAACCTGCCCATCTTCATTCAATTTGTTCTTGAACACCCATTTAGTCCCAATGACATTTTTATATTTTGGTCATGGAAATAATTCCTAGGTGTTATTATTCTCAATTTGATCCAATTATTCATTCATATTTTCTACTCAATGTTCATTCTAGCTAGCTTCCTCAAAACTACTAGGCTCAAAGGTTGCTAGAAAAGCAATGTGAGCTTGTTGTGATGAACGAAACTGTTGACCTCCATTTATGTCACTAATGATTTGATTTGATGGATGGTTATTTTGAATCCACTCTTTTGTTCTCCTTGGAGGAGCTTCTTGTTGTTGTTCTGGTATATCTTTATGATAATTGTTTACTTCTTCCTCATTGATAGTTGCTTCTAGTTCCATAATTTTATCTGTGTCTTTTTCAACCTCTATCTCAAGTTTCAAAGATTCTAGATCCTCATCATTTTTTGGTAGAACACCATCTTTGTCAAATGTAACATTTATGCTCTCCACTATCTATTTTTATCTTAGATTATAACATTTATAGGCCTTTATTTTGCATGAGTAACCAACAAAGATACCTTAATCAACACGTGATTCAAACATACCCAAATTTTGATCTTCTCTTTTGATATAACATTTGCTTCCAAAGATTCTGAAATATTTTAAATTAGTTGGTTTTCCTTTCCATAATTCATATGGAGTCTTGTCACAATTATTTCTGAGAAGACTTCGGTTGATAATGAAGATTGTCTTATCAATTGCTTGAACCCATAATTTTTCATCCAATTTTGAGTCCTTCAACATCGTTCTACCCATTTCCTGTATGGTTTTGTTCTTTCTTTCAGTGACTCCGTTTTGCTGTGGTGTTCGTCCTATTGAAAATTGTATTTTTATTCCATTTTCGTCATAGTATTGCTGAAATAATTTGGAAGTGAATTCTCCACCATTATCTGATCTTAAACACTTTATTTTCAAATCAGTTTCATTTTCAACCAACTCCTTTTAGATCTTAAGGCACTCAAATGCTTCAGATTTTTTCTTTAGGAAACTGACGGTTGTCATCCTGGTATAGTTATCTATCATTAACATGAAATATAATTCTCCATAGAAGCCTTTTGTTCTCACAGGACCACATAGATCAGTATGTATCAATTCCAATGGATGTGATGCAAAGTGTTCTTTTTTTTAAATTGGACTTTTTTCTGCTTGCCATGCCAACATGCCTCACATAGTGTGTTGGAAGGTTTTGAGATTTTTGGCATTTCTCGTACTACTTCCTTTTTGCTTATCCTGACAAGATTGTCAAAGTTTATGTGACCCTTTCGTTTGTGCCATAACCAAATTTCATCTTCTTTAGCTAGTAGACATGCTTTAGTTGCTTCATCTAGAACATATATGTCGTTTGGAGCTTGACTTGTTGTAGCCACAATTTTACCATACCTGCCTTTCCTAATTTCACATTTTCTGGACTTGAATAGCATTATGTGTCCTTGATCACACATTTGTCCAACACTGAGCATATTGTGATTCATGTTTTCAACCAATAGAACATTCTTGGCTATAACATATTTACTTCCAAGAGTGATGATACCTGTTCCTATAACATTTGAAGATCCATCATTTCCAAAGGATACGGTTTGATCGTTCTGCTCTTTCAGAGATACAAATTTCCTTCTATCTCCAGTAATATGCATTGAGAAACCGTTGTCGACATACCACACATATTTGTTGTTTTGAGCTAAGAGCAAGAGCACAATTATCAGTCTTCTTCTTCTTCCATGTTCATTCATTCTATGGCTTTGAAGATTCGGAGGATTTTCAAGTCTGTAGTCTCTAGCTATGTGTCCAAATTTTTGACATTTGTAACATTCCATATTATTTATTAAATGTTCAAATCTATTGATGTTTCGTTGAGCCCTGGGAGGTTCATATTTGAAGAATCTCCTAGAATTGTATTGGTTCCTAGGGTACGTGCGACATTCTACAGCTTCATGACCAAATTTCCAACATGAATAAAAATAGCCATGAAAAATACATTGATACCTGGATGGAAATATTCGTCGAGGAATCGTCTTCCAAGGATGTGCTTGCGAATCTTGTCCAGTGAAGTCTACATGTATGTCAAATCTCATAGGTTCATTGTATTTTGTTGTAGAAGGTCCTGCTTCTTCTTCTTTGTAACCAAGGCCAATTCTGTCGTTGTAAGATCGTTGATTATTGGTGATTTCTTCCAATGCCCTTGAGTTGTTGGCATATTTTTGGACATTTTTTCCCTTCTTCACTTCCTTACGCAGTGAAACTACTTCGGCTTCTAGTGCTTCCCTTTCTTGGTTGCTTTCTTCCAACTTTTTTTGAAGTGACTCTTCAATACATTTGTGTTCTTCAACATAAATTTTGAGACCTTGAAATTGTTCTTCAAGAGTATTGGAACGGATCTTCTTAGCATTGAACTCTTTTATAAGCTTGATTGCCTCCTCATAAAATTCTTCTATGGTCAACCCTTCTTCTTCATTGTTTGATACTTCTTGTTTATTGTGCTTGGCCATAAAAAATACTTTCTCATTGGATTCTTCTTTGCTGTCACTTTCTTCATCGGATGTTGAGCTATCTTCTTTATAGAGAAAGTTCCTTTTGGATCCTTTATTTTTGCCTTGCTTGTTGAATTTCTTAAAGTCTTTCTTTCCTTTTGAGTTTCCATCACTTTTGTTCGGACATTTTGCTGCGAAATGCCCAACCTCACCACAACCTAAACATATCAATGAAAGTTTACCTTTGAATTTTCCCTTACCATTTTTAGTTTTCTCATAAATTAAGCATATTCTTCATCTAAAATACCTTCTCCATCATCTCCCTTTTCTTCACACTTGCAGGCACATGTCATTTCAATTGAAGGCTGTTTATCCTTATTGGTTTTCTTAGATGCAACAAATGCAGTTTCTAGATTTGAAGTACCCTCTTCTTCATCAAGTCTCATTTCATATGCTATGAGAACTCCATGTAATTCTTCTTTGCTAAGTTTTTCCAGATTTTCACTGTATTCTAAGACCGATACCTTTGGGTTGAATCTCCCTGGTAACATTCTAAGAATCTTCCGTATAATAGTATTCTCGTCAACTGGCTCTCCCAGTCCTTCCAGAGTATTGGTTATTTCATCAACATATTGGAAGTATGCAGCAATGTTTCAATCTTCTTTCATTATGAGTTGCTCAAATTTTTCTCTATAGATTTGAAGCTTTGCTTCTTTGAAATTTGAGTCACCTGCATATATATTCTCAAGCTTGTCCCATACTTCATAACCTTGCGCCAAGAGACAGACCTCCATTCTTCCTTTCCAGAGTGCATAATTATTTTCATTTAATAGAGATATGCCATTATTGGTATGCTCCATGACCTCCTTCCAGTTGTTAAAACGATATTGAAGGAACCAAGCTCTGATACCAATTGTTGGAAATACTGAGAGGGGGGGGTGAATCAGTATTCCTTTCTATTAGAGAATTAGTTAATCTTCAATTATTATCAGTGTTTGTAAAATGATAGCAGTAAACAAAAGGAACACAAATACACACAGTTTTTAAGGTGGAAACCCACTCTAGGACAAAAACCACCTAATGCTTTTCTGATAATTCTTTAATATTCAACTCCAATTGAAAATAAAGCTCCAACTTCCTAGAATCTAGAAAAGCATTCTTCTCCAGCTCCCACTGGATGGACACTCCAACGCCCGAGATTCTTCAGTAGTCAACTGAATGGATGCCTTAACACCCAATGAGCTACAACTCACCCTAGCACCACCCTACCACCCTATAGAAGAATAAAATAATAATGGACTCTCGTACCAGGGAAAAGGGTACACTTTACAATGATATAGAATGATGTAGAAGAAGAAGATATACTATACCATAACCCAAACTTTGACACAACCACCTAATGATGATCTGAGACCTCCCAACACTTCCTCTTCAACCCTTGGGAGATAGACACTAGTACATTTTTTTACAATAATGTATTTACAATGACTTAGTACAATGATACCTTTACAATGATTGTATGCAGTGTTGCCCACTTGAAGACTTCATATGATGAACTTCTTACTACTGTTATGCACCTTGGTTGCTGCTCTTGTCATGCTACCTTCTGTTGCACCTTACTTTGCTTTACTGCCATAGAAATTCTGGTCCTTTGCAACCATTGACAACACATGATGTAGCTTTTTCTTGCCTTCTAGGATCTCAATATTGAATCTAGTGTATCTCTATTATTTCATATCCTCAATATCTAATTTTCAGCCCTGTAGCAGTCCTCTGAGTCATATTTCCAATGCCACTGGTCTGACCCAATTTGGATTCTTCAAGAGATGGTTATACCAAATATCTCACAATGCTCTAATTATGGATTGTTGCAGCAGAGCACACTTGTATGGTGCGCCACGTGTCATTGTTTCTTCAGTTGGCTCTGAAACTGATATAGAGAAAACTACATACTATGCACTATATGTTTCTTATTATGGAATTACAATCTGATACTCAGAGAGAGAGTTATGACGAATTTACCAAGGTCACTTCTTTGAGATGAATTTCAGGAGCTTGCAAAAACCCTGACTTCCACAGATCATATCTCCAAAAATGTTGCGCAACATTGATCTGAAATTTTCAAAGAAACTTCCTCAGTATTTTAGCTTCCCCTCATAACATTTGATCTTTTGAACCTTTTTAGAAAAAAATTTAGAGCTAAAATTGCACAATGACCTATTTTATATGGTGAAATCTCTTGCATAAGGAGGAAATGAGGATCACAATTTATATAAATGCTTAGGTTGAGAGGGGCTTCAACAAGTGAATGTGGGAGGGATCTTAGGAGCTTAAAAAAATATTATTTATGACTTTTCAATGACCCATGCCACAACCCTATGGGGTTTTAGCCCACTAACTGGGGGTATAAACTTCAAACATGAATATATCTCAAACTGTGAAGAATTACATGGCGTGCCATATATCAATAGAAACATCTCTACAAGTAGACACCATCAAAAGCATTCTTGAACCAGAATATAGTAAATTGGTAGGTCAAAATTCCCATGCAATATTGGGTTATCCCCTGGTGTTTCTTAGGTTGACATCAATGACAAATGCTGATCAACATCTTAGGTAAAGGGTGATTATCCTTTAACAATACTTTGTTAAGATTTCTAAAGTCAACACACAATCTAATTTCACCTGTTTTCTTTCTTCTGGGAACTAGTTCTGAAACCCAATCAGAGTATCTGATTGGTGCAATGATCTTGGCATCGTACATCCTTTTAACTTCTTTTTCTATCAAAGGTAATAATACAGGGTTAATTCTCCTCAACTTTTGTTTGAATGGCTTTTGATCCTCTTTTATTGGAATTTTGTGTTGGATTATGTTTGTATCATAAGATTTTAAATCTTCGTAACTCCAAGAAAACACATCTTGATATTCCTTTAAAAGTTCAATATATTTATCCTTTTCTTCTTAAGGCAAATTTTTGGAAAGTTTTATCATTTTAGGTTTCAATTCTGTACCAATATTATACACTTCTATGTCAGATCTTACTGGCTCTATTTTTGGTTTTCTAGTTACATCATTGGAGTCAAAAAGAGCTTCTAAGGGTGTTAATCCTTTAGGTAAGAAATTATCTTTGAGGTTTAAAATGTCAAATTCATCATCCATAATTTATTCAATTTCTTCTTTCTCTAAGTTGTCTATGTCAGCTTGAGTAAATCTAGTTGGTTTACCAAACTTTATTCTATTTACATCTAACTTATTTGAATCTATTTCACAATCCAAATCATTATCTATTGTATAGTCAGTATCTATCATACAGTTTTGAAACTCTCCTTCGTTGTTCAAAAACTTGTAAATCTGTTCATCATGAGAACAAATGTGCCAATACTTAAGATTATCTGGAATTATTGGCCTATGCTTAAGCGACTTCAGCAATATATCTGTGATTTGGTTGGAATGGTAAATTGCATGTACTAGCAAAATTAGCTAGAAAATGAGCTTGTATATTTTGTTTTCTAGGTATAGTAGTAAATTTACATTCCAATAAATCATCAATTAAATCTAGCACAATGTCTCTATATTGGCCTAGTCTTGGATTATGAACATAATAATCTCCATGTATTTGTTTTATGATTAATTCTGAATCTCCCATGATTAAAATTAGTTGTCCTCCTAAGTTTCTAATGATTTGAAGTCCTAGAATTAAGGCTTCATACTCATCCATGTTGTTTTTACATTTGAAATTAAGCCTGAAAGCATGGCCTTATGAGTGATTATTTTCCATGTTTGTTATCCAAACTCCTACTCCTGCTCCTGCTCCTAATTTGTTAACTGAGCCATCAAAGTCTAAATGCCATAGGGATTGATGAAAGACATTATCATTGTTTGGTCCTTTCTTCTTATCAATTAGTTCAGTTTGGATTTTATCAGTTTCAGAGTTACACAGGATAAAAGAATCAAGATCAGTTGGTGTAGTGTAAATTGGAAAATTTATTGAAATTTCAGCACTACCAACTATATACTTCATCAATGTTTCTCTATATAACTTTTTAGGTTGACCAAACACCAAGATAGTAACATAACTCATGTCCAGTTGTAGAGATCCGTGCAACTTTGCTCCCCATGAGCGATAAAGTAACATCCCATATTTAGGGGGGATATCAGCTACTACAATGTCCATTAATATGCTCTTACCAGGGTACTGAACTAATGTTACAGATAATTCTTTGATTAATCCCAAAAATTTCACCTTACTTGAGTCAAATGAAACAAATCTTTGTAAGGCCTTGTTATTTCTAAATTGAGAGTTTCCATAATGGCTTTAGGCATTAAATTGTGGGAAGCTCCAAAATCTAGCATAGCGTTATGAAGAATTTGATCATGAATGGTAAGACTAATATAAAAAGGAGGGACTGCTCCATCTGCATGTTTTCCATTCACATTCGGGCCAAAAATCAACTCTGGTTGATCATTATTCAAGTTAATAGAATCTTCACCATCATTCATATTCAATGTTTCAGTTATAGTTGATTTGTATAAGTCATGTTTCACCAATTCAGTCAATGGAATTGTTATTTTCAACTTAGCAATTTATGTTTGAATATTAAATGTAGGTTGAGACTTACTTATTTGAATCAGTTCTTCTTTATTAACTGTAGTTTGCCTTGGTTTATTTTGAGTTTCTACAGTTATGTTTTTATTTTCAATTGGTTTAATAGTCTCTATCTGAGTTTCCTATGTTTTACTGCTTCTAATCTTCTTTTCAAGTATTGTTTGAGATGCAGTAGAAGTTCTTTTAGACTTAGAACTATGAATATGTGTTTTTGAGTATCAATTTTTGGATCTACTGATTTAGGATTAGCAGAAGATGTTTTATTATCTAAATTTTCTAATTTAACAGAATCAGGGGATTTTGCTACAACATATTTCTGTATGTATTTTGAGGCTTAAGCCACTTCATCAGTAATATCAACAATTTTAGGACTTGATGCTTTTTTAGGACTAGAAATGTTTTGGGGAGAATTGGAGTTTTGCTTGTTTTCCCTTGGGATAATTTGCAAAACTTTTGTTTTTGGAGCTTCTAATGTTTCCTTATTTTGATTTTGGGAAGTTTTTTTAGTAGAAGACTCATTATTTTTCTTATTTCTGAGGTTATACTGGCTATGTATTTAATTTATGGCAAAGTCATAACCCTGTTTATAGTCAAAATATTCACTGGATTCTTATTAAAGCTATTGAAGCTCAAACAATGCCTGATCTTCCTGAGTGAGGAAAATAGTATTGTCATCATCTATTCCCATTAAATGATTCATTGAATCCTCATCTTCATCATTATTCTGAGAAATTTCAACATATTTCTCTTGGAATGGTGGCGTTATTATTTGGTCTGGGTCAGTTTCTTTTGCTTTTCCTTGATTTATGTTTTTTCTAAAGTTTGGGATTTTTGATCTGTTGTTGATTATCCCAGTGGGGTCTTTTCTCTATATTATCTAGTCTACGCATCATTCTTTCTAATATTTTGGCTAAGATATCTATTTTTGCATTTGAATTTTAAATTTCTTCTTTGATAGTCACCCTTCTTTCATTTCTGAGTCTAGATTTTTTAGCAAATATGTTTATTTCTACACTAACAACATCTACTTTCATTTTTTCTGAAGTGTCTGCATCTCTTTCCCTTATTTGATAAGCCATATCTGCATCAAATCCATCAGGTAATTTTAGCATAACAGAATAAGGAGTAGGTTTAAGAGTTGCAGGAATAGAATTATAGACACTATTATACCTAGTGCAGTAATCTTGGACTCACTCATTTGGGGCTCTTTTTAATGCATCAAATTGAGATAATATTTGAAGGGGTTCTTTTTCTTTTCCCATTTATTCAAAAATGTTGTAAAAAATATAGCTAAAATAGTTATGCTACCAGCAGCTTTATCTTTAAACCATTTCTTTGCTTCTCCAGTCAAAGTTTGAGAAAACAATCTCATTTGAACATTTGAGTAATCTATTTCATAAATTTCAAAGAAGTCTGTCATTTTAGTTATGTCTTGCTGAGCAGTATATTGTGTAGTACCATCAAACAGTGGTATTTTGTTTTGATAATCTTGAGGCATGTCATGCAACTGTTGAGGTAAGACAAGGGGAGCATATCTAGTAGCCATGGCTATAAGCTTAGTTTGACTAGGAGGTCTAGTAGAAGAACTTGGAGCTATGATAGAAATGATAATTGATGAATTAAAAACTGTACTAGAAGTGTTGGGAAATGATATTGGGATATGAGTGGAACTACTAGGAAATGAGAATGATGTATTTGCAAAATCAGAAGGTAAATTAGTGGATATAGTGGATGAAGTGGATGGTGGAAAAAGTATTCTAGGCTGCAAAGGAAGTCTAGGGATAAATGGGTTCATGGATGATTAGGGAGTGGTATTTTTATATGATGTAACAACATACAAAGATGAATCTGCAGTTGGTATTATTGTGGTGTGTAATTGAGAAACTATAGGTTTGTTTGCATAAGTAAAAAATTTAGCTAATTCAATAGCCTCATCAATATCCTTAAGAATTGTAACATTAATTTATTCAACTTTAGTATGATATTCAACTTTCTTTGAATTAGATCTTGTTGTAATAATTTTATGTTTTGTATTAAAAAATGACACAAAATCAAGGTCTAAAACAGTAGTTTTTAAATCATTTTCAGATTTTATTTTAAATAATGAATTCTCAAATTTCAGATCAAAATCAATGTCTTGCAGACTAACTAGTTCTTGAGGTAATGAATTGACTCTTATTAATGATACTTCAGCTTTTAAGTTTTCTGTTTGTTTTTTCTTTTTTCCAATTCGGTTTGGGTTATCTACTATGAAAACAGGGTTATGATCCAGGTTAGACCTGATATAGAAGGTTTTCCTAGAAGCTAGAATTGCAATTTTTCAATACCCACAACCTATAAAATCAATATTGAAATAAAAGGATGAATAAAATAAATTTTATTCAAGACTAGTTTTATGACCGAGGATTGGTTAACTCCCCAGCATGGTTTCCAGTATGTTATCAATCTATTAAATTATTAAGTTGTGGGATTTTGGATTTAAGTCAAAGAACTATAGAGGTAACCACAAACCAACTTCAAACTCTAGGATCTAGCCTTCCTAGGGTTCAGATAGGTCTCTCTCTTTAAAATTTAACTTTGTTTTGATTTGTAAATATTAGGCTAGTTATTAATGTGCAACTTTGGTTTGGTTTTCGTAGATTTGGTTGGTGGGAAAAAATGACTAGAAGGGATGAATAGAGGGAAATTTACTTGTCCATTGGGCTATGGAGTCTAAATCAAGCTAGAAAAACTAGGATCAAGGCATAAAAGGTCAAATGTCTTCAGGGCAAGATAGATAACCCTTGGAGATTATGGAAAATTGTTTTTTGAGGTGATATGATTGGGATAAAGGGAACTTAAGGATCCTTTGATCTGGAAAAAGGGTAGTAGAAGGAAAAGGTAAAATGGGAGTGAGAGCAATTAAGAATTCTCAACACCAGAAATTAGAAGGAAACAAAGAAATGACAACTAGTTAAAAACAGGGTGCTATTAACATGTCCTGTAGTAATACTCTTAGTTTCACATTCATATTTAGAATTAAAACACAGATGTATGCATGTAACAAAGCAAGATTACAAATGAAAATTTTAAAGAGTACTTCACTCCAGATTATTTATCATAGGAATCCTGAAGTATGATGCCAAAAAGGTGATCCAGTCTGCTACTCAAAGTCAAAACACACAACCTTCAAGTCAACAATATGTCTATAATAATCTTTAGCAATTTAATTCCACACCTAATACTTCTGAAGTTGAAGTATTTATACAAAATGTATTACAAATATCCTAGAAGACTTCTAGGAATTAACTTAGGAAAAATAAAATATGATTACATAATAAAAGGGACAGCTGCTTAACAAATCAGCAAGCTATCCTGTTTTATCCAAAATAAATAGAACTGTTTTGATGACAAGGAGCTATTGGATGCGTATGTGTCCTGCTTGTTGGTTGCTAGATATTATCTTGCAATCTACTTTCCTTCGCTGATACTCTTTCCTATTGATACTCTTTAACTTTATAATCTTTGACACTTATACTCTTTTACCATCAGTTTTATTGTCTTACTGCTATAAAATATATCTTTTAGTAGTAAAAATCATCAAATTGTTTTTTATTTTCTTTTGCCTTTCTTTTGATTGTCTTGAGGCAAACTGTTTTACTATTTTTAGGCTGTTCAATTTGATTAATTTTCTTAAAAAAAAGGATTGGTTCTCTTCAATATAGTTTAAACTCAATTTGCAGGTTTGATTTCTTCGGAAAATACCATTTTATGCAGGTATTTGGCTCTGAAAGGGTTTTGAGGTTTTCCGTTGAATTTGAAGACTTCAAAAGCTTTCTGGAGCGGTGAATAGCTCCTCAATTAGTCTTCAATGGTAAATTTTGATGAAATTCAGAGGTTTTGGGCATAAAAGGGCAAGCAGGGGCTTAAAAATTGTTTATATAGTCGGGAGTGGCCACTCAAAGGTTTAAAATGCACAAATAATGAAAAATGTATGTTCCCAAATTTTTTAACCATATATCTTCTAGTTGTATTAACTGACATTTAATGCAGGTTGAGTCATGGCGAGAGGCGGTTTTGGGATTTCAAAGAAAACCAGATGGTGGTTATCGCGTAGCATTTGGGTGGTAAGCTGATTTGCACCAAACGCATGCGATCCAGTAGGAAAGTGACACGTTGATGATAGAGAAATGGTTAAAACTGCCCATTTTGCGTCCATTTTGCATTTGGTCGATCGATCACTTTTTGTACGTGATATTGTGTATTGGCCATCAGATTTGGAGATCGTATGTGAAGGGTCAGGATTAAAAGGGAATTTTCAGCTTAATGAAATGGTGGGACCGGGCTTCATATGCGCGTGGGCGGTCAATTTTTAATTATATAAGGTGAACGACTCATATACTATGGTGAGGATAGGCATATGGGCAAGGGTTATTTAAAACATTTAATATAAGGTTTTAAACTTATATATAGTATTTTAACAGATATGGATGCGGGGCGGGGTTAAGGTTTTATTTAAAATAAACCTTAGCTTATATTAAAAAAACTTTGGGTTATAATGTATTTGTATTTTCAAAACATTGGCTGAATGTTTTAATAAAACACAAAGAAGTGCGATATTATTTTTATTTATATAGTAATTAAATCTTTTTTAATGATTTAACGACCATAGGGGTAGGATATTTATTTAGTGATAGTTTTAGATGAAAGGGCATTTGATTGGGGTTTTTATTTAGCACATGGGTAATAAATTTGGTAAAAAATCTTTATAATAGTGGGTTTTTGGGGAGTTTAGATATAGGGAATAAAAATAAGTAGGATAAGGTAATTAGTTATGGATTTAATAAAATGGGCTAAAAGTTAATATGAAAGGGAAATGGAATATAACACAAAATACATAAAATCACTAAGTAAAGTGTAGGAGTAAAGCATAGCTTATCTTTTATCATTTCACCAATACTTAGGATAAATGTATTTTTGAGGATTTTTATGCATGTTTCTGAAGGGATGAAGTTAATTACATGGGGTTTTATGCTTCACTAAGTAATAATGAGTCTTTACTTATGAAAAGGAGTTATAATGTATGAATGGTGGATGAATAATGATAAATGGAGATTTTTAAAATAAGAACTCAACATTTTCAACTAACCAGTCATCAAGCCTTGGGTCTGGTGTTAAGTCCCTATATTAATAGTGTAGCCCCTTATTATGTTAGTGTAGCCCCCCATTTTTATTATTGTGCCCTTACATTATTATTGTTAGGTCGGCTAGGATTACATTGTGGCCCCACTAGGATTATATTGTGGCCCCATGGACTCCTATATATAGAAGGAGGTTTTGTTCATTTGTATCATCAAAGATTTGTTCATTTATGTAATGTATTGGAGGTTTCCCCCTCGAAGTGGCTTATTTCTAAGGCATTGATATCTCTTTTCTTCTATTTTTGGAGCTGGTTACACAACATTTGGTATCAGAGCTTTGGATTCTAGGGTTTCGCTGCTCCAAACAGGTCATCGTGGCATTTTCGCTATAAAGTTTTTTCTACGACATCTCAGAAGCTGAAATTTTTAGGGTACAAAGCCGAAATACTGAGGAAGATTTTCTAAAAATTTCAGAGCCTGGTTCGCAATATTTTCGGAGATATGATCTATGGAAGTTAGGTCTTTTTTCAGGATCCTAAACAGGGCATTGTGGAATTTGCACTATAATTTTTTTTCTACGAAGGTTTAGAATCTAAAATTCCTTGGTGCGAAGCTGAAATCCTGAGTAAAGTCGTCAAAAAATTTCAGAGCTTGGTTCGCAACATTTATGGAGATATGATCTGTGGAAGTTAGTGCTTTTTCAAGCTTCTGAATTTCATGTCAAAGAGGTGATCGTGGGAAAACTTCAATAACTCTCTCTCTGGGCATCGGATTGGAGTGCTGCAAAAATTGGTCGCAAGTACATAGACCTTAGTTTCTTGGATAACAATTTCAGAGACAAAATATGAAACAGTGACACGTGGCAAGTCGTACAATTTCACTCTACTGAACTAGTCCATAATTAGGTCATTGTGGGAGATTCGACACAACTTTGTCTTGGAGAATAAAAATCAAATCAGACTTGTGGAATTTGAAAGAAGCTTTAGAGGACTAATACAAGGCTGAATTTTAGATATTGAGGATCTGCAATTATAGAGATAATTTAATTTCAATATCTGGCTCCTCAAAAGAAAGAGAAAGGTGTGTATCTGGTTTTTAAAATTGCATAACATTTGTTTGAAAAAGAAATTGAAGTGATTCCAAGTGCATATTTTAGAATTTTTATCTGTATTGGGTTCTATAATGCCTCCAAAAAATAATTCCATACCCATTAATCCCTCAAAAAGCTATACTATGACGCATGAAGAGGAAGTGTTGCAGTATGAGATATCAAAATTACGATACCAAGTGCAACAAGTTTCGATCTTAAGAAGAGAAATTGAAGATGAAATAGATGGTTTAAAAGCAGAAATGGAGGCTAAGTTGGATGGTTTGAAGGATCAAATAATAAAAAATATAGATGATAAATTAGTGGAAGATCACATTGAGCATCAACAACAAGTTCTTCAAATCTCAAAGGATAACCCAACTTTGGTGCAGAATCTAATGAAACAACAGGAAGATCAACATGAAATCGAAATAAGTTATGACGCAGTCATAGAAACAAGAACTCGACAAGTAAAATCAATTTCAGAGTATCTCAGCAAGTGGAAGAACTTTCCTGTAGAAGATTTCACATGGGAGGATGAGAATTTTATACAAAAGCATCAAGAAATAATCAAGCGTTGAGGACAACACTTGTTTGAAGGAGAGGGGCATGTTAAGTCCCTATATTAATAAGTAGCCCTCTATTATGTTAGTAGCCTTACTGTTATTATTGTACCCCTGTAACCCCCATATGTTGGGAAAAATACTGAGAGGGGGGGGGGGGTGAATCAGTATTTACTGCATATTCAAAACTTTTTACTTTTTCACTCTCTAAAACCCATACGCCACTTTCCTTTAGTAAACTCGCGTATACACGCGGATATCCTTCATACAACTCGCGTATTAGCAGAGATCTAAATATGCAGATATTTATTAACTTAGTTCTTTGCACTATTCATTCATCTGATGTTAAGTTAACAGTAAACATGTGTAGTAACAACATAATAAACCATCACACAAAGCATCACACATGAACACCAGGATTTTTAGGTGGAAACCCAAGACGGGAAAAACCACCGCTGCAGTTGCTCAGCCTTCAATATTTTATTATAGAGAAAACATCTTACAACATATGTGCTGGTGCAGACTCCTACCAGCACGCAGGCACCCACCTGCGCTCGTTTACCAGCCTCTCCTGGAAGGGAGCTCCAACCCCCCGACTCGTTTACCAGCCTCTCCTGGAAGGGAGCTATGACCCCCTAATCTCGTTTACCAGCCTCTCCTGGAAGGGAGCTACGACCCCCTGATCTCGTTTACCAGCCTCACCTGGAAGGGAGCTACAACCCCCTGACTGAAGGCTACAACCCTCAGCACCTCTATGGACCACGTTTCATCAATTTTCACACTGGATCCAAAGCTTTCTTTAGGACACCACTTGTAGGCCACATTTCATCATATTTTCAGATCGACCCACTCCATACATTTAAGCTCAATCATACATCAAACTCGAAACTTATCAATCTTGTGACAACCCTTTAACTGAAATACATCATTCAAGGACAGCGCAATACATCGTAATCGCATCGACATTTCATGTTCCGTGCTTCAGCAAATCCCAGTTTGCATACGCGTTCTTTCACCGATGTCGGCAGATATACAAATTACATTCACATAAACCACAGGACAGACATATTTCATTGCGCATACGCACTTTCTCTTCAGCGAAGCCGCGTATATACGCGCTTCCTCTACGGCGAACTAGCGTATGATTCTTCAGACATTTAGGTCATTGCAATTCTTCAGAACAGATACATCACACAGATTTAACCCTTTACTTCAGACAGATGTTCGCCTTATCTCAGATCTAATCATTCCATAAATAGATCTAGCAAATACAGATACATTTCAGATCTAGATATTCCGCTTCATCATTTCTTCATAGGTGCATCATAGATTCAGATCTATCATCAAACCTTTACCCTTTCCATACAGATATACTTCACAGAGAAGTATTCATTCAAGCTCAGACATCTTGCTCCCACACCCATGATTTGCACAATGAATTTCTTCTCCTTATATAGGTTTACCCTTTTTCAATACCATGAGCCAAAACCACATTACTTCCGATGGTATTCTTGGATGGGGTCATTTAGACGAATCATTACCCAATACAATGGGTCAATACCATGGTGGTTACCCCTGGTTTTGCACTTTATGAGCGCTTTTTTCCCATACGTGACTTGGAACATTGTTTCCCGCGTGCATACGCGACTTCTCCTAGACAGATCCGCGTATGCCTTGAGACATACTCTTTTCACCATAGATTTAGCACATGCTGAATTCCTTTCTTCATTGCCTTCTGTACACACTGTAGATACATCATATTTAGTTCATCAAGACATATTCTATCAAGCACAACTTCATCAAGTAAGTTGCCATCATCTTCATTAAGTGGGTTTCTGTTCAAGGACATCACTCAGCATCATATTGCTAGCAAACATCATTTCATATCAGATTTACATCATTTACCAAGTTCATCAAGTCAAGAATAACTTCGTCAGGTGGATTTCCATCAAGGACAACACATGTCATCAATCTCATGTCTTCATCTTCATTCAGTGGGTTGCCATCAAGGACAACACTCTGCATCATATTTCCAACACCATATTGTTATTATTGTGCCCTTACATTATTATTGTTAGGTCGGCTAGGATTACATTGTGGCCCCACTAGGATTATATTATGGCCCCATGGACTCCTATATATAGAAGGAGGTTTTGTTCATTTGTATCATCAAAGATTTGTTCATTTATGTAATGTATTGGAGGTTGCCCCCTCGAAGTGGCTTATTTCTAAGGCGTTGATATCTCTTTTCTTCTATTTTTGGAGCTGGTTACACAATATCTAGTCCCAAAAAAAGTTAGAGAAATGCTCTGAGCCTGTTTGACTGACAACTTAGAATACTGAATACTTATAGGGGAGGGGAAATTAGTGATTTTTCCCGATGATCAATATTACATGCTTTCTCCACCTCATTCTACCTACTCAGCCTTATTCTAACATTTTTTCTTCATTTGATAGGTGCATTTAGACTTGCAACCTTGAAACATTTATTCTTTTAAAGCATAAACTATCTAAATATAACTTATTTCATCCGAGGGCTCAGATTAAATCATTGAACTCCTCATTATTCTCTACCTATCTATTGATTTTTCAGGATTAAACTATCTAACAAACCTTTATTCACTACCTAAAACTTGAAATTGAAAACATGACAAGTTAAGATTAAACAATTTGACTTATCATGGATTATGACATTTATTGACACTCTTCCATATTTATTTTGCAGAAAAAGTAAAAAGTAGTGGCATTTGGACTTTCTCACTTTCAAGTCTTATTTTCATGTTTTTTCTTTTGGGGTCTATATTTTTTAAGTCCTTTGATCTTTCTTTTAGGACTCTTTACCCTCTTTTTGATATTTTATTATTATAATTTTTTTTTTCATAATATGGGAAAACAACTTGCAGAAATCAAGGTATGTACATATTTTACAAGACTATCAAAAGTCAATTCAAAATTATGAATCCTATTATTATAGGACCCTAACAATATCCATGGCCATTATTCCTGTTGAGATTGCAACAAGATGATGAGCTTAGTGAAAAGAGTCACCTTCACTAAGTGGGCCCGCAAGCTATTTTTGGCACAAGTATATTTTTAGACTATATCTATTTTTATACATGTCGATCATATTCTATGAGTTGCAGGATGATATTTGTGGATGGTTGATCAAGTTGGAAAAATAGATGGACTTCTATTTTTAGACATATTGGGCGGAATCTATTTTTAGATTTCCAGTCTAAAAATAGATATGTCGAATATTATTAGCTTTTAATAATATTTGGACTCTAAACATTATCTTATTCTCTTGGAGCACTTCAGTTAAGTGCACAGATGTGGCACAGGAGCTGACAGAAGGAATTACGCTATTCCTAAGGGTTAAGTGGAGCTATTACATGGAGAATTCAGTTAGAACTCATGTGACATACATTTGGTGGAGTTATTCAGCTTAACTCAGCTAGACACAATGAGCTAGTTGTATCTAGTCTAATTGATTGATACACTAGTGAGAGTGGTGTGAATTAATTAATAATTAATTCACTAAATATTAACTCATTAATCAACCGAAGAATACATCACATCCATGCTGCATGGATAGTTTCTGGAGACCATGGAGAGATAGGTGAAAGGGAAATTTTGACTATCGCCTTGTGACTATAGTGATGCATTAATTTCATCCAACATAGAGTAGAGTTTCCAATGAGGATTGCATGAGAAAGGTCGAGGTAAATTGGTCCATTCAAAGCCATTCTTTGGGGATTGCTAAAGAGAGTGCGGTGCTAAGGTGTAAGTAGGACGGCAGTATGGATTTACAGATTGGGACCTGATTAGGTGTAGCGATTGTATTGTACCGAGAGCTTGATACATCGCATTTGTATGAGGATTGTTACATGATCTCTATGACATATATTATATACATATAGTTGGGGTTTTTAGCTTCAGGATTTCCCGTTAAAACACTGTGTTCATATGTGTGAATTTTTATGGTTTCAATGTGTGCATGCAATTGATTTAATTTCTGCATATGATGACCAATAGTAGAAGAGATTATGTATTGTGAATGAAGTCAAATACTGTGTGATCAGGAGAATCTTGGATGTATAATCCATTATTTATATAATTTCTACATGGTATTAGAGCTATATTGATCATTGGAGCAATTGCAAATCATTTAAGCGGTTGAGTTTTGTGCTGGTGGAATTCGAATTTGCAGTAGTGTTTTCTTGGTGTCAAAGTTGAGATGTATTTAAATGGATTGCGATTGGAGTATGCCCTTGAAGGCATCTTGAATTATATTGCATGGAAGGACAAGATGGAGGTGGTGCTGGAGGATAATGGGTTGAAGGAGTTCATAGATGCAGAAATTCCAAAACCTGCTTCTAGCAATGCTGTCGCACTTCACGCATGGCAAAAGAAGACGGAAAAATGTCAAAGGATTCTGTTGGAAGGTGTGAAGGATCACATAGTGTCCAACCTTCATGGTAAATCTTCTCCATTCTTGATGTGGAAAGCTTTGACAGACTTGTTCCAAAGCAAGAGCGACCAGAGGAAGTTTCCGCTCAAGGATAACTCAGGAAAATAAAAATGGAGAGAGGCGACAGTATACCCAAGTACCTCATGAAGTTTGTCCAGTGCAAGAATGAGATGGGAAGTGTGGGGGTTATTGTAGATGAAGAGGACTTGGTGAGCTTGGCTCTCCTTGGGCTTCCGAAGAGTTGGCATTCCTATGAGGACTCTATCAATGGTTGGGAGAAACTACCAGGATGGAAGTGACTTTGGTCGGATCTTGTGCAGTAGGAGATAAGGCAGAGTACCAGGGATGGATCTTCATCGAAGAATGAAGATGAAGAAAATTGTGCTTTGGCTGCCAAAGAAAGGAAGGGGAAGGGAAAGAAAAATCCTTCTCAATCTGGTGCAAAAGGAAGAAGCAGGACATATCCAAGGTGAAGTGCTTTCACTGTCACCAACATGGACATTATGCCACTAATTGTCCACAGAAGAAGAAAAATAAGCAGGTTGCTGGATCTGCAGCTGGAGAGGCCTTAGACTCACATTTTGAGCTGGATTTTTCATTGATCACATGCTTGGTCTCAAGTGTGATGGGATCAGTGTGGTTTCTTGACAGTGGTGCATCTTTCCATATGACCAGAGACAAATATTTGTTTACTGATCTGGATGAGAAGGATCTTGGAGTGCACATCAAGATGGGCGACGATGGTAGATACAGTGCGACTGGTATCGAGACCATTTCCTTTGAGAGGGAGTCTAGAAAACCTTTCATCTTGAAGGATGTAAAGCATGTTCCAGGATTGAAGAAGAATCTTATCTTTGTGGCGATGTTGGAAGACAAGGGATATAATGTTGTCTTTAGCGAGGGAAAGGCTTTCCTATGCAGTAAGGCAACTGGTGAAACCTGGAGGATAAGGGTTCGAGTTAAGAACCTTTATCAATTGCAGGTATATGGCTGCGCAACAATGGTAGGAAAAGTAGGAGTGGTGAGCCGGGATGAGGGTGAATTGTGGCACAGGAGATTGGGCCATCTTCACCATGGCGCTTTGAAAATTTTGCAGTAGATTTCTACTAGGCTTCCCAAAGGTACACTTGCATAGTCAGATCATTGCAAGAGATGTACTTTGGGAAAATTTGTGAAAGGCACCTTTCATGAGAAGGATAGTCGTGCCACGACAATCCTTGGGAGAATTCACACAGACTTGTGTGGAACTTTCTCAGTAGCTTCGAGAACAAAGCACAGGTATTATGTGATATTTGTTGATGAATTTTCTTGTAAGTTCTAGATCTTCTTCATGCAGAAGAAGAGTGAGACATTCTCAAAGTTCTGTGAGTTTAAGGCATTGGTGGAGAAAGAGTCGGGGAAGCAGGTGAAGGCTTTTAGGAGTGATAATGGTGGTGAATTCATCTCTAGCGAATTCAAAGACTTTTGCAGCATAGAAGGAATTCAAAGAGAGCTCATAGCGCCTCATAACCCATAGAAGAATGGGGTCGCGGAGCGGAAGAACAGAACGATTGTGGGTGCTACACAGGCGATGTTGCATGATCAGGGCCTTCCCATACACTTGTGGGTTGAAGCTTGTAACACTGCGGTTTATGTGCAAAATCATTGTCCTCATAGAGTACTTGGCATGAGTACACCCAAAGAGGCGTTTTCTGGTAAGAAGCCTGATATTTCTCATTTGAAGATTTTTGGCTCACCTGTTTAAATTCATGTGACGAAGGATGCCAGGAAGAAGCTAGAGTCGACTGTAGAGGTTGGGATATTTTTGGGGTACACAGAAACACCCCACAACTATCGTGTGTATTTTCCAGACAGTCGAAAGACTGTTGTGCGACAGGATATCAAATTTCATGAGGAGAAATCCATGAAGTGTTCGCTTGAGAGGGAGTCACACTTGCATGTAGATGAGGAGCTACTAGTTCCTAAGGATGAGCCTCAGGATGTGGAGCAGCCACAAGAGGAGGTTCATGGAGTGGAAGAAACCACTCATGCAGTGCCAACCATCAGAGGGTGGAAGTGCACTACAGAAGCTGAGCGACTGAATCTTGATGCAAAGAAGATTGTAGGAGCACCTACATCATAGCTCAGACAGAGACAATCACCTGAATGATATACTGGATATATGGCTTTGATGAGAAAGTGTATCGTGACAGAACCATCTTCTTTCGAGGAAGCTGTGGAGGACCCTGCATGGGTAGATGACATGGTGGAAGAGTATGATTCGATTTTCAGAAACAGTGCATGGGAGATTGTCCCAAGGCCAGAAGGGAAATCAGTGGTAGGTTCAAGATGGATCTACAAAGTGAAGCAAGCTACTGACGAGAGATTTGAGAAGTACAAGGCAAGATTTGTTGCCCGGGGCTTCTCACAGATTTAGTGGATCGAAAAAGAAGAAACCTTTGCACCTGTCGCAAGGTATTCTTCCATATGGAGCATCCTAGCTCTCTCAGCGCAGATGGGATGGCACATTCATCAGATGGACATGAAGACTGCGTTCCTCAATGGAGTTATTGAGGAGGAGGTGTACATAGAGTAGCCCGAAGGTTTCGAGATCTTCAGCAGCGAGTCACATGTGTGCAGGCTCAAAAGAGCGTTGTATGGGTTGAAACAAGCACCTCGTGCTTGGTACACACGGATAGATAATTATTTCACCAGTCTTGGATTCACCAAGAGTGAGGTGGATCTGAACCTATACCAGATTGTGGTGGAGGGTAAGTTGCTGATCATTGTACTTTATGTAGATTATTTGATTTTGATGGGTGATGAACATTTGATACTCTCATGCAACGATGATCTTGCAAAGGATTTTGAGATGAAGGACTTGGGCCTCCTTCATTATTTCCTGGGATTGGAAATTTGGCAGCGTAGTGATGGACTGTTTATGTCTCAAGGCAAGTATGCCCGGGAGATACTGGAGAAGTTCAACATGCAAGGCTACAAGCCTATCGACACTCCTCATCCTAGTGGTTGGAGGAAAGAGGATGCTACATCAGCAGAGGTTGTGGATGCCACTATTTACCGAAAATTGGTTGGTTTGCTCATGTATCTAGTCAACACATGACCATACATGTGCTATGCTGTTAGCTAGCTTTCACAAGCTATGGTTAAGCCTACCAAGCTCTTTTGGAAGGCAGGGAAGAATTTATTTAGATATCTCAGAGGCACATCGGGATATGGATTGTGGTACAGACTGTTGGATGAGGTGAAGCTTCATGGATTCACAGATGCAGATGGGGCAGGAAGCCCAACGGATAGAAAGAGTACATCTGGAGGGATTTTCAGTATTGCGACTACAGAATTTTCTTGGTACAGTAGGAAATAGAGATCTGTGGCACTTAGTTCAGCAGAGGCCGAGTACATGGCAGTGAGTTTGGCTACATGCAAGGCTATATGGATGAGGAAGATCCTGGTCAGGTTGTTCGGTTCACACTTAGATCCTACTGTGATATATTGTGATAATTAGAGTTGCATTAAACTCTCGATTAATCTAGTATTTCATGATAGATCTAAACACATTGACATCTAGTATCATCATACCAGAGATTGTGTGCAGCGGAAGATCATGATACTTTCTTACATTCCTATGGAGGATCAGCATGTTGATATCTTGACGAAGGCGTTCACTAGGAGCAAATTCAAATACCATAGAGGTAGGATCGGGGTGGCAGATAATCCCTATCTTGTTGAGAGGGAGTGTTGAGATCGCAACAAGATGATGAGCTTAGTGAAAAGAGTAACCTTCACTAAGTGGGCCCGCAGGCTATTTTTGGCACAAGTCTATTTTTAGAGTATGTCTATTTTTAGACATGTCGATCATATTATATGAGTTGCAGGATGCTATTTTTGGATGGTTGATCAAGTTGGAAAAATAGATGGAATTCTATTTTTAGACATATTTGGCGGAATCTATTTTTATATTGCCAGTCTAAAAATAGATATTTCGAATATTATTAGCTCTTAATAATATTTAGACTATAAACATTAACTTATTCTCTTGGAGCACTTCAGTTAAGTGCATAGATGTGGCACAAGAGCTAACAGAAGAAATTACGCTATTCCTAAGGGTTAATTGGAGCTATTGCATGGAGACTTCAGTTAGAACTCATGTGACAGAGTTTGGTGGAGTTATAGAAGTAGTTGGTGGAGTTGTGTTCAGTTAGACATAGTTGAGCTAGTTGTATCTAGTCTAACCGATTGATACACTAGTGAGAGTGATGTGAATAATTAATAATTAATTCACTAAATATTAACTCATTAATCAACTAAAGAATACATCAGTTAACTACAGTGCATGGACAGTTTTAGTGGAGACCAGTGGAGAGATAGGTGAAAGGGAAAGTTGACTATCAGTTGTGACTATAGTGATGCATTGATTGCATCCAAAACAGAGTAGAGTTTCCAATCAGGATTGTGTGAGCAAGGCTGGACCAATTCGAGTTCATTCAGAGCCATTCTTCAACAGGGATTTCATAGTAGAGGCAGGCTAGCAGGTGGCGGAGATCAGTGCATGGATTTGCTAGATCAGACCTGATTAGTGTGTAGCGATTGTATTGTACTGAGAGCTTGATATGATCATCTTTGTATGAGGATTGTTACATGATCTTTATGACATATATTATATACAGATAGTTGGGGTTTTTAGCTTCAGGCTTTCCCATTAAAACACTGTGTTCATATGTGTGAAATTTTATGGTTTCAATGTGTGCATGCAATTGATTTAATTTCCACATATGATGATCAATAGTAGAAGAGATTTTGTATTGTGCATGAAGTCAAATAGTGTGTGATCAGGAGAATCTTGGATGTATAACACATTAGTTATATAATTTCTACAATTCCCACCATTGTACCCGCCTTACGCATTATTGCGCCTCTTTAGTGGTAGTTCAGGAGTACGAGGCTGAACAGAACCAATCCACCTCTCTCGTACTTGCACAGTATGTTGTAGGCCATACTGAGGATTTACCTGCTCCTATCGACATTCTCCCTCCTGATGTCGAGATTACGGAGCCTGTGGCCACCATCCTCTACCTATCATCATTCATGAGACCCTCGGTGGAAGCTCCCTCTGAATCTTCCCCTGTTGTTTTGCTTGACCTCCCTTTAGCGATCACCCTGGGCTAAACATCAGTAGATCCCTTATCTGCTTGTTCTTCGTCATCCCCCATGATGATGCACATGTGAAACTTTCTTCTCATGATGATGAGTCTAGTAGCTTCGCCGCTGTTAGCCACCTATAAAATTCGTTATATCAAAAGGTGGATAAATCATTTTGGAGCCTTCAAGAAACAGGTTTTATTGCTTAAAATGTTATCTCTTGAAGACTCATGAAAAAATCATGCCCTTTTTTTAAATCTTCACTGCTGTTTCCATTTCAAACTCTGAAAATCTGTTGTTTTCCATGAAGAAAAGACTGCTGCAAAATCCATTTTTCCCTTCTTTTCACTTCAAACTAACCTTCATTTTTACCCCTTTCATTCCCATGAAATTCCTCTATTTTCCATTTTTCTCCATTTCCCCTTCATAAGATCCTCTTTGCAAAGTTTAAAAATCTCTTTTAAAGTTTGCTAAAACCCCCATATCCATCAAAAACTATGAAAATTTTCATAAAAAAGATAATTTTTTTAACTGTAGGCTTAAGCCCCTCTGGGCTAAGTCCTAACCACTGCCCCACATATGCCTTGGTGCTGGAACCAAGCACTGAGACCATTTGGTGCTTATCGCATTGGAAAATTCAGAGCGTGCAAGTTTATTTCTTATGGTAGAGCCTTCGATGCGATTAGCCCTTTGTTTATAACCCCTGATCATATTATTATTTCATATAACCCGTGGGCCCACATCCGATGCATAAAACGTTGTAATAAACCATATTCGATGCATTTTTTCCTTTGTAAATTCAAAAACCCGCTTTTCCTAAATCTGGGTCTAAACGCGCCTATACAATGTTTCTGAATGATAAAGACCGTTGATCTCAAAACCCGATCATCAATCTGCACATTATCACATCGTAAAAATATAAATGGGTAGATTGAAAGACCAGCACCAACGTTCCGATGCGATTGGCCCTTTCCATGTATTATCCCTGGGCCTTTTGTTTTCCATATAATCAAAGGCCTCGTAGACGTGCGCCAAGCCACTTCGTATATATAACCTGCCCCGAGCCATAAAAGCTTTGCATTTCATAAATTTTGGAGTTTCGTAAGTATTAAAGGGTTTCCACTAGTTAAAAATTTGAGATAATATACACCGTCGATCTAAAATGATTTGACAGATCACACAATATCGCATCAAAAGTTTTATTGGGTGCATTTTATTCCTCTCCCCAATTGGCGATCACCCAATCAATCGTGAGCCGTTGATCTCCTCCCTGCCTTCCTGGATCTGACGACCCTCATTTTCTTCGATCATAAACCTTTCCTCCACCTTTTGAACCCCTCCAATTCACTTCCCACCATCGATCTGATCCTCAGATATACAGCCAGTGCTCAATCACATCGGTACCATACAAGTTATTTCCCCCGCCAATTGCATGCCTCCGATTGCATCTAGACTGTCCACGTGTCCAGATCGGATGGTCCAGATCGCATCTCCCGACTTTGGTTAAAAACATACACCCCGCTTCATAATGTTGTTTCGGCCAATCACAGCCGTTGATCTCTACAAATCAACAGCCCTCAATAAAACTTTCTCTGCTTGTGTATTATTTTGTTCAACCCCCAGTTTCAATCCTAACAGTTGATCTGTTCCATCCAACGGCTCATATTAACCCCGACAGGCCCAACCCCTATGGGCTTTGCCTCCCTCCAGATTTAATCTTAGCCATCCAAACTTTGATCCTATGGCCCGGATTAAAACCACCCAGCCTCTTATCCCATGCACATCTGGTCGGTTTTGCACTCACACTCCACCGTTCAATCCAAAGGCCTAGATCTGATGGCGCATGCAGAGTTTCATGCAACTTTCAGCATGGAGGTTAGTTTCCAAAATTCACGCAATATAAGTTGTTTTCTGATACCACGTGTTGGGCGGGGATGCATATCGTGTTTGAAAAGGCAATATCGCCTAGCCGCCTTTTTATCACGCGCAAACAACTTTTTTTCCCTCTGAAACCTCCTTTCCCCATTCCTATTATGATTTTGTCGCGTGCGCTCCCTGCTGTTGATCTTTGCAGATCAATGGCTGAGATTTAATCTGGCCTTTCACCATCACCCTCTACCTCTACCAAAGGTTTTCAATGCACGATATCTGCTATAGGTCTTGTGGGCTGATCTCATCTGATGACCCACGATTATCCCAAACCCCCAACTTTACTTTTAACCATATTTCCTCCGAACAAAGGCTTTAACCTTATTTCTTCGCATTTTCTTCCAAAAAACCAAATAATGTGACTCCTTCACATTATTAGTCCACCGCTGATCTTGACCGTTGATCTCCTTGATCAGTCATGGATCAACTGTTCTGACTTAAAAGCTCCCTCTGCTCTCCTTTTGACCTCTGCTAGCAGATCTCCACTGTTAGATGCTGCCATCCAACAGCCACGCTCCTCCCTACAACCTTTGAAGCAGTTTTACCCAATGACACAAGATTTTATAGCATTTGTGTGTATTTTACAGGTTTCAATGGTTTTTCCATTATATCAAAGGAAAACTAAAGGTTGGGGATGACGATCCCTTATGCCTTTGTGCATACAGAAAGATCCTTTCACAGGGTTCAAATCCACGTTTCATCGATGCTTCATGGGCATTGATGCCATATGGACCCTTTGCGGCACCTGCACATTAACAAGACACAGTAAATTAAATCGAAGCAAAAGAGTATCAGTTTTAAAGACTTAAACACAACATAACATAGGATTGAGGATTAATTCTACAGTTTAATATATTACGGCTAAGATCGATTATCAAAATCCTAATCCATTAAATTAAACACAATTAAAGACAAATCAATCATTTGTTAGTCAGAAAGGGCCTCCACCACCACATCAGAGGCTAATTGATTCCTCTCAGCTACCAGATTGCCACCTGTAGCCTCAAAGCATTCAAACAAAGGCTGAGTAATGACCAACAAAGGATATTTTCCTTACAACAACCGAAGAGTTAATTTAGTCAAAGAAATTATTACAAAATTTATGCTGAGTTACTACAGAGATGACACAAAACCTTAAAAGTAAACAAAAGCTCCCACCAAGCTTAAATCTTAAATGTAAAACAATTAATACAGAAAAACATCTGTAAATTTCTTCAACAAGCCCATCAAAGGCTGAGAAGTATTAAATTCTATATTAATTGACCTTGGAGATCTTTTATCAGATCCCACCTCCTCATCTCTTCTATAAATACTTCTGTAGAAGATGAGAAAATGTTGGTTGTAGAACTTTGAAATATACTTGAGCTTGAAACTTCTACTTGTAAATAGTGTTCACAGGCTCTTGAAGCTCTGTTTGTGATTAAATAAGTTAGGCTGAGAAGTGAAGATGATTTCTGAACTGAAACATTGGACTTAAAGCTATAACTAGTTTGAAGCATCAATACAAGCTGATTTATGGGATCCTGTTCTATGTCAACAGTGATGTTATTTCTTATTGTAAATTGTTATTTTATTTCTATTTTCAATTTTCCCATCTTCTCTTATAAAGAACAACAAGCATAGAGTTAGGATTTACTGTATATCAATACCCTTCTCTGACTAATAAGATTTATCTAATTGTTTTCTTCCAAATTTGTTGTTTAATAATGATTTAATTCAGTTTAAGCAGTTAGGAATGCTGGCGTTCCCTCGTCACACTGTTTGAGCTCATTGTTATTCTTGAATGTTATTTTCAGTTTATGTTAAGTAGAGAGGAACTAAGGAAGTTATGGTGAGCCCTGTCCTAGTTTTATCCCCAAAGACTATGTTGAAGTTTCCCTAAGAATGTGTTGAAAGATGGCTAGTTTCAAAGTACTTACCAGATCTTAGAAATTTCTTTGTTATCATATGTGTTTTCCCTTTGTGTTTTAAAATGTTTTAATATTGAAAGTGCATCAAAAGCTGGCTAGTTTCAAAGTACTTACCAGATCTTAGGCTGCCCTTTGTTCTTCATTTGTTTAATTCCCCTTCTTGTTGTATCATTTCATTCCATAAAATCAACTTTAAAGAGATCCTTAGACATATATGACTTGCCCCATGGACCACTCTTGAACCTTGTTGTTTCAATCAAACCCTATTATGACTCCATAGCCCAATGGACTAAAAACCAGCGTTATATCTATCTTTTTAGCCAAGGCTTGTTCTGATTGCTTGCAACTTCACACCTTTGAAACTATTTCCTTTTAGAACTTTCCACTCAAATAATAATCATGCTCAACCATCCAAAACAAACAAAAACCCTTGGAATTCATAACTAGCCTAATATCAATACTCAAAACTTTAAAGATAAATCCATCTTTGCACTTTATTGGAGAGATCCCTCTCTGGATTCAGAAGGGCTAGATCCTAGAATCCCAAAGTGGTTGAAACAGTGTTTCTCCCTGTAGTTGGACTTTGCCGATCTTGCTAATTACAAGGAGCTAACATTTCTGGCGACTCCGCTGGGGATCGAGCCGAATTTTCATCGTAGGTTCCCTTAACCACTTCATAAAACCTTGTGAGTAAAAAGAAGCATTTTCAAGCACTACCAAGTAATGGTAATCATGATGAAACTTGTTTGAATCAGTGACAAACTAGGCAAAACCCTAAGATTCTCATAAGAGTTTAGCTAACCTTGAAGGATAAGCTGGCTTAGCCATAAGAGTAGACTGTCTTTGTCTCATAACCGTAGCTAAGTTTTGAAACAAATTTAGGACACTCTTAACAACAAATAGGACTAAAAAATAACTCAGAAAACCCAAAAATATTTCAAATTGGTATTCAATAAACATGGTGGTGGACCATAAAACCTTTTACCTCGAAAAGAACTAAAAAATTTCACTTGGTGACTCCACAATCCTATACAGACCTTAAGACTCCACTGGGAAGGACCCTTATCATTATAACATCATTTAAAATGAGTTAGAGGATATGTAGGATTAAAATTTGTGTAAAACAGATTAGTTAACCTCTTAAAGACTGTTATATCTGGTTGAGATTTTCTTGTTTAGTTGGGTCTAAAAACACAACATAGTGGCTCCTAGAAAGATTCATACTAGAGCCTACCCTGAAGCAAACCCATCTGAGATAGTTAATAACCCAGAAAGTATCCTTAGGAAGTCTCCTAAGATAATTTTTTCAATTGTTTTCAGGTCACCCTTGAGAGCTAATTCAGTTCCTGAAAATCTTACAGCTCTACAACAGTCACAAGTAGACTTAATAAATCCATTTAGAACTAGGTCTCTTGATGATTTAGATCAGCTAGATTCTGAGTCTTCACTTTCATCTCCTGAAACAAGTGAACATCCTGGTAGTAGAGAAACAACACCACCTGATTCACATTTCCTTTTCAATTTAGGTTTCTCTCATCCAAGATTAGCTCAGCAATCTATTCCTGGTCCATCCACATCTGTTCATCCTACATCCACTGTTCAAACCACTCCACTTTAGCCCACTCTCCCTTTTTTAATCCACCCCTTTTAAATAAACCTCCAACACATATCATGGTAGCATGGTATGCTCCCTTAGTCCTTCCTGTACCCTTAGTCAATCTTCCATAGGAATATCAGTCCAAAATACCATTGTATGATGCCAGTAATGCTACAACTGCATCACAACATGTGGATAAAATGAATGACTACTTTGACAGAAATGAAATCGATGATGAATCTGTCAAACTAATACTATTTTCTCAGAGTTTGGGGGGAGAAGTAAGAAAATGGTTTAAAGGCTTAGTCCCCCATAGTATAAATTATCTCCAAGCCTTCCATCAAACATTCTTAAACAAATGCGAAGTAAAGAAGAATCCTCTCCAAATACTTTCTGATTACAAGAATCTCCACAGAAACACTGGCGAAAGTGTACAAGCTTATTGTACCAGATTTAACAGTGTATATAATGCACTTCCCCCAGATCTAAGACCTCCAAAAGGCTCAGCGTTAAACAAGTTTCCTGAAGGGTTTGACCTCAAGATGGCCTATCATCTGAGAGAGAGAGATCATGCAACTCTTGAAGATATGCAAAAGGGAGCTCTTGCTGTGGAAGTTAACTTGATGGAGAAAAGAGCAAGAATGAAGAATGACAAGAGAGTGTCCTTCAGAGACGAAGCCACACATTCTACTTCCAGCTCTAAAATGGAAAGAATGATAGAGGATATGATGAAGAAAATGAGCATCCTTGAGAGAGCACAAGCAAGTAAAAACCAAACTGCTCCTCAAAACAGAAAACAAAACTAGCATCAGAATTTTAGAAGAAACCAACTGCCAAACAGACCTAGGGAAGATGATCAACAGATCACTCCTCCCTTTCATCAAAACTATGTGAGTGAGGTTGAGGAAACAAATGAACCAATAGAGGAAGATGATATCAACATGCTGGGAGTAGATGATGATGACTTTGAGATTCATTATGATAGAAAACAAGGTCTTTACACACCCTATATGACAAAAGAGATGAGGATGAAAGCTATTATAAAGAAATGGAGAATGTCATCATAGAATCTCAAAAAGAGTATGACCTTAGAAGTAAAACCAGTCAAAAAACTCCCAACACCAAAACGTCTGACAAAGCTTCACAAAGCAGCACTGTAAACAAGCTAAAAGTTGTCAAATAGAAGGAAAAAACAATAGTTGTAAATTTTGATAAAGGCAAAGAGAAAGGCACTCAAAACACTACAAAATAGAGTGCAGACCTTAGTAGTGTTAGCACCTCAACTAATACTCTTGTGAAAACAATTTTGTCAAATGTGAATAGAACAAATCAACAAACTGATATTGCTGATAGAATGGAAGTTAATAAGGCTGAGACAAGTACTTCAAAGAGTCAAATTCCTTTCAGCCTGGAGCAGGAAATTTCCAAAATTAAAATCTTTGTTCCCTTGACTGAGTTAGCTACCCAAAATGTATATAGAAACCAAATTTTGAAGGCTTTAAATATAGAAGATAATAATGATACAGTCAATCTTAACGATGACCAACTAGAGCTTATTTTTGGTCCAAAGATTGAAGGTAGGCATCAAGAGGGACTTATTCCTCCCTTTTATATAAGTTTAAATGTTCATGATAGGATTTTTCACAATGCTATGCATGATTTAGGGGCCTCTCACAATTTAATGCCGAAAGCTGTAATGGAGAGCCTGGGTCTAGAAATCACCAGACCTTATAAAGGCCTTTACTCCTTTGACTCAAGCAGAGTAAAATGTTTAGGATTAATCAAAGACCTCTGCGTTAACTTAGCACAGATTGCAGCCAAATGCTTAGTCATGGATATTGCTGTGGCTAATGTTCCCCCAAAGTATGGAATTTTTTTATCTAGGTCTTGGGGGGCTAAGTTACAAGGAACTATGCAGATGGACATGACCTATGCGACCATCCATGTGTTTAATCAATCCAGGAGACTGTACAGGGAGTCACATATGTAGTACATGGTTACAAGCCAAGACAGACCACAAAAATCTCCACTGTATTCTATAAATACAGGGCTCGATTCTTTTATCTTATTTAACGATGAAAAATTCACTGAACAGGTGACTTTAACAGAATTAATGGCCAATAGAGAGGAAAAGTTAAACAACACAGAACTGCCAAAACATTTTGTTGAACCTTTAAACTTCAGCAAACCAAACACAGGTCTTGAACTACAAATCATGCATCCATCTCTTTTTAACCTTGACAGTCGAGAAAAAATTCCTCAAATAAACAAAAAAAAATTCAAACAAATTCAACTGAGTGCTGATATTCCACAAAAATCAGAGAGCACTTTAGTTGAAGTGGACAGTACCCAAGATGAACCTGAAATTAGTCCTCTGTGAAGTATGTACTTTGACGGGTCGTGCACTAGAACTAATGTTGGTGCTGGTGTCTGGATATGCAACACTGAGAACAACCACACAGAGAGCCTTTCCTGTAGGCTAAACTTCCAGTGTTCAAATAACATAGCAGAATATGAATCCCTTATTTTAGGGTTATATTTGTTGAAAAAGTTAGGAGCCAAAAGAATTAAAGTCCATGGGGATTCAAAATTAATCATTAGGCAAGTCAACAGGGAATACAACGCAAATCACCCATGACTTAGGGCCTATCGAAACGATGTCATAGATCTTTTAAAAACTTTTGAGGAGTCCCAATTGATTTTTGTCCCAAGGAAAAGAAATATCGTGGCCCATAGCCTAGATTTCACGGCCAGAACATGCTTAATGCCATATGAAACCAAAGAATGCACAACTCAGATTAAATTCAGACCAGTCGTTCCTAATAACGAAAAATATTGGAAAGTGTTCGACGAAGACAAACAAATAGAAGACTTCATGCAATTCAGAAATTAATTTGAACTTCATAGTTCATATTCAGATTATGAAACAGACTGCAATAGTGAAGAAAATTTTATTCGTGAAGAAGAACAGTCTCCTGAGGTTGCCAATATTAATCTGTGTAGAAAAGTTGAAAGCACAACAGAATTGACCGCAGAGTTAGAAACAGAGGAGTTAGAAACCCTGCAGTCCAAAGATCTGAGTTTGCCTAAGGTTCTGGCCCCTTTAGAAGAGTTTTTTTATTTTAACGATGTGGCCAAGAAGCGAAAAATGGAGCCTATAGAGACTGAAGTGGAAGAGTGCAATATAGGCAATAAACTAAAACCTATGATGATTAAACTGTCTAAAACTTTACCATCTCACATTAAACTCAAATACATAGAGTTGTTTAAAGAATTTTCTGATGTTTTTGCGTGGAGTTATGAAGATCTTAAATCCTATGAAATTAAAATAATATAGCACAAAATCCCTCTCAAGGAAAACAAAAATCCATTCAAATAGAAGCGGCGTAGAATAAACCCTGTTCAACTGCCTTTGGTTGAGAAGGAAATCAATAAAATGTATGAAGCTGGTATTATTGTCCCTATTAGATATTTTGAGTGGGTGTCTAACCTGGTGTCAGTTAGGAAGAAAATAGGAGAGATCAGGCTTTGTATATACTTTAGAGACTTAAACAAAGCTTCATTGAAAGACAACTATCCTTTACCTAAGATGGATCATGTTAGAGTCGGTCCTTACAGCCCTCCGTCAGTGATCATTTCGTTTTTGCATATTCATTCTTAGGTGTCTCGCTTGTTCCACTTCATTGCATTTCGCTAGGAGCATGCTATTGACTGACGAAGGGGTCTGTTGTCTTATGTTTCCTCATGCTTACACCTGCAGTGCTATTTTAAAAAATTTCCTCAAAAATCACTCAAAATCATTGTCATTTCATTTATGGTCATTAAATGTCAATAAGTGTCTTTGGTCCTAGTGTCTAGGGTTTTCGAGTCATTTGCATACCAGTCATAAAGCCTGCAGGATGAGGATGGTTCCGCAAATTTTGATTTCATGTTTTATTATCATTAGCATTTAAAAAACATTTCTAGTCCAAAACTCTGTTTTGGAACTAGAAATTGTTCAATATTATTTTTGTAATAAATTGTATTTATTTCACCATGAAGAAATTTCAAAGCAGACCTCTGATATTTTCCTCAGCTAAAGAGCCATACCCCTGCAAGAAGACAACAAAATCATCAATTCAAAACTCAGAAAAGTCAAAAGAGAGATTGTATTAAAAAGCCAAATGTGAAGATACAAAAACATTGTAATATGGGTTATCAAATAGATTTGGATCAAATCTGATTGTGAAAGATATTTACATCATGTATAAAAGGGCAAACAAGTTTCATTTCTAAAGATCCATAGCATACAAGTCGAAATATGGAGTTGGGAGGCCGAAATCGAATTTTGGAAGCATTGTTGACAGAGTTGGAGGGCGTGAGACCCACTTGGGCAAAAGCGACCCACTTGGAAAAAGCGACCCACCTGGGCGTTTTTCACAGTGTAAATTATAACGGGTGCGACCCACTTGGGCAAAGTGACCCACTTGGGAAAAAGCGACCCACTTGCCAGCAGAGTTCAGAAAAGTCGCGTTGGGCGCCCAGTTTCGTTTTCAATTGCCTCCAACGGCCTTCAAACAGGTTCTAAACTATTTCCCAGTAGTTTTTAATGAGTTGGTGGTATCTTGATGACTTCAAACATTTGAATGGAAGAGTAAAACCCTACAGTCATGGCAGTTTTGTTCCTCAGGGTTTTAAAATGTATATGGATGGTTTTATGAGTTTTTCTCCCACCTTATATCATTGATATATCCACCTTGGCATGTATGTTCAAAGCCCACTGTTTTCACATCCATTATACCACTGTGGTCTTCATTATCGTTTTACCACTGTCATGACTTTTGTTCCATGATGATCATTGACATATTGTATCCCATTGCCCATTGATAACACGTTCTTATAACTCTGTTTTCACTGCCCATTGACAAACACAGTCATATGATGCATTGCTCCCTTTGACAAGTTTACCCAATATTCTAAAGGCTGCCTGCTACCCTTTGACAAATTTCACTTGCAATTAAAACAGAGATTGTGCTTCTATTTCAATCCACCTAAAACAGAGCTGGTATCATTGTTTGTTTCCTTAATGGTGCTTTGACAGTGGGGGATATTTATTGGGTGTTGAAACACACGTTATAACTCTGTTTTCACTGCATTTATATCAGTCTACATAGTGCCAATATCTTGTTCAGAGCCATGTCAGAGACAGAGTCAGAGTATGAGCAAGGGTCAGGCAGTGATTCTACGACTGAAGGTAATGTGCCACGGGGGTCTCATAGAGTTATCAAAGGTGGTAATCATCGCAGAGAGGAGCCTACTTCTTTGGCTCGGTTGCAGGCATATCCACTAGCAATGGATTGTTTTCGGTATTTGTCATGTTTCCGATTTTGTGAGATGATTGCACAAACCCGGCTTCATCGTGAATTGGCTCGTCTGTTTGTTCTACATTTACGGGATGGCCGGGTAAATCTTGCCGGGATTGATTTCATTTTGTCACCCTTGACTATTGCTCAAGCCACTGGCATACCAAACATGGGCCAGGAATGGAACAAACGTCAGCATTTAGAGAAATTCCACTATGAGCCATACATTAAAACTGGATACATGAGTTACTTGAGCAGATTTTTTCCATTCAGATTCTTGAGAGATGAGTTTGCACCGCTGATGAAACTCATCATTCAGTATTTTAGTTGTGAGGGCAGATATGCTCGTCTCTTTGCGTACCATATTCGTTTGTTGATGCACTTCACAAGGTTACGTATGATGAATATTCCGTACTTCATATATCGCAACATAGAGAGGATGGTGATTTTTGTGCAAAAGAAGACGAGCCCAGTGCAGCAGTACAGGAGTATATACCATTACGCTTTGATCAAGATCATAGTGTTGCATCAGTTGGCTGAGCAGGGCATCACTTGGGAGGATTTCATTTCTAGAGACTTTTTCAGAGTGCCACAGCCGCCTCCCGAGACAGTTCATGATGCAGGAGAGCCTTCACACCAGCCAGACATGCCTGAGGTTGAGCATATCAGCGCTCCTTTGGTTCGGACATATCAGCGAGGCCACAGGGCCTTATTTGCAGCGACACGACGAGTATTATCTCCACATGATGTGGAAGGGGTCTTGCCGACTTCATCAGCAGAGCGAGTATTATCTCCACATGATGTGGAAGGGGTCTCGCCTTCTTCTTCAGCACAGGTACAGGTACAGGACAGGGGCAAGAGGCCCATGCATGATGAGGGCCCATCAGGAGGCCGGGACACAGATTTCACGGTCATTGATGTTGATGCGAGCTCTCCCAGCTCGAAACAGAGGGAAGTCATCCAGGAGCAAAGGGCCGAGAATGACAAGCTAAAAGATCAATTGCAGAAAGCTCAGTGGGTGATTAACTATTTGGAGCAGCGCAACAAACAGCTTGAGAATGAGCTCACATATTATGAGTTGCGTCGAATCCGTGAGGACCGACAGTGGAATCGAAAGAGACCCGGTGACATGACACCAGCTGACCGAGATACTGTACTCACACATGTGAACATTCATCTGGAGAAATTGTTGGCGAAGGCCAATCGAGACAAAGACATGCTTCGTCACATGAAAGGCCATTATTGGGCTCGCACGCATGTCTGCAAAGCGAGAATGAAGATTTTGAAGAGGAGGTTGCGCGAAGCACTAAGACGGCGGAAAAGGCCTAATCCACTTCGGATTTTGGCCGAGGCTTCATTGACTGGGCAGGACACATGATGGAGGACCTCCGCTCCGAATTTGGGCGAATTCGGAGAAAATTTTGTCATTTCCAAATTTTTGGGTCAAAAAACAGGTTTTTCAGTTAAGTGGGTCTCACCCTCATATGCTCATTTTTTTTCGGGACACTTGCTGGAGGAAATTTTTGCATTTTTGGATTTTTCATGGTTAGTTATGCATCCTCATACATCACCTAAGCATTTCATCAAAATCTGGATGGTCAAAGAGCTCAAAAACACCATGAAAACCACCTTGCTGCCACCTTTTGCACCAGCAGGAAGTACTTATGGGAGAAAGAAGTTTTGGAGGGTCAAATGAGCTCCAAATTGGGAAATTCCACTTGGGTTGGATAGTCAACATCCAGGGCTTTCCAACGAGCTATCATGAGCTCAATTTGGATGCCGGGAAGTACCTCAAATTCAGGCTGGAAAAAATGCGACCCACTCGGCTCAAATGCGACCCACTTAAATTTTTGCTAAATTTTCAACTGCCAGCTCAGATTTTCGCCTAGTATGGACCAGTTTTGCTTGTGGATGAAATTTTTAGGTTTTTATGATGTAAATGTATATTGGGCATGTAACTTTGGCTTATTTTATCTCTTCTAGAAGATTCACTCACAAAAAGGGTAAAAATCATGTAATGGATCAGTTTCCACTCTTTTAGAGGCAAGTTGTTAGCTGCCTAGATTGTAGTTCCATGAATAGAATTGGTTGAAACTGATCCTTGAAGAGGGAATTCGACCCCTAGAGGTGGGGAAAGGTGTTAGAGTGATCTATATATTGTAATTTCTCAATCATTTTCAGAGGTTGGAGAGGTTGGACTCTTGGGATACTTTTGATACTATTGTACATACTTTTCATATTTTGGCTAAGGAAAGATCGGGGGTTTTGCGGCACTTGTTGGGATCCTTGTGGTGTTCTGTTCTTGATGGTGTTTCTTCTTTGTTTACTGTAAGTTTCTTCATGTTTAATGTATGCCATCCTTTCATATGCTTCTGAACTAAATTGAATGAGTGAATAAGGTTGAATCCATTGTTTACGGTGCTTGGCCTTTGAATTCAGTTAGTTCTATATGTTTTCAGCTGTTTGGAGAGGATCCAAGTTCTTCTTTGCCCTCTTCAGCTCCTCGTCGGTCTAATCTGTCCATTTATCCAATCAAAAGCATCAAGACATTCACCTACCTCGCCCCAACTTGAAATCTGCAAAGGTCTGACCTTATCCCCGGACCCAAAATCTGTTTTCCCATTTCTCCAGCGAAAACCCAAAAACCAAAAAATCAAACATACCTATCTCTTTACTAGCCTAAAATCAGTTCTTATTTTAAGTCATCTCGCATCCTATTGCTCATTTTCTCGAGATTGACGGAGAGATCCCTCTCCTGTCCTCGTAGGGCTAGCTACGAGGCTGAGCGTGGTTTGATGTAGCCTTGAGTTTTACTTCATTTCAGCCTGAGGTAGATTTGAGCGCTAAGAGATCATATTTTACAAAGGGTGGTAGGGTCAAAAATAATTTCTTTGCTTGATGGCTACTCAGGGTATAATCAGATTTTAGTTCACCCTGATAATCAACTAAAGACAACATTTACTACAACTTGGGGCACTTTCATGGATGTGAAAATTCCTTTTGGTCTAATGAATGCTAGAGCAACTTTCCAGAGAGCCATGGACATAGCATTCTCTGAAGAACTGGGATACTTCATCATTATATACCTTAATGATGTTACTATTTTTTCAAAGATAGATGAAGAGCACTTAGAACATTTAAGGACAGTCTTCAAGAGATGCAGAAAATTTGGGATATCTTTGAACCCTAAGAAAACACTTTTCGATCTCCAAGAAGGTAAAATTCTTGGGCACATTATTTCAGAAGAGGGTATTAAGATAGATCCGAAGAGGATTGAGGCCATATTGCAGATCTCTCATCCTTGAAACATCAAGGAATTGCAATCTTTCATTGGAAAGATTAATTTAATTTTTTTTCATTCCATGGCCTATTACCCTCAAGGTAATGGACTTGAAAAATCCTCAAACAAGAGTTTGGTGAACATAATCAAGAAGTTGTTGGAGGACAACAAAAAGTCTTGGCACACAAAGCTTGTGCATGCACTTTGGGCTGACAGATTGACATTGAAGAAATCTATTGGCATGTCACCCTACCAGCTTGTGTATGGTACAGATGCAATATTTCCAACCAGCCTTGGTGTACCAGTTATGAAGTTGATTCAAGAATGTCAGTCTGAAGAAAATTACATGATTAGAAGGATAAATCAGACTATTCACCTTCAGCAAACTAGAGAGGAGGTTTATAGCAAAGAATTACTAAAGAAAGACAGCATCAAAAAGATTTTTGACACAAGAACAAAGGCCAACAATTTTAATGTTGTGGAAAAAGTTTTAAAGTGGGACTCAAGGAGGGAAGACAAGGGCAAGCATGGAAAATTTGACAACTTATGGCTTGGCCCTTACCTCATTCATTCAGTTGCTAGTAATAATGCCTTTTTCATACAAGATTTGAATGGAGCAGAATTGTTTGGGGGTCCTGTCAATGGCAGGATGCTTAAACATTACTTCTCTTGATCCTATTATGTTCTGAAAGCCCTTTTATCTTTTTTCCATTATAAATATTTCATCCACTGTTGCATTCAAAGTTAGAAAAATCAAAATACAAAAACAGTGAAAGAAAGAAAAGAGGGCAGATAATAGAAATAATAAAGGTACAACCCCAACAAAAAGAGAAACAAATCTGAAAGTGTGCAAGCTTAAATGCCACTGCTGAAAAACACACTCCTAATTAGTCATACAGCCTAATCTTGACTAATTATTTTTAAATTTCCTGCTGATAGGATAGTGAATTCGATTTGCCAAACAATTTAATCTTGGCTTATCAGTAGGTAGTTTAGGCTAGAAATTAAAGGTTCAAACATGCTCAAAATATGAACCTAAGTGTCCAAAGAAAGATGAATCAAATCTGTTTATTACTTGAGTCAAAAAAGGAGGTAAATCTGGTTCTAATCAGCTCAAAATCTGAACCAGAGGACAAGCAAAGAACAACTCAAACAAAAGTAAAAACAGAGCTGAAAAAAGATGAAGGAAGTGCTTTAAACTCTCAGATCTTAAGCCTTCCATTATGATTTAATTTTCTGCAAAATAAAATCTATGTGCAACTTGTTTTTTAAGCCATAGATCATCATCAGGTTAGAATTTTCAATTCTGACTTGTATGCTTTTTAATTTCTGTTGTAGAATTTAGTGAATAAAAATCTGTTAGACTGTTTAATCCTAACAGATTGGTAGATTAGGTAGAGAAGCATATGAACTCAACTGTTTAATCTGAGTTCATGGAGAAATAAGAAGTAGAAATAGATTAGATTTTTTTCTTTCAAAATAATAAAATGTTGTAACATAGTTTGCCAATCCAAGTGCACTCTAAAAAGAAGAAAAAATGTTAGATCAGTAGGATTGGGTAGGTAGAAAGCTTGTGTTGATGAAGATCCATTGTTTTCATGGCTGTTAACATTTTTCAGAAGAAAAAGAGGAACATCCAAGTAAAAAAAAGCAGCCCAATGGATAAGGCACTAATCAGCCTCGTAGAGAATGCAAGTCTGAAGTTATTGATGCCTTCAAGAAGGCACCATCCCCAAGTGGAGCCACTGTTAGCCACCTATAAAATTTGTTATATCAAAAGGTGGCTAAATCATTTTGGAGCCTTCAAGAAACAGGTTTTATTTCTTAAAATTTTATCTCTTGAAGACTCATGAAAACATCATGCCCTTTGTTTAAATCTTCACTATTGTTTCCATTTCAAACTCTGAAAATCTGTTGTTTTCCATGAAGAAAAGACTGCTGCAAGATCCATTTTTCCCTTATTTTCACTTCAAACTAACCTTCATTTTTACCCCTTTCATTCCCATGAAATTCCTCTATTTTCCATTTTTCTCCATTTCCCCTTCATAAGATCCTCTTTACAAAGTTTAAAACTCTCTTTTAAACTTTGCCGAAACCCCCAAATCCATCAAAAATTGTGAAAAATTTCATAAAAAAGATAATTTTTTTAACTACAGGCTTAAGCCCCTTTGGGTTAAGTCCTAACCACTTCCCCACATATGCCTTGGTGCTGGAACTAAGCGTTGAGCCCATTTGGCACTTATCGTATCGGAAAATTCAAAGCGCACAAGTTTATTTCTTATGGTAGAGCCTCCAATGTGATTAGCCCTTTGTTTATAACCCCCGATCATATTATTATTTCATATAACCCGTGGGCCCACATCTGGCACTTAAAATGTTGTAATAAACCATCTCTGATGCATTTTTCCTTTGTAAGTCAAAAACCCACTTTTCCTAAGTTTGGGTCTAAATGCGCCTATACAATGTTTCTGAATCATAAAGACCATTGATCTCAAAACCCGATCATCGATCTGCACGTTATCACATAGGAAAAATCTAAATGGGTAGATTGAAAGAACAGCACCGAAGTTCTGATACGATTGGCCCTTTCCATATATAAGCCTTGGGCCTTTTGTTTTCCATATAATCAAAGGCCCCGCAAACGGGCGCCAAGCCACTTCATATATATAACCCGCCCCGAGCCATAAAACCTTTGCATTTCATAAATTTTGGATTTTCAGAAGTATTAAAGGGCTTCCGCTAGTTAAAAATTTGAGATAATCTCCACCGTCGATCTAAAATGATCAGACGGATCGCGCAATAGCACATCGCAAGTTTTATCGGGCGCATTTTATTCCTCTCCCCGATTGGCGATCACCCAATCAATCGTGAGCCGTTGATCTCCTCCCCGCCTTCCTGGATCTGACAACCCTCATTTGCTTCGATCATAAACCTTTCCTCCACCTTTTGAACCCCTTCGATTCACTCCCCATCATCGATTTGATCCTCAGATCGACGGCCATCGCTCAATCACATCGGCACCATACAAGTTCTTCCCCCCACCGATCACATGCCTCCGATTGCATCTGGACCGTCCACGTGTCCAGATCAGACAGTCCAGATCACATCTCCTGACTTTGGTTAAAAACATACACCCCGCTTCATAATGTTGTTTCGACCAATCATAGTCATTGATCTCTGTAGATCAACGGCCCTCAATAAACCTTTCTCTGCCTGTGTATTATTTCGTTCAACCCCCAGTTTCAATCTTGACCGTTGATCTGTTCCATCCAATGGCTCATATTAACCTCGACAGGGCCGACCCTTGTGGGTCCTGCCTCCCTCCAGATTTAATCTTAGCCATCCAAAATTTGATCCTACGACCCAGATTAAAACTGCCCTGTCTCTTATCCCCCGCACATCTGGTCAGTTTCGCGCTCACACTCCACCGTTCGATCTAAAGGTCTAGATTTAACGGCGCACGTGAAGTTTTATGCAACTTTCAGCATGGAGGTTAATTTCCAAAATTCATGCGATATAATTTTTTTTATGATGCCACGTGTCAGGTAGGGACGCATATCGCGTTCGAAAAGGCAATACCACCTACCCACCTTTTTATCACGCGAAAACAATATTTTTTCCCTCCGAAACCGCCTTTCCCCATTCCTATTATGATTTTTTCGCGTGTGCTCCCCGCTGTTGATCTCTGCAGTTCAACGGCTCAGATTTAATCTGGCCTTTCACCATCGCCCTCCGCCTCTACCAAAGGTTTTCAATGCACGATCTCCGTTGTAGATCTCGTGGGCTGATCTCATCCGACGGCTCATGATCATCCTGAACCCCCAACTTTAATTTTAACCATATTTTCTCTTAACAAAGGCTTTGACCTTATTTATTCGCATTTTCTTCCAAAAAACCAAATAATGTGACTCCTTCACATTATTAGTCCACTGCTGATCTCGACTGTTGATGTCCTTGATCAGTCATGGATCAACGGTTCTGACTTAAAAGCTCCCTCTGCTCTCCTTTTGACCTCTGCTAGCAAATCTCCACTATTGGATGCTGCCATCCAACGGCCACGGTCCTCCTCACAACCTCTGAAGCAGTTTTCCCCAATGACACAAGATTTTATAACATTTGTGTGTATTTTGCAGGTTTCAATGGTTTTTCCATTATATCAAAGGAAGACTAAAGGCTATGGATGACAATCCCTTATGCCTTCATGCATACGGAAAGATCATTCCACAGGGTTCAAATCCACGTTTCATCGATGCTTCATGGACATTGATGCCATATGGACCCTTTGCGACACCTGCACATCAACAAGACACAGTAAATTAAATCGAAGCAAAAGAGTATCAGTTTTAAGGACTTAAACACAGAAGAACAAAGGATTGAGGATTAATTCTGTAGTTTAATAGATGATGGCTAAGATCAATTATCAAAAGCCTAATCCATTAAATTAAACAAAATTAAAGATAAAACAAACATTTATAAGTCAGAAAGGGCCTCCACCACCACATCAGAGGCTAATTGATTTCTCTCACCTACCAGATTGCCACCTATAGCCTCAAAGCATTCAAACAGAGGCCGAGTAATGACCAACAAAGGATATTTTCCTTACAAAAACCGAAGAGTTAATTTAGTCAAAGAACTTATTAGAAAATATCTTCTGAGTTACTACAGAGATGACACAGAACCTTAAAAGTCAACAAAAGCTCCCACCGAGCTTAAATATTAAATGTAAAACAATTAATACAAACAAACATCTGTAAACTTCTTCATCAAGCCCATCAAAGGTCGAGAAGTATTAAAGTTTGTATTAATTGAGCTTGGAGATCTTTTATCAAATCCCACCTCATCATCTCTTCTATAAATACTTCTGTAGAAGATGAGAAAATTTTGGTTGCAGAACTTTGAAATGTTGGGTATACGACCAAAGTCCCACATTGACTAGAAGTGGGGAGGATCATGGGTATATAAGGATGGACAAATATCTCCATTGGTATGAGGCCTTTTGGGGTAAAGCCCATAAGCAAAGCCATGAGGGCTTAGGCCCAAAGTGGACAATATCATACCATTGTGGAGATATGTGTTGTAGTGGAATTTGCCTTGCTTGTAAACCTGGAAGAAGAACAGAGTTCTTTGGAGGATACGATCATGAAAAGGGAAGGTTCAGGGTTGCTGTGGAAGGTTCGAGTTGGAGCCGCAGCGAAGAGCTCTTTGGACTCGAGCAACTTGTTCACCGTAAAGATCGCAAGGGGCTGGTCATCGAGCAGGATGCCACTGATCGTGGCCTTGCTGACACCGGTGTTCAGGATCACCGTATCGCCGGAGGTCTTCTTCTCGGCCACAAAGGCGTCCTTCTGAAGTTCGGCAACCGACTGGGCTTCATAGGGCTCCTCTACACCGGATTGGAGAGCAGGATCGTGGCAACGAGAGGTACCAACGATATCTTAAACAACGTTTGCGCTGGGCTTGGCACCAGAGCGCTTTACAAGGCCGCTGTTGGTGGTTTTATTGGGCCCTATTCTGGTGGGGCCAGAAGATTGTACGTTGGTAATCTCCATTTCAACATAACTGAGGATCAGTTTCGGCAGGTGTTTGAGCCATTTGGTGCCGTTGAGCTTGTTCAATTGCCTACTGATCCCGAGATTGGCCAAGGGTTTTGGATTTGTTCAATTTACAAAACTTGAAGATGCTCGAGCTGCACATAATTTAAATGGGTAGGACCGTCCTCAATTATTATGTTATCTGCATCCATGAGATATGAGAGAATATGTGCTAGAATAGCAAGCCATTAGCTGCGTTAGGAGAGCAAAGTGTTTGATAGAATGTGTCAATCAAATACTTTGAAGAACGTCAAATGAGAGAGGATATTTGTAGGTGAATTAATTAAATTGATGAGCCATGTATCTGAAGAGAACTCCTAGAAGACTGGCGGTTACAGAAGTTGGTGACCCATGTAATCCGGTAGATGGGTTCTTTTTATATGGACATTGATTTCATATGTACAAAGACAACAACAATGAAACAAAAATATATGTTATAATGGAGTTAATTTTACATGTAAATGGGCATACTGTTGTAAGACCTGGTATGGCATGCGTACCCCTAGGTAATCACTGGTAAATTCTGGGTTAGACCTAGGTGATAGGGGGGATGTCAAGTTAACAATTACCCTGGGTAAAAATTTGAGGGGGGAAGAGCTAGAGTGAGCGGGGTTGTCTCATCTAGCAGGTTTGGCTATATTTAGTCAATAATCCCCAAGTCAAGTTTAAGGGGGGAATTGTTAGGTAAAATTGACTCGGGATAAAGTCAATGTTGACTAGGGTAAATAGTAGTGGTTTTGGGGCACATGGTATTGTGCACCCATGGTTTTCAGCCCATGGTATTGCATGTAATGGAACCTATAAAAGGCTGGGAATACTTCATTGTAAGGTAGGTCTGGAGGTGAGCGGTGAAGGCTCACTTGGCTGGATTGGCCAGGGTTTTGGCCAATGTTTAATGAAATTTCATTGGTTGGGTTTTTCCCCGGATTTGGGGTTTTCCCGGTTAAACATTGTGTTTATGTTTATGTGTTTTGTTGTTGGTTATGTTTACTTATTCCTCTCGGTAATTAGTTAATATTCTCCGGTAAATGTTTCTTCATGAAATATACTTGAGCTTGAAACTTCTACTTGTAAATAGTGTTCATGGGCTCTTGAAGCTCTGTTTGTGATTAAATAAGTTAGGTTGAGAAGTGAATATGTTTTCTGAACTGAAACATTGGACTTAAAGCTCTAACTAGTTTGAAGCATCAATACAAGCTGATTTTTGGGATCCTGGTCTATGTCGACGGTGATGTTATTTCTTATTGTAAATTGTTATTTTATTTTTGTTTTCACTTTTTCCATCTTCTCTTATAAATAACAGCAAGCATAGAGTTAGGATTTACTGTATATCAGTACCCTTCTCTGACTGGCAAGCTTTATCTAAATGTTTTCTTCCAAATTTGTTGTTTAAGAATGATTTAATTTAGTTTAAGCAGTTAGGAACTAAGGAAGTTATGGTGAGCCCTGTCCTAGTTTTATCCCCAAAGACTATCTAAAAATTTCCCTAAGAATGTGTTGAAAGCTGGCTAGTTTCAAAGTACTTACCAGATCTTAGACATTTCTTTGTTATCATATGTGTTTTCCCTTTGTGTTTTAAAATGTTTTTCTATTGAAAGTGAATCAAAATCTGGCTATTTTCAAAGTACTTACCAGATTTTAGATTACTTTTATGTCTTTCTTAAGTGTATTTCAAAAGCCGGCTAGTTTCAAAGTACTTACCATATCTTAGGCTGCCCTTTTTTCTTCATTTGTTTAATTCCCCTTCTTGTTGTATCATTTCATTCCATAAAATCAACTTTAAAGAGATCCTTAGACATATATGACTTGCCCCATGGACCACTCTTGAACCTTGTTGTTTCAATTAAACCCTATTATGACTCCATAGCCCAATGGACTAAAAACCAGCGTTATATCTATCTTTTTAGCCAAAGCTTGTTCTGATTTCTTGCAACTTCACACCTTTTAAACTCTTTCCTTTTATAACTTTCCACTCAAATAATAATCATGCTCAACCATCCAAAACAAACAAAAACCCTTGGACTTCATAACTAGCCTAATATCAATACTCAAAAATTTAAATATAAATCCATCTTTGCAGTTTATTGGAGAGATTCCTCTCCAGATTCAGGAGGGCTAGGTCCTAGAATCCCAAAGTGGTTGAAATAATGTTTCTCCCCGCAATTGGACTTTTCCAATATTGCTAATTATAGGGAGCTAACAGCCGCATCATGTGGTCTCCCTTCCTCTAGTCACTCCATATTCTATTGTGATGATGACATCATGGAAGTCTTGTCCACACCTAACTTCATCTTTCCCACCCATAAACGGGATGGCACCATCCGTGTCTATGGTGACTTTCATAGCCTGAGCACAAGCTACACCTCTGGTAGCTCTCACACTCCACCTCACTGTTAGCGTATGAGTAGTAGACATCCGAACCATATCACTCCCTCTCGCGGAGTGCGTTCGATTTCTACTTTGCGCTCAGGTTTCTAGCATTGTTCATCATCCTCCCATTTATTGTCTTGTGGAACCTTTCAGATGGTATCCCATCCACACCTTATATTTGTTTTGCTGATAGTGCAAGTCGCTACTCCCAGGATCTAGCCTCGGCAGGTTGGGCCATTTTTACCCCCTTGCATTCGCTCGTTCTCTTGAACAGTGTGTGCATTGGTACTGCTACCAATAATCAAGCCGAATATGATGCAGTGCGAGGTTTATCAGTCGATGCCTTTTCACATCGCATCCTCCACCTTCATGTTTGTTTAGATTCCCTGCTTCTTGTCATGCAATTGAGTGGTGTCTATCATGTGCACAATCCTATCCTTTTTAGAAGATATTTATGAGTGAAGCTTTTGATGCGTGAGTTTGAAATCATTACATTCAATCATGTACCTAGAGCACAAAATCACTATGTAGATAGCATTGTAAACAATATTCTAGATTGGAATTTAACACATGCATTTAACATAAGAAAATAACACAAAACCATAAAAACGATGCATATCCATAATATGTGTCATATAATATGTTTAGAGTTCATCAACTCTGATACATATGACATGCCCATAGCATGTTACAAAAACTCAAAACTAGGGGCACCACCTGCCCCTACAAAGTAATCACTATCTGGAGGATCCCGAGCCAATGGCTCTGCTCCTGTAGCTCGTAGATCACGCATCCCCTGTCTAACCATTTCCATGCGCCGCATGACCCCACGCCACTCCGAGGGTAGACTAATACATTGCTCTATGTACTGGTCCTGTAATTCTTGCCAGCCACGCTCTGAAACACCGGTCATAAGCCTCTCACATCTACGATGAATGTCCTCCAGGTGGGCTGTTGCATCCTCGTTTTGCAGCGCCCTTGATACACTAGGTCCTGCAGCTCCTGATACTCCAGGTCGTCCCATATACCTGGTCGGATTTACTAGTGATGTATCTACATACCAAAAGTGGACGAATCAGTACCATATACAATATTTTGAAACTTTACAATGCACATAAAATATTAGCAATTTATCACTTACCATTGAGCCCCCATACTCAACTAGGAGGCAGTGGAAAATCTGGGTCCCCAAAATAACTCATCCCACTATAGGGATAGTCATCTATGTACAATGGCATCTAATCCCAATGCGCAAAGAACTTGGGTCGGAACACCCGTCCAACTGCCCCACCTCATCCTCTACACAGTAGTCGCCCCCACTAGTGCATCCTAGGCTCTCTCGGGCCCCCATCCTAGAGTTGTATAGGAGGTTTCAGTGTCGAGATCTTCTCAAAGAAGAGAGAGCACAAAACTGTACCATATGCACAGTCATGGTTCATTTGGCGCTTGCATAGCGACAACTATCGTTTCAACGATGATAGCATCATCTAGGCCCACCCATAGTAGGTCCCACTCAACACACTCTCCACAAGCATCATCTACCCTCCAGTGATGTGGTGGAGTTCCTGGTTGCCCAGGATCTGCAGCACTGCTGCGACCACCGCACGGGTCTCTAACCTCTCTAGATCCCCGATGGGTATCTGCGTCCCCTTGACTTGGAGACCTGGTCGACAATGGTGCTCCACAAAATCCATGATGTTCTACCCTACCCTCACGGTAACACTAGATGCATATTCCCAACCATCCCAAGTGGTGGAAGACCAGTAAGGAAATATATAACCTGTATAGTTGTAATATTCCAAAATTGGAACAGCTCAGCAAGCCTGCTGAAATAACGCACTTCTGAGAATAATGTACATAGAATTTAGTTTGCATCCCCTGGATCCCTTATATAATCTTATCTAATATCTAAATCCAAAAGGATAGAAAAAACAAATCATACTAGGTGGGCTAAACAGATCTCCCACAAACTAGTCTAGCTGAAAATCACCCAAAGAGAGGGGTTGCAGCTCTATGCAAAGGATTGCTTCAGAAATAACACAGATCCACTAAAGCACATTAGGAGGCTGATATGGAGGTTTAGAAATCATATGTAAAACAAAAAATCAGATGTACATTACAGCCCATACATTGTACAAGAGAAAGAATGTGACAATACAGGAAAAACCCTCAGAAATGAGGTGCTACAACCATGAGAAAAGACTGTATAACCATGACATCGTTATTTTTAGTGGCTGAAGCAGAAGTTTATTGATATTCAGATCTATATAATATCTGTACATAAAAATTTATATGTAATACAAATCTATGTACAAGAAATGCTGATCTATACATTCCCCTTGGGGTTTTGTGCAAAACATGAAGCACAGAGAGTAGATCTGAGATCTAAGGTTGCATATCTGCAGAATGATTTATAAATTTCTGAATAATAAAATGGTACAGTAGATCATATATGAAACTAACATGGATTGGATGGCCAATCCATGGATCACCACAGTGAGAGGAAGAATCCCAACACCGGAGATCTCCCCTCCAAAATGTAGACAAAACACCCTGCAACTGTAGATCTGCAAATAACGTTGTCTAGGGAGAGAAAAAATGTTGTAGCCTCTAATAATTATTTGGCCTAATGCCGAGATGTAGATCTGAAGCACAATAAACTAATGAACTCTTCCAGGAGGTTAAAAGACACACTCACTAAGAAGAACCACTAGTATAGGCTATATCTAAACAGATCTAGTGTCTTCCACTACTGAAACTCACAAGGACAGCTCAGCCCTCAACAGGAGAAATTTTGTAGGTGTAAAGTGAGCTTGGCCTAAAAGCCTGATGTGTAAAAGATAGAACAAGTCTCCTCCAAGAGCTACTCAAGGAAGGGGGTGGGATTCCTGAACAGGAAGACCCAAAAAGGGATGTCTGAGTAGACAATAACTTCAGAAATGATAATCTTCAACAACGCTCTATTATTGATCTCCTCCTCCTTTTATAATATTGGAGTCTTGGAAAAACCCTAAACCACTTCATTAGTTTAGCCCTTTTCACATTTAGAATATCCTTCTAGAACTACACTATCCCTCAAGGAGGTTCAATGCATCTAGACTGCACTGTTGACTTGGTTAAAGGTGACCCACTCTTGTGATTTAGACCCATTCACACCTGCAGGAGTTTATTTACATAACCTATATATGTCTTTTTTCACATAGGCATTGATTTATTCTTAGTTTTCAGGAGTTTTACATGTCCTCCTTTACAATTTATTCATCAATCATGAAATGTAAAAACAAACAAGGCAAAATTAATTTTCCTATTAGCTACAGCTAATTTAGGAATATTATAGTCTCCCCCTCCTAAATGTTGCTTTTCCTCAAGAAACTGCAAGGGTTCTGCAAAATCTCCCCTTCTTCTCTTGTGGCCTCTTCATCCAATAGTCTCCACCATTGCTCTAAATTCTCTGCAATAGTTCTGCCTTCCAATGGTCCTTCCTCAATGTGCAAGTTGGCCCTTGGTGAATAAACCCAATGGCTCTCATCATGAAAGAATGGAAGGTTGTCATGGAAACCTTATTGCTGATCCATGGACTTCTCAAGATAGAAATGATGATAATCATGGGGATTTTCATGATTCATAGTGGCCATAAAAAATCTCATGCTCCCATGGAAGCATGCAATGCAAAAAGAATGGGGAACTCCTTTCCCCAAGGACACATCCAACAAGTGTGCCTCTCCTCCAGCCATGTTCCCAAGAGTAAGAACATTTTAATCATATGGAATCATGATTAGAATCATGCTAGCTTCCATGTATGATAAATGAGAAGGAATATGTTCCCTCATGTGAAACCAGTGCAGTTTTATCATTAATTGCCATAGAATAGAATATGACAAGTGCCTTCCCCAACACTTGTTTACTACCTCATATCTTCTGAATTCTTGGAGAGAATGCATCATAGTTGGTGTAAAAGAATCACACCATGAATAATATGATATCTTGCCAAGATCCTCTAAGGAATGACCTACATCAACATAGTTCATGGCCTTGAGTGGCCCATGAAACCCATCATAAATAGTGCCCCATCTTGGCACAATATCCTGCAAATGAGTGTTAGAACAATATAATCATATAGGAGATACATGATAACGCTCAGAAAGACAAGCCTCTCTATATACTTGTTTTACATTAGTGGGGTAGCTCATGGATGAGTTTCCTCTCACACTCAATGAGTAAGGAGGTGTGAATGGTGGCTCCTCCCAAGATCTATGTTCCTCATCCTCTACCAAGTATTCCATGCACATCTTCATATGTGAGTGCACATCTTCCTTGAAGCATTCCCATATGAATCCACCCAAAAGAGTATGATATGCTCTAATGAAATCGGTGGGTTTGGAAAGCAGGATCTCATAGGTGGAATCTAGTAGTCTCTCCTTGAGCTTGGAGTCTCTGTTCAAAAGAATAAGATTATAGAAATAGATAACTCCATCAACCATCCTGAACCTTTCATCCTTTAATTCCCCATCAAGAACCTCCCATGTGAAAAGGTCCTTGGAGTATTACATCATGAGTTGGGAATCCCAATAAGGATCTAAGCTCTCCAAGAATGACAACGCTGTAGAGGTCTTAAATGCTGCCCCTGTCATATCATGGCTCCTTTCTTTGACTTCCTTGACATCAAATTTTCATGTTGGAGCATCATAATCTCCATTTTTCTGCCCCATTTGTAGCTGATCTTGCTCAAGACAAGATTGAAGCATATGGAAATCAACTTCCCCTCGGAAATTCCTTGTCTTCCAAAACTTCCTCATTTTAGCCCAAGTGTACAAGAGGGTTAGCATCCCCTTGCCATGTTCAGAAATATTATTTTTGAATGAAGAGGTCATGGGCTGCCCCAAAGATATGGAGTTTACATGTGTCCTCATGCTTATGCCATCATAGATCTCTGATTTATCCTCTCTCAGCGCAGATATTTGAGTGGGAGTTAGCAATGCCCCTTTTAAGAAATTGCTCATCTCTCTTTTGAATTCATGATAGATACTCTGCACTATGCTAGATTCTCCCAAGGCTCCCTCCTTACCCAAGTATGTATATGCTCCCCATAGTTGAGAGAACACTTTAGATTTCCTCCTATCAAGAGGTGCTTCTGGTAAAGTACCTCCTTGCAAAGAGGTGTCAAGGCATAGACTAGAATGTGGATGTGGCTAGATATATTTTCCCCTACCTTTAATGCATAGGTCCTCTTGCCTTCTTTGTGCTTCCAAGCTTTGAAGCAGTGAAGGGTTCATGTTCTTCTCCTTGTGATGCCCTTCCTCCTCTTTTCCTTCTTCTATCTCCAATATCTCATCATTGGAAAATGATGGTACATACTTCTCATGTGTCATGCCAAGAGCCTTGTTGAGTCCCGAATTTGCCTCTTTTCCATACACTTTTCCACATCTTTTTCACTCACCTAAACCTCCAAAATTGTCAATATCATGTGCAAAAGGGTATCTAACATGGTTTTTAATTATGTTTTTGTGTTTTCTATTTGATTTAGATTTTGTTCATACAGCTGCGGAAACTTGTCACTTTCCGCAGCTGCTGCAACTTTCCGCAGCTAGTTTGTGGAAATCTATGTTACAGGTGTCCACAAAGGAAACGAGCCACATGGGTAGGCTAGGAATGACAAGGACATGGTTCGTGTCCTATTGGTTCAAGTAAATTCGTCAAAGAAAGCCGCGGTCAAAGCCATCCACGTGGAAGTCAACTATGGAGTTCTATGTCGGCTGGACTCTGTTTCGTGGCATATAAACATCCATACGGCCGTTTCTAAGCTTGCGGAGGTTAATTGACATCTTTGCAAAGTTCTGGAGTTGAATTCAAGCGCCCACCTTCCATAGATCCATTTTCCAACATGGCCATACTCCTATATCCGTGGCCTTAGTGGTCTACGTGTTGGCTGCTATCATAAACTTCAGGAGACAGTTACAGTTTATTGCTTTATATAAAGCGTTTGCATACGCACGTAGAGTTAGTTGTTGAGTTGTTAGTTGATAGTTGATGTGCGTACTCTGTTATGTTAGCTTTGTAGTGATTACGCTGCCTTGAGCCGTAATACTACCAGTCTGTAATGAACTGCTTTTTAATGTGAGAAAACTCTGTTTTATAACTTAATTCGTGTTTGAGGATCGTACCAGGGCTGTGTAGAGGGCCCCTGCTCAGCCGAGGTTCTGTGTATTAATGTATATATATTTCATTTCATTTCTTTAAGAAGTCATTGTATCATAATCCATTACATGTTCATATTTCATAGTTGTTTCACTTCTGTTCATACATTTCTATAATTTCCATTGCATTCTTGTTTTTCATGTTTTTTATGATTGTTAAATCACTGATCAGTTTTCTTGTGCAGGTTTTAGGTAGACAGCCCAGGCATTTTCATAGTATTTTGGCTAATGATATGAGACTAACATTATTCCCCGTCGTTACTTCCTTTCATAGCATTTGTTTAACTTCGCTCTTGTTGTCCATTTCGTTTTGTTTTTTCTTCGTTTCGTAGTTAAATTTAAATATACGTCGCTCATAGTGTCTTCGCTGTTTCCTAAAGCCACAGCTGGACTGATGGTGAGGGACTGCATTATGAAATGTGTAGTTTAGTATTAGTTTCTTTTCTGCAAATTTAGATATATTAAGCTGCTCATAGCATCTTCAGTTGCCTCCGAAAGCCACAGCTGGACTGATGGTGAGGGACCGCATTATGAAATGTGTAGTTTAGTATTAGTTTCTTTTCTGCAAATTTAGATATATTAAATCATGTATGACATCTTCAGTTGCCTCCGAAAGCCACAGCTGGACTGATGGCGAGGGATTGAATCATGTGTGTATGGTTTAGTATTAGTTTACTTTCCGCGAATTAAATATCAGTTACATAAGTTGTTTATGATTACTTCCGCAAGTCATAGCTGGTCTAATGATGAAGGGTCAGAAAATGAATTAATGTAATCTGATTTAGATTTATTTTGTTGCAATTTTGAATTTCCATAAGCGTAGTTTCTTTTGTGTTCAGTTGGCAGCAAGAATAGTTTGGTTTTCATGTTCACTAGTTTCCTGTTTTGATTCATTAGATTAGCAACACCTTTTCATTTCAGCAGTACACTTTTACTTTCTTTCAAGTCTTGTCATTGTAATTTCAATTTGCTTTTAAAGTTTCAAGATTGGTAAATCATTATAGGGGAAATCACTTCCTTGAACAAATATAACCAAGCTTGCTTTTCACTTTAGAATTTCCATTTTCACCTTAGAAAGACCAAAAACGACAAAAAGTTAAGAAAGAGGTTATCTTGCACATATAGTGCGCCGCACTTCATCAGCTTACGATTCCCGGATTGACAATTAAATGCAGCAATTTAGGACACACTAAATTGACCAAACATTTTGGCGCCATTGCCGGGGAAGTGTAACTAGGTAGCCAATTTCTTAAAAAAAAAAAAATATAAAATCATAAAAGAACGGAAAACTTGATAACTTCTTGAAGTATGCTCTCCTCTTGCACCTAGTGTGATCTGGAGGATCAGAAAAGAGAGTTATTGGTTTAGTAATTTCTTAAGTATGCTCTCTTCTTGCACCTAGTGTGATCTGGAAGATCAGAAAGAGAATTATTAGCCCAATTTTTTTTTAAAAATAAAAAAAATGACATGCATAGAGCAAGAGATTCTAGGGGAAGGTTTATAGCTAAAGCCAAGAGTTCGATTTTCACAACTCCATCTTCTTCAAGGCATAGACCAGATTCACCACCATCTACCCCTAGCCTTAAGATTTTTGGAAGTCAAGGAACAACTGAATTAGAGGATTCTCCTATACCACCTACTAAAAACCACTTAGAAAACAAAGAGACTTTCTCTCATCCTTCCTTGGTAGAAGAACTAGAGGACTATAAGGACTCTAAAGAAACTATCATGGCAGAGGAAGTAATAAATAGAGGTGGAGATAGAAGAGGAGGAGATAATGAAGATAACAATGGTGAAGGAAATAACGGTAGAAATACGGACAATCTGCTTGGATTCCCTATAGTTGATGAGGAAACTCATGCAACAATGAAAAATATCTCACCATCTGTTCTCCCTAACTTTTATGGATTGCGAAGTGAGGATCCTGAAACATTTCTGTTTGAGTTTGAAGTAGTGTGCCGAACTTATGACTATATGGAAGATTCTCAAAAACTCAAACTGTTTCATTCAACATTGAAGGGATCTGCTTTGAAATGGTTCATGGGATTAGCCACTCAATCTATCAGGACTTGGAATGATATGAAACAAAAATTTTTGGATAGATACTTGGACTATTGTATGCCCACCAATCACAAGGATGAGGTATTCAAAATGATGCAAAAAGAAGATGAAAATTTGGAAGATTTAATTGAAAGATTTCAATACAACTTGAAAAGAGCAAAGATGAGCAACTTAGATAATGAAACCTTGAAAGCCCTCCTATTAAAAGCCATTAGAGATGAATGGATAGACATTTTAAACATGATGGGTAAAGGAGACATTTCTCAACTCCCATTTCATGATATAACAGAATTATGTATCCAATTCTCAAGGGGAAGATCTAAAACTGGAAAAGGGCCTAGGGATTCTTCTCTTATTAGGGCTAACAAATCTGCAACTGGATCAGTAAGTAGGGCAGAGATTGGTAATATGCTTGATGAGTTTAAAACTGATATCTTAGGGAGTCTTAGTGAACAACTAGACACCCTTAAAATCCAAAACAAGCAGAAAGCATAAACAGATGCTTTAGCCATCTTTTGTCCGAAATGTAGGAAGAAACATGCTTTAAGGGAATGTCCCTTGGATGCAAAAGTTGTAGAAACATGTATGATTTGCTCAGAGAATCATGAGATCAAGGATTGTCCTTCAATTCCTGGACTCAAAGCTGTTTTTCAAGAAGACCCAAATTCAGTAGAATCTCTCTGCTTTGTTGCAAGAAGACCTTGGCAGGGACAACAAACTCAAGGGTTTAACAACCCTATGAATTTTCAAACCCCACCAAATTGGAATCCTTGGCAACAACCTTGGCCCCAACATCAAAATCCATATCAATCATGGGTACAAGGGATGCAAAATCCTTATGGGAGATTTGCTCAATTTTATCAATATCCTCCATCTTTTCAAAATCAACAAGCTCCACAACTTCCAAGCCCACATCCACAACTTTCATTGCCATTTCCACAACAACAACCTTCTCAACAAAATACAAATTCTCAACTCATGCTTCCATACCAACAGAAGACAAATCAACTTCCAGCTCAGCCATTGCCAAATCCTAACAATAAGAATCCTCAAACTACTTATATGGTAGAAGGACAACAATTTCCTACCTATATGATTGTTCCTCTCAACGATGTACAACTCAGATCTGGTAGAATTTTAGAAAAATCTTCTATAGACATTCAAGAGCAAGATACCTCTGAGGAGGACTCTATTCAAGTCAATAAGGGTTCTGAGGAAGAATATCTTCAAAATTCAAAAATTCAAAAAGAAAAAGAAAAGCTAACATCCACAACTCCTATAGTTGAGCAACCTGTATCTTCATCTACACCTCCTTTTCCGGAAAGACTACAAATTGATAAGGGGGTGGAAAAACAAATCTGGTTGCCTAACTATGACTTTCTAGATGAATTGAAGAATGTTTGTATCAAGATTCCATTGCTACAAGCCATTCGAGAAATTCCTATTCTAGCAAAAACCATAAAGGAGTTGAGTTTCAAAAGACTAGGAAGAAAGCTAAAGGACACAAGAAGAATCCACCTGGTAGGAAAGATTGCAGACATTATGATGGGAAAAATTGCCATGCAGAAATATGTAGATCCAGGAAGTCCAATTGTCAAGACACATATAAATGGGATAGAAATTCCAAACACATCGATTGACTTAGGGGCTGCTATCAACATTATGAGTAGACAGACTATGGAACAGTTAAAACTTCCTAACCTTCTTTTTACACCTACTTTATTGCAACTTGCAGATCGATCGGTTATTAAACCATATGGTGTATTAGAAGATATTTCAGTCTCCTTAGATTCTTGGGAATATCCAGTAGACTTTATGATTTTGACTCCCAAAAGTAATCTAAGAGGACATCCAATTATCTTAGGAAGACCTTGGCTGGCCACAGCTGATGCTTTTATTAGTTGTAGATCTGGAGACATGTACATTTCTAATGGTAATTCGACAAAGAAATTCAATTTGTATCCTTCCGCAAGAGCAATTACAGAAATAGGAGACAATGAATGGGTCGATGATGAGAACACTATACAACCTGTCTTTACCATTTCTGAGATTAGTGAGGATAGTCAAATTATGAACACATTAGAAAATTTTGAGATAACTTCAGAATATGACCCCACACAATTTCAGTTGGAATCTGACATAGAATATTTATCATCAAGACAAATGTCTCTCTACTCTATTGAAGAGTTTGGTAATTCTGCTTTTGAGATTTTTCCAGAAAAGACATTGAATATTAATAAACATCTGGAGAAGTCACAACAAGAAGAACTAACCAGAATCTTGCAAAAACATTCTACTGCATTTGGATGGGAGTATACTGACATGAAGGGTATTGATCCTAAGACTTGCATCCATCATATCTATATTGAGGAAAACAGTAGACCAATCAGACAACCTCAAAGAAGGATGAATCCAAATCTTAGGGAGATAGTGAAAGAAGAGCTCCAAAAACTTCTCAATGTAAACTTCATTTATCCAATTTCATATAGCCGATGGGTTTCTCCTTTGGTTATAGTACCTAAAAAGAATGGTAAATGGAGAGTATGCATTGATTACAGGGAATTGAACAAAGAAACTTTGAAGGATCACTTTCCTTTGCCTTTTATCGATCAGGTATTAGATACATTAGCAGGTAAAAAGTACTTTTTATTTTTGGATGGTTTTAGTGGCTATAATCAAATTCAGGTAGCACCTGAAGATCAAGATAAGACCACATTTACTTGTCCATGGGGAACTTTTGCCTACCGAGTGCTTCCTTTTGGGTTATGTAATGCACCAGCAACATTCCAAAGAGCAGTACTAGGAATTTTTTTTTGATCTAATCCATGATTGTGTAGAGGTTTATATGGATGATTTTACAGTTTATGGTAATTCATTTGAAGAGGCATTAGAAAATTTGGAAAAAGTTCTTATAAGATGTAAAGAAACAAACCTTTCATTAAGCCATGAAAAATGCTTTATGATGCTTTCTGAAGGGATTGTTTTAGGACATCATATTTCAGGAGATGGGATTAAGGTTGATAGATCAAAAGTTGAAGTCATCTCCAAGTTGCCTATTCCAAATTGTCAAAGAGATGTTAGAAGTTTTCTAGGATTTATTGGTTATTATAGAAGATTTATAGAAAACTTCACTAAAATAGCATCTCCACTCTTCAAGTTGCTTACAAAAGACTGTGAATTTAAATGGGATCCTGATTGTCAATCCGCTTTTGAAACTTTGAAAACAAGAATATCTCAAGCACCTATCTTGAGAGGACCAAATTGGAAACTTCCTTTCCATATTTCTACAGATGCTTCAGATACAGCTCTTGGAGCTGTGTTGGGTCAAAAAGATTTAATTCCTTATGCCATTTATTACACCAATAAAAATTTGACTCCCACAGAGTTGAACTATACTGTGACTGAAAAAGAGTTTTTAGCTGTTGTTCATGCAATTAATAAGTTTAGACATTACATAACAGGCTATGAAACTTTTATTCATACCGACCATTCTGCAATTAGATATTTAATGAACAAACCTGTTACTAATGGCAGAGTGACAAGATGGCTTTTACTTTTGCAAGAATTCAATATTACCGTGTTGGATAGACCAGGAAAACAGAATACAGTAGCTGATTTCTTGTCTAGAATTCAAAATACTAAAGAAGATTCTCCTGTAGAAGATAAGTTTCCTGATGAATATTTGTTTGCAGTAACTATTAAGACCCCTTGGTATGCAGATATCGCTAACTATTTGGTTACAGGGAAACTACCTTCACATTTATTTCCAAGAGAAAAACGAAAAATTATTCAGGAGAGTTCAAGATATTCATGGATTTCTAACGAATTATTTAAAACAGGGCCAGATCTTGTGATCAGAAGATGTGTCAGGGAAGATGAAATGCCTGATATTCTTAAGGCATGTCATGATGAACCATGCGGCGGACACTTTGCGGACAAAAGGACGGCCTATAAAATCCTTTCCTTGGGATATTATTGGCCTTCTCTCTTCAAAGATGAAAAATAATATGTCAAAAGGTGTGATAGCTGCCAAAGAGTAGGGAAACCTACCCTTTCAAATGAAATGCCACTGCAAACACAGGTACTCATTGAACCCTTTGAAAAATGGGCATTAGATTTCATTGGACCAATTAATCCACCATCGAAGCAAAAGAAGTATATATTGGTTTGCACTGATTATGTTACTAAATGGGTAGAAGCTAAAGCATTAGTATCTGCTACTGAAAATTCAGTTGTTCATTTTCTTTATGAAGATATTTTTACTCGCTTTGGTGTTCCAAGAGAAATTGTAACAGATTAGGGGAGCCAATTCACATCAAATTTGGTGGAGAAGTTGATGGAAGAATACAAAATCAAGCACATAAGATCTACTCCTTACCATCCACAAGCAAATGGTCAAGTGGAGTCCACAAACAAAGTTCTTGAAAGTATCATCACCAAAACTGTTCATCTACATAGGAGAGATTGGGCAGAAAGGCTTCCAGAAGCCTTGTGGGCCTACAGAACTACATGGAGGAATACAACAGGACATTCTCCCTATGAACTTGTTTATGGGAAAGAAGTCTTGCTCCTCATTGAGTTCCAAGTCAAGACCTTCAAGATAGCAGTTCAGTTGGGGATGGACTTATCAGAAGCCCAAAAGCATAGAATGGAGCAGTTGAATGAGCTAGATGAGATCAGACAAGAAGCAATTCTAAGAACCGATCTAGTTCAATATCAAAGAACTAAATGGCATGACAAATATATCAAAGAGAAGAAGTTTCAAGAAGGAGATTGGGCATTGTTATTTGACTCCAAGTTTAAAGATTTTCAAGGGAAATTTCAGACTCATTGGCTTGGGCCATATGAGATTGACAAGATCTTTAACAATGGAGCTGTAAGAATCAAGACCATCGATGAGTTTCAAACTCCTCTTATAGTGAATGGCCATAGATTGAAAGTTTATCATAAGCCACTCTCTAAAGAGGATTTTGTCAAGTTGTTTCAAGAAAGTTCTGCAATCAGGCTGGTACAGAAGAATCCTTCTTCTCTACCAAGCTAGCTTTTGTTTTTCAAGTTAAAAAAGAAAAAAAAAGAAAAAGAAAAAAAAAAAAAAAAAAAAAGAAAAAAAATGGTATAAGCCTGAAAACCAATCATTGATTGGCAGTCTTATACAGAAAATATGGGGTGAAAATCAGGGACACCTGACACTCTATATTTTCCAAAAAAAAAAATCTGTTTTTCATTTGATTTCATCTCACCACCCACTCCATTTCATTCCACTTCATTTCATTTCATTTCACTTCATTATACTTCATTCCACTTCATTTCATCCATTCCATCAATAAAAATCTTTTTATGACCATTTCCACCTGGTCATTTGTCATTTGTTCATTTCTATTTCAGCCAAGTAATAGCTATGTCAGTTTCCGCAGCTGACATCTGTTTCCGCAGCTGACTCCAGTTTCCGCAGCCAGAAGCAGATTCCGCAGCTGCTACTACTCTGTTTTCAAAAAGAATGTACAGTTAGTTCTTATTTTCATAAATTATGAAATAAAATGCAGGAGAGGATCAATGGAACATTCAAGACACTAATGAAGATCAATCAGTTGAAGACCAAGGGCAAAAGCAAGGATTCCAAAGGTATGAATAAAGTTTATTTCAAATAGTATTGAAAAACAAATTTTTATGTAATTTTAAACTATGAACTCTACCCATAACGCGCAATGATTATATTGACAGTCCCGTAACCTTCCACGATCTCTATGTTATCCTCTTGCATTTATTCACCAACGGTTTCATCATTGAAATTCCGACTCTCACTCATGTTCAAATATTCCACCGTAGATAATGATACGTATTTGAGTTGACAAAGGACTCTTACAAGCCGCATAACTTCATAATCATTGATTGAAACGTGTTTATATTTATTACACAGTCACCAAAATTCAAAATGCGGCCGAATGCATTATACTTTGTTAACCTCTTTGTCGTGTCTCCGTCGTGTTTACAAAACCCCACGCTACTCATTCTCACTCCCTGTTTCACTCCATTCCGTTCCTTTTGCTCACTCTCATTCCCGTATATCCACTCACAGTCTTATTCCATTCTGTTTATGGTGCTCATTTCCGTTTTGTGATAACATCCCCACAGTATTGTGCTAGATTCTGTGTATTCCATCGTTCCATTTCCACTTAAACCCTCACAGAGGCAAGCCTGTGAAGCACAGAGAAGTAAAATGGGAAAATTATTAAGGGCAGAGCCGGAAGGACCGTAATTTATAGAGGGATTTCCACAAGCAAAAGAGATGTTGAGGAAAGCTAAATGACTGCATTTTATTCAGAAATTTAGGGGTTACCACAGAGAAGTTACCAAAGCGTTTGCAAGATCATTTGATGGCTCGGAAGCAGAAGTGGGAGACCTCAAGTTTTTGGTTAATGAAGCATCAATAGCAGCAGCCACAGAGCTTCTTCAGGAAGGAGAACGTTGGTTCAAAAACAAAAGTTTCAGTGATGAGGCATGGAGAACAATCCTCCGAAATCAAGGTATGGATATCACTGTTTTCAAAAGAGGAATCCCTGTGCATGCAATAAAAGATGAATGGGCCACTTTATTACTCATTGCTCAGAAATTTATCACATGTGAAGGCCGTTTTGGCTCTATGTACATGTATCATACTAGGCTATTGATGAATTTTCTTGAAAACCAAACTCTCAATCTTCCTTATTTCCTATTCAATAGCTTGAAGAAAATGGCTGTGACTGTGCAAAAACAACTAGGAGATGTAGAGCCTCATTTATATCACCATGGGCTTATAAAAATTCTGATTGAAAAGGAGCTAAAGGAAAGAGAATATACATGGGAACAATTCCTAGTTAGAAACTTCTTTGAAGAACCTCAGGAAATTCCTGAAGGTAATCCAATTAGAAGGAGTAGAAGAAAGAAAATGAATGATGAAACCCAAGTTGCTCCTACACAGGAAATTCCCGCAGCTAGCACAGCAAAAAGAAGTAGAAGGAAAAGAACAGTAGATGAAATCCAAGATACTTCTACTACTACTATGAAGAAAACTGATAGGGAAGAGAGATTGGTAAAAAGGAAGAAGAAGGAAATTAAAGCTAAGAAGCCAAAAATATCAAAAGGGAAAGAAATTATTGAGGCTGTCCATAAAACTTCTTCTTCTGAAGAAGAAGATCACCAAATTCTATCTGAAAGATTAGTTTTTCTTCAAAAACAGTCATCTCTATCCAAGAAGGCAAAAACAGGAAAACAAGAACAAAAGGGTAGTATACCACAGCATGTGAGGAGAAGCAGCAGGCTTAAGGGAAAACTGAGAAAAACACAAATTAAAGGTCCTCATTTCATTGATTTGGGTGAGGAGACATCTGAACAGTCTCCAACTGACAATAGTCCATTTCAGTCAGTTAGTGAACCCGACTCCTTTCACTCCCAATCAGACAATGAGCGTACTCCATCTTATTCTCAGCAAAATATTGATGAAAGTTCTCCTCAGCCAAATTTTGAACATAATTCTCCCTTGCAGCATTTTGAGGACAGTCCAATGAAAAAGACACCGGAAGTAGACCCCAAACAGCAGGAGGTCTATGACTATATAGAATCCCTGGAGAAGGCAGCCACAGGTCCAAGTACCTCTTCTACTCAGCCTCATACATTGCAGGATGATTTGGTTCAGTCATTAAAACAAGAGATTTTTGAGCTTGAGCTTTTGAATCGGCATATCAAAAATGAAAATGAAACACTCAAAGAGCAAGGCAAACTGGACAAGATTATCCATGACAATACTATGTTACATTTGGGTATTTGGCAAAAGAAGAATAAGAAGCTAAAAAGGAAATGCCAAAAATTGAGCAAAGCACTTGTGAATATCAAATTCAGGTGCTTAATGAAGAAACCCAGAATGATGGCAGTACCAAAGAAGAAGAGAAGGGGGTTAGATGTGCTGGCTGAAGTATCAAGGCACATGAATTGAACAAAGAATATCAAAATTTTGGTTGCATGAGGACATGCAACACCTTCACAGTGGGGGTATGTTGAGTCCCGAATTTGCCTCTTTTCCATACACTTTTCCACATCTTTTTCACTCACCTAAACCTCCAAAATTGTCAATATCATGTGCAAAAGGGTATCTAACATGGTTTTTAATTATTTTTTTGTGTTTTCTATTTGATCTAGATTTTGTTCATACAGCTGCGGAAACTTGCCACTTTCCGCAGCTGCTGCAACTTTCCGCAGCTATTTTGTGGAAATCTATGCTACAGGTGTCTACGAAGGAAACAAGCCACATGGGCAGGCTAGGAATGACGAGGACATGGTTCGTGTCCTATTGGTTCAAGTAAATTCGTCAAAGAAAGCCGCGGTCAAAGCCATCCACGTGGAAGTCAACTATGGAGTTCTATGTAGGCTGGACTCTGTTTCGTGGCATATAAACATCCATACGGCTGTTTCTAAGCTTGCGGAGGTTAATTGACATCTGTGCAAAGTTCTGGAGTTGAATTCAAGCGCCCACCTTCCATAGATCCATTTTCCAACATGGCCATACTCCTATATCCGTGGCCTTAGTGGTCTACGTGCTGGCTGCTATCATAAACTTCAGGAGACAGTTACAGTTTATTGCTTTATATAAAGCGTTTGCATACGCACGTAGAGTGAGTTGTTGAGTTGTTAGTTGATGGTTGATGTGCGTACTCTGTTATGTTAGCTTTGTAGTGATTACGCTGCCTTGAGCCGTAATACTACCAGTCTGTAATGAACTGCTTTTTAATGTGAAAAGACTCTGTTTTCACCTTAATTCGTGTTTGAGGATCGTACCAAAGTTGTGTAGAGGGCCCCTGCTCAGCCGAGGTTTTGTGTATTAATGTATATATATTTCATTTCATTTCTTTAAGAAGTCATTGTATCATAATCCATTACATGTTCATATTTCATAGTTGTTTCATTTCTGTTCATACATTTCTATAATTTCCATTGCATTCTTGTTTTTCATGTTTTTTATGATTGTTAAATCACTGATCAGTTTTCTTGTGCAGGTTTTAGGTAGACAGCCCGGGCATTTTCATAGTATTTTGGCTAATGATATGAGACTAACATTATTCTGCTGCTAGTTTCCTTTTCATAGCATTTGTTTAACTTCAGTCTTGCTTTTTCCATTTCAGTTTTGTTTTTCTGATTCAGTAGTTAAATTTAAATATATTAAGCTGCTCATAGTGTCTTCAGTTGCCTCCGAAAGCCACAGCTGGACTGATGGTGAGGGACTGCATGATGAAATCTGTAGTTTAGTATTAGTTTCTTTTCTGCAAAATTAGATATATTAAGCTGCTCATAGCGTCTTCAGTTACCTCCGAAAGCCACAGCTGGACTGATGGTGAGGGGCTGCATTATGAAATGTGTAGTTTAGTATTAGTTTCTTTTCTGCAAACTTAAATATATTAAATCATGTATGACATCTTCAGTTGCCTCCGAAAGCCACAGCTGGACTGATGGCGAGGGATTGAATCATGTGTGTATGGTTTAGTATTAGTTTACTTTCTGCGAATTAAATATCATTTACACAAGTTGTTTATGATTACTTCCGCAAGTCATAGCTGGTCTAATGATGAAGGGTCAGAAAATGAATTGATGTAATCTGATTTAGATTTATTTCATTGCAATTTTGAATTTCCATAAGCGTAGTTTTTTTTGTGTTCAGTTGGCAGCAAGAATAGTTTAGTTTTCATGTTCACTAGTTTCTTGTTTTGATTCATTAGATTAGCATCACTTTTCATTTCAGCAGTTTACTTTCTTTTGTCATTGTAATTTCAATTTGCTTTTAAAAGTTTCAAGATTGGTAAATCATTATAGGGGATACACTTCCTTGAATAAATATAACCAAGCTTGCTTTTCACTTTAGAATTTCCATTTTACCTTAGAAATACCACAAACGACAAAAAGTTAAGAAAGAGGTTATCTTGTACATATAGTGCGCCGCACTTCATCAGCTTACGATTCCCGGATTGACAATTAAATGCAGCAATTTAGGACACACTAAATTGACCAAACATTTTGGCGCCGTTGCCGGGGAAGTGTAACTAGGTAGCCAATTTCTTAAAAAAAATATATATATAAAATCATAAAAGAACGGAAAACTTGATAACTTCTTGAAGTATGCTCTCCTCTTGCACCTAGTGTGATCTGGAGGATCAGAAAAGAGAGTTATTGGTTTAGTAATTTCTTAAGTATGCTCTCTTCTTGCACCTAGTGTGATCTGGAAGATCAGAAAGAGAATTATTAGCCCAACTTTTTAAAAAAAAACATAAAAAAATGACATGCATAGAGCAAGAGATTCTAGGGGAAGGTTTATAGCTAAAGCCAAGAGTTTGATTTTCACAACTCCATCTTCTTCAAGGCATAGACCAGATTCACCATCATCTACCCCTAGCCTTAAGATTTTTGGAAGTCAAGGAACAGCTGAATTAGAGGATTCTCCTATACCACCTACTAAAACCCACTTAGAAAACAAAGAGACTTTCTCTCATCCTTCCTTGGTAGAAGAACTAGAGGACTATAAGGACTCTAAAGAAACTATCATGGCAGAGGAAGTAATAAATAGAGGTGGAGATAGAAGAGGAGGAGATAATGAAGATAACAATGGTGAAGGAAATGATGGTAGAAATAGGGACAATTTGCTTGGATTCCCTATAGTTGATGAGGAAACTCATGCAACAATGAAAAATATCTCACCATCTGTTCTCCCTAATTTTTATGGATTGCGAAGTGAGGATCCTGAAACATTTCTGTTTGAATTTGAATTAGTGTGCCGAACTTATGACTACATGGAAGATTCTCAAAAACTCAAACTGTTTCCTTCAACATTGAAGGGATCTGCTTTGAAATGGTTCATGGGATTAGCCACTCAATCTATCAGGACTTGGAATGATATGAAACAAACATTTTTGGATAGATATTTGGATTATTGTATGCCCACCAATCACAAGGATGAGGTATTCAAAATGATGCAAAAAGAAGATGAAAATTTGGAAGACTTAATCGAAAGATTTCAATATAACTTGAAAAGAGCAAAGATGAGAAACTTAGATAACGAAACCTTGAAAGCCCTCCTATTAAAAGCCATTAGAGATGAATGGATAGACATTTTAAACATGATGGGAAAAGGAGACATCTCTCAACTTCCATTTCATGATATAACAGAACTATGTATCCATCTCTCAAGGGGAAAATCTAAAACTGGAAAAGGGCCTAGGGATTCTTCTCTTATTAGGGCTAACAAATCTGCAACTGGATCAGTAAGTAGGGCAGAGATTGGTAATATGCTTGACGAGTTTAAAACGGATATCTTAGGGAGTCTTAGTGAACAACTAGACACCCTTAAAATCCAAAACAAGCAGAAAGCAGAAACAGATGCTTTAGCCATCTTTTGTTCGAAATGTAGAAAGAAACATGCTTTAAGGGAATGTCCCTTGGATGCAAAAGTTGTAGAAACATGTATGATTTGCTCAGAAAATCATGAGATCAAGGATTGTCCTTCAATCCCCGGACTCAAAGCTGTTTTTCAAGAAGATCCAAATTCAGTAGAATCTCTCTGTTTTGTCGCAAGGAGACCTTGGCAGGGACAACAATCTCAAGGGTTTAATAACCCTATGAATCTTCAAACCCCACCAAATTGGAATCCCTGGCAACAACCTTGGCCCCAACATCAAAATTCATATCAGCCATGGGTACAAGGGATGCAAAATCCTTATGGGAGATTTGCTCAATTTTATCAATATCCTCCATCTTTTCAAAATCAACAAGCTCCACAATTTCCAAGCCAAAATCTACAACAACTTTCATTGCCATTTCCACAACAACAACCTTCTCAACAAAATACAAATCCTCAACTCATGCTCCCATACCAACAGAAGACAAATCAACTTCCAGCTCAGCCATTGCCAAATCCTAACAATAAGAATCCTCAAACTACTTATATGGTAGAAGGACAACAATTTTCTACCTATATGATTGTTCCTCTCAACGATGTACAACTCAGATCTGGTAGAGTCTTAGAAAAACCTTCTATAGATATTCAAGAGCAAGATACCTCTGAAGAGGACTCTCTTCAAGTCAATAAGGGTTCCGAGGAAGAATCTCTTCAAAATTCAAAAATTCAAAAAGAAAAAGAAAAGCTAACATCCACAACTCCTATAGTTGAGCAACCTGTATCTTCATCTACACCTCCTTTTCTGGAAAGACTACAAATTGATAAGGGGGTGGAAAAAAAAATCTTGTTGCCTAACTATGACTTTCTAGATGAATTGAAGAATGTTTTTATCAAGATTCCATTGCTACAAGCCATTCGAGAAATTCCTATTCTAGCAAAAACCATAAAGGAGTTGAGTTTCAAAAGACCAGGAAGAAAGCTAAAGGACACAAGAAGAATCCACCTGGTAGGAAAGATTGCAGACATTATGATGGGAAAAATTGCCATGCAGAAATATGTAGATCCAGGAAGTCCAATTGTTAAGACACATATAAATGGGATAGAAATTCCAAATACATTGATTGACTTAGGGGCTGCTATCAACATTATGAGTAGACAGACTATGGAACAGTTAAAACTTCCTAACCTTCTTTTTACACCTACTTTATTGCAACTTGCAGATCGATCGGTTATTAAACCAGATGGTGTATTAGAAGATATTTCAGCCTCCTTAGATTCTTGGGAATATCCAGTAGACTTTATGATTTTGACTCCCAAAAGTAATCTAGGAGGACATCCAATTATCTTAGGAAGACCTTGGCTGGCCACAGCTGATGCTTTTATTAGTTGTAGATCCGGAGACATGTACATTTCTAATGGTAATTCGACAAAAAAATTCAATTTGTATCCTCCCGCAAGAGCAATTACAGAAATAGGAGACAATGAATGGGTCGATGATGAGAACATTATACAACCTGTCTTTACCATTTCTGAAATTAGTGAGGATAGTCAAATTCTGAACACATTAGAAAATTTTGAGATAACTTCAGAATATGACCCCACACAATTTCAGTTGGAATCTGACATAGAATATTTATCATCAAGACAAATCTCTCTTTACTCTATGGAAGAGTTTGGTAATTCTGCTATTGAGATTTTTCCAGAAAAGACATTGAATATTAATAAACATCTGGAGAAGTCACAACAAGAAGAACTAACCAGAATCTTACAAAAACATTCTACTGCATTTGCATGGGAGTATACTGACATGAAGGGTATTGATCCTAAGACTTGCATCCATCATATCTATATTGAGGAAAACAGTAGACCAATCAGAAAACCTCAAAGAAGGATGAATCCAAATCTTAGGGAGATAGTGAAAGAAGAGCTCCAAAAACTTCTCAATGTAAACTTCATTTATCCAATTTCAGATAGCCGATGGGTTTCTCCTTTGGTTATAGTACCCAAAAAGAATGGTAAATGGAGGGTATGCATTGATTACAGGGAATTGAACAAAGCAACTTTGAAGGATCACTTTCCTTTTCCTTTTATCGATCAGGTATTAGACACATTAGTAGGTAAAAATTACTTTTCATTTTTGGATGGTTTTAGTGGCTATAATCAAATTCAGGTAGCACCTGAAGATCAAGATAAGACCACATTTACTTGTCCATGGGGAACTTTTGCCTACCGAGTGCTTCCTTTTGGGTTATGTAATGCACCAGCAACATTCCAAAGAGCAGTACTAGGAATTTTTTCTCATCTAATCCATGATTGTGTAGAGGTTTATATGGATGATTTTACAGTTTATGGTAATTCATTTGAAGAGGCATTAGAAAATTTGGAAAAAGTTCTCATAAGATGTAAAGAAACAAACCTTTCATTAAGCCATGAAAAATGCTTTATGATGTTTACTGAAGGGATTTTTTTAGGACATCATATTTCAGGAGATGGAATTAAGGTTGATAGATCAAAAGTTGAAGTCATCTCCAAGTTTCCTATTCCAAATTGTCAAAGAGATGTTAGAAGTTTTCTAGGATTTACTGGTTACTATAGAAGATTTATAGAAAACTTCACTAAAATAGCATCTCCACTTTTCAAGTTGCTTACAAAAGACTGTGAATTTAAATGGGATCCTGATTGTCAATCCGCTTTTGAAACTTTGAAAACAAGAATATCTGAAGCACCTATCTTGAGAGGGCCAAATTGGAAACTTCCTTTCCATATTTCTACAGATGCTTCAGATACAGCTCTTGGAGCTGTGTTGGGTCAAAAATATTTAATTCCTTATGCCATTTATTACACCAGTAAAAATTTGACTCCCACAGAGTTGAATTATACTGTGACTGAAAAAGAGTTCTTAGCCGTTGTTCATGCAATTAATAAGTTTAGACATTACATAACAGGCTATGAAACTTTTATTCATACTGACCATTCTGCAATTAGATATTTAATGAACAAACCCGTTACTAATGGCAGAGTGACAAGATGGCTTTTACTTTTGCAAGAATTCAATATTACTGTGTTGGATAGACCAGGAAAACAGAATACAGTAGCTGATTTCTTGTCTAGGATTCAGAATACTAAAGAAGATTCTCCCGTAGAAGATAAGTTTCCTGATGAATATTTGTTTGCAGTAACTATTAAGACCCCTTGGTATGCAGATATTGCTAACTATTTGGTTACAGGGAAACTACCTTCACATTTATTTCCAAGAGAAAACGAAAAATTATTCAGGAGAGTTCAAGATATTCATGGATTTCTAACGAATTGTTTAAAACAGGGCCAGATCTTGTGATCAGAAGATGTGTCAGGGAAGATGAAATGCCCGATATTCTTAAGGCATGTCATGATGAACCATGCGGCGGACACTTTGCGGACAAAAGGACGGCCTATAAAATCCTTTCCTTGGGATATTATTGGCCTTCTCTCTTCAAAGATGAAAAACAATATGTCAAAAGGTGTGATAGCTGCCAAAGAGTAGGGAAACCTACCCTTTGAAATGAAATGCCACTGCAAACACAGGTATTCATTGAACCCTTTGAAAAATGGGAATTAGATTTCATTGGACCAATTAATCCACCATCGAAGCAAAAGAAGTATATATTGGTTTGCACTGATTATGTTACTAAATGGGTAGAAGCTAAAGCATTAGTATCTGCTACTGAAAATTCAGTTGTTCATTTTCTTTATGAAGATATTTTTACTCGCTTTGGTGTTCCAAGAGAAATTGTAACAGATCAGGGGAGCCAATTCACATCAAATTTGGTGGAGAAGTTGATGGAAGAATACAAAATCAAGCACAGAAAATCTACTCCTTACTATCCACAAGCAAATGGTCAAGTGGAGTCCACAAACAAAGTTCTTGAAAGTATCATCACCAAAACTGTTCATCTACATAGAAGAGATTGGGCAGAAAGGCTTCCAGAAGCCTTGTGGGCCTACATAACTACATGGAGGAATACAACAGGACATTCTCCCTATGAACTTGTTTATGGGAAAGAAGTCTTGCTCCCCATTGAGTTCCAAGTCAAGACCTTCAAGATAGCAGTTCAGTTGGGGATGGACTTATCAGAAGCCCAAAAGCATAGAATGGAGCAGTTGAATGAGCTAGATGAGACCAGACAAGAAGCAATTCTAAGAACTGATCTAGTTCAATATCAAAGAACTAAATGGCATGACAAACATATCAAAGAGAAGAAGTTTCAAGAAGGAGATTGGGCATTGTTATTTGACTCCAAGTTTAAAGATTTTCAAGGGAAATTTCAGACTCATTGGCTTGGGCCATATGAGATTGACAAGATCTTTAACAATGGAGCCGTAAGAATCAAGACCATTGATGAGTTTCAAACTCCTCTTATAGTGAATGGCCATAGATTGAAAGTTTATCATAAGCCACTCTCTAAAGAGGATTTTGTCAAGTTGTTTCAAGAATGTTCTGCAATCAGGCTGGTACAGAAGAATCCTTCTTCTCTACCAAGCTAGCTTTTGTTTTTCAAGTTAAAAAAAAAAGAAGAAGAAGAAGAAGAAGAAAAATGGTATAAGCCTGAAAACCAATCATTGATTGGCAGTCTTATACAGAAAATATGGGGTGAAAATCAGGGACACCTGACACTCTATATTTTCCAAAAAAAAATCTATCTTTCATTTCATTTCATCTCACCACTCACTCCATTTCATTCCACTTCATTTCATTTCATTTCATTTCATTTCACTTCATTCCACTTCATTCCATCCATTCCATCAATAAAAATCTTTTTATGACCATTTCCACCCTGTCATTTGTCACTTGTTCATTTCTATTTCAGCCAAGTAATAGCTGTGTCAGTTTCCGCAACGGACATCTGTTTCCGCAGCTGACTCCATTTTCCGCAGCCAGGAGCAGATTCCGCAGCTACTACTACTCTGTTTTCAAAAAGAATGTACAGTTAGTTGTTATTTTCATAAATTATGAAATAAAATGCAGGAGAGAGGATCAATGGAACATTCAAGACACTAATAAAGATCAATCAGTTGAAGACCAAGGGCAAAAGCAATGATTCCAAAGGTATGAATAAAGTTTATTTCAAATAGTATCGAAAAACACATTTTTATGTAATTTTAAACTATGAGCTCTACCCATAATGCGCAATGATTATATTGACAGTCCGTAACCTTCACGATCTCTATGTTATCCTCTTGCATTTATTCACAAACGGTTTCATCATTGAAATTCCGACTCTCACTCATGTTCAAATATTCCACCGTAGATAATGATACGTATTTGAGTTGACAAAGGACTCTTACAAGCCGCATAACTTCATAATCATTGATTGAAACGTGTTTATATTTATTACACAACCACCAAAATTCAAAATGCGGCCGAATGCATTATACTTTGTTAACCTCTTTGTCGTGTCTCTGTCGTGTTTACAAAACCCCACTCTACTCATTCTCACTCCCTGTTTCATTCCATTCCGTTCCTTTTGCTCACTCTCATTCCCGTATATCCACCCACAGTCTTATTCCATTCTGTTTATGGTGCTCATTTCCGTTTTGTGATAACATCCCCACAATATTGTGCTAGATTCTGTGTATTCCATCGTTCCATTTCCACTTAAACCCTCACAGAGGCAAGCCTGTGAAGCACAGAGAAGTAAAATGGGAAAATTATTAAGGGCAGAGCCGGAAGGACCGAAATTTATAGAGGGATTTCCACAAGCAAAAGAGATGTTGAGGAAAGCTAAATGGCTGCGTTTTATTCAGAAATTCAGGGGTTACCACAGAGAAGTTACAAAAGCGTTTGCAAGATCATTTGATGGCTCGGAAGCAGAAGTTGGAGACCTCAAGTTTTTGTTCAATGAAGCATCAATAGCAACAGCCACAGAGCTTCTTCAGGAAGGAGAACGTTGGTTCAAAAATAAAAGTATCAGTGATGAGGCATGGAGAACAATCCTCCGAAATCAAGGTATGGATATCATTGTTTTCAAAAGAGGAATCCCTGTGCATGCAATAAAAGATGAATGGGCCACTTTATTACTCATTGTTCAGAAATTTATCACATGTGAAGGCCGTTTGGCTCTATGTACATGTATCATACTAGGCTATTGATGAATTTTGCTTGAAAACCAAACTCTCAATCTTCCTTATTTCCTATTCAATAGCTTGAAGAAAATGGCTGTGACTGTGCAAAAACACCTAGGAGATGTAGAGCCTCATTTATATCACCATGGGCTTATAAAAATTCTGATTGAAAAGGAGCTAAAGGAAAGAGAAGATACATGGGAACAATTCCCAGTTAGAAACTTCTTTGAAGAACCTCAGGAAATTCCTGAAGGTAATCCAATTAGAAGGAGTAGAAGAAAGAAAATGAATGTTGAAACCCAAGTTGTTCCTACACAGGAAATTCCCGCAGCTAGCACAGAAAAAAGAAGTAGAAGGAAAAGAACAGTAGATGAAATCCAAGATACTTCTACTACTACTATGAAGAAAACTGATAGGGAAGAAAGATTGGTAAAAAGGAAGAAGAAGGAAATTAAAGCTAAGAAGCCAACAATATCAAAAGGGAAAGAAATTATTGAGGCTGTCCATAAAACTTCTTCTTCCGAAGAAGAAGATCACCAAATTCTATCTGAAAGATTAATTTTTCTTCAAAAACAGTCATCTCTATCCAAGAAGGCAAAAACAGGAAAACAAGAACAAAAGGGTAGTATACCACATCATGTGAGGAGAAGCAGCAGGCTTAAGGGAAAACTGAGAAAAACACAAATTAAAGGTCCATCTGAACAGTCTCCAACTGACCATAGTCCATTTCAGTCAGTTAGTGAACTTGACTCCTTTCACTCCCAATCAGACAATGAGCGTACTCCATCTTATTCTCAGCAAAATATTGATGAAAGTTCTCCTCAGCCAAATTTTGAACATAATTCTCCCTTGCAGCACTTTGAGGACAGCCCAATGAAAAAGACACCGGAAGTAGACCCCAAAAAGCAGGAGGTCTATGACTATATAGAATCCCTGGAGAAGGCAGCCAGAGGCCCAAGTACCTCTTCTATTCAGCCTCATACATTGCAGGATGATTTGGTTCAGTCATTAAAACAGGAGATTTTTGAGCTTGAGCTTTTGAATCGGCATATCAAAAATGAAAATGAAACACTCAAAGAGAAAGGAAAACTGGACAAGATTATCCATGACAATACTATGTTACATCTGGGTATTTGGCAAAAGAAGAATAAGAAGCTAAAAAGGAAATGCCAAAAATTGAGCAGAGCACTTGTGAATATCAAATTCAGGTGCTTAATGAAGAAACCCAGAATGATAGCAGTACCAAAGAAGAAGAGAAGGGGGTTAGATGTGTTGGCCGAAGTATCAAGGCACATGAATTGAACAAAGAATATCAAAATTTTGGGTGCATGAGGACATGCAACACCTTCACAGTGGGGGTATGTTGAGTCCCGAATTTGCCTCTTTTCCATACACTTTTCCACATCTTTTTCACTCACCTAAACCTCCAAAATTGTCAATATCATGTGCAAAAGGGTATCTAACATGGTTTTTAGTTATGTTTTTGTGTTTTCTATTTGATTTAGATTTTGTTCATACAGCTGCGGAAACTTGCCACTTTCCGCAGCTGCTGCAACTTTCCGCAGCTATTTTGTGGAAATCTATGCTACAGGTGTCTACGAAGGAAACGAGCCACATGGGCAGGCTAGGAATGACGAGGACATGGTTCGTGTACTATTGGTTCAAGTAAATTCGTCAAAGAAATCCGCGGTCAAAGCCATCCACGTGGAAGTCAACTATGGAGTTCTATGTCGGCTGGACTCTGTTTCGTGGCATATAAACATCCATACGGCCGTTTCTAAGCTTGCGGAGGTTAATTGACATCTGTGCAAAGTTCTGGAGATGAATTCAAGCGCCCACCTTCCATAGATCCGTTTTCCAACATGGCCATACTCCTATATCCGTGGCCTTAGTGGTCTACGTGCTGGCTGCTATCATAAACTTCAGGAGACAGTTACAGTTTATTGCTTTATATAAAGCGTTTGCAGACGCACGTAGAGTTAGTTGTTGAGTTGTTAGTTGATAGTTGATGTGCGTACTCTGTTATGTTAGCTTTGTAGTGATTACGCTGCCTTGAGCCGTAATACTACCAGTCTGTAATGAACTGCTTTTTAATGTGAGAAAACTCTGTTTTATAACTTAATTCATGTTTGAGGATCGTACCAGAGCTGTGTAGAGGGCCCCTGCTCAGCCGAGGTTCTGTGTATTAATGTATATATATTTCATTTCATTTCTTTAAAAAGTCATTGTATCATAATCCATTACATGTTCATATTTCATAGCTGTTTCATTTCTGTTCATACATTTCTATAATTTCCATTGCATTCTTGTCTTTCATGTTTTTATGGTTGTTAAATCACTGATCAGTTTTCTTGTGCAGGTTTTAGGTAGACAGCCCGGGCATTTTCATAGTATTTTGGCTAATGATATGAGACTAACATTATTCTGCTGCTAGTTTCTTTTTCATAGCATTTGTTTAACTTCAGTCTTGCTTTGTACATTTCAGTTTTGTTTATATGATTCAGTAGTTAAATTTAAATATATTAAGCTGCTCATAGTGTCTTCAGTTGCCTCCGAAAGCCACAGCTGGACTGATGGTGAGGGACTGCATGATGAAATGTGTAGTTTAGTATTAGTTTTTTTTCTGCAAAATTAGATATATTAAGCTGCTCATAGCGTCTTCAGTTACCTCCGAAAGCCACAGCTGGACTGATGGTGAGGGGCTGCATTATGAAATGTGTAGTTTAGTATTATTTTCTTTTCTGCAAACTTAGATATATTAAATCATGTATGACATCTTCAGTTGCCTCCGAAAGCCACAGCTGGACTGATGGCGAGGGATTGAATCATGTGTGTATGGTTTAGTATTAGTTTACTTTCTGCGAATTAAATATCAGTTACACAAGTTGTTTATGATTACTTCCGCAAGTCATAGCCGGTCTAATGATGAAGGGTCAGAAAATGAATTGATGTAATCTGATTTAGATTTATTTCATTGCAATTTTGAATTTCCATAAGCGTAGTTTCTTTTGTGTTCAGTTGGCAGCAAGAATAGTTTAGTTTTCATGTTCACTAGTTTCCTATTTTGATTCATTAGATTAGCAGCACCTTTTCATTTCAGCAGTACACTTTTACTTTCTTTCAAGTCTTGTCATTGTAATTTCAATTTGCTTTTAAAGTTTCAAGATTGGTAAATCATTATAGGGGATATCATTTCCTTGAACAAATATAACCAAGCTTGCTTTTCACTTTAGAATTTCCATTTCACCTTAGGAAGACCAAAAACGACAAAAAGTTAAGAAAGAGGTTATCTTGCACATATAGTGCGCCGCACTTCATCAGCTTACGATTCCCGGATTGACAATTAAATGCAGCAATTTAGGACACACTAAATTGACCAAACAAGCCTTATGTGTGAGACCTTGTGGAACTCCTTGTAAGAGTGCAAGAGTTTCTTCCCTTGGAGAAAGTGCTCCATTCTCCTCTTCATGAGATGATTGAGGTGCCTTTGTTGTGACTGCATTATAATCTCCTATCTTCTCCTCCTCTTCAATAACTGAAATTGTCTCATTATCAATAAGAGACCTTAGATGTTGGTCATCTATTGAAGGAGAAACCTTCATGCTTTCCTCTTGAGAATAGGACCCTTCACTCAATGGAGATCTTGCCCTTGTCAAGGCATCAAACAAACTTACACCTTCTTCCATGGTCTTCATAAATGGATTTGGATTCATAGACCCTTCCAACTCATGCAAAATATTTGTTTGATGTGGTTTGATAGTGTCAACAGAAGATGTTACACATGGAGCTTCATCAAACCTCTCTATCATTCTTGCAATAAACCTTGCATAAGTAGGTGTATTTGCATTCTTCAAGGAAAAAGACTCAAACAACCACCAAGCATATGCTTTACCTTCAAAATGCAACACTGCTACATTGATGGCTTCAATCTCTGAAACTTGATGTTGTTGCATGAAGTTGTCTAGCTCCTCCACCCAAACCCTAAATGGACATTTAGGTGATCCATCGAAGATAGATAGATATAATCTACCCTTACCATGCCGCTCCTTCTTTTTTCCTTTTCTCTCCTTGATCTTACAGAACCCTTGGAAGTTCAAGTTATCTTTGGACTCCTTGGATTGATCTTCATACTCCTGTAAATACTCTCTAAGAGTCTCCTTCTCAGGTACACCTCCTTTATTCCTCTTCATGAAGAAATCATAAACAAAATGCTGAAGCTTTGGTGATATGGATGAGTGCACATATCCATGAGATGAGGATTTAGAATGTTCCTCATTTATAGATCTTGTAGATCTGATCGGAAGATCTTCTTGTTCTTGAAATTTCATGGGAGTTTCATCGCTTCTTCTCTCTTCTTGTAAAAACTCCTTGGAGAGGTTCTTACTAGATCTGAAAAGTGATGAGATTAAAATCATCTTCTGCATCATTCTGATTGGATCTGAAATCCACAGGATGAGCCAAGATGGAAGCTTTGATACCACTGTAATATTCCAAAATTGGAACAGCTCAACAAGCTTGTTGAAATAATGAAATTCTGAGAATACTGTGCATAGAATTGAGTTTGCAGCTCCTGGATCCATTATATCAGCTCATATAAGATCTAGATCCAAAAGGAAATCAAAAAAAAATCAGAATAGGTGGGTTAAACAGATCTCCCACAATCTAGTCTAGCTGAAAATCACCCAAAGAGAGGGGTTGCAGATCTATGCAAAGGACTGCTTCAGAAATAATGCAGATCCAATAAAGAACATTAGGAGGCTGATATGGAGGTTCAGAAATCAGATGTAAAATAGAAAATCAGATGTACATTACAGCCCATACATTGTACAAGAGAAAGAATGAGACAATACAGGAAAAACCCTCAGAAATGAGGTGCTACAACCATGAGAAAAGACTTTATAACCATGAAAAAATTATTTTTAGTGGATGAAGAAGAAATTTATTGATCTTCAGATATAGATCAGATCTATACATAAAAATTTAGATCTAATACAGATCTGTTTACAAGAAATGTTGATCTATACATTCCCCTCGGGGTTTTGTGCAAAACATGAAGCACAGAGAGTAGATCTGAGATCTAAGGTTGCAGATCTGCAGAATGATTCAGAAATTTATAAATAATACAATTTTATAGTAGATCAGATCTGAATCTAACATGGATTGGATGGTCAATCCATGGATCACCATAGTGAGAGGAAGAATCCCAACACCAGAGATCTCTCCTCCAAAATGTAGACAAAACACCCTGAGGCTATAGATCTGAAAATAATGTTGTCTAGGGAGAGAAAAAGTGTTGTAGCCTCTAAGAATGATTTGTCCTAATTCCAAGATGTAGATCTGAAACAAAATCAGCTAATGAACTCTTCTAGGAGGTTAAAAGACACACTTACTGAGAAGAGCCACTAGTATAGGCTAGATTTGAACAGATCTAGTGTCTTCCACTGCTGCAAATCACAAGGACAGCTCAGCCCTCAACAAGAGCAGTGTTGTAGGTGTAAGGTGAGCTTGGCCTAGAAACCTAATGTGGAAAATATAGCACAAGTCTCCTCCAAGATTTGCTCAAGGAAGGGGGTGGGATTCTTGAAGAGGAAGACCCAACAAGGGATGTCTGAGAAGACAATACCTTCAGAAATGATAATCTTCAACAACCCTCTTTTTTTGCTCTCCTCTTCCTTTTATAATATTGGAGTATTGTAAAAACCCTAAACCATTTCATTAGTTTATCCCCTTTCACATTTAGAATCTCCTTCTAGAACTGTGTTGTCCCTCAATGAGGTTCAATGCATCTAGACTGCACTGTTGACTTGGTCAAAGGTGACCCACTCTTGTGATTTAGACCCATTCACACCTGCAAGAGTTAATTTACATAGCCCAAATATGTCTTTGTTCACATAGGCATTGATTTATTCTTAGTTTTCAGGAGTTTTACATGTCCTCCTTTACAATTTATTCATGAATCACGAAATGTAGAAATAAATAAAGAAAAATTAATATTCCTATTAGCTGCAGCTAATTTAGGAGTTTTACAACAATCAACTCGATCCAGTGCCCATACACTATAAAGACCTCATGGTCCAAATCCCAATAGCTGATAATCTGGGCTAACAAGGGCTCTCCAGCTCTCATCATAGGGTTCTCCACAAACTTCAGAACCCCAAACCTAGCCAATGCACTGCGAACACCCTGATTCTCTTGGATCTCCGACAGTAATGTGCCCAAGTCTCTCTCTCTCTAGTTGATCCACAATTCTATCATATCTGCATAAAACCATCATACTTGTTAGTGTACAGATAGGAAATATTGTATCCAAACACAAAAACCCAGTTCTCAGCCAAAAAACAGTATAGAAAAACCCCTCCCTATCAGGTCACACTTTTCAGGCCCAATCCTGGGACAAGTCGCAGTCGTGAAGAGGAGCAGGGGTATGTTCCTGAGCTCTAGGGACCTAAACTAAACTTTCAATCCACTGAAATGAAAGAATAGGGTTAGGACTCTTACCTGCAACTGATGGATCTCGATTCCAATGGTCGGTTTATCCGCTACAATCGCCGCAAGATTTAGGGCCTTCTCTCCTCTTTACATTCACCATAGCTCCACATGCAAATGAGTGAATTTGGAGGGAAAATGCCTTATTAAAAGAGAAACCCTGATTTTTCTTTCACCTGCTGCGGCCAAACAATAGCTCAGTTTGATAAACTGTCTGCACTGTTGGAAAGCTCTCACCGAGCCCTCAAATGGGTATATGTTAGTTTTTTGTGATTTGATACTTCACCATGACACATTTTGTCCATGAAGAAACACTTCACTACTCCCCAAAATCAAATTTCTGCACTTGCAACACTTGTACTTGGAGGAACCACTTTGCCTTCATAATTTTTCGTGCTTATGTCGATTTTCGTTGTGAGTAACCATCATGTACTCATGTTTTTATGGTCCCCATTGGACCTTTTCTATGTGGCAGCACCATTGATTCACCCTTGTTTAGAACATCCGAGTTGAGTCATCATTGCATTCATGGAGTCTATCCCAAGTCCCTTTGTATCCTGCTATAGTCCTCCATCCTTCATTGCTTGGTTCCTCTCTCGTATCGCACATTATGGCCTTCAATCCCACTATCCCCTATCCCTCATGATGTTGTGTCAGTCGTTTCTAGGTCATCCATGCCCTTGATGCTCTAACAAGGAAAGTCATCCGTCCGCTACTTAGTACCCCCCATTTCATCATCATCCCTAGTGTCAGTCTGTCATTCACTCTACTATTTTTTCTCATGTCTTAGTTGAGGATCCCTTATTTCCTCACCTATGGCAGACCTCCTTCTATCGACATTAGCTCATTCATTCTAGAAGACAAGTTTAGAGGGTAGTGTACCTTGGTTCCAGCTTCCACTCTTGTTTGGTGCCTCAGATCAGGCAAAGGGACTCCTTATTTCCCTTTGACTAGAGTGTTTCTCAGCTCCAGCCCCTTTCAGCATGATCGAGATCCATATACTTGATGGTTCAGTGATGCAGCAAATGATAACCGTGATTCCCGGGTGTGTGTGAGATGTTTTCAACCCTCATGAGGGGGTGGCCCTACAGGTAGCCCCCCACATGCCCGGATTACCTCTTCATTACAGCCTTTTATGCAGCTCCATATATTTGATGATTTCGGCCTCAGCCACTTGCAGCACCTTTTTGTTTGCATGTATCAGTCAGATTTTCAAAGCCCTTTCCTATTTATAGGGGCATCTGGGTTGTATTTGTATCTCATGTACTCATATATTATTGTATAAGTCCTAGCTGTTATCCTAGGCATAGTATGTATGTGGGATTCATTATCATGTTTTACCTGGCTCATGTTTATGCCAACATGTACTATATTATTCCGTCCCTTGTTTACTGGATGCATTATTATTTGTACTTTGTGTCGGGGGGCATAGGTATGCCACCCCCGCTGCCTATAGCACAGGTAATCAATCATAACAGAGACTTGTCACACCTATAATTCTCGCCTCCTTAGGGTCTAGTCCTTTAGCACTTCGATCAACCTTATATTTCTCTCTCTTTGACTTCCCCTTTGGTGTCTAGTGATTGAGTTCTTACAACATACTTCGGTCATACGATTAGCTCCTAACTCTCACACGCTGGGGGGCAATATATTACACCATTTTTGGTCATCTAACTTGTGACTATTAGATGGACCTAAGTACACCATGTAAGACCATTTTTACCCTAAGTAAAATTGCTTTCGCTATGAAAAATAACTTAGTAAAGCACCTTTATTAAGTTGTTTATGGTCTAAACAGGTAACCCCATGAGGAAAAATTAAATAAACCTACATTTGTTTGATTTTACTCAAGGAATAATTAGTTAAACAATAGTTTAATTAATATTCCTGGCATGGAAAATTTTAGGGGCTAATATTCGCAGGTGGGCTAATTTTCCATGGTTTTTCAAAAAAAAAGATTCGCCAATTTCCATTTTTTTATATAAATGATTCGCCCAAATTTTACAATATAAAATTATTTTACGTTAAAAATCGCCAAGATTATATAGACAATATATATAATATTATTGTAAATTTGAATAATTTTACAAATATATCAATAAAAATTTTATAGTTTGCATATTAGGAACTAATGAGATTCACCAATTTTTTAAACTTCAAGATAATTTTCCATCCTTAAAATTATCCTTGATTCCTGGTCATATTTAACCCAAAATAGGAAAATTAATTAGATAAATTATTATTTATCTTATTATTTTCTAGGAATAATTATTTAAACCTTATTTAAATAATATTCCTTGTTAAATTTGACTAAATCACTCATAAATAGTTAAATAAATCATTATTTATTTAATTATTACTCATCCACATCCTTAAAATGATAAATAAATCATTTATTTATTTATTATTTACTAATAAAGGGATTTGACCCAAGTCAAATTCCTTTTCCCTCCAACAAAAATAATAAAATATTCCATAAAAGTTGGATCTTGATTTGGTTAATAATATTTTAATTATGCACCAATATCTAGACTAACTCAATATTTTGTTATAAATAGAAGTGTTTTTCCATTTATTCATCACCTTTTTTTTCCTAAGATCACTCTGGATCTATTCTTTTGGTCTAAATTTGATCCACCATCATTGTCATATTTTTTCTATCATTTTTCTTGTGAGCTCCCTTTGAGTTCCTTTTTTGTCTAGGTTTTCTACACCATCAAGAGAGAGGAATTTTAGATCTGAAGTGCTGAGGACTTACAAGAACCCATCCCATTGAGAAGAACTGGTAACATCCTTCTATGTTTTCCTCCCAGGTGTCCTTAATATAAAATTCATTCAACATATTCTTGTCTTGTCTATTGGATGCATGGAGTAAATCTTGTTTTATTTACTGCTTAATGCCTTTTGATGCATAGATCTAGATTTTTGCAGCATTTATCTTGATCAACTAATTTCAAACCTAAAGATATTGGTAGCCATCTTTGTTGTTAGGGCTGTTTGTTATGCACAACTAAAGTGGTATTTTTTCGTACACTTGCAATTAAGATTCATACTAACACATATAGAAAGAAAGAGTGACATAAGCCTCTAATGGCTTTTCTAGGACTGGTAAGGAAAGATAGACATTATGAAATGATGAAATAGTGAAAAATGATCTTGAGGATAATGAAGGCAATGAGATTTCTAGAACTCACAATGTTCACAAACTTTGTTTCTAGAAGTCTAGGGAAATCATTTAGTCATCAACAAAGGAAAAATTACTGATGACTAACAGAGAGAGCTATCAAATAGTAAGTGCACACTAATCTACCTTGCCTCTAAGATATTTGGTGTCCATTAAAGGATTTGAGGTGTTTAATCCTTATGAAACCCTAGTTTTAGTTCATTTTCATTTTTTGTACACCATATCCTTGTTCACCTCCCTAAACATATATCAGTTATGAGCATGGTTAATCTCTAAGGTTTTCATTGACCTATGTTTTCCATTTACACTCATTCCCTTCATTTATCTAAGCTAGCCATCTCATCTCCTTCTCCCTTCATCTCATTCCAATTTTTACCCTAGAGTTTCCTAAATAAAAATTCAAAAAGTCTGAAGAGGAGGATAGAGGTGTTAGTGAGGCACAAATACCATGGAAAAGTGACCACAAAGGAGGGAAAATTAACAGATATGAACCCATAGCCATAAAAGAGCTCATTTCTTCTCCTCTTACTGTGTCATGTTTTAAACATGTTGGTTGTTTCGAGTTTTGTGAGAGAGTGCAGCAGATTCAGTATCACTCGATTTTGACAAGGTTTTTCATCACAAATATTCATGATAAGTAGGTCACTCTTGCTGGGGTCACTTTTGATATGTCCACTAATTCCATTTTAGCTACTACAGGGATCCATAATGTGGGAGAGAAATGGTTTAAACAAGGAAGCCTTGATTTGAGCTATTATGAACCTTATCTCAAACCTAGATACTAGGATGATAAGAAGTAAATTTTCCCTTTCTCTCATATCCTTGACCGGTATGTCCCCATGTTGAAAATAATCATGAAGTACTTCACTTGTGAGGGGAGGTTTTCTCGACTCTACTCATACCATATCCGACTCTTCATGCACTTCACTAGAGTCAGAATGCTTCACATACCTTACTATCTCTCCTGCAGTATTGATAAGATGGCATACATTGTGCAAAAGAGGGATTATAATCATGATATGCAGAGTCTATTCCATCACTCCCTCATCAATATGATAGTCATGCATCATCTTGAGCAAAATAAAATCCCATGGGACATATTCATTGAAAATGAAGTTTTCACTACCCCACCTAGTCATCATGAACAGAATATTCCTTCATCATCTCATCCTCCCTTCTCCACTTCTCCATCTCGGCCTGCTGCTCATACATAATCACCCAGTCAGATCCATTCACCTCATGTTGATCCTACTTCTTCACCTTTCTATAACCCTTCATCATCACATCATGATACTAGAACATTAAGCAGTGAAAGGGAAATTGAAGCAACTTGGGATAATGTGACTGATGTTGAGATAGTTCGCAAGACCTATTAGAGAGGCTACATGCATGTGTTTGCTTCACATGGTGTGAAAGGGGCCATGCCTTCTTCATCATCAAAACAGGTAGACAAGGGTAAGGAAAAGGCTACAGAGCCTATCATTGATGAGTAGGAGGACAAGCATGAAATTGAGCAGGAGTTTTAGTTGATTGAAATTGATGAGGAGGATGAGGATAGAGTCACTAGTGCAATGATCAGAAGCAATGAAGAAAAGATTAGTGAGCTTCAAGCTAATCGTGACAGAGCATAGTTTGTGATTGAATTTCTTGAGCAATAAAATCAGCAGTTGAAGAACAAGAATATCATTAGTGAGGTCAGGACCATCAAATCTCAAAAAGAGAATATTTTTTCTGTCATGGCATTGTGTGTTTGCCAGGAAAATGTAGTTTTCATCATCTTCAACAGATTTTGACTTTTTGACTTTTTACTTGGGAAAATGGAGAAATTACGGATGTAAATGGTCATAGTAAATGTAAATTTCATGTTTTTATTTTTATCTAGGTCAGATACATCAATTGAGTCCTCTATTGGTCAAATGAATCAATTTCCTCTCCTTTAGAGGCAAATTTTTGGGTCTTCCTAGTCTTTAGTTTCTTGTTTGGGAGTAGGTGAAATTGATCCCTATCTCATGGATTCGACTCCCTGAGGCTAGCAAGAGTGTTTTTTAGGTCTATATGATGTATTTTATCAGTCATTGTAATGTTTAGACTCAAATTGAGCTTTTGCATCTAAAGGAAACATTTTTTATCAATTTGGCTTGGACATTAATGATAAATTTGCAGTTATTTCTTTGGGATCCATGTGGTATGAAATGTTTGACATGGTTTCTTCTTTGTGATCATTTGTATGAATATATTGTAAGCTCATAAACCATTTTCATTTCAATGATATGCTTAATTTCAATTTGAAAGTCAGAATTCATGTTTCATGCTCTGTTTTGGGAAATTTAACATAATTTGTTTAATTTTCTCAATTTAGGGAGAATTTATCATGTATGCTCTTCCTAACTTCTCACCAGTCTCTTCACCTCAACATAATCATCCTTTTAATGTCAAACCTTCTACCTAACTTGCCCCTTATAACCCTTGCAAATTTTGACCTAATTTCCTTGCCCCAGCTGTTTGACTCCTCCTGATCCAACAAAACCCTACACAAATAAAAAAATTAAAACCCTGAGCTACTATACCTAGCCTAATATCTTCTTTCCTCGGTAATTTTGACTGTGATACATACGGAGAGAGCCCTCTCCTAGCCTAGTAGGGCTAGCTACTTGGCTAAGCATGGTTTGAGGTTACCTGGGAATTGCCTCTCTCAGCCTAAGGTTCAATCTGAGTGATAAAATTTTGGCGACTCCACTGGGGAATAAAAAGTAAGATCCAATCATCCCCGGTAATAAATTTTCATTGAAATTACTAAACTTGTGGATGATAAGTTTAGAATTTATTCAAAGGCTGAATTGAAAAATTTGTAAAGTGCACATTTGTTTTTGAAATTGGACATACTGGCTTCCTGAAGATACACCAGATCCAACCCTGATCTGAATCCTCCCACCATTGTTAGTGATCCTTAGAAAATTGGAAGAAAAGCTAAATCTATTGTTGAGACTTCTAGTTCGGTTGGAAATAAATCAGAAAGAAGTTCCATTCCCAGAGCTCATTCATTTCCCAAAGGGTTAGAAACCTTGCAAGATATTGAATTTGATATGAATTTTGAGAAAAAATTATTCTAGGTCAAATATTTGAGTTGGATTAACGAAAAAATTGTTGATTCCTCCATTCCCTTTCACAGTCCTATTGAAGATTTATTTTCACACTCTTAACCAGGGTCACAATCAGGGACATAACTTTTACAAGTTCTTAAAGATCTGCAAAACTATTATTTGCAAGTAAATGCTTGGGTGATAAGCAGACCTTTGATCTCAGTTTCTTCTACTATCACTTCATCTAATGTAACCCAAAATATTCATTTTCCTCCACCTCCTTCTTCATCCATTGTTCACACTACTCAGTCAGGGAGAAGTCTTCCTTTGATTACATCCAGTACTCAAATACCTATTATAAACCATGTTGTAAATCCTCCACCTCTAGTCATCATGGCTGCAAGATATTCCCCCCTTGTTCTCCCTCAGAACCCGAGTGCTATGCCCACATATTACCAAACTAAAATCCCCTTTTTTTACAATATTCAGCCTATGACAGCTCAAAAGCATGTAGAAAATATGAATGACTTCTTTTACCTTCATGAAATAGATATAGAGGATGTGAAGATGATATTTTTGCACAAATTCTGAGAGGGGAAGTAAGAAAATGGTTCAGAGCTCCACCAGCAGCCACTATTGATACTTTAGAAGTTTTGCATCGTCACTTTGTATTAAGATGGGAAGAAAAGAAGAGTCCCCTTCAAATTCTGTCTGAATATGAGAACATCAAAATGAATGTTGGTGAAACTGTGCAAGATTATTGTGTGAGATTTAATGCAGTGTACAATGCTCTTCCTACACATATGAAACCACTGGAGGGTATGGTTTTGGTCAAATTTCCAGATGGATTTCATGCTGATATGGCATATCAGTTGCGTGAACGTGATCCTACAACTTTAACAGAAAGGAAAACAAATGTTGTAAGTGTGGAATCAAATTTGTTCGCCAAGAGAGTAAGGATGAGATCAGAAAAGAGGGTGACTATCAAAGAGGATACATCTACTTCCGAGGAAAAAATGGATTCCTTACTCTGAACAGTGGAGAGAATGGTTGACCGATTATCTATTTCAGAGAGACCTTAACCACAGATTTGGAATCCAAATTTTAGAGGGCAGTAGCCTCAGTTTAGAATCAAACAAAGAGAGCAGAAAGCACCTGACCAAACAGCACAGCAACACCAGCATTTTCGGAGCCCGTTGTAGCAAAATTATGTCCAAGGAGTGGAGGAAGAGAAAGATGAAGATCCGGTGGTTGAGACAAATCATTTCTTTACAGCAAATGACTTGCCCATGTTCTTAACTGAAGATGAAGAGTATACTGAAAATCTGGATTCTCCAAAATATGAGGACTATATCTTGGAAAATGATGGTGATTTGGGAACGGAATCAGATTATTACCAGTGTGGGTATATGAATTCTTTGAGTGCACAAAAGAAACAATATTATTTAAGGATAATATATGTACTTGTCAATCCTATTCAAAAAAGGAAAGAGGTCCAGTCAAAGAATGATCTTCCAAAAAATTAGAAAAAAGGTAAAGAGCATGCCGATCGGAATCATAGCAACAACAATCAGCCATCAACAATCAGCTACTAAAGAGAAAGACACTCAGAAGAAGGATATTGTGACAAGGGATCAAAATGCTAAAAGAGATACTATTGTCAAAGAGGTAGATAAAATCACAACTTTTAATTTAGAAAATGAAATAGCTAAATTGAAAGTGTCCATTCCTTTGACAAAACTAGTAAATAATAGTCATTACAAAGATCAAGTGTCTAAAATGTTGCTATTTGATCCTTTGTCTGATATGGTTAATGTTGAAGATGACCACCCCGAGCTCATTTTCAGTCTAGTTGTAGATGGTTAATTAGAAGAGAGTGAAGTTCCCCCCTTTTATTTAAGCCTTAGACTACATGAGTGAATACTACATAATGTTATTCTTGATTCCAAGGCTTCTCATAATTTGATGCCTAAAGCCATTATGGAAAAGTTGGGCATGGATATCACCGAACCATATCATGATTTGTATTCATTTGATTCTGGTAGGGTACGCTACATTGGTCTAATCAAAGATTTAGTGGTTTCCTTAGACCAAATTCAAGCCAAGAATGCTTTGATGGATGTGGTGGTGGTTGATATACCACTGTGTTTTGGCATGCTACTGTCTAGATCATGGGGAGCTAAACACAAAGGTACTTTACAACTTGACTTCTCTTATGCTACTATTCCTATTTTCAGGAAATTGAGGAAATTGTATTAGGAAAATAAAATGAAGTATATGATAACTAGTAAGGAGAAGCCCATAAATCATCCAATACAGGCTATACATACAGATTTAGAATATTTTATTTTGTATAATGATGGTGATTTGAATGATGTAAATAATTAGCTAGTAGCAGAAGATGTTCCAGAAGTTTCAGAAAGTTTTAGAGCAGTTCTTGATAAGGAAAAAGAATTGGTGATTTCTTCTGAAAAGCCTCTTGAAGAAAAAAAAAATAGTATACAAAAAAAAAATCAGGTGACTGGCTAAAGTAATCAGAATCAATAGTTAAATTTCAGCATCTAGAGGATGAAGTGGGTCTTTGGATCATGGATTTCGATGGCGCTTTGGGTAAGGAAGGTGCAGGTATTGGTATTTGGGTCTGAAGTCATGTTTGTAAGTCAGGAGGAATTCCAAGTAGTGTTAGAGAATGCTCTTATAAATTGGCTTTTGACTGTTGTATAATGAAGCGGAGTATGAAGCATTGATCACAGGTCTTAAAATTTTGAAGAAACTTGGTGCAAAAATAATTTATGTTTATGGTGATTTTGAGCTTGTCATAAAGGAGGTGAAAGGAAAATATCAAGCAAAGCATCCATAGATGAGAGCTTACAGAAAAGCAATATTGGATGTCTTAAAAATGTTTCCTGAGTATACATTAACAACTATACCAAGAACTCAGAGCATCATTGCAGATTCGCTTTCTACGGTAGCAAGTAATCTCAAAATTTTGATGAAATCCAGTAATAAATTTGAAATTCATGTCAAACATAGACCCAGTGTTCCAAATAATTTAAGGTACTAGAAATTTTTTTGGGATGACAAATAAATTAATAGATTTTTGTAGAATGAAGGAAAATTCAAAGATTCTTTTATTGATGATGTTTGTGAGGCTGATGATTAAGACATAGAAGCCAATCAGATGAATGTTTTGCAGCTGGAAGATAATATTATTCCTAAAGGTCTCATACCTTTAGAATATTTTTTATCAGGATGATATGGCCATAAAACCAACATTAACTCCTATAGAAAAAGGTGTGGAAGATGTGAACATTGGAACAATAGACAAGCCCAAGATGGTTAAGTTGTCTAAGACATTGTCTACCGAGGCAAAATATAAGTACATTAAATTGTTGTCTAAATTTTTTGACATTTTGCATCAGATTATGCAGATTTGAAGGTTTATTACAAAAATATTATTCATCACACTATTTATGTCAAGCCAGATCAAAAACATTTCAGACAGAAGTTGAGAAGGATAAACCCACAATTATTTCCATCCCTCAAGAAAGAGGTAAACCGATTGTACAAATCAGGTATCATTGTGAGAATTAGGTTTTCTGATTGGATTTCAAATTTGGTTCTGGTAAGGAAAAAGACCAAAGAGATAAGGCTATGCATAGATTTCTGGAATTTGAATAAAATATATTTAAAGGATAATTACCCCCTTCCTAAGATGAACCATGTTTTGCAAACGGTAGTTGGTGCATCACGAATGTCACTGCTTGAGAGTTATTGAGGTTATAATAAGATTTTGGTACATGAAGGAGACCAAGGTAAAACTACTTTCACAACACTGTGGGGGACCTTTTAGTATGTAAAAATTCCATTTGGACTCAAGAATGAAGGGGCTACTTTTTAGCGGGCGATGGATATAGCCTTTGCTAATGAAAAATTTGTTTTTCTAGTAGTATATCTAGATGATTTGACAGTCTTTTCTAGTTATGATGATCAACATTTGTATCATTTGAGAATTGTTTTTCAGAAATGCAGGGAGTTCAATATTTCTCTAAATTTGAAGAAGAGTCTTTTTTCCATGGAGGAAAGCAAACTTCTTGGTCATATAATTTCCAAATATGGCATTCGCATTGATCCTTCCAGAGTAGAAGCCATTCAAAAAATAGATTTTCTGCGAAACAAAAAGGAGATACAAGCTTTCAATGGTAATATGAACTTCTTATGCAGATTTGTTCCTCATTTAGCTGAGCATTTGTGAGAAATGACTAATATGTTGAAGAAGGAAAGAAGTGTAAAATGGACAACTGATGTTATGAAGTATTTCAACTTGGTAAATCTTGCTTTAACCACAAACCCTGTTTTGGTTAGTCCAGATTATACTGGTGATTTCCTAATATTTTCATTTGCATCCGAGCATACCTTGGCTACAGTTTTGATGTAAAAGAAATATCAGGGTGAACAACCTATTGCTTTCTTCAGTTGAGCCATTAGAGATGTTGCCCTTCAAAATAAAATTATTGATAAATAAGCAATATACCTAATCAAAGCTTTGAAAGATTTCTGGATCTATACTCTACATTCACATACTATGGCCTATGTTCCAAATGCAGCAGTAAAAGAGGTTCTCACGCAGACTAATCCTAAAGGTTGGAGAGGTAAGTGGATAGAAATGATGCTATAATATGATCTTGAGATTAGCCCTACCAAATTTATCAAGGGATAGGGGTTAGCCAAGGTGATGGTTGAATCCAACTTGCATGATATAGACATAAACCTTATTGCAGCAATGTCGGATGATGAAGAAGATGGCGCTCTAATACTGGTATCAGAAATGTTTCTTACTTCACCATGGTATTCCGATATAGTATATGTTCTGCAGCACTTATGTCCTCCTCCTAGAATGTCAAAAAGTTAGGGTAGGTCTTTGAAATTGAAATCTGCTAAGTACTACATTCTAGGTAGTGCCCTTTATTGAAAAGATCCAGGAGTTGTTCTTTTGAATTGTTTGGTTGAAGATGAGGCTAAGCAAGTAATGGATGAATTCCATAGGGGATATTGTGGAGGCCATTTGTTTTGGAAAACAACATCTAAAAAAGTGTTAAGAGAATAGTATTATTGGCCGACTTTATTTTCTGATTTGTACAAAATGGTCACAAACTGTCATGAATGTCAGGGTTTTCAAGGAAAAATGAAGCTCCTTCCTCTACTGCCGAAGCTTGTTGTAGTAAATGCTCCATTTCAACAGTGGGGACTTTATTTTATTGGGGAAATTCATCCCACATCATCAGCATAGCACATATAGATTCTAACAGCCACCAACTACTTCACCAAGTAGACCGAGGCTATTCCTACAAGGAAAGTTATGGACATGGTAATCATTCAATTTTTAGAATCCAATATTTTGTCTCATTTTGGTTGTCCTCACAACATTATTACAGATAATGGTGCATCATTCAATTCAAAGAAAATGATTTAGTTTTGTCACAAGTATAATATCAGAATGGGCCATTCCACTGCATATTATCCACAGGGCAATGGATTAGCTGAGTCCTCTAATAAATCCTTGGTGAATATCATTAAGAAAATGTTGGAGGAGAACAAGAAAAATTGGAATAGGAAGCTTACCAATGCTTTGCGGGCAGACCGAGTGAGCACCAAGAAGTCTATAGGTATGTCACCCTTTGAATTGGTTTATGGTACAAATACAGTGTTTCCTACATCACTTGCAGTCCCGGTTATGAGATTTTTGTAGGAAGCAGATAGTGAGGAAGATGATATGCAACGTTGAATCAATCAAATGATTAATCTTTAGGAAACAATGGAGGAAGTTTCTCTGACTTATTCTGAGCTTTAGGAGAAAATTAAGAATATTTATGATCACAAAACCAAAGTGGATAGGTTTCAGCTGGAGGATGTAGTGCTGCGGTGGGATGTAAGAAATGAAGATAAAAGTAAGCACGAGAATTTTGAAAGTATTTGGAAAGGACCCCACAAGATTTTGGCTTATCGAGGACAGAATGCCTGTTTACTGAAAGAAATGAATGGACACGAATGTTCAAGAGGAACAGTCAATGGTAGGCTCCTGAAACATTATAATTTCTAATGCAACTTCTGAGAGAATGTTTCACTTTCATTGTAAATACCATTTTATATTTTCTACAGGGTTTGAGGCAGAAGATTATCTAGGCTTGGGGCTCGAAGTGAAGGCTATAAATCTTGTTGTTTTTCTATTTTTTTCAAAGTTTTTGAGTCAGTTTTAAGTTAGTGTTAGAGTCATTTCCCAGTCACTTTAAATGGTTTTTGAGTCAGTTTAATAATATGCAGTATTTTGGATTGTTTAACCATATTTACCCAATGGTTAGGCACTTCGTCTATGGTGTTCTTGACACCTACAAGGAGTTGCCATCCCCAATATGGCCAATGTTAGTGTCAGTATTTTCATACTTCCACTAGGGATAAAAACACATTTGCATGTGCATCTTAGGTGTCCCATTCTGAATAAATTTTTCATTATTCCATTAGGTCATGACATAAAATTGTTCCACTAGTGATTGTCCTTCTCAAATAAGTTTTTTTCTCCCTCAGAAGATCATATTGGCTGAATCATTCCCATGATTCCTTGAGCATAATAACACCTATGGAAATGCTTTGTTCACTTGGAAATCTTTAAAGTCAAAATCTTATTCAAATGCCAGGTCAAAAAAGTAGTCCCATTAGGTCATTAGGGTTTTGCATTTTTCAAGGTCATTCCTTCATTCAGATGAGGTCAGCACATATATGAGAGGAACTAAATAAGATCATCTTTATGTAATTATCATACTTTCAAAGTTTTACTTTTAGATTAATTACTTTTATATCAAAATGTCATTTTGATAGAAAAGTCAAATATGTAATTTATTTCTATTTTTTCCAAATGTAATTTTATGTTATTATATGTTATAAATGAAATCCCAAACCTGTCAAAGTGCAGTCATGTCCGGCCTAAGTGAGCAAATATTTCCAAACTCCATGTTGATCAACTTGCAATTCCAAAAGTCAGAAAATTAAAATAGTATCAGTGCCAAAGAAAAAGTAAACATTAGGGAAGTGGGTGATTTAAATTGAAATTTCAAATCCACTAAAGCTATAAATCCTATCAAGCATCTCAAAACAAGTCATTGTTGCCCTTTAGTCATCAAGAGTTTTCAACAAAGGAGAAACTATGAGTTTATTGAGCAGTTTCGGCCAAAATTTAAAGGTGATGCATGTTCTCAGGTTGGCGCTGCGCATTTACCCAACCACAGTGTGTGTTTTCTCAGAGAATCCAGAGCAATTAACACAGGTGATGAGTGTTTGATTGGGTGTTGCATGTTTTATTGGGCACTGCGCATTTAGCCAACAACGCTGCACACTTGCACAGTGAGGATTGTGAAGATTTGTAACACTTCTATCAAGTTCAATCTTCTCCTAAAATTCTCCAGGGAGCTCTCAAACAGTAAGTGCACACTAATTTACCTTTCCTCTAAGATATTTGGTGTCCATTAAAGGATTTGAATTGTTTATTCCTTATGAAACCCTAGTTTCAATTCATTTTTATTTTTCATACACCATATCCTTGTTCACCTCCCTAAACAGATATCAGTCTTAATCTCTAGGGTTTCCATTGACCTAGGCTTTCCATTTACACTCATTCCCTTCATTTATATAAGCTAGACATCTCATCTCCTTCTCCCTTCATCTCATTCCAATTTTTACCCTAGAGTTTCCTAAGTCAAAATTTAAAATGTCTGAAGAGGAGGATAAAGGTGTTAGTGAGGCACAAGTGCCAAGAAGAAGTGACCAAAAAGGAGGAAAAATTAACAGATATGAACCTATAACCATAAAATATCTCTTTGCTTCTCCTCTTACTGTGTCATGTTTTAAAAATGTTGGTTGTTTCGAGTTTTGTGAGAGAGTGCAGCAGATTCAGTATCACCCTTTTTTTCCAAGGTTGTTCATAAAAAATATTCATGATAGGCAGGTCACTCTTGCTGGGGTCACTTTTGATATGTCCACTAATTTCATTTCAGTTTCTATAGGGATCCCTAATGTGGGAGATAAATGGTTTAAACAAGGAAGCCTTGATATTAGCTATTATGAACCTTATCTCAAACCTAGATACAAGGATGATAAGAAGTCCATTTTCCCTTTCTCTCATGCCCTTGACCGGTATGTCCCCATGATGAAAATAATCATGAAGTACTTCACTTGTGAGGGGAGGTTTTCTCGACTCTACTCATACCATATATTACTCCTCATGCACTTCGCTAGAGTCAAAATGCTTCACATACCTTACTATCTCTCCCGCAGTATTGATAGGATGGCATACATTATGCAAAAGAGGGATTATAATCATCAGATGAAGATTCTTTTCCATCACTCCCTCATCAATATGATAGTCATGCATCAAATTGAGCAAAAGAACATCCCATGGGACATATTCATTGCAAATGAAGTTTTCACTACCCCACCTAGTCATCATGAGCAGAATATTCCTTCATCATCTCATCCTCCCATATCCACTTCTCCATCTCAACCTACTGCTCATACATCATCACCCAGTCAGATCCATTCACCTCATGTTGATCCTACTTCTTTAACTTTCTATAACCCTTCATCATCACATCCTGATACTAGAGAATCAAGAAATGAAAGGGACATTGAAGAAACTAGGGCTAATATGACTATTGTTGAGCCATTTCCCAAGACCTATCAGAGAGGCCACGAGCATGTGTTTGCTTCACATGGTGTGAAAAGGGCCATGCCTTCTTCATCAGAAAAACAGGTAGACAAGGGTAAGGAAAATTCTACAGAGCCTATCATTGATGAGCAGGAGGACAAACATGAAACTGAGAAGGAGTTTCAGTTGATTGAGATTGATGAGGAGGACGAGGATAGATTCACTAGTGCAGTCATCACAACCAAGGAAGCAAATATTAATGTGATTCAAGCAAATATTGATAGGGCGCGGAGTGTGAATGAATTTCTTGAGCAATAAAATCAGTATTTGAAGACCATGCAGATCATCAGTGAGGTCAGGACCATCAAATCTCAAAAAGAGGCTATTTTTTTCTGTCATGGCACTGTGCATTTGCTAGGAAAATGCAGTTTTTATCATCTTCAGTAGATTTTGAATTTTTCTTGGGAAAACGAAGAAATTACTGATGTGAATGGTCATATTAAATGTAGATGTCATGTTTTTATTTTTATATAGGGTAGATACATCAGTTGAGTCCTCTAGAGGTAAAATGAATTAGTTTCCTCTCTTTTAGAGGAAAATTGCTGGGTCTTCCTAGTCTTCAGTTTCTTGTTTGGGAGTAGGTGAAACTGATCCCCATCTCATGGATTCGACTCCCTAAGGCTAGGAAGAGTGGTTTTTGAGGTCTATATGATGTAATTTCTCATTCATTGTAATGGTTGGACTCACTTGGAGCTTTGGCATCTTAAGGACACATTTTTTTATCAGTTTGGCTTGGACATTAATGATAAATTTGCAGCTATTTCTTTGGGATCCATGTGGTATGCAGTGTTTGACATAGTTTCTTATTTTTGATAATTTTTATTAATTTATTTTAAGATCATAAACAATTTTCATGTCTATGATATGCTTAATTTCAAGTTGAAAGGAAGAATTCATGTTTCATGCTCTGTTTTGGGAAATTTAGCATAATTTGTTTATTTTCCTTAGTTTAGGGAGAATTCAGATTGTATGCTCTTCCTCACTCCTCACCAGTCTCTTCACCTCAATGTAATCATCCTTTGAATGTCAAACCTTACCTTGCCCCTTAGAACCCCTGCAAATTTTGACCTAATTTCCTTGCCCTAGCTTTTTTACTCCTCTTGATCTAGCAAAACCCTACACAAATCAAAAAATTAAAACCCTAAGCTACTATACCTAGCCTAATATCTTCTTTCCTCATTCATTTTGACTATTATCCATACGGAGAGAGCCCTCTCCTAGCCTAGTAGGGCTAGCTACTTGGCTAAGCATGGTTTGAGGTTACCTAGGAATTGCCTCTCTCAGCCTGAGGTTCAATCTGAGTGATAACACCCTCTCTCCATGAATTTCCTCTGAAACGTAAAAGTAATAGATTCTATGTTTACAACATATTACTTTTAGTTTCCCTTGAAGTTATACTTTTCCATTCATATATCAGTAGTCAATGGTATTGTGAAAACTTTTATTATTCTAGATCATTAAGGGTTTTAGAAAAATAGTTTCCAGTGGGATAGAACCAAGGCATCATGATAAAATTACTTTTGTGAAACACTTTTAAAAGGTATTAAGAATATATTCCTTTTACAACTGAGGGATTGTCTCTTAAGATACAACATTTTCTAGCATCGTTGCTAGGGACAAAGGCATAGAGTTATTTTTCCCTGGGTATTGAAATCTATTTCTTGATGGTGAACAAGATTTAGATACAAATTTCGTTGTTTATTATTCACCTAAAAAATCCACTGATGAAAGTTTCATTAGATGAGGAATTTTGCGATCAAGAAAATTAGAAAGCACCGTGGAAAATATATATATCAGAGTTTGAATATTTTAAAGGAAGTTTTATTTTTCACTATTAATTTGGCAGTCTATTTTCCCTTACATATCAAGAATATTGTTTCCTGCTTTATATTCTCATAATATTATAAGGCCTAAAATGTACATTATTTAATGGAGAAAGAGGATTTTTCTTCCGATTGTATTATTGATCTTGACACAACTTTATCTCCTAAATATGAGAGGAGAGATGAATGTTGAATTACAATTCCTGCAGATAATCTGTCACAGTATGGGCATAATGGTGAGGATTCATCATATTTGGGCAATAATATTCTACCTCATTATCAATCCACTTCTTTCCAGCTTGAAACCAAGGTGATTTTCAAACCCTTAGTGCTGCCCACAATTCTCCATAAATATCCTTCAAAAGGATTCAAATTTTTGCCAAGTTTTTCTGGAGTGGAGGAGGATATTTCAGCTGAACAACATATCTTGGAATTTGAGTACTTTATGGAAAAATTTCAAATTATTTATGAATATGCCGCTTTAAGGATGTTTTTTCACTCATTAAAGCAGGGTGATCAGCAATGGTTCCAATGTTTGGAAGCAAGTTCAATTAGTTCATGGAAAGGTTTCCAAGATATATTTCTTAGATATTGGGGTGAGCGTAAGTCATATGAAAAACACCGTTTGGAATTATATTCTATCCAAATGTAGAGAAATGAATCAATTGTTGAGTTTAATAGGAGCTTTCAAAAAATTTATTTCAGCATGCCAAAAGAAATTCGACCTCTTGAAGCTGCAGATATGGTTTAATATTTGAGGGATCTTTCTGTTGTCTTGTCTTTTTATCTCAAGGAGAGAAAGCCTTGCACTCTAGAGCTGATGTTTCTTTATGCACAGGAATTTGAAGATAATGTGTGGGCTTGTAGAATTTTTTCCTGTCATATAGATGAAACAAGTTTTGTTGAAGACAAGGGGATTTGTCAATAAAATATTGGAATATCTTTACAAGAGAATGAAAATTTAGAGAGGAACAAGGATTTTCAAAAGGTTTCATATGATTCTTGTATTGTTGAAACACAAGAATTCAAGCATTTTGAATATTCTAGTCAGAAATTCGTTGAAACAATTGAACTACACACTAAAATCATGGAAGATCATTACAATTCTCATAATTTTAATGATTTTGTGAATAGAGGAGAAAATACTGGAGCTTCTTAGGTGTGTTTGTAGGAGGGGGAAGATTTTTTTCAAGAATTGGCATTATACGAAGAACATTAGCATTATAATTAACAAACCTTAGATTTCTCTTTCTGGCCTAAATGGTTTTCAGCAAAAAACAACAATCAATATTTTCTCATACAAACTCAAATTGAGGAGTCAAACAGTGAAGGAAGCTACCCTATTCAAAGAAGTCTCCATTAACAAAATTTTTAAGAAAAGGAGGCAGTAGAAAATTGGTCTCATCAATTCTATGATCTAGTAGCAGACTATATTGAAACTTGCCTTTTTCAGCAACAAACATTTATGCATAGGTATGTGCAAAGCTTGGTATCTGGAAAACTTTCATGGTATCTCCCTATTATGATCTTAAAATTTCAATAGTATGGAGGCATTAGGTCTAACATGCAAATGTTGGATTGGTTCCATTGGAAGGTTGACTTCACCTGATTGAGTTCATACATGAACACACATGTAGGAGTTTTGCATAAATAAGCTCAGAAGTTGAGAATTTTTAGTTGTAGTATTTCTGGTTCAGTATTTTCAGTTTAATAATAAAGAAATGAGTCCAAAGTGTAGTAGATTTCAAGAGGATTTCATACTAGATAAACTCCCATTTGGGATTGACTCCATGCACAAAAAAGGCTACTGATCTACAAGTGCTCCTTGACTCCATGCCTAATAAAGGCTACTGATCTACAAGTGCTCTTTGACTACATGCCCAATAAAGGCTACTGACCTACAATTGTTCCTTCACTCCATGCCCAATAAAGGCTACTGATCTACAAGTTCTCAGTACTTTGCTACCAAAGTGCTATCCCCAATTGGAGCCAGATGTTGTAGCCTAATTTGACTTAGCTAAAAGCCAAGAGAGGTTCTGAGAAATTCAAGGATATTGAGGAACAATTGTTAAAATTTCAAGAAGACCTATAATAGGCTCGAAAGGATAACCACAACCTCAAAGAGGATTTATCATCACATGTGCACTCGAACCAAAACAAATAAGCAAAGGCGTGAAGGAGTCGTGAACGAGCGGGTAGAATCAGGCTAGTCTACATTCAGAGCAGCTCACAAGGGCATGTGTAGTTCAAATGGTCAAGTTGAAAAATGGAGAAAGTCATGAGTGCATGGGTCAAGTCCGAAAAACCAGAGTAAAGCAGAGATGGACGTTGAGGATCAAGTCGCATAAATGATAGCGAGCGGTGGACAGACCAGATCACATAAGACGGTTGGCGCATATCGCACATCGATGATTTTTGTGTTTATTGCTAAGTCTTCACACGGTAAGTGATTTAGTTTGCAATGCGGTAAAGAAGGGAGGTGGCGATGCAATATGAATTATATCACACGTGACACATTGCATGCGATAAGGTTTAGTGGCGATCGCAGAAATTAGAAATTAGTAAGTTGAGAAGTGCGACAAAGATCCTGGATGCGATGTAGTTTCAAAGGTGAACTCCAAAGGATTTCAAATATGGATTTAAATAATTTCCTGTGTTAAATCACATCGGAGGAGGAAAAGGAGGATTATAACGTAAAACCGTTGAACTGCCGAAATGCGATAGAAAATGGTGGACAGGGTCCTCTAAAGCTGTGAATTTTGTACAATTTTGTATATTTTTGGTATTAATTAGTCTAATGTAGGGGTTTTGGGGTGGTTCAAAGCCCCGAATGCATTGTAATGGGTCAAGGGTAGACCTAAAGTCTGCAAACCACGATTTGTGGACCACAGGAAAGCGTAGGCTAAGTAGTTATAAATAGATGAACATTTTGAGTCTTAACGTAGGCAAGAATTAAGTCTGATGCTAAGCACAAATTTTTAGATCTGTTTGGGTTGGTTTTGGGTAAGGACTCCTACTAGCTGTGTGCGCGGAGATCCTTAGTCCTGTTTTGTGCAGACCCTGCTGGATGTGTTAGGTTGTCACTAGATTTGAATGATAATATATGCGGATATGGTTGAAGTACCTCTGTGTGATTGGGATCTATTGTGTTATTGTTGAAGTGAACCTTTGGAATCTGTTCAGAGCTACGAATACACTTACGTTATATGCTTATGTTGTAATTATATCTGTGTTATGCATATGTATTTTGTCTCAGCTGCTAGTATAAGGGTTCTGTGATGGTTTTTATTTAGCTATAAGTACATCTGTATAAGTTGTGTCTTATTATATCATAATTACTGTACGCATGTGGATGCGAAGGTATTAATATATCTGAATAGCTTTGTCGTGGTTATTAACTGAATATACTGTGGAAGCCTACGAATAGACCTATGTGAATTTGGTAGGCTACGAACTTGGATCTGCTCGACTAACCTGCTCTCTCTCAGGGTGCGGAAACCTGGTTCCAACACCCTCCCATACTACTTCGGGTGAGACTTTAGCCTGTGCAAGTAGGTCACTATCGAAATGGCTAGTAGTATAGGGGTTTGTTGGAAAACCTTAACCTCCAAACCTGCTTCAGAACCCCTCAAGCCAACAGAAAGTAGACGCAATGCATTCTTTAGAGGTGAATAGAATATATTTCAAGTCCAATTCTTGTGGCAGTTGATGAAGAAAAGGCTAAATGCGGGTGTAGACTCAGGTGGAAAAAGACCCGATGCTATGTGAAGAAGTATTAAAAGTGGTTACGCCTTGATAATGGAAGAAGTTCTAAACACGAGCACAAAGAATCGGGTATGTGACTGGACGTCGAGAAAAGGAGAAGAGAATATGGAACGCAGCAGGCATGAGCAGAAGAGGCAGAGCTAGGTAGCAGGTCACATGATGACAGTGTTTGAAACACAAAATCGTGGGCAGAGTTAGGTGGAGATGAATTTATCCAGATTTTTAGGACATCACAGCTGAAAAGGAAGGAGACACATTAGCAAAAAATAATATTCAACAAAAGGATTATATTCCAAGTGTTATTTTATTTTCTTTGTTAAGATCAAAGCTACAATGGTGACCTCGATTGCAATGTAATAAGTAGTTTAACAGTTTTGGGTAGTCTAGTGGTTTCAAGAAGCTTGAGCAGTTACAGACTGATTTTTTTTTGTATTTAAGTGGGAGAGAAAGAGAGAGAGAGGGTTCTGAGTTCTGGGCCTCTTGGGGACTACATTTTTAACTTCTTTTTCTGATGGTTGAATGAAAGAAGCAGCAATTTGCTACAACTTTTAATGGTGATTCGTGTTTCTTGTGGAACTTATGTGGTATCTTCCTTGAATGAAGTGAAGTAAAGAAGCAATTGGTCTCTGATTTATGTTTGTAAGTAAGATTTAAATAGCCTTAATAAGCCATCCTTCACTCCATCTATTCTCCCTTCACAAATTCTCTCTGAAACTTGAAAATAATAGATTCTCTGTTTACAGCATATTATTTTGAGTTTCCCATCTCTCCACAAACTCTCTCTGAAACTTTAAAGTAATATATCTGTGTTTAGATCATGTTATTTTGAGTTTCCCCTCTCTCCATGAATTTCCTCTGAAACCTAAAAGTAGTAGATTCTGTGTTTATAACATATTACTTTGAGTTTCCCCTGCAGGTATTATTTTCCATTCATATATCAACATTCAATGGAATTATGAAATCTTTTATTATTCCAGATCATTAAGGGTTTTAGAAAACTAGTTTCTAGTGGGATAGAACTGAGACCTAATGATAAAATTACTTTTGTGACACACTTTTAAAATTTCTTAAGCATTGATTCCTTTCACAACTGAGGGATTGTCTCTTAAGATACGACATGTGGAAAAAAATAAATGAGCTTAAATTATGACTTTTGGAAAACATAGTAGGTGATATTGAAGTGTTAGGAGATGGTGTAGATGGTATTTGAAGCCTAGATACAAATGAAATCCATTCATGCAAAGGTATACTAGATTGTGTCTTCCACAAAAAATCAAAAGGATCCAACTCTTTTAACTTTTCAAATGATTCTCTCTCTAACAACAGCTCTGATGTGACAGTCTTCCAGAATTCTTCTTTATATTCTTTTGATACTAGGGATGGCGTTTCTATACCTAGTCTTTTTAGGTCTAGTATTATGTCAGTTGGTTCATTTTTAGTATTAGACCTAAACAACACTTCTTCAATTTTATCATCAAATTATTTATCTTTAGGACTTCAAATAATTTCAGAGGACAAAACTCTTCAATGTGATGGAATACCTAATTTTGAAGAGCATCTTCCAATGCGTCTAAGAATCCTTTCTGAATGATTAACAATTGTAGGTGGGTTAGGATTCGGATTTCCCCTTTGTATATCTTTCTTGAAGCCACCTTTAAACATGAATATCTTTAGTGGAGTCATGTAATATTCCCAAATTTCCACATCATATTTGGAATATTAGAGTCCTTGATTTTCTTAATAAATTAAGTAAATAAAAGGGTGGAGGGACCCAGAAACCTCAAATATGAATAAAATCCACTTTTAATGTGTGTATGTGGATATTTTAGATCTAGATCTAGAACATGGTGTAGCGGAGGAGCTCTATTTATCGAGATCATGTCTCATTTATGAGATAAACTATGGAGGATGAAAAAGTCAAATAAGATCATGGATCTCAAATATAAAATCATGAGGATCTGGTCAACTGGGTTCATAATTCATTCAAAGAAGATCATGAAGCACTTATGATAAGATAGTGGAGAAGGTGGTGAATTTAATGCATGCATGATGGAGAGGGTGATCACCCCATATGAACATGATGGAGGGCATGGATCAACAACACAGTAAAACATGGAGACTTTGTCCACATATATAGCACAAATTTGAAGTGGGCCTAGGCTATGGAAGGCTCATGCATATAATGAAGGTGAAGGCACAATGGAAGGCATGATTTGGATTATTCATTTCTTGATCTATTTAGATCTAGATTTTTCTTAGGACATTTCTATGCAAGCTTGGGTTGTTTAACAGAGTTTGCAGTGATGTTTAGCAAAGGGTGTTCCCGAGTGGGAATCCCACCTCTTTCTTTGAGTAGCTCTAGAAAGAGGATTTTTCTTCATTCCATATCAGGTATTGGTGCCATATTCAAGAGGTTGTTTCTAGTATTCAGCTAGGAAACCAGTGGAGGATTCATCCTACCACCTTGTTCTTCAGATCCAACCTTTCAGGAGCAACAAATCTATATCCGAAATTTAGGCCATTGGGTTTTACCTCCATGTAGCAGCATTCCCCTCAAGGATTGTGCGGTTCAGTCTTGTAGATCTATTGGAGGAAGGAGGTCTCCAATATTTCAGCAGGAAATCTTGTGAGGGATAACCTCCTCACATTGGATCTACTATTTCCATCACTTAGGAGCTAATTTTCCATATCTAGCAGTAGGCTAAAGAGCCTCCCTCTCTAAAAGTGTAGTTTTCAGAAGCTGTTGTTCATTCAACAATTATTTTCAGTGGAGGAGATTGGAGGAGCTAGATCTTGACCTTTTAGCCCAAGGATCTAGTGAAGGGATCAACCCTTCTTGCATAGATATGATTGTACATCATTATAGCCATAATATTATAAGATCTAGCTTCAAATATGCATTCCCAGCAGCATATATATGAAGTCTTAAGAATAAGGTTGTCTTAGACTTACAGATCTTAGAAACCCCTCTTGGGTTATCTTGGGAATCCATCGTTGAGCCTAGATCTGCAATTTCAGCATCATCGGAGCTCCCATTCTGCCTAGATCTTACTTTCTATCTTTTAGGAAGTTGGAATCCCTATATTTGTAGCAAGGAAAATGTAGTTTACCTTCCAGCAGAACTGCAGTTATGTAGTCCCTCTTGGGATATCATTGCAAGGCCATTCTAGGCTACTCTTGTGGCTTGAGTTTCTCATATTTTGAGCACTGTTGTACTTGCTTTTTGCACCTCCCAAATAATAAAATGGCTCAGCTATTTCTATGAATTCTGATGTGTATATAGATTTATTGTTTACTTTGTTTCAGTTCTCATATTGTGTTTTAGTATTACTGCATTCTCCCTTTTTGGATATGACAATTCACCAAGGTACTTTCTGCAGTCTCGAAATGTTCTGAGCTCTTGCTACCTCCAAGATTTCATCTTCACTATTTGAGCACAAAATTTGGGAAATATGTCGTCAGACCCCCGACAGACACACCAAAATGTTATCACTAAGTTGGCATAGATGGGATGCTCCACCAGAAAACCTAGAGTAACTCTTTCAAACCAAATTCTAACTGAAAATTAGCCTTTTTAGCCTGAGAGGGCTCTCTAAAAAACTAACCATGATTTGTTCAATTACGATTTAATCAGATGGATAACTCTATAATAGTTTCTTGAATGTGTTTGTATGCAGGTGAAAAATGTATAGGATTTACTACCATTGGGCTTATGGAGTTATTTTTAGGAAATTCAGTGACATGGTTCTCCTTATGGAAGCTGACACATGTAGATGTTTGAGTGAAAGGACAACACACACAGATGTACAATAGCTTAATGTTTAAAGGAATTCATATCATTATGTACATGAATTCTATGTAATTAAACATTGATATAATGTAAGAAAAATAATAAGATACATAAGATAAATACTCATGAAAACACCAAATGAATCTCAGGTGAAGAAGAAAGACACAACCACTGTATATTACTGATCAGAAAAACTTTACAATAGTAGTAGTGTAGAATAACATCCCCCAACCCTGAATTCTTAAAAATTCTACCTATTAATAGACTTTATTCACCTTACATTGGATCTGCCTACATGGCTAGATCATCGAACTACTTTTCCTGACACCTATCTTAACAAGAAGCAAAATACATGGGAATGATAATGACACCTACTGACTTTATGACTTAGAGACCTAATAGGACTCTTCAATTTGTTTATTACATTCACTAACAGAATGGACTGCATAATTACATCAAAAATAGCTAAGTTCTCGAGTGGTACTAACCATAATCAAGGCATAAATACCCCCACTAGATTTATAAACTAATCATCCCATTTTTAGGGAAATGGTGTCATGGTATTTGATGACTGTCTTCGTGCTAAGCTGGTGAAATAAGCAGCCTTGTCGAAGACTAAATTCCACCAGAATACTCCACTATGTTGAGGCCTCATAATTCGCTGCTGAAACATGGGGGAAAACCACCCGGTTCATACCTTAAAGCAACTCCTTTTCCATTTGGTGTAGTGGCTTCGATTGGGGATAATGGGTCAAGTTTGCCAATAAGGATGATTTTGAGGGTGTTTTGATTATACAACATGAAAATTGAGAATGATTTTAATCTATCAATGCATCTATCTAAACTATTTATTCTACTATATACCCGGGGTGTTTCTTCCTTTATGCGATCTAAAGAGATATCCTTCAACTATTAGCAATATAGATCATTTAACAGTTGAAAGAGATGAAAATCATGTAATATGATTCTTCTAACAAAGTTGTTTGACTAGAAGAATTGTGAAAAATATATTGCATTCATATGTGTGACTATATATTCAATAATAAATCACGGACAAATATTAGAACAAAAGTGCATGTAACATTCATCTATAATAACATTTCAAATATATAATTCAATAAAAAGATGATTGTCAAACTATAAAGCAAGACTTAATACACGTGAATAGAAGTACCATATGTATGAAGTTCTACTCATGTAAACTGATAGTAATTGATCCGATCCTCTTCACTTTGAAGCAATTTAAAGATTACAGTAGTGCAACATCAGTTAAAAAACTTTAAGTGTCAAAAGATAACAGATGTGCTCCATTAATTGATCAAAGCATTCACAAACTTACAATAGTGCATTCTTTCATTAGGGGAATTTTGAGGTCTAAAATGGGCCTCATAAGGAAATTATAAAATAATAGTGGAAATAATAAAATAATATTTGATGACATCATCAAATTTTAGAGGGAAAAAAAAAACTACTTTTTCAAATTGTATTTTCAACTTATCTCCCAAAGTTTTTACTCAAATTTTGAGCGGGAGTACTCGTTGGATGCAAAATTTAATTCCTCACCCAATGAGTACCCATGTTGCATACTTTTGATGGACCCTGCTACACGAAAATGAGAAATACATGAAAAACATGATTACAATCACATTTTTTCATGTATTTCTCATTTTTCACCTAGCAGGGTCCATCAAAAGTATGCAACATGGGTACTCCTTGGATGAGGAATTAAATTTTGCAACTAGTGAGTACTCTCACTCGAAATTTGAGTAAAAAATTTGGGAGATAAGTTGAAAATATGAGTTGAAAAAGTAGTTTTATTATTTTATTATTTTTTAATCTTTTTACCCTTTTACTTAAAAAATGGTGAATCATCCCCCATGGTTGACATCATAATCTTGAATTCTATTGGTTCTTATAGAGTTTATTTTGTTTGTATATTTTTCTTAGGAGGCCCATTTTAGACCTCAAAATTCCCCTAATGGAAAATGCTTTTGACAAATTTCTAGACCCTTGTCTAAATCCATGAGAGGGGTTTAAATACTAAACTAACTATGTTATAAAATAGATTATTACAAAAATATAGAGGAGGTTTCAAACAACCATCCTTGTAAGACTAACTTAAACAACAATCTAGGAAAATAAAGTAACAATATGATTTATGAATTCCGCCCTTGCTTTTAAATTTGGTCACGAATTTGATAAATGTCTATCATGGGCTTGAGCTGAGCTGGCTACGAAATCCTCGATCTGATCTATCCCTTGAATACTGCATTTGAGAGTACTCGTAGTGATCTTCTTGTTGAATCTGTTAAAGATTGCAGGATCTGGTACTGATGATAAGGCTTGATCAAAAAATTCCAATATTTTTCTTGATCAAACTTATTTACCTTTTTAATTGTTTCATCTTGTGTGTCTACCTTTTTCTTCCACTATGTTTCTAGTTGTTTTACTTCTGATAACACTTCAGACATGTACTCTTTGATAATTTCTTCTTTCACCAGCTATTCACATACAGATTCAATAACTTCCTTTGATAATCTTGATGTTTTCACTGCTGCTTACTTTGCCTGATTTATTTGTGCTTCCAAATATTTGAATAGGATCTCCTTATGAAACTTATCTACCTGGGGTAGATTAGCTTCTTTTCCTGAGTCTGATTCTTGTCATTGAATGTGTTCATTGATTTTATTCTTGAGCTTCTCACATTCAAGTTTTTGGATAGCTACTTTCTGGATCAATATGTGATTTGAGTCACAATAAGAGTCAATAATAGAAGCTTGTTGGCAAAATAATTCATGTTGTTTCTTTAACTTAGCATTTACATCCAATGATTCTTTTATGCATTTCTTTAATTGTGGTTGGCTTTGTAACTTGGTCATTGCTGCTTCCAGTTGTGCCTGTTTCTCAGTGATTTCTGCTTGATGTTGCAACTCAAGACTCTCAAAATATTTTTGAAATTGGGGAATCTTTGATTTCATTTGCTCACTGGAGTTATATTTTTCTTCATCTAATAGTCTCTTCAGTTCTTGTACTATGTCTTCCTTCTACCTCAGCAACATTTTAACCTCAATAGATTTATCAATAGTGGTAGTAGAATATACCCCTACATACTATGATAATTTAGTTAAATGTTCAGTAGGATCAGCTAAGGGATCCTTCCACAAAATGTCAACATATTCATATGAGAGGTTTGAGACCGTTTCATCAGTTCTTCTCCTTTTATTTCTCTTGACTACAGCCTTATGACTAGGACTGTAGAAGATATCCAACAAAGTAATTTCCTCAACTTGTAAAACTATTTGTTTTGTAGGGAAGGTGGTATGATCTCTCGATCATGAGTTTCTGGAACTTGTTGTAGTGGATTAATAGTTTCCACTATTTTCTGGGAATGTTCAAGTATATGAAAAATAGTAACTTGATCAGTATTGGGATTGGTTTTAGGAGTTTTTATTGCTTCAGAAAACTCATCCCATTCACTACTCAAATTCTTTGTTTGGGAATTTTTTGACTGATCAAGTGTGTCATGACTGTGCTGAAATTCTTGAGAAGTTGACTCTATTCCATTACTTTCTCTTTTTTCCTGAATCTCTATCTCTTGGATTACTTGATCAATTATCTTCACTGGGATATACTTTCTAGATTCATATTCATTTTTAGAATGATTTGAATTGTGAGATTGATGCTCTGATTGACCCGATTCATCCTCTTTCTTCATTATCCAAGCTAATACTTGGAGTAGGTTTGTTGACATCTTAAATAGTTAACAAGTTGATAGGAACTCTCTCTAGTCCCTTATTTATGTATATTTGGAAGGCTTCCAAATCATCTTGGTTAAGTTGATTGACTGCAAAGTTAATTATATCTGAAAACTTTTCCATGCCTTGGAAGAGATCATCAAATCTGTTTATTTCCTTTCAAAAGGCTTCATTTTGAGCTTTGTGATGTAGTTTTTAATTACATAATTTGGATCATATAGACTCTTTGGAATTACTACCAAATTTAATAGATTAATCTTTGAAACCTCTTTGTAGGTATGGCCAATATCAAAAAGTGAAAAAGTACCGCAATGTAAAGGGAAATTAGGCCAAACGACCTTCGTAGCATATTTCAGTTGTTTAGTAATACCATTAACAAGCTGGTAGGCTATCTCTCTTGCAAGTAACTTATCGGGAACAATATGGCAGGACGTGGGGAGAATCATAACTCCTAAATACTTAGACATATGTAAAATTCTCCTATGCAAACCATCTAGCCACAGAAATAATATCTGTACTCGCTTATTTGGAAACCCTAGGGGCTTTCTCATTGAGTATAATTAGGTGCATAGGAAACATGACTCCATGGAAAATTTTATAAAAATGCAGATGGATGTCCAAGTCCGAAAGGGATCTATGGTAAATATGGATTGGGGTAGGGTCTTGGGTAGTCCATTTCCATCCCATCGTAGGAAAACTAGAAGAAAAGTAGATTGTGTCCATGACATAGGCAAACATATAAAAGGGAGGTATTTATCTAGATGAAACACTCCTTTTATTCCTATATTTTGTGATATGTTTGGGTAAAATGTCAGATAGGATATTTAATCAATTCAGAATTAAGTAATTGACGATTGTTAATGGGACCCAATCTACTGAAAACCTAGTGGTATAAGGTTTTGAAAACAATCTACATAACATACCGGAAGCATAGCAATAAGGGGAAGTAATTTGGGAAATTGGGTACGTACCGAGTTTATCTCGCTTTAGTTTTCCCTAGTCTTCCTTCCATTCTTTTATGACTTTTATGAGGTTTGGATGTTCTGATCTAAAGCTTTGCAGAAAAGCCTTGTCATATTTTTGTTGCGGGGAGGGTAGATGGTACATTACTTGTAAATATTTTGCCCTGAATGACCCTATGTTTTGTACCTTCGAATCTTTGAATGTTATGTCTTCTACGTCTAAGTGGTCAATTACCCACTTAACCATGTCTATGTAAGGGAGAATTTTTGGCCTTGCAGATAACTTGTGGATGAATGAACATGCAACATCGAATTAAGTCGCTTCTGAAGTAATTGTCGTGACTGTTGTAGTGACTTTGGTTATTACCCTTGGATTTTCGTCTTTGAAAAGCTTATACATTTCCTCCCATGATGAACTGCCACAATCCTTGTTGCATGCAGTGTCTAAAAATAAGGGAGACATGACTGAGTCTTCAGTAGATAGTGTTTGAGCAATCTCTTTGCCTTTCTTGTTCATTTCAATCTTCTTCACTCTGTTAAGTGGTTTCCTGATTTCAAGTAAACAAAGAGAATATTACAAGTATAGAGAAAATAGAGACAAATCCGTCATTTAGATCAAACATGCACGAATAGATATGAATATATTAAATATGATATTTAATCATCAATAATCATTTCAAAATCAAATCTCCTACACCTTCGCACAAAATACCTATCAATCAACTTAAGATGTTAGATCTTTGATTTTGGTTTGATATGATATAAGTCATTTCACATGCTTGAGTAATTAAATGCCATTCATTCGCATATTGTAACATATAACTTTTACCGTTTGTGATGTTTACCCATAAATTCAGCTAAATGCGATCTGCGCAAGTGAGACATCGCAACTCTTTATGTGGTAAATGAATTTTCTTTTGGTTAAGTCATGCGAAATGTGAAGTGCGCATTCAAGATGTCAAGCGATTGCGCTTTATGGGATTTTAGATCTTTATGTTTAATGCTTTGTTGGCTCATTGGGTCCCTTTAATCACAACTTATGTCGAATTGCTTTATAAATATGATATTTTAAATGAGGTTCAATTCGATAAACAAATTATAACGGTGATTGGAGTGTTTGCAAGTTTTAAACATAACTTCGCAAAAAAACTTAGCGCATTTTGCAGCCTATGTGTTAATAGATTTCAAGTCTTTTTGGTTGTAAGCTATGCGGTTTGCGATGCACACTAAGGAATAAAGTGGAAAACTCAAAGAAAAATTTATTTCCTATTTTTTTTTTTGTTTTAAAGATAAAAATAAATTTCCTATTTATTTCTAAAGGGCCCCCATTTATTAAAATAAATGGGGGGTGTTGTATAGCACAACACACTGATACTCTTTAAACACTCCACGTGGATAACTAACTATTGAGCCCCAAAGATGTCCTTTTCTTTCACCCAATTTCACTTCATTTCCTTTGTCCCTTATCAATTAAAGGCTTAAATGATCAATAGGATTAATTAAAGTCACTTTAGGAATGTATACAATGACTGACTTGCTATATTTTCGTGGTTTTGTTGTTGTAGTAATTTTTGACTAGACCCAGCTACAGAATGCAGCCATTCTGTAGCTAGTCACCTATTCCGCAGCTATCTTCATGTTCTCATAGGTTACATGTGTCACTTCAAAGAAAAACACATATGGTTGAATTCCACAACACTCCCCCATCATTTCTTTCTCTCTACGAAGTCTGAACAAGAATCTATAGGTGGTTATGCACGTGGAAGAGATGAAAACTAAGAAGTAGATTCCTACCAGGATAGGGACTCTACAGATGTCTCCAACAAGAGTACGAGGCTTCCACAAGAGTTCTAATTTGATTTTAATTGGGAAAGACACTTATCCCTATTTCCTATCAAGGGTAGTTATGTATTTCTTTTATAAGAATGACTCGGGAGACCGAGATATAGCTAGCTAGATTGATGTTTTGTTGTTAGATCTCAAAAGTCTGTAATACTCTATTTCTGAAGAATTTTCTCTTTAATGAAATACATTCAACTTCATTGCATGATCTAAGGCAATATTGAGGAGATTTGTATGCTAATCTGGTGGCAGAGGGCCCCTACTGCCCGAGAAGTTCTGTTCATATTGTTTAGATAAGTAACTTAAGCCTTGTTTCATTCCTAGTTCAAGTAGTTTTCTAAACTTTATATTTTTATGCTCATTCACATCAAATGTTACAACTAGTCCTGTTCTTACGAATTGTTCCAAAATATCACTAACACTGAATGAGACATAGATGTGGTGTTTTAGAGTCTAGTTGCATTTTTTCTGAACTTCATATTTTTATGCTCACTGACATCACTTGTTACAACCAGTCTTGCTCTTATGAATTGTTCCAAAATATCACTAACACCGAATGAGATAGAGTTGTAGTATTTCAGTGATTAGTTGCACTTTAGTTTAGTTGTAAAACTTTGGAGGTTAGTGGCACTCTAGTTCAATTCTGTTCACTGTATTTCAAGTTTGATTGGTTGCACTCTTGTTCAGTTCTGTTTAATGTATTTCCAGTTTCATTAGTTAGTTGTGTGTTAGTTTTGTTCCATTAGACTTCAAGGCCTTCGTTATTTACAAACTACTCTTGTTATTAATCTCTTCCAACACATCATCATATGGATAGGAATTAGTGATATCAGTTCAAGGCCTTGACTGTTCTGCAATCTCTTATAATTTTACAAATAGCCTTTTTTTTCAAAACTATTCCAAAATATTTCTAACTTTCAAATGAGGCTTAGTAGTGACAATTTGAGTTGCAGAATGGATTAATTTCAGTGTCATAGGATAATTTAGAATAGAGTCACTCACTATGTTGCAGACTATCTTTTCCAAATGTGTTCCAACAAATTTCTAGCCATGGATGGGATTTTCTCTGTGATATTGTAGATTGTTGTTTACTTAGAAGAACCTCATTGCATTAAACTTATCCTTTTCTCAAGTTATTCCAACATATTTCTAATGAATGAATTTGAATGAGTTCATGTTATGAGTTATTGAATTCATGTTATGAGTTATTTTTCTTGTTAAAGTTTTGCATTTTCTGTTCTCAAGTGCCATACATAGTTTAGAATAGGTCTTGCTCTGTTTTAGTGTGACCAACAACTTCTCTTTACCAACACTTAGTTCTTTTCATCTTAGAATAAAAACACAAAACCAAAAACATTGGAAAAACACTAAACACAATGTAGTGAGAAACAGATACCTAGGCACATATAGTGCACTTCACTTCAACAGTTTACTAACCCTGGTTGACAATTTATGACATCAATTTAGGAACACTAAGTTGAGCAGACACTAACCTCCAATGAACCTTCAAATCCCAAAATTTCTACGAAATAGTGCTCGCTGCAAAAACAGGGGATTTAAGGCAATTTCGTAGCAAGGTTTTGTAGCAAATTTACTTCACCCACCTATGCCACCTGTTAGCCCTCTTTTCTGATTTTGAGATGTTTGTTGAACCAAATGAGCTAAATACAAATTTTATCCCACCTTGCTTTTGACTCTATTCCTGGTTCTAAGAAAAAATTCACCTATAGCTATTTCATAGCGAAATCTGGGCTTCAAGCCTAGGGTTCTCTATGAAATTGCCTAATTGGAAAAAAACCCAAAATTGTCCCTTTTCTTCAAAAATTTTCCTTTAGATTTGGAAATGCTGATTTTTGAATGCTGCAAAAATGTCAAAAATGTATTAGGTCTACTCTTCAAGCTTTGGGAACTTCACCTTTAGTAGTAGGAGGCTGAATCTATTCAAGTTCATTTATAAATGTGATTTTAAGGCCTCTTTTCTTTAACTCTGACTGTGTCATCTCTATTTGATCCTCTAGCTGTTTGACATGTCCTTTGAGCTTATTCCTTTCAGATTGTAACCATAAATTTATGTTTCTAGTGTGCTTCATTACTCTTCTCAAAGAAAGTGTCCTTATCAACAGCTTCTTGGAATTGGCTAATGATTCATCATATTGATTTAGCTACACGTTTACTTTTTCTTTGAAATCTTCCATCATCTTTCTGTCTACTTTGGCTTCCTACAACTCTAATTTGGTCTCAATGACCTCTTCTCTAGCCTCTCTCAACTACTCTTTTATTACCTTCACTTCAGTTTTTTCAACCATATTCTCTTTACTTTTCCTTTGCACAATTATATCCTCTGCTGCTAGAGACAAATCAATAATATCTTCTTTGATAGGCTGCTTGCCTTTGTTAGTATCTCATGTCTTCTTACTTTCCATGACACCCTTTTCAAGTTGCAGCCTAGTGAGTGGTTTCCTTGGCTGAAAAATGAAACTTGCATCTTCTCCTGCAAAATCAAGCTTTTTAGTAGTCATACCTTTATTTTTCTTCTTTTCACCTTCAATATCTTTATCTATGACCACTGGATTTTCCTTAATATCTATAGCTTGAAGGATGTCTTCAAGGTTTCCCTTCCCACTTGTTTGACTTCTGGTTATCCTTCTGTGGCCTTGCTTACTGATATTTTGTTTGCTTCTTGTAGGTGAAGGTTGTCAGATTTATACCTCTTTTAGAGGCTCTATTTTAATATCCATTGGCTCTATAATGGGTTCTATATCATCTTCATTGAAAAACTCTTTCTTAGCTGTAGATTTATCATTTTTATTTGAAGGAGTAGCCTTTGAATTTGGGTTTTTCTTGTGTGTCACTTAATCAACCTCATAACCACTGAGGAAAAGGAAGGTAGCCCAGTCTCTGTTTAATTTCTTCAACTCCTCCAACACCAGGATTTTAATCAAACCATGGTGGAAAATTGAGGTCTCATTGCTTTCTTCCCTAGCCTCAAACTTGTTAGACATTTTCCCTAAGCTCCTAAACAAAAAAAAAAGGGAAGATCAAGGGACTTTCTACTAGTGAAGTGCAATAAAAGCCTGAAATGGTATAGGTAAACCATATGAAACCTCCCCTCACAAGTAAAGTAATTTTGAATCACAAACAACAATTTGGAGTAGTTCTCTTTCATGTAGCTCCTTGGAATTCCAGATGCCATGTATGCTCCAATGTGTTCTAGTTTTACAAATTCGTCACAATTATGCATCTTGAACTTAGTGGCTTTGAACCACTCTTCACCCTCCCTTGCTATATTTACGACTTAATAAATGGTCTCAGGTGAGACTGTAAAACTTAGAACCCCCACCTTCGAAGCTGTGCCTAAGAAATTTACTGCAAAATCCTTTGATACCTCAGCATGAAAACCTTGGAGTTTTTGACAAAATTTCAAGCATCCAACGTTGCTAAAGGCTTCCAAAAATTTTGGGTCTTCGTTGAGTAGCTTGAGGTCAATGGGTTCATATCTCACATAGGAGCCCCGTTTATTTTTTTCTTCTTCATGGCCATATTTTTATAACCATGCTTCCTTTTTGAACTGTGATAGATGCAAGGAAAAAGATTGAATAACAAACTTCTTGTTGTGGGACTAGAATATTCAAAGATGATAATCAGTTGATGCATGAAAATCTTGAAGGGAGGATGACAAAGAGGTGCTTTGGTGATAAGTTTAAAAAATAAAATTAGAATGTGGAGAGAATGATGAAAAATGAGAGGAATGAAAGGTAATGATGGATGGTACTTATGAGTTTGCATGCTTGGATGACTGTAATAACCGATTATATGACCTCACCTTTACCCTAAACCACTAGAAATTTGAAAATTCATGATCCCCTTTATTAGTGCAGAAAAACATGATTCTGCAGCGTATTCAGTTATAAACTTGGCAGATTTGCTATGGACTGGTCAAGTGATTCCGTATTGAAATATTCCTATTTACATTTATATTCACTGCATAATCATGAAAAAGCAGATAGGTGGCCAATACCTCAATTTAAAACAATCCATGTGAGCCTAAGGTGTAATTTGATAGATTTGACTGAGATGACATGAACAATGGAGTATTTAGACTTAGGATAAGGACCATTTCATGAGTTTCTCATCAATTTCATGAACCAAATTTATGAGACAAATGAAACCTAGGTAATGACCCTATCAATCAAAAATTGAAAATTTATATGTGATAAAACTGTAAAAATTAGACAACAAGCATGTATATATTGGATTCACTCGATCTAAAAATTTACTAAAGTTAAATACTGAATCCCTTCTACAAATATTTTGTGGAATTAAAAAACACAATCGCTAATGAGATGAACATGAAGAAAGATCAATCATACACAACACAAATAATTTCCTGGGGAAATCTTACAACTATAAACCCCACTATCTTCTATTGTATATTAAGCATGAATCATGAAAAAATTACATAAAAATCTCTTCTCAGAAGAGCCCTCAGTACATGAGCTAATTTTCTCACACTATCATATGCAAAACGGACCAACACATAGCCGATTCTCAGCCTTCTGACAGTTTGCCTTACTTGCGCAATCCCTGATGGTAAATATCCCTAAAAGATAGGAATTCTTTCCTTCCTTTATTGTGCAAGTATCATGGGCACTCCAATGAGTGTTTTCCTACATGTGTGTAAGAAGATAATGTCACAACTAATAGTGAACCTCCCTTTCACCTAGAACTGAACCGGGTCTCCACTAGATCTGACATGCATGCAAATAATAATAGTAAATCCTTAGTTTCATGTGAGATCACTAATTTTGAATTAATTAATATTTAATTCACTAGATCTCTCACTAGTGTATCTTCAGTTACAACTAGCACAACTGAGTTTAACGCACTTAACTGAGTTAAACAGTTTACAACTTGCACCAACTCATGCACCATTGCACTTCAAACTCTGTTACAACTAGAATTACTCTGCATGTCCCACCAACCAACATCTAACTCGAAATTCACTAGTTAACTAAATTTCCCACTTAAGTTAACTATTTCAAGTCCACATTGAGAATATATTATAGTTTAATTTCCATCTAAATTAAGGCATAATAAAAATAGACATGCACCCAAAAATAGCACTATGGGCCCCACCTTATTCTGGGTGCTTAATGCAACTAGGTGCTTAATGCACTAGGTGTGGGTGATGAATCTTCTTGTTGAAACTAAACTCTCCCTCTCAAAAAGAAATGGATTATCCTTCACCCCGATCTTGTCTTTATGGTATTCGAATTTGCTCCTTGTGAGTGTCTTCGTCAGAATATCTGCATCTCGATCTTTCATGGGAATGTACTGAAGCAACATGATCCTTCTCTGCACACAATCTCTGAGATGATGGTACCAAATATCTATATGCTTGGATGTATCATGAAACACAAGATTAATCGAGATTTTAATGCAACTTTGATTATCACAATTAATCACTGTCGGATCCATCTGAGAACCAAACAAACCAACCAAGATCGTTCTCATCCATATAGCCTTACATGTAGTTTGACATGCTGCCATGTATTCCGCTTCCATTGAAATGAGTGCCATAGATTTTTGTTTCCTACTGTACCAGGGAATTGCTTGTCGACCCAATGCTAAAGATCCCCCCTGATGTGCTCTTTATGTCTGATGGAATTCCAGCCCAATCTGCATCTGTTAATCCATGCAACTTCACTCCATTCATCCTTCTGTACCATAGACCATAATCTGATGTGCCCCTCAAGTATATCAGGACATGCTTCCCTGCCTTCCAAAATAGCTTGGTAGGCTTAACCATAGCTTGACTAAGCTGGTTAACTGCGTAGAAAATGTACAATATCGTGTTCACTAGATACATTAGCGAACCCACTAACTATCGATAGACAATAGTGTTGGCTCCCTGGGATTTGCAAGAATGGCAAGATCAAACACTGCAGGGGCCACATCATAACCAATTTGGAATCCTAGGACCTAGCCTTCTTGGATTTAGAGAGGGATCTCTCTAAGTATGTATTTATAGATGATATGTCTTTATGATTTTTTTTATGATATTAGGATAGTTATGAAGTTCTATGGACTTGTTTGTTTTGGTTGATTAATTGAGAGGTTGATAGATCAATGGTGTGATTAATTGAGGGAGTGTTTCAGCTGAATGGATAGACCATGAGGAAACATAAATCCATTTGGCTATGGAGTCATAAGATGATTTAATTTTTCATCAACTCTGCAAGGGTTTTCATAAGGCAAGCTAACTATATCAAGTGGATCTCTTAGATTAGATTGTGATATGAAATAACAATAAGTTGTGAAGGCAGTAGAACTATAGTCAGTTAAGAGTCTTCTAGCTCTACTTTAACAATAAAAGCCTTTTAGGTAACTATTTGATGCAAACCAAAGGAAAGGGCATACCAGAGACTTCTTTTGTGAGACTTTAATAAGAAAACCTTTAAGACAACAATCCAGCAATTCAAGAATTACTTTCAGAAAAAGAAAACATTTAAGATAACAGTGAGAGCAGCTAAAGAGCAAGCTAAACCTATCTTCTTTAACTCAACACTCAAAATACCTTCAAAGTAACATTTTGAGGTAGACCAGAGGATAGGGCATACCATAGACTTCCCTGGTTTAGAATCTACTAAGTATACTTCAAAGAAAGGTCTTAAAAACAATATTTCAAGCTACACCAAAGGACAGGGATTACCATAGATTTCTTTGGCTTGACTCTATTAAATTATTTCCAAGACAGCAAGCTAGGTGGAACTAGAGAGAAATTAAGAATTCTCCAATAAAAACTTGTAGAATAAAACATAAAGATAAAGAAGGTAAACATAAATAGGGTGCCAAGACACCATATCCTACTCTAAAATTTATGTTCTTTTATCAGAGAAATAGTGGATAGAATGGAAACAGATGGAAAACAATGACAAAGAAGGAAAAATTCACCATTAACATAGCTCAAGAATCATGTGAATGTGCTTGTATTACTAATGATCAAAACAGTTACATCACTCCATGTACAAGAGATCTCTGCAACTTAGAGCTTTCTCAAATCCAGCCTAGCAATCCTCAACTAGCTCAGCAATAGAAATCGGTCAACTAATAACCAACTAACCAACACTAAAAATGAAGCTTACATGTAGTATTTATCTACAAAATGAGGAGGTGATGCTAAGCTAGGATTTCAGATGTGATTTATTACATAGTTAATGGGTTTTTACCTTTGAAACCATGCAAGGCCCAAGGCAAAATATCTAAGGGTGTTTCTCTGAGATAATAGCTCCTAACTTAAATATTTGAGCTATTTTCTGGAAAACTTTGACTTTAAGGCTTTTTATATAACTTTAAAATAACTGATGGGTAGATGTAAAATATCTCTGATTGTTTGTAATACATGTTTGATGTTTTATTGAAAGAAAACATGTTGTAGGTTGCAAAATATCCTTCTGAAGAAGTAATTGTTGTGATATGGGTCATTCAAATCTGCTTCTATATTTAATATTCCTTTTTTTATCATTAAACTCTTTTTAGGCCTTTAAACTTTGGATTTACCCTTTATCTGACTGTCTCACTGTATTTTTCTTTGATTCTGCCTTTTAATTTTTGACTTTATCAATTAAATATTTGATCTTCTGTCCTTATTATCTTTAATCTATGCTTTGTGGCTAATATTTTGTTTTTTCCTTTGATCTGTGATTAACCTTCTAACCTTCACTACTTTGTCATGGTCCTTTGACCACTTTATTTCTTCACTATGTCACTACTTGTTTATGTTTTCTGCACGGGGATGCATTCTTCTGCTGCTAGAGGGTTTTATTAACCACCGAGGATCATGGCTCATCGGTGATTAAGCTTCAATTTCACCTCTGGTCCCTTTAAAATACATTAAACCTATGAATATTCACCCAGATATTCATTAAAACGTTTTTCGGACCCTTAGAATTCATTTATTGTGCTTCTACCATTAAACATGCACATAACACGAATAATTAGCTTACCTACATTTGGAGGGCTTTCTTCTGCATTTATTGGGGTCTTTTGGGTTTCGCACGGTGGAGAATGGTGGATCAGGGCTTGGTTCCATAGGCGGAAACCTGTTGGAAGTTTGAGCAGAGGAAGTGGTATGAATTTGGGCAGGAGGAGAGAAAGCGGTTTTCGGAAGCATGGAAGGCATTTTTCGCATGATTGGGGAGGCGGTAATGGTTTTGGGTAGAGGCGTGCAATTCCTCTTAGCGAATGCTACGTCGCAAGAGAATACCACCCATTTCGCAAATCTAAAAAATGTTAACTCCGGTGCAAATAAATTTGCGATATGTGTCGTGGGCCATCGGATCTCGGGGGTGGAGATCGATGGTGGTCGAGTGTTTTGAGAGAAATGGGTAAGTCAAGAGGGTAGGCCTAGGTGATTAATGGAAGAATATGAATGGGGCACGAGGTTCAAATGGAAAGTGGGGCCCAGGGGTCCAATAAACCAATGAATGCACATTTTAAAAGGTAAAAAGCAAGGTTTAAGAGGGGTTTTGAATAAGGTGTGAGGGGCTTAAAAAAATTTAAAGCGGGTTTAGGGTTATATGGTGATGAATTTTAAAATATTTAAGCAGAGGACTTAAATATTTATATAGGGTTCGGTTAATGAAACAAAAGAGTCAAGTTTATATTAAAATAAAAAAGAGTTTTTAATATAAATATGGGTCTCGAAAAGATAATTTTTACCTTTAGAAACAATGTAAAAAGACATTTTTACATTGTTTCAGTGTAAAAGGAGGAAACATGAGGAAAGTGAGGGTCTTGAAAGGTCGGAGAGGGGAAAATGGGTTTTTGGTGGAGAAAATGAGTGAATGAGACTTTAGGTAGGGAGAGAGGGTAGAAATGAAAGAAATAAGCCTAGGATGAGTCATTTAAGAGCAGGAGGTATTTTTAAGAAGGCAAAGGTGAAATATAGTGAAAAAGGCTTATTTGCAATAATGAAGGTAGTCAGATTTCTAAAGATAGTTGATAAATAGGGAATGCTTTCTTTAGCTGATTGTAGAAGATCAACAGTCACCTAGTGAACTTTGTAGAATACAGGAGGATAACAGTGGCTCTAGCTAGGAAGGGAAGCTCCTTTAGGAGGTGTCAAGAACCTCAGAGATCAAATATCTAGAATAATTAGACCAGTGCCTTGATTTTCACCTTGAGAGACTCTTTTTATTTTCAATTTGCTGATTTGTTGTTGTTCTTTTGAAGCTGTGATCTTCAAAAACTGAAATAACATGATTACCATTGGGTTTGTTTTATATTATTTCCACGACTAGTCACACGCAAGGGGGTCACGGGGAGTCGATAGCCCCCCTTGTATGTTGCACCGGGTGCAGCAGGGGGGTCACAAGGGGGGCGGAAGCCCCCCCTGGCAAGGTCCAGGGTAGCACCTTGGGAAAAAAAAATTGGGGCTTATTTTCTGGTGGGCAGACACACCCATGGTTTTGTGCATGGGTTTGCACATGGTTTTGGGGCATGATGGTTTTCGGCCCATGGTATTTTGTAGATATGGTCAAGGGAACTACGGTTATGTTCTAATCCATGGATAATGGATTGGGGTTTATGTATGCTTCGGCATGTATATATATGTGTTGTAACACTAAAAGGAATATAATTAAAAATCAAGTTGGTCATCCCGATTTGGGATCCAGGGGAAAATCTCTATGTTTATCTGTTTTATGTTTTATTCTCTCGCTATTGTTTATTTTCTGTTTTTAAGATTCATTCGCAGATAATTTCTATACAAGGTTAAAACCTACATTTTGGTATCAGATTTGTTTCAGCTTCAAGGGGATGCCTTTACTGCTGAGGGTTTTTTTCTCAGGCTTGAGGTAGACCCTGTTCAATAAGAGATCTGTGGAATCGATTCTTGCGGTGAAAGAATATGGCGAGCAACAGGAAGATAGAGATCGAGAAATTTAATGGTCAGAGTTTTGACTTGTGGAAGCTCAAGATGGAGGACCTTCTGGTGGATAAACATCAATGGATCATGGTAGATCTGGGTACTAAACCAACGACAATGTAAGATGAAGACTAGAAGAAGTTGGATTGGAAGGCAAAGAGCACAATACGGTTGTGTGTCTCAGATTCAGTATTGTTGAATGTATCTGGGGAGGCTACAGTGAAGACCTTGTGGGACAAACTAGGGAATTTGTACCAATCTAAGTCTCTGGTGAATAAATTGTTCCTACAGAAAAAGCTGTATAACCTGAGGATGAAGGATAGAGACTCGGTAACAAAGCATCTGAACGCCTTCAATACTGTGGTAAGTCAGTTTTCATTTGTTGATATTGAAATCTCAGATGAAGATAAGTGCATTAGTTTGTTGTGTTTTCTACTAGATTCGTGGGACATTCTGGTTATTGCAATAGATAGCAATAGAACTACCTTGAATTTTGATGACATTGTCTCAGCCTTGCTGTCAGAGGAAATGAGATGGAAAAATATGGAGGGTCAGAATGGAGATGCCTTATCTATACGATGAAGGTCCCAAAATAGAAACAAGAATAAGGTTTCGAGTGGGAGATCTAAATATAGAGGGAGATCTAAATCTCCTAGAAAGTTTGTAAAGGTGTGATGGAAATGCGGAAAGGAAGGGCACTACAAAAAGGACTACAGATCTAAAGCTCCTGAGAAAGGAAAGGGATCTAATGATGCTGCTTCTGTAGAGACAAAAACCACCTCGGATGAAGGTGGGGATGTGTATTTTTCTTCTTCTTCAAATACACATGTAGATCATGAGTCATGGTTGATTGACTCAGGTGCATCCTTTCACTTCACTCACCATAGGGAGTGGTTCTACGAGTATGAGAAATATGATGGCAGTGATGTCTTCTTAGGTGATGATAGGAAGGCCATAATCATCGGACATAGAAAAATCAAGATGAAGTTGCAAGGTGGAAGGATTAGAACACTTGGTGTTCTGCACATTCCTGCATTGGCCAGAAATCTGATTTCTGTAAACAAGATGGATGATGCGGGTGTAAAAATAGTGTTCGAGAAAGATACCTGTAAGATGGTTTGAGGAGCACTGGTATTAATGCGGGGAGTCTGGATTGGAAATATGTACAAGCTTCAGGGCAGCACTGTTATTGATGGGTGCAACAGTTCTGTGGTCCTTGAAAGTGGAGCAGAAAGCCTAGTGGTCTATGGAGAAAAGACCATGTTATGGCATCAAAGGCTTGGACATATTGGAGATACAGGCCTTCGGATACTGCATGGAAGTGGTATGGTAGAAGGTATGTCTAATAGCTTTATGGATTTCAGTTTTTGTGAACATTTTGTATATGCGAAGCATAATCGGGTGAGTTTTCCTTCTGGTGCTAAGAGGGCGAACAAGATATTAGATCTTCTGCATAGTGATGTGTTTGGACCAGTGTCGGTTCCATCACTAGGTAAGTTTGTGTACTATGTTTCATTCATAGATGACTTCTCAAGGAATAGATGGATATATTTCTTGAGGAAGAAATCTGAAGTATTTGAAAAATTTTAAGGATTTAAGGTTGTGGTGGAAAACCAGACAGAGAAGAAGATAAAGGTGTTGAGGACAGATAATGGTGGGGAGTTCTGCAAGAAGAAATTTGAAGAGTTCTGTAAGAAGTGTGGTATAGCATGGTATAAGACTACTCCATACACACCTCAGCGAAATGGATTTGCAGAAAGAATGAACAGGATGCTGATGGAAAAGGCAAGAAGCATGCTCAGTGGTACCGGGTTAGGACAAGAATTCTAGGCAGAGGCAGTGGAGACTGTATGTTACTTGGTTAACATATCACCTTCATCAGCATTGGAGGATAAGACTCCACATGAGGTATGGACTGGTAAGAAACCCTCTCTTTCACATCTAAGGGTATTTGGATTTGATGCATATGTACATGTTCCAAAGGAGAAAAGGACCAAGTTGGATAATAAATCTGAAAGGTGCATCTTTATTGGGTATAAGGATGTTTTAAAGGGTTACAAGCTTTGGAACCTGGAAACAAGGAACATTGTGTACAACCGAGATGTGGCGTTTAGAGAGGTGAAATATGTTGGTAAACATGAAGTCCTACCAAAGGAACCTGAGAATATATAGTTTGAGATAAAGGAGGATGAATCAGACTCTACAACAGAAGAAGACTCAGAAGAGGAAGAGCCACAAACTCGAGTTGTGAGAAGATCAGTTCAGGAAAGAAGAAAACCAGAATGGTATCGTCCATCTGCTTTCTGTTCAAATTTTGCTTTAGCTATAACTGATGATGATCCCAGAACCGTCAGGGAGGCAGTAGATTCAGAGGACGGAAAACTCTGGAAGGAGGCCATGGTTGATGAAATGGCATCCTTGCCATGGTTGAGGCATGGGATCTGGTGGAGTTGCCGGCTAGAAGGAATCCCATCGGGAGAAAATGGGTGTTTAAGAAGAATATGAATGTAGAAGGCAAGGTGGAGAAATACAAAGCTCGGTTGGTAGCAAAAGGTTATTCCCAGGTGTCAGGAATTGATTTTGGTGATATTTTTTCTCCTGTTGCCAAAGTTACTTCTATTAGATTACTTTTATATATTGTTTCTGCATTTGATTTTGAGGTAGAACAGATGGATGTGAAGACATATTTTCTTCATGGGGATATGGAAGAGGAGATATACATGAAAAAAATATAACGCTTTATGGTGAAGGGGAAGAAAGAACTGGTATGCATGTTAAATAAGTCTTTGTATGGGTTAAAATAGTCACCAAGGATGTGGTATCATAAATTTGATACCTATATACAGGGACTTGGCTTCACCAGAAGCAAGGAGGATCACTGTGTTTATTTTAAATTAATTTGTGACCTTGTTATTTATTTGGTCTTGTATGTGGATGATATGTTGTTGATTGGAAATGACAAAGAAATTATCCAAGATTTGAAGACCCAATTATTATCCAAATTCAACATGAAGGATCTTAGTGCTGCAAACAATATTTTGGCCATGGAAATTAAGAGAGATCAAGAATATATTGCAGAGGTTCAATGTGTAGGATAGTAAACTGGTGAATGTTCCAATTCCTGTAGGTACAAATCTGTCTATTGAACAATTTCCCAAGACACAAGAAGAAGAGGAGGATATGTCCCATGTTCTGTATGCAAATGCAGTGGGTCGCTTGATGTATGCAATGGTTTGTACTAGATAGAACATTGCAAATGTAGTGGGAGTATTTAGCAGGTTTATGTCAAACCCAGGGAAGGATAATTGGACAACAATGAAGCGGGTTTTCAGATATTTACATGGCACTAGTGATTATGGCTTGTGCTACCAGGGAAGACCAGGATTGGAAAGAATGTTGGACATTCATGGTTTTGTTGATGCAGACTAGGCTAGAGATTTGGAACAAATAATATGTACAATTGGGTATGTGTTTAGCCTATTTGGAGGTGCAGTCAGTTGGATGAGTGTAATATCCCAAAATGGGAACTGTCAGCAAGGCATGACTAGAAAACGCATTTTCTAGGAATGGCTTCTACACGATTTAAAACCAGCACTTGGATCCCTTAGATCTGAGTATCTAAGTCCTAGATCCAAGAGGATATTAGAAACAAATCCTCCTAGGTGGGTTAAACAGATCTCCCACACCAAGTTTGCTTGAAAAATGCCCCAAAAGGGACAGCAACAACAATAAACAAATCTACTCAGAAAATAACACAATTTTTGCAGAACAAGAGCAGGAGGCCAATAAAATTTCCTTTAATAGTATTTATAGTAGCAATTAGGTGATACAATGGAGTTTTTCAAATGAATGGCTAAAAATAAAAGTTATGAATAGAAGAAATACCCTCAAAGAGGGGCTGCAACCACATAAATGACTAAAACTGCCTAGACAATGTTATTTTATTAGCTGCAGACTATTGTAGGTTACATGTCAGATCTAGAGCATATCTATGCATAAAAAGTCAGATATATATCAGATCCATGCACTATAAGAGCTCCTCTTTCAGATCCCCTTGGAATTTTGGGGTTTACACCAAGCATAAGCAGTAGATCTGAGATTTAAGAAAGAAGATCTATAGAAATATTCAGAAATGCTGAAGTATTCAGAATATGCATATCAGATCTAAAAAGTACAATGTGTAGATCTCCTCCAATGGATCTCAAAGTGAAGGGTAGATCCCCAACACTCAGAAACCAACTCTCCAAATGGTGCACCCAAACTCCCTGCAACACCACTTACAGGAATAACGTAGATCTGGGGTAGAAAATATGCTGTAGGCTCTGAGAATGATTTGGCATGATGCCAAAGTTTGGATCTGAAGCTCAACAGCTAATGCACTCTTCCAAGAGGTTAAAATACACACTCACTGAGAAGAGGCACTAGTATAATCTAGATCTGAGCAGATCTAGTATTTCCACTTGCTGCAGCTTGCAAAGACAACCAAACCCTCACTAGATCTAAGTTGTAATTGAAAGGAGAAGCTTGGCCTTCAAGCTAGATAGTGGACCTTGCAATACAAACTCTCCCAAGAGCTACTCCATGGGAAGAGGAGGAATTCCTGAATAGGTAATTCCTATGCCAAACAACATGTGAAATCTAGGCTAAACAGCCAAGAGAACTAGGTGGTCTAAATAGAAAATATACAAGATCATATGATGAACGCCTCCTCATACTGCCTTCCGCTTCCTTTTATAAGATGAGAGTGTGCAAAACCCTAAACCACTTTCATTGGACTCATCCTTTTCACACAAGATATCTTCAATTAGAATTATGTTGTGCCTTATTGATGAGCACTCCTCCAATAAAGCACTATAGATTTGGTCAAAGTTGACCCAGTCAAAATGATTAGCCCCTTTCACACATAAGGGTGCTTATTTACATAGCCAAGATTTATCCTTTTTCATATTTGGCATTGATTTATTCTTTATTAGGAGTTTGATTAACCTCCTTTGTACATTTATTCATCTAAACAGTTTTTTAAAGTAAAAATAATATTCTTATTAGCTGCATGCTATTTTAGGGATATTACAGTCTTCCCCTCCCAAATGTTGCTTGTCCTTAAACAACTGCAAGGGTGTTGAAAAATCTCCCCTCTTCTTCTTGTGGCCTCCTCCTTCAACAGTCTCCTCCATTGCTTCATATTCTCTGAAATAATTCTATCTCCCAGTGGTTCCTCCCATGTATGCAAGTTGGCCTTTGGTAGACAAACCAGATGGCTCACATCATGAAACAAAGGAAGGTCTATATGGAAACCTCCTTGCTAATCAATGGCCTCTTCAAGATAGAAGTGATGACAAACATGGGGAATTTCATCATTAATGAAGGGATCCCACCTCCATGCTATCATCCAAATGAAATGAATCACCTCCTAGCTTGGTAATTCATAGTAAAGCTCCTCCCAATTTCTCATGAGAGGCATGCTCCAAGTGTTCCAATCAGTCATGTGGTCCACATCATAAAGAGAAAATTGATCTACTATAGTGGCCATATAGTTTCCCATGCTCCTCTTGGAACATGTAGTGCAGAAAAAGTAGGAAATTTCTTTCCCCAAGGACACATCCTACATATGTGTCTCTCCTTCAACCATGCCTCCAACAGATATAAGAAAATCTTCAGCATATGGGATCATAATTAAGGTCATGCTAGCTGCCATATGCAATAAAGGAGAGGAAAAATTGTCCCTCATGTGCAACCAGCGCAATTTTAATCCTAATTGCCATAGGACATGATATGACAAGTGTCTTCCCCAACACTTTTTTGCTGCCTCATCCTTCTTGCATGCTTGGAGAAGGTGTATGATGGTTGGTGTTAAAGAATCACACCATGAAGAGTAAATCGTCTCTCCAAGATCTCCCAAGGAATGCCAACATCACCATTTTTCATGGCCCAAAGTGGCTCATGAAGCCCATAAGAAAAGGTGCCCCCTCTTGGAGCCAAGACCTACACATGAGTGTTAAGAAAATGAAATTATATAATAAATACATCATGAGGTTTAGAAATATAATGTTTATCATACGCTTTTTCCAAATCAGCAAGGTAGCTCATGGATGACCTCCCTCTCACACTCAATGAATAAAGAGGTGGTAATGATAACTCTTCCCAAGAGTTAAGTTCCTCCTCAACCAAAAAATGATCCATGTACTTCCTCATATGAGAGTGCACATCCTCTTTAAATTTCTCCCACATGAATACATCTAAGATAGTATGATATGCTTTAATGAAACCAGTGGGTTTTGAAAGCAATATCTCATAGGCTGCATTAAGTAGTTTCTCCTTAAGCTGGGAGTATCTAGCCAAATAGATCTGATCATGGAAGTAAATGACTCCCTCAACTACTTTATACTTCCCATCTATCATTTGCCCATAAATAACCTTACATGTGAAAAGTTCCTTGGAGTATTCCATCAAAAGTTGGGAATCCCAATTTGGATCTAGGCTCCCCAACAATGACAGCATTGTAGAAATCTGCAATGAAGCTCCTGCCACAACATGACTCTCCTCCTTGACATGCTTGATGTCAAAGCCACATGTTGAAGTAATACCAAATCCATTTTCCTACCTCTTTTGTAGCTGAACTTTCTCAAGACAAGATTGAAGTAGATGGAAGTCAACCTCCCCTTGGAAATTCCTTGTCTTCCAAAGCTTCCTCAATGTGGCCAATGCATGCAAGAGTGTTGATATCCTACTGTCATGATCAGAAATCTCTTTTATGATTGAAAATATCATTGGCTACCCCAAGGATATGAAGTTTCCACATGACATCATGTCCATGCCATCATAGACTTATGACTTCTCCTTTTTCAGCACAAATAACTGAGAGGGAGATAATAATGTCCCATTAAGGAAATTGTTGATCTCTCTTTTGAACCAATAGAGGATTCTCTACGTTGTGCTAGTTTCTCCCAAAGCTCCCTCCTTAGCCAAGTAAGCATATGCTGCCAATAGTTGAGAGAACACTTTAGTTTTCCTCCTATCAGGAGGTATCCCTGGTGGAATGCCTCCATGTAAAGAGACATGAAGGCATAGAGTAGGATGTGTATGTGTGTGGACAGATTTGTCCTTGCCTTCCTTGCATAGATCCTCCTGCCTCGTTTGTGCATCAAACTTATGAAATAGAGAAGGGTATATGCTCCTCATCAAGTGATTATTTCCCTCCTCTCTTCCTTCTTCTATCTTCAAGATCTCACCATTTGATGGTGATGGCACATGCTGCACATGGATTGTGCCACAATCTCCATATGTGAGATCCTTTGGGACTTCTTGCAAGAGTGCTAGGGTTCCCCTCCTTGGATCAAGTGCTCCATCTTCCTCTTCATGAGGTCCTAGATGTGCTCTTGGCATGACTGCATTATCATCTTCAGCTTTCTCTTCCATAGTTGAGAATGCCTCATCCTCAAAAGGAGACCTTAGATCTTGATCTTCCTTTGAAGGAGGAATACCGATGTCTTCCTCTTGAAGAAAAAGCTCTCCATGCAATGGGGACTTTTCCTTTGGAAAAGTATCATGCAAGTTTCCATCCCCTTGAAATGGAGCTGATTTTAAGGACCCTATCAATCCATGCAAAAGTTTTGTTTGACTTGGTTTGATAGACTCCATAGAAGGTGTTTCATGAGACCCTTCATCAAACCTTCCACTACTTTTCTAATGAACCTTGCATAGGTAGATGTATTTGCATTATTTAAGGAAAAAGACTCAAACAACCACCAAGCATAAGCCTTACCCTCAAAATACAGCACTGCTACTTTGATGACTTTTCCTTCTGAAACTTGATGTTGCTACATATAGGTGTCTAGCTCCTTCACCAAGCCCTAGCTAGACATTTAGGTGAACCATCAAAAGCAGATAAGAAGAATCTACTCACACCATGTTGCTTGCTTCTTCATTCCTCCTTGACCTTGCAAAACCCTTGGAAGTTTAGGTGATCTTTGAACTCCTTAGATTTAGCCTCATACTCCTTCAAATAATCACCAAGATTCTCTCTCTTTGGCCCCTCTCCTTCCTTCTTTTTCTTCTTCATGAAAAACTAGTTGATAGAGAGTTGTAGATCTGATGATGTGGCTGAATGATCACACCCAATATATGAGGTAGTGGGGCTTCCCTCATGTGAAAATTTTAAAAGATATGCTTCTCTCTCATTCTTCATTCCCCGAATTTCTTCTCTCAACTCATTCAAAGCTTGAGAAAGATTTTTAGAGAACTCTCTCCTTTGCAAACTGTCAGTTAAAGGGATCTTACCCTTTTCTTTGGTGTCTTCAATGTAACCACATTTCTTAATCGGTTTCTTCTCTCCATGAAAAGACATATTGGCTTTCCAATAAGCAAAGCACAGGCTGTGCCAAGGTAGCTACTCTGATACCACTGTAATATCCCAAAATGGGAACTGTCAGCAAGGCATGACTAGAAAACACATTTTCCAAGAATGGTTGCTACATGATTTAAAACCAGCACTTGGATCCCTTAGATCTGAGTATCTAAGTACTAGAGCCAAGATGATATCAGAAAAAAATCCTCCTAGGTGGGTTAAACAGATCTCCCACACCTATTTTGCTTAAAAATGCTCCAAAAGGGACTGCAGCAACAATAAACTAATCTGCTCAGAAAATAACGCAGTTTCTGCATAACAAGAGCAGGATGCTAATAAAATTTCCTTTAATAGTATTTACAGTAGAAATTAGGTGATACAATGGAGTTTTTCAAATGCATGGCTGAAAATACAAGTTATGAACAGAAGAAATACCCTCAAAGAGGGGCTGCAACAACATAAATGACTGAAACTACCTAGACAGTGTTATTTTATTAGTTGCATACTGTTGTAGGTTACATGTCATATCTAGAGTAGATCTTTGCATAAAAAGACAGATCTATATCAGATCCATGCACTAGAAGAGGTCCTCTTTCATATCCCCTTGGAATTTTGGGGTTTGCACCGACCATAAGCAGTAGGTCTGAGATCTAAGAAAGTAGATTTGCAAAAATATTCAAAAATGTTGAAGTATTCAGAATATGCAGATCAAATCTGAAAATTACAATGTGTAGATCTCCTCCAATGGATCTCAAAGTGAAGGACATATCCCCAACACTCAGAAACCAGCTCCAAATGGTGCACCCAAACTCCCTGCAACACCACCTACAAGAATAATGCATATCTGGGGTGGAAACTGCACTGTAGGCTCTGAGAATGATCTGGCTTGATGCCAAAGTTTGGATCTAAAACTCAATAGCTAATGCACTCTTCTAGGAGGTTAAAAGACATGCTCACTGAGAAGAGGCACTAGTATAATCAAGATTTGAGAATATCTAGTATTTCCACTTGATGCAGCTTGAAAAGACAACCACACCCTCACTGGATCTGAGTTGTAATTGAAAGGAGAATCTTGGCCTTCAAGCTAGATAGTGGACCTTGCAACACAAACTCTGCCAAGAGATACTCCATGGGAAGAGGTGGAATTCCTGAAAAGGTAATTCCTATGCCAAACAACATGTGCAATCTAGGCTAAACAACTAAGAGAGCTATATGGTTTAAACAGAAAATATACAAGATCATATGATGAACCCCTCCTCATACTGCCTTCTGCTTCCTTTTATAAGATGAGAGTGTGCAAAACATCATCATTGGACTCATCCTTTTCACACAAGAGATCTTCAACTAGATATATGTTGTGCCTTATTGATGAGCACTCCTCCAATACAGCGTTGTAGATCTAGTCAAAGTTGACCCAGTCAAAATGATTAGCCCCTTTCACACATAAGGGTGCTTATTTACATAGCCAAGATTTATCCTTTTTCATATTTGGCATTGATTTATTCTTCATTCGGAGTTTAATTAACCTCCTTTGTACATTTATTCATCTAAACAAATTTAAAAAAAATATATATATTCCTATTAGCTGCATGCTATTTTAGGAATATTATATTCTTCCCCTCCCAAATGTTGCTTGTCCTCAAGCAACTACAAGGGTGTTTCAAAATCTCCCCTCTTCTTCTTGTGGCCTCCTCCTTCAACAATCTCCTCCATTGCTTCATATTCTCTACAATAATTCTATCTCCCAATGGTTCCTCCCAAGTATGCAAGTTGGCCTTTGGTAGACAAACCAAATGGCTCACATCATGGAACAAAGGAAGGTCTATATGGAAACCTCCTTGCTGATCAATGGCCTCTTCAAGATAAAATTGATGACAAACATGGGGAATTTCATCATCAATTGATGACAAACATGGGGAATTTCCTCACATCTGTGGTGCTTTGCTTTGGTGATTGCAGCAAGCTGTCAAAAGGATCCTGAAATTCATGAAAAACCAAACTCTGTTGCTGATTCCAGACAGAACAAAAGTCTCCTTCATCAATCTCCTCATATGAATGGAAATCTTGACATGTGCTATGCAATGAACAATATGTTAAACAAGACAATGAAGGTGACCTTTGAATAAGATTATCATCAACATTCTTTTCGGGCACATGGTTAGCTAATGGAGCAGAATTTTTATAACAAACATCATCCAACACACGAGCAATAGGATCATCAAAAACTTTAGAAGACTGCTGCACTGTATCCCTTGAAACTGTATGACATCCTACTGGCTGTTCCTCTTTTCCTTGAGATATATTACGAAGATTCTACCTTATAAACTGAAATGCTTCGAAACAAAAGGGTATAGAATTTTCCCGCATCATCAAATCATGTATTTCATCTTCCACACCTTCATCTGTAATCTGACCTTCAATTGCATTGGATGGCTGCAAATCTGATGCTACAAGCTGCTCATCTGAAGATTTACTATGCAATTTATCTTTCAAAAGCTGAAATGATTCAAAACATAAAGGTATGGAGTCACCTTGAATCATTAAATCATGTGTGCCCACTTCCAAGTCTTCAGCTGCAACTTGACAATCAATGACTTTTGGGGGCTGCAAGTCTGAATATGAGAAGTTTTCGTTGCCCTCAAGACGATCCAGATCAAGACTTGTTGACGTTTGATTTCTGATTGCATGGAAGTTATCTCTAATGAACTGAAACGAATCAAAACACAAAGGCAAAGATCCTTCACTTACATCAAAATTTTCTGCACTTTCCTCATCATTGCCATAGCTGATATGCATCGGTTGATCACTGTACTCGAGCTGCTGAAAGTGAACTTTCTCCTCGCACAAACTAGCTACTGATTTGTCTGCAAGATTAGCTTCTGTTTGGAGAACATAATCATCATCATACTGATCAAACTGAGGCAATTCATCGGTATAAAACACATCATCAAACATACACATCATATCAACAGCTCTCTCTTCTTCACAATGATCTATAAAACAATCACTATGACAACTAGGATCAAAAACAAAATGTTTTGGATCAGCAACTTGTTCTTGAATGTCATTTTCATTTTTTGCAGTCATTTTCTGCACCATCTCTTCTACTGCATTTACGAAAAGATCAAGCTTGTCCTCTGAAGGTGTCAGCTGCTCTGAAACATTCTTCTTTTCTTCTTCCTTCAACCTTGCCCTCAAGATTAGCAAATGAGCCTCTACATTCACTGCCTTGTTCTGCATCTCGTGAAGTGTTGCAATATTCTTTTCTCTCAGCTAAAACTCCATTTCCGGATCAAAGGCACCCGGGTAGTGCAAGAGAGCAGATCTAGGAGAAGGTCTTATATCAACTGGCATCGAATAATAAACTTGGTTAAATCTAGCAGAAAATTGTTGTACTGTCTCTCCTGGCAATATTTTCAGCTGGTTATAATCCTCTATAATCAACAAAAAGTTATGTCTGATCATCCACTTGTCAAGGAAAACTTTGCAAACTGCTGGAAATCTGAAATGCTCGCATCAGGCAGGGCTTTAAACCAACTCTTCACTTGGCCTTGCAAAGAAAGAGCAAAAAGCCTAATACTAACATCTTCATCATCAACTTCAAAAAGATCTAGAAAAGTCTCAACATTCTGCACATGTTGCTCAGCATTGACATTGTTACATTCACCATCAAATCTCGGTAGATATAGGTCATAATTTGCAGGAAAAGCATGAAGAACAGAAGGCAAAACAAGAGGTTTATACCGATCTGGAATTTTACAAGGTGTAGGGGCATGTACAAGAGCTGTGGGATCAGTTTTGTTTTCTGGCTCATCACTCTGAAGAAAGTCAACATAATATGTGGGAAAAATGACAAGGCCAGGATCAAAGGGAAACTCAACATTTACACTCTTTGAATAGGTCGAGTGAAGATTTTGATGACCTTTCTCATACGACAAACTTTGAAAAACTTTCAGGATAGCTTCAAGACCAGCAAAGAAGTAATTTACGAGAAAGCAGATTAGATCCTGAATACCATTCCACTTTAGATACCTGAACTTTGTGTAAGATCCTTCCATTTTCTCAGAGAAAGAGTCAGTCCTACAGACTTTGAATTGGAATCACCAGGTGAATGATTTCAGCCTTCTTATGTCTGATCGTTGTCCACCATCAACCATCAGATCTGATCTTGATACATATACTGGGGCAAGACAATCTACAAGTCGAGTGTCACATTCACAAGCTAGACCGGAGATGGACTGAAGCAGCTTTTATCTACTATGCACTCGCAAAGCAATGTGCAGTTCGAAGGCTACCTGGCGTGACTTCAGACTCCGTCCATAGCAAATGACAGTAACAAGCAAACCATTTCTTCCCCAGTATGGTCGCCACTATGTTAGTGCTCAAATCTACCTCAGGCTGAAATGAGATAAAACTCAAGGCTACATCAAACCACGCTCAGCCTCGTAGCTAGCCCTATGAGGACAGGAGAGGGCTCTCTCCGGGTCGATCTCGATAAAATGAACAATAGGGTGCGAGATGACTTTAAAAGGGAACTGATTTTAGGCTAGTAAAGAGATAGGTATGTTTGATTTTGATTTTTTGGGTTTTCGCTGGAGAAATGGGGAAAACAAATTTTGGGTCCAGGGATAAGGTCAGACCTTTGCAGATTTCGAGTTGGGGCGAGGTAGGTGATTGTCTTGATGCTTTTGATTGGATATACGGACAGATTAGACCAACGAGAAGCTGAAGAGGGCAAAGAAGAACTTGGATCCTCTCCAAACAGTCGAAAACATATAGAACTAAATGAATTCAAAGGCAGAGCACGGTAAACAATGGATTCAACCTCATCTACTCATTAAATTTAGTTCAGAAGCATATGAAGGGAATGGCATACATTAAACATGAATAACTTACAGTAAATAGAGAGAAAAAACCATCAAGAAAAAAACACCACAAGGATCCCAACAAGTGCCGCAAATCCTCTGATCTTTCCTTAGCCAAAATATGAAAAAATATGTACAATGGTGCCAAAAGTTTCCCAAGAGTCCAACCTCTCCAACCTATGAAAATGATTGAGAAATTACATCATATAGACCATCCTAACCCATTCCCATGCCTCTAGGGGTCGAATTCCTCCTTCAGGGGTCAGTTTCAACCAAATTCTAATCAAGGAACTAAAATCTAGGCAGCTAACAACTTGCCTCTAAAAGAGTGGAAACTGATTCATTTACATGATTTTCACTTTTTTAAGAGTGAATCTTCTAGAATAGGTAAAAATGAACCAAAGTTACATGCCAAACATAAATTTACATCATAATAACTCAAAAATTTCATCCCCAAGCAAAACTGGTCCAAACTGGCCGAAACTCTGAGCTGGAAGTTGAAAATTCAGCCAAAAATTTAAGTGGGTCTCACCCCTGAAACAAGTGGGTTGCGCACCTTTCAACCTGATTTTGAGGCACTTCCCGGAATCCAAATTGAGTTCATGATAGCTCATTGGAAATATTTGGATGTTGGCTATCCAACCCAAGTGGAATGTCCCAATTTGGAGCTCATTTTCCCTGTCAAAAATCAAATCTCCCAACACTACTCCCAGCAGGTGCATCAATTCTCTTGAGGCAACGGTATTTTTGACATTTTTCTAAAAAAATGACACCTTTGTAAAACGTGAAGGATTTTTTTCTTCCTTGGGATGTTTTGGACAAAAACCTCTCTCAGTTTTCCAAAATTCATCTTTGATTGCTCTGAAACATCTTTTGAGTGAAACTTACCCCGATGTGTGAAACAAGGAATTTTGTCGAAATGAAGCGAAATGAAGGGGATAAGGGGCTTCTAAATTATTGGGGAAATTTTGGGAAGTAGGGAGGGATGTTAGGAAGTAGGGGAAAGTGGAATCTTAGAGATTGAGTGAGGGGAAGGGGTCCAAAAGGGCAAAACACAGGCCTAGCCTAGAAAATTGCCAAGTTGTGGCAAGAAACTAGGGTTTGTGCAAAAATGAGGAATTTTGGGGATCTCAGTGATGGGAAGTGTTTAATAAGGTACATTAATGATAGGGGAAGGTGTATGAACATCAGGATACAAGTTTTTCTAATGATTTGACCATCCAAGAGAAATTACCTCCAAAACCCTAGGTGAGGGAAATGGACCTTACCTAGGCACAACTGAAGCATGAACGAGGTGTAAAATGACTCTTTGGAACTTGACATGATGATGAAAACCCTCTGAACGATGGTACAATCAGCTGAATGGTGACATAAACCGACATTTGGACAACTTTGACAGGAGTAAAAGCAACCCCTAGACCTAATGCCTAGTGACCAAATTTTGCTTGAAGACTCATTGAAATGACAAAATTTGACCTTGACACCTTAAAATCACTTTGTAAGAGCATGTTTGATCACTGAAGGAAGGCTGCAAAGGCTGACTCTAACATTGGATCCAATGGGGATGGTAGCTCCTTGAAGGTGCCAAGAACGGCAGATCTTTGGGAGAGCAGACCAGTACCTTATCCATTGGGCCATGGAATCAAAAACTCAAACTGAAATGCATGATTGAAAACTGATGACTTGATGACACAAATTGAATCTCACTCAACTAAAAACTAACTCGATACTTAAACAAAACCGACAAACTGGAAATATGCTCAAAGTAGAGCTTATTCACCTACTCTAATTGTTCTTTTCACCACCCGATCAAGTGTAATGGAACGACCAATGTAACCATGTAAGCATTCCGGCTGCTGTTTGATTTCTCTGCAAGTGCTCACTTGTGAACAACAAGAAAGAACTACTGAAAGGCAACTCCCATGAAAATTTTGAACCAAGTGGACTGCTGATAAACTTGCAAAGCATGAATTGACTGGAGGACTTCAAGAATACTGCGAAAGGATCTTCATAAAAATAGCTCTGGTCCAAGTAATCTTCATAGCTGGATATCAAGACTTCCCTCACATCTGTGCTGTGTTTTTTTGGTGATTGCAGCAAGCTGCCAAAAGGATCCTAAATTTCGTGAATAACCAAACACTGTTTTTGATTACAAACAGAACAAAAGTCTCCTTCATCAATCTCCTCATATGAAAAATCTGTTGAACAACACAATGAAATTGACTTTTGAACAATATTACTATCAACATTCTTTTCGGGCACATGGTTAGCTAATGGAGAATTTTTTTTATAGAAAACATCATCCAACACACGAGCAATAGGATCATCAAAAACTTGAGAAGAATGCTGCACTGTATCCCTTGAAACTGTATGACATCCTACTGGCTGTTCCTCTTTTTCTTGAGATATACTACGAAGATTCTGCCTTATAAACTGAAATGCTTCGAAACAAAAGGGTATAGAATTTTCCTGCATCATCAAATCATGTATTTCATCTTCCATACCTTCATCTATAATCTGACCTTCAATTTCATTTGGTGGCTGCAAATCTGATGCTACAAGCTGCTCATCTCGAAGATTTACTATGCACGATCTTCAAAAGCCGAAATGATTCAAAAGAAGGTACTCGTACTGAGTCACCTTGAATCATTAAATCATGTGTGCCCACTTCCAAGTCTTCAGCTGCAACTTGAAAATCAATGACTTTTGGGGGCTGCAAGTCTGAATATGAGAAGTTTTCGTTGCACTCAAGACGATCCAGATCAAGACTTGTTGACGTTTGATTTCTGATTGCATGGAAGTTATCTCTAATGAACTGAAACGAATCAAAACACAAAGGCAAAGATCCTTCACTTACATCAAAACTTTCTGCACTTTCCTCATCATTGCCATAGCTGATATGCATCGTTTGATCATTGTACTCGAGCTGCTAAAAGTGAACTTCCTCCTCACACAAACTAGCTACTGATTTTTCTGCAAGATTAGCTACTGTTTGGAGAACATAATCATCATCATACTGATCAAACTGAGGCAATTCATCAGTATAGAACACATCATCAAATATACACATCATATCAACAACTCTCTCTTCTTCACAATGATCTATAAAACAATCACTATGACAACTGGGATCAGAAACAAAATGTTTTGGGTCAGCAACTTGTTCTTGAATGTCATTTTCATTTTTTGCAGTCATTTTCTGCACCATCTCTTCTACTGCATTTACGAAAAGATCAAGGTTTTCCTTTGAAAGTGTCAGCTGCTCTGAAACATTCTTCTTTTCTTCTTCCTTCAACCTTGCCCTCAAGATCAGCAAATGAGCCTCTACATTTACTGCCTTGTTCTGCATTTCGTGAAGCGTTGCAATATTCTTTTCTCTCAACTGAAACTCCATTTCCGGATCAAAGGCACCCGGCAGGGAGTGCAAGAGAGCGTATCTAGGAGAAGGTCTTATATCGGCCTGGGCATCGAATAATAAACTTGGCTAAATCTAGCGTAAAATTGTTGTACTCTGCCTCTTCGGCGCTCTTTTCAAATTTGGTTATACTCCTCTACTTAGCTATAATCAACAAAAGTTCTCATTCGATCATCCACTCCACAAGAGAAACTTTGACAAAATGCCGAAATCTCAAATGCTCATGATTGTGTGGTTTTGAACCAACTCTTCACTTGGTCTTGCAAAGAAAGAGCAAAAAGCATAATACTAACATCCTCTTCATCAACTTCAAAAAGGTCTAGAAAAGTCTCAACATTCTGCACATGTTTCTCAGCGTTGACATTGTTACATTCACCGTCAAATCTTAGTAGATATAGGTCATAATTTGCAGGAAAAGCATGAAGAACAGAAGGTAAAACAAGAGGTTTGTACCGATCTGGAATTTTACAAGGTGTAGGGGCATGTACAAGAGCTGTGGGATCAATTTTTTTTTCTTTAGGCTCATCACTCTGAAGAGAGTCATCATAATATGTGGGAAAAGTAAGGAGACCAGGATCAAAGGGAAACTCAACATTTACACTTTTTGAATGGGTCGAGTGAAGATTTTGATCACCTTTCTCATACAACAAATTCTGAAAAACCTTCAGGATAGCTTCAAGGACAACAAAGAAATAGTTTACAAGAAAGAAAACTAGATCCTGAATACCATTCCACTTTAGATACCTGAACTTTGTGTAAGATCCTTCCATTTTCACAGAGAAAGAGTCGGCCCTCCGTACTTTGAATTGGAGTCACTGTGTGAATGATTTCGTGCCTTTCTTATGTCTCATCATATCCACCATCAACCATCAGATCTGATCTTGATACATATACTGCAAGAAACCTACAAGTCGAGTGTCACATTCACAGCTAGACCGAGATGGACCGAAGAAACTTTTTATCTACTATGCACTCAGAAAGCAATGTGTGTCAAGGCTACTCGCGTGATCAGGTAATGACAGTAACAAGCAAACCATCTTCCCCAGTATGGTCGCCACTATGTTAGTGCTCAAATCTACCTCAGGCTGAAATGAGATAAAACTCAAGGCTACATCAAACCACGCTTAGCCTCGTAGCTAGCCCTACAAGGGCAGGAGAGGGCTCTCTCCGTCAATCTCGATAAAATGAGCAATAGGGTGTGAGATGACTTAAGATAGGAGCTGATTTTAGGCTAGTAAAGAGATAGGTAAGTTTGATTTTGATTTTTGGGTTTTCGCTGGAGAAATGGGAAAACAAATTTTGGGTCCGGGGATAAGGTCAGACCTTTGCAGATTTCAAGTTGGGGCGAGGTAGGTGACTGTCTTGATGCTTTTGATTTGAATATACGGACATATTAGACCGACGAGGAGCTGAAGAGGGAAAAGAAGAACTTGGATCCTCTCCAAACAGTCGAAAACATATAGAACTAAATGAATTCAAAGGCAGAGCACGGTAAACAATGGATTCAACCTCATCTACTCATTCAATTTAGTTCAGAAGCATATGAAAGGAATGGCATACATTAAACATGAAGAACTTATAGTAAACAGAGAGAAAACACCATCAAGAACAAAACACCACAAGGATCCCAACAAGTGCCGCAAAACCTCTGATCTTTCCTTAGCCAAAATATGAAAAAATATGTACAATGGTGCCAAAAGTCTCCCAAGAGTCCAACCTCTCCAACCTCTGAAAAATGATTGAGAAATTACATCATATAGACCATTCTAACCCCTTTCCACACCTCTAGGAGTCGAATTCCTCCTTCAGGGGTCAGTTTCAACCAAATTCTAATCAAGGAACTAAAATCTAGGCAGCTAACAACTTGCCTCTAAAAGAGTGGAAACTGATTCATTTACATGATTTTCACTTTTTTAAGAGTGAATCTTCTAGAATAGGTAAAAATGAACCAAATTTACATGCAAAACATAAATTTACATCATAATAACTCAAAAATTTCATCCCCAAGCAAAACTGGTCCAAACTGGCCGAAATTTTGAGCTGGAAGTTGAAAATTCAGCCAAAAATTTAAGTGGGTCTCACCCCTGAAACAAGTGGGTCGCGCACCTTTAACCTGATTTTGAGGCACTTCCCAGGATCCAAATTGAGTTCATGATAGCTAGTTGGAAAGATATGGATGTTGGCTATCCAACCCAAGTAGTATTTCCCAATTTGGAGCTCATTTTCCCTGTGAAAAATCAAATCTCCCAACACTACTCCCAGCAGGTGCATCAATTCTCTTGAGGCAACGGTATTTTTGACATTTTTCTAAAACCATGACACCTGTGTAAAACGTGAAGGAGGTTTTTCTTCCTTGGAATGTTTTGGACAAAAACCTCTCTCCGTTTTCCAAAATTCATCTTTTATTGCTTAGAAACACCTTTTGAGTGAAACTTATCCCGATGTGTGAAACAAGGAATTTTGTCGAAATGAAGCGAAATGAAGGGGATAAGGGGCTTCTAAATTCTTGGGGAAATTTTGGGAAGTAGGGAGGGATGTTAGAAAGCAGGGGAAAGTAGAATCGCAGAGATTGAGTGAGGGGAAGGGGTCCAAAAGGGCAAAACACAGGCCTAGCCTAGAAAATTGCCAAGTTGTGGCAAGAAACTAGGGTTTGTGGAAAAATGAGGAATTTGGGGGATCTCAGTGATGGGAAGTGTTTAATAAGGTACATTAATGATAGGGGAAGGTGTGTGAACATCAGGATACAAATTTTGCCGATGATTTGACCATCCAAGAGAAATTACCTCCAAAACCCTAGGAGAGGGAAATGGACCTTACCAAGGCACAACTGAAGCATGAACAAGGTGTAAAATGACTCAATGGAACTTGACATGATGATGAAAACCCTCTGAACGATGGTACACTCAGCTGAATGGTGACATAAACCGACATTTGGACAACTTTGACAGGAGTAAAAGCAACCCCTAGACCTAATGCCTAGTGACCAAATTTTGCTTGAAGACTCATTGAAATGACAAAATTTGACCTTGACACCTTAAAATCACTTTGTAAGAGCATGTTTGATCACTGAAGGAAGGCTGCAAAGGCTGAATCTAACACATGTAATGCAGAAAATGTAGGAAAATTATTTCCCCAAGGACACATCCAACATATGTGTCTCTCCTTCAACCATGCCTCCAAAAAAGATAAGAACATCTTCAGCATAAGGGATGATAATTAAGGTCATGCTAGCTTCCATATGCAATAAAGGAGAAGGAAAATGGTCCCTCATGTGCAACCAGCACAATTTTAGTCCTAGCTGCCATAGGACATGATATGACAAGTGTCTTCCCCAAAACTTGTTTGCTGCCTCATCCTTCTTGCATGCTTGGAGAAGGTGTATGATGGTTGGTGTTAAAGAATCACACCATGAAGAGTACATCATATCTCCAATATCTCCCAAGGAATGGCCAACATCACCATTGTTCATGGCCCAAAGTGGCTTATGAAGCCCATAAGAAAAGGTGCCCCCTCTTGGAGCCAAGACCTGCACATGAGTGTTAAGAAAATGCAAGTATATAATAAATACATCACGAGGTTCAAAAATACAATGTTTATCATACACTTGTTTCAAATCATCAAGGTAACTCATGGATGACCTCCCTCTCACACTCAATGAATAAAGAGGTGGAAATGATAACTCTTCCCAAGAGTTATGTTCCTCCTCAACCAAAAAATGATCCATGTACTTCCTCATGTGAGAGTGCACATCCTCTTTCAAGTTCACACACATGAATCCATCTAAGATAGTATGATATGCTTTAATGAAACCAGTGGGTTTTGAAAGAAGGATCTCATAGGCTGCATTAAGTAGTTTCTCCTTAAGCTAGGAGTCTCTAGCCAAATAGATCTAATCATGGAAATGAATGACTCCCTAAACTACTTTATACTTCACATCTATCATTTTCCAATCAAGAACCTTACATGTGAAAATTTCCTTGGAGTATTCCATCAAAATTTGGGAATCCCAATTTGGATCTAGACTCCCCAACAATGACAGCGCTGTAGAAATATGCAATGCAGCTCCTGCCACAACATGGCTCTCCTCCTTGACATGCTTGATTTCAAAGCCACATGTTGAAGTAATACCAACTCCATTTTGCTGCCTCTTTTAACTTGCTCAAGACAATATTGAAGTAGATGGAAGTCAACCTCCCCTTGGAAAGTCCTTGTCTTCCAAAACTTCGTCAATGTGGCCCATGCATGCAAGAGTGTTGATATCCTCTTGTCATGATCAAAAATATCTTTCGTGATTGAAAATATCATTAGCTACCCCAAGGATATGGAGTTTCCATACGACATCATGTCCATGCCATCATAGACTTCTAACTTCTCCTTTTTCAGCACAAATAACTGAGAGGGAGATAACAATGTCCCATTCAGGAAATTGTTGATCTCTCTTTTGAACCCATAGAGGATTCTTTGAGCTATGCTAGTTTCTCCCAAAGCTCCCTCCTTAGCCAAGTAAGAATATTCTACCCATAGTTGAGAGAACACTTTGTTTTTCCTCCCATCAGGAGGTCTCCTCGATGGAATGCCTCCATGTAAAGGGACATCAAGGCATAGGGAAGGATGTGTATGTGTGTGGAAAGATTTTTCCTTGCATTCCTTGCATATATCCTCCTGCCTCCTTTGTGCATTAAAATTCTTAAACAGAGAAGGGTATATGCTCCTCATCAAGTGATTCTTGCCCTCCTCTCTTCCTTCTTCTATCTTCAAGATCTCACCATTTGATGGTGATGGCACATGTTGCACATGGACTGTGCCACAATCTCCATATGTGAGATCCTCTGGGACTTTTTGCAAGAGTGCAAGAGTTCCCCTCCTTGGAGCAAGTGCTCCATATTCCTCTTCATGAGGTCCTAGATGTGCTCTTGGCATGACTGTGTTATCATCTTCAGCCTTCTCTTCCATAGTTGAGAATGCCTCATCCTCAAAAGGAGACCTTAGATCTTGGTCTTCCATTGAAGGAGGAATACCCATGTCCTCCTCTTGAAGAAAAAGATCTTCATGCAATGGGGACTTTTCCTTTGGCAAAATATCATGCAAGTTTCCATCCCCTTGAAATGGACCTAATTTTAAGGACCCTTTCAATCCATGAAAAAGTTTTGTTTGACTTGGTTTGATAGACTCCATAGAAGGTGTTTCATGAGACCCTTCATAAAACCTTTCCACTACTCTTCTAATGAACCTTGCATAGGTAGATGTATTTGCATTATTTAGGGAAAAAGACTCAAACAACCACCAAGAATAAGCCTTACCCTAAAAATGCAGTGCTACTACTTTGATGGCTTCTCCTTCTGAAACTTGATGTTGCTGCATATAGGTGTCTAGCTCCTTCACCCAAGCCCTAGCTAGACATTTAGGTGATCCATCAAAAGTAGATAAGAAGAATCTACTCACACCATGCTCCTTGCTTCTTCCTTCCTCCTTGACCTTTCAAAACCCTTGGAAGTTCAGGTGATCTTTGAACTCCTTAGATTAAGCCTCATACTCCTGCAAATAATCACCAAGAGTCTCTCTCTTTGGCCCCTCTCCTTCCTTCTTTTTCTTCTTCCTGAAAAACTGGCTGATAGAGTGTTGTAGATTTGATGATGTGGCTAAATGCTCACACCCAACATATGAGGTAGTGGGGCTTCCCTCATGTGCAAATATTAAAATATCTGCTTGTCTATCGTTCTTCATTCTCCGAATTTCTTCTTTCAGCTCATTCAAAGCTTGAGAAAGAGTTTTAGAGAACTCTCCCCTTTGCAAATTGTCAGTTAAAGGGATCTTACCCTTTTCTTTGGTGTCTTCAATGTACCCACATTTCTTCATCGGCCTCTTCTCTCCATAAAAAGACATATTGGATTTCCAATAAGCAAAGCACAGGCTGTGCCAAGATAGCTGCTCTGATACCATTGTAATATCCCAAAATCGGAATTGTCAACAAGGCATGACTGGAAAATGCATTTTCTAGGAATGGCTGCTACAGGATTTAAAACTAGCACTTGGATCCCTTAGATATGAATATCTAAGTCCTATATCCAAGAGGATATCAGAAACAAATCCTCCTAGGTGGGTTAAACAAATCTCCCACACCTAGTTTACTTGAAAAATTCCCCAAAAGGGATTGCAGCAACAATAAACAAATATGCTCAGAAAATAACGCAGTTTCTGTAGAACAAGAGCAGGAGGCCAATAAAATGTCCTTTAATAGTATTTACAGTAGCAATTAGGTGATACAATGGAGTTTTTCAAATGCATGGCTGAAAATACAAGTTATGAACAGAAGAGATACCCTCAAAGAGATGCTGCAACCACATAAGTGACTGAAACTGCCTAGACAACGTTATTTTATTAGCTGCAGACTATTGTATGTTACATGTCAAATGTAGAGCATATTCGTGCATAAAAAGTCAGATCTACATCAGATCCATGCACTAGAGGAGATCTTCTTTCAGATCCCCTTGGAATTTTGGGGTTTACACCAAGCATCAGCAGTAGATCTGAGATCTAAGAAAGTAGATCTACAGAAATATTTAGAAATGCTGAAGTATTCAAAATATGCAGATCAGATTTGAAAAGTAAAATGTGTAGATATCCTCGAATGGATATCAAAGTGAAGGTTAGATCCCCAACACTCAGAAACGAGCTCTCTAAATGGTAAACCCAAACTCCTTGCAACACCACCTACAAGAATAACGCAGACCTGGGGTAGAAACTGCGTTGTAGGCTCTGAGAACGATCTGGCCTGATGCCAAAGTCTGGATCTGAAGCTCAACAGCTAATGCACTCTTTCAGAAGGTTAAAAGACACACTCACTGAGAGGAGGCACTAGTATAATCTAGATCTGAGCAGATCTAGTATTTCCACTTGTTGCAGCTTGCCAAGACAACCAAACCCTCACTGGATCTGAGTTGTAATTGAAAGGAGAAGCTTGGCCTTCAAGCCAGATAGTGGACCTTGCAATACAAAGTCTCCCAAGAGCTACTCCATTGGAAAAGGAGGAATTCCTGAATAGGTAATTCCTATGCCAAACAACATGTGCAATCTAGGCTAAACAGCTAAGAGAGCTATATGGTCTAAACAGATAATATACAAGATCATATGATGAACTCCTCCTCATGCTACCTTCCCCTTCCTTTTATAAGATGAGAGTGTGCAAAACCCTAAACCACTTTCATTGGACTCATACTTTTCACACAAGAGATATTCAACTAGAATTACGTTGTGCCTTATTAATGAGCACTCCTCTAATACAGCGTTGTAGATCTGGTCAAAGTTGACCCAGTAAAAATGATTAGCCCCTTTCACACATAAGGGTGCTTATTTACATAGCCAAGATTTATCCTTTTTCATATTTGGCATTGATTTATTCTTCATTAGGAGTTTGATTAACCTCCTTTGTACATTTATTCATCTAAACATATTTTTAAAGAAAAAATAATATTCCTATTAGCTACATGCCATTTTAGGAATATTACATGAGTAAAAGACAGTCTGTAGTGGCTCTTTCAACTACAGAGGTTGAATACATGGCATCCACTCATGCAAGCAAGGAAGCAGTTTGGTTGTAGAGATTGCGTTCAAGTAGGGGGTTGGTGCAACAAGCTATAAGGATGGACTGTGATAGTCAAAGTGCAATTTTCTTGGCTAAGAACCCTGCTTATCATTCAATGAAAAAACACATTGATGTTCAATATCACTTTGTGAGATATATGGTTGAGGCTAAAAGAGTGTTGCTAGTAAAGGTGGACACTTTGAAGAATGTTGCAGATTCATTGATGAAGTCTGTGAGCACTCAGAAGTTCTCTTGGTGTAGAGAAATAATGGGTGTTGCAAAGCTGGGCTGATGACTCAGCTCTCTTGTAGCCCCCTGCAGAAAGAAAACAAGAAGTGGGAGAATTTTGGGTTTGTGTTATATTATTTTGACGACTACTCACGCGTGGGGGGGTCACAGGGGGTGGCTATCTTCCCCCCCTGTACGTTGTGCTGGGCGCAACAGGGGGGGTCACAGGGGGGCTGGCAGCCCCCCCTATCGGATTCCGGGGCAGCGCCTCGAAAAAATAAATTTGGGCCTTATTTTCTAGTGGGTGGACATGCCCATGGTTTTGTGCATGAGTTTGCACATGGTTTTGGGGCATGATGGTTTTTGGCCCTCGGTATTTTGTAGATCCGGTCAAGGGAACTACGATTATGTTCTAATCCAGGGTTAATGGATTGGGGTTTATGTATGATTCAGCATGTATATATATGTGTTGTAACACTAAAAGGAATATAATGAAAAATCAACTTGGCCATCTCGATTTGGGATCCAGGGGAAAATCTCTGTGTTTATCCGTTTTATGTTTTATGCTCTCACTACTGTTTATTTTTTGTTTTTAAGATTTGTTTGCAGACATTAATTTTTGCACAAGGTTAAAAACTACAATTAATTCAACTCTACTCTACCTACCCATCATAATTTTCCTAGCATTTTTTCTTCATTTGGGTGTATTTAGATTAGCCAACCCTGGACATCAATTTTCTTTTAAAAATAGGAAACTATCTACTTCTACACTTATATCATCCAAAAGCTCAGATTAAACCGATGAGCTCTTTTATTCTCTACCTAATCTACTTCGCTGTTAAGATTGAACAATTTGACATATTTTTATTTTCTAATCTATTAACAAGAAATTGAAAACATGATCAAAACAAGATTGAGCAGTTTGATTTGTCATATACTGTGGCATTTTGTACAAGTTGCACATAGAATTTATTTTCAAAAATTAAAACAAAAACTTTCAGGGTTGTAATTTGGAATTTGTTATGCATCCCTCTCTTTCTCTTTTGGTTCAGATTTGAACAGTGGAACCAATATCTTTTCCTAATGTAACTCACTGATAAGCCAAGTTTTAAACAGTTTGGAAAATCTTCATTCACGAACCTATCAACAGAAATTTAAAACTTGTTCAATCATGATTAGGCTGTATGACTGAATAGGACTTCCTTTTCTTTAAAATTAGTGGCATTTGGACTTGCACACTTTCAGAAATATTATTTTTGGTATGGGGCTTTACCTTTTCTTTTTATATGCCCTCTTTCCTCTTTTTCTCTTTGTTTTTGTGTTTATTTTTCTGATCTTTTTCTTCAAACAGTTTTATGTACAATGAATAAAACTTTAAACTGATATTTCTAACAAAAATAATACTTGAGCATCCTGCCATTGACAGGACCTCCAACTAATTCTGTTCCATCCATCTCTTGTAGGAAGAATGCATTATTACCTCTTATAGAATGGATGATGTGGAACCTTTCCATAGATTTTCAAACTTTCCATGCTTTCCCTTGTCTTCTCTTCTTGAGTCCCTCTTCAGCAGTTTGTCACCAATGTTGAAATGATTTTCCTTGGTTCTTTTATCAAATAGCTTCTTGATGTTTTCCTACACTTTTTGTGTTATGTTATATACTTCTTATCTAGTTTTTTGCAACTGGACAGTCTAGTTTATTCTTATTTTCATGTCATTTTCTTCAAACTGTACTTCTTGGATGAGCTTCATGACTGGCACTCCTAAAATTGTTGGAAAATTTACATCTTCTCCATAAACAAGCTGATAGGGAGACATTCCAATTGATTTTTTATTTGTTAATCTATCTGCCCATAGTGCGTGTTTGTTGTGCCATGATTTCTTGTTCTCTTCTAGCAACTTTTTAATGATGTTCACCAAACTTGTGTTCGAGGATTCTGCCAACCCATTACCTTGAGGGTCATAAGCAGTAGAATGGCCCAATGTAATATGATATTTGTGGAAAAATTACACCATTTTATTGGATCTAAATGCAGCAGCATTGTCAATGATAATCTTTCTAGGACAACCAAATCTATACAAAATGTGGTTTTCAAGGAATTCGAGGATTACTAAGTCTGTGGCAGTCCTAGAAGGGATGGCCTCTATCCATTTTGTAAAATAGTCAGTTGCAGTGAGGATCCATTTGTGTTGGGCAGAGGAGGCAGGATGGATTTCCCTAATAAAATCTAGGCCCCATTGTTGAAAAGGAGCTTCAATATAGATAGGATGTAAAGGTAATGGCAACCGTTTTCTTTTGCCTTTAAATATTTGGCACTTATGACAAACAATTACCATTTTATGGATGTCTTGAAAGAGGGTGGACCAATAGTAACTAGCTCTAAGGATTTTTTTGACAGTAGATTTCCAATAGAGGTGACCTCCACATTCTCCTTCATGAAACTCATGCATGATCTTATTTGCATCATTCTCATACAAAAATTTAAGCAATATACTACTAGCATTTTTCCAATATAAATATTTATCTATAATGCAGTAATTTACAGCCTTCAACTTTAAGAATCTAGCCTTTGTCTTGGACAAACCAGGAGGAACATTAATATTAAGAAGCACATATAAAAAATTAGCATACCAATATGAATTCAGAAATGAATCTTCAATAAGTGGAGTTGCCAACTCCTCGTGTTCATCTAATGCATCAATCATGTTTATGTCTAGTTCTTGAAATTTTGTTTCAGCCATGAGTTTAGCCAGTCCTTGTCCTTTGATCAATTTAGTGGGCTTGATTTCTAAATCATATTCTAATATAACAGCAATCCACTTACCCCTTTTTCCATCAGGATCTTGTGTTAAAATGTCTTTTACCACTGAATCAGGCACAAATGCAATGATGTGCGAGTGAAAAATGTAAACTCTGAAATCTTTCAATGCCTTGATCAAGGAAAAAGCTTGTTTTTCCATTATGTTTTATTTCAGAGGTGCATCTCTTAATGCCTTGCTAAAAAATGCAATAGGTTTTTCTTGTCCTTTTATTTTTTTCTGTAGTAGGACAATAGCAACTATGTGTTCTGATGCAAATGAGAAGATGTAGAAGTTTTTGGTAAAATTAGGGCTAATTAGAACTGGTGTTTGGGTAAGTGCTTGTTTTACCAGTTCAAAGGATTGCTTTTCTTATATGGTCCATTTGACTCCTATTTCTCTTTTCAGTATGTTTGTAATGTTTCTTAGGAGTTCTACAAGGTTTGATATGAACCTTCTTAAGAAATTGATCTTCCCAATGAAATGTTGCAACTCTTTGATGTTTATAGGATGGCTGATTTGCAATATTCCTTCGATCCTTTTTGGGTTTATCTTAATCCCTTCTTCAGATATGATGTGGCCTAAAAGTTTTCCTTCTTATAAGGCAAACAAAGTTTTCTTGGGATCCAAAGATAAACCATACTTTCTACATTTTTCAAAGAAGTTTCTTAAGTGGACTAGGTATTCTTCATCTTTTTTTGAATAGATTGTGATGTCATCAAGGTATATCACAATGAAGTAACCTATTTATTTTGAGAAAGCAATGTACATGGCTCTTTGGAAGGTGGCACCAATATTCATTAAACCAAAAGACATTTTCACATACATGAAAGTGCCCCAAGGTGTAGTAAAAGTTGATCATTTGGGTGTACTAGCACTTGATTGTATCCCGAAAAGCCATCTAGCAAAGAAACTATTTTAGAACCTACTACCCTTTGTAAGATGTGATCCATTTTTGGAAAGGGGTAGTTGTCTTTTATGGAGGCTTTGTTTAAATGTCTAAAGTATATGCGGAGCCTAATTTCTCTTGTTTTCTTCCTCACTGATACAAGATTTGAAACCCATTCTGAGTATCTCAGAGGGACTATTATTCCAGCATCATACATTTTATTAATTTCTTTCTCAACCAGGGGTAGTTGCATAGGGTTTATTCTGTGCAATTTTTGTTTAAAGGGCTTCTGGTTTTCTTTGAGAGGTATCTTATGCTGAATTATCTCTATATCATATGACTTTAAATCTTCATAAATCCAAGCAAAAACATCAGTAAATTCCCTAAAAAGCTCAAGATATTTTTGTTTTATATGAGCTCGCAGTGTTTTGAACAGTTTTATCATTTTGGGTCTTTGTTCACTGCCTATATTGCATTCTTCTATTTCAGTTTCAGTGGGTTCCATCTTTGGCTTCTTAGCAACATCATTAAAGTCAAAAAGTTCTTCCAGAGGAACCAGTCCTTTTGGCAAGTTATCAGTATTGGACTGCAAAACTTCAAAGTCTTCTTTATCTAAATTAGTGCACAACTCTATTTTTTGTGTGTATTCTTTTGTTAACAGATTTATATCAACATTGTCAGGAGGTTCTTCTTGGTAGGATTGTTCCTCAGTGGAGCGGTCTTCTTCATACTTTGAGTCTGAATTTGGCATTTCAAACTCATTTATGGACTGCAAGAAATCATCTATATGTTTATCTCGTTCAAAAACTTACCAGTATTTTATGTTATCAGGGACCGCTGGTCTATATTTGACTTGGACTATGTATTTCTTTCTTTGATAAGGTTTTTGACATGTATTAGCAGCAAATGCTAGTCCATTGGCAAGGATGTTTTGATTTCTAGGGACAAATGTAAGCTCATATTCTGTGAATGTTTTCAAGAGGTTAATGGCATCATCGCTATATGATTTTAATCTTGGATTCTTAGCTGTGTATTCTCCATTAATCTGCCTAATGACTTACTCTAAATCTCCATGGATAGTTATCCTCTTGCCTCCTAATTTCTTCAATAATTGTAGTCCTAACATGAGTGCCTCATATTCAGCTATGTTGTTTGTGCATTGAAAGTTTAGCTTATATGAGTGACCTTCTGCATGATTGTTTTCTGTGTTATGCACCCATATGCCTTCTCCTAAACTATTTTTGCTAAAAGACCCATCAAAACTCATACTCCAAAGAGGTTCAATTTCAGATTTGTCATTATGGTCATTATGGTCCCCATCGTGTTGTTTGTAGTGGCTTCCACTATGTTGTTTATTGTTTTGTTTCTCATGGTTAGCACTATGTTTGCCATTGTTTTCTTTATCATGGTCAGCACTATGTTGATTTTTTCTTTGTTCCCCATGGTCTCCATATTTTTGCTGTAATATTCTTTTTGGGCAAACTGTTTTGACTGTTCCTCCTCTTTTTCCTCTTCTTCTACAAATTTTTTCTCATGTTCTACTACTTGTTCATTAACCTTTTCATCATTTTAAAGGATAAATGAATCAAGGTCTGTGTGAATAGAATAAAGAGGGGAGTTATCTAGTTTTTATTGGTTGCTAACCATGTATTTCATGTGTGTTTCCCTATATAGTCTTCTTAGTTGACTAAAGACAGGGATTGTAGCATAGGTCATGTACATTTGGAGGGTACCTTGGAGTTTAGCTCCCCATGACCTTGAAAGGAGCATGTCATATTTAGGAGGAATATCAGCCACTACAATATCCATTACTAGGCTCTTGGCTGGTATTTGTGCTAAGTTGACACATAGATCTTTGATCAGGCCTAGACATTTATCTCTACTAGCTTCAAAAGAGTATAAATCTTTGTATGGTATAGTTATCTCAAGGCCTAGTCTTTCCATCACTACTTTTGGTATAAGGTTGTGTGAAGCACTGGATTCTAACATGGCATTGTGAAAACTTTTATCATGGATGTTTAAACTGACATAAAATGGAGGGACACCTCCCCCTTCAAATTTCCCTCCTACTTCTGATCCAAACATAAGTTCAAGCTTGTCATCATTTCAATTGACATAATCAACATTCTCTCCTATGTTTAAAGCTTTCAAAAGTTGAGATTTATATACATCTTGAGTGACTAATTCAATAATAGGGATAGATATTTTAATCTTGGCAATTTCATTCTCTACACTGAAAGGTGTCTGAGTTTTTAAAATGTTCAAATCATCCTTTTCGGACACTTTTTTCATAGCAATATAAGCTTGTTGGTTTTTATTTGGAATAGCGGTTAAAACAGTTTTATTCGGAGCACTAGCTATGTTGCTAGTGCTGCTTTGGTCATTACTTTGTTTGGGACTAGGATGGTTATTTTTACCTCTATTTTTATTAGAACTTCCAGCCACCGTGTTTGCTTTTTCTGCTGTCTTTTTAGAAATGTTTTCAGGATTATTTTTAGCAGAAATTCCATAGGTTTTTCTTTTGGGAGTGTCTTGGTTTTTCTTGCTTATAAGGTCATATTGTCTGTGTTCTTCCATGATAGCATTTTCAAAGCCTTTTTTATAGTCTTCAGATTCTAGGCTTTCTTCCTCATATTGAGGTTGGGAAAACATGTCTTGTTCTTCCTCGGTGAGGAAAACCGTATCCTCATTATTAACTCCCACTAAAATTATGTGACTTTCCTCTGTTTCTTCAACTACCCCTTCATCCTCATCAACATAATGTTCTTGGAAAGGAGGCCTGATTTGCTGATCACGACCTCTTTGTCTAATTTGAGGGGGGTTTCTTCTAAAGTTCTGATTTTGGTTTTGATTTTGATTTTTGTTTTGAAGAGCTGTTTGGTTTTCTCTAGGATAAGCTCTCTCATTTAGGTTTATTCTCTCCATCAATCTCTCCATGGTTCTAACTAAGTTGTCAATATTAGTGTCTGATGTGGTGGGTGTAGCTTCTTCCTTACATGTGAATCTTTTTTCTTTCTTCATCCTACATCTCTTAGCAATCAAATTGGCTTCTACACTTACTTCACCCCTCTGCATGTCTTCTAAGGTGAGGGGTTCTCTTTCTCTTAATTGATAAGCCATTTCTGGGTCAAAACCATCAGGGAATTTCATTAGATCTAGACCTTGTGGAGTTTTCATATGTATTGGTAGGGAATTATATACACTATTGAATCTAGTGCAGTACTCTTTCTCTTAATGTGTTCATACTCTGATAAGATTTGGAGAGGGTTCTTCTTAACTTCCAATTTGTTGAAGAATAGTTAATGAAAAGCAGGGAGGTCATTTATGCTGTTAGGGGTTAAGCCTTTGAACCATTTTCTTGCCTTTCCCCCTAAGCTTTGAGCAAACATTCTAAGTTTAACAGTTTCATCATATATTTATTTTATGTCATAGTAGTCATTCATTTTATCCATGTTGTTGAGCAGTAGTAGAACTACCAGCATGATATAAAGGAATTTTGGACTGATAGTCCTGTGGTAGAACAACTAAAGGTAAAGGAAGGACTAAGGGAGCATACAATGTTTCCATGATATGTGGTTGTAGAAACAATGGAGGGTTTACAAAAGAAGGTACAGGGTAAAATGGAGGAAGGGGAACATAGGGGGATGAAGTTAGTAGAACATAATTATGTTTTAAGGTGGATGGGTCTAAAACTATCTTGGTTATCCAACTCTGATATCTATTCCTAGACAAGCTTTGTTCTAGGGGTGAGTCAGAGTGGATATTCTACAAGTCTTTAAGGTTTTCAATTAGGGAACTTGCTTCGTGGATTGGTATGCTAACAGCTAAATTTTTTGATCTAGGAGACTCCCTAAGGATGCTTTCAGGATTGTGAACTATTGCAGGAGGATTTGGGTTAGGATGGGATCTGGTATGAATTCTTCTAGAAGCCAGAAATTTTGACCCAAAAATAAGAAAGGTTAAGAGTTTATGACAGTATTAAAGGAAAAACCAATCTGTGAAAGAATGTAATATTCCCTTTTTTGGTGTCACCTATGATAGGGCTAGGATGGACTTCCAGAGTTAGGAGCAGACTGGTCATAGGTACAGTTTGGTGTCATCAGTGGGCCTAGGGGATTTTTGGAGCAGTTTTGAGGCGTTTCTATGTGGTTGGGTGGCATTATCTTGATATATTCCATCATTCGAGTAGTTTGGCTTTCGTTTCGGTGCATTCTGACAACTTTTGGAAATTTGAGTTATTTCTTGGCTTAACTCAGCTGATTACGCTCAAGGTGGCATTCCGGGAGGAAAACATGATGTAACACCTTGGTGTAATAGCTCATTGGAACCAGGATGAGGAGACCTACATGGTGGAATGGTTGGAAATGGGTTTCAGTGGCTGGAGGGGGCATGGTAGCCAATTTACCCTTTTCTACATTAAAAAGGAATATTCTAATAAGAGGGAAAAGTGCTCCATGGATAAAATAATAATAAAATAATTATCTAGAAGGATCTAAGAGATCTATAAAATAAAGGGAGGAGGCCATTGAGATATATCTTTGGATCATATCATTTTTTTTATGAGAGGTTTGAGACATGGTTCTCTACTTCAACAGTAGCCCCAGGACGGAAACCCTCGGGTGATTTGTGAGTGTTGGACATAAACCCAACTCTCTTTGAGAAGAATTCATTCAGAAGTTTTGTAGAGCTTCAGGGATATTGAAGTGAGGATCATTCAGATCTTCAACATGTGCTTCAGTGGTAGTTGTTGTATAAGGGAGAGTGCAGCATTCAGTTTTGGAGGCCAGCATAGTACAACAATTCATCTTGGTGGCCAGTTTTCCATCTCAGCTATTTTGGGTCAGATTTATATGTAACCCCAGTTATTTCTTATAATAAAATGCTGAGATTCTTCCTGTTATATGTTTTAATGGATTGCAGTGTTTTATGTGTCTTTATTTTACATGTCAATATTTTTTTGAGTAAATAGTGATTTTACGACATATTGTGGAGTTCAGTTATTTTTCTACATTTTTAGTTAAAATATCCCTTCTGGGATATTACAGTGATATTAGAGTCAAGTTCCTATTGAATGGACAATTCGAAAATATAAAGGAAGTCGATGTCTGTTGGGTCATATCACTACTGTCAAGGGGATGGCAAGGCCCACGATAATTCAGAGTGAACTCGTAGAGTCGGGGCCAGCCAACGTATCATTACCCTAATAAATCGAAGTGTTGTGAGGCTGGTGGGGCATTTTGCTCTCCACATTTTCCCACACATTCCAAATCCACACATCTGCCTCAACTCAGGGATATGCAGTGACAAGTCCTTCGATCTGGAGACAATATCATGTATTTATAGCAATGGCAGAGGTAGCGTGTGTTTATAGCAAATGATGGAATATGGTTTGGTATGTGCAACGATAATACATTTGAAATTTTTCTAGGGAAGAATCACAAGGGAGCCAACTAACATGCAAGAGCCCAGATCTGGTAGCCAAACTTAAAGGGATATATTGAGAGAGCAAAGGCCGAGTTATTCTACCCCAGCGATCGAGTTGTAGGAAGAAATTGTTATCACCCTCCGTAATGATTAAAATATTTTATGACCGGCACAAGTAGCAAGGATGATTGAACTTATTGTGCCATTAGACAAGTTCTGGAACCCCTTAATTTCCTTGCTTGACGCATTTCTACAGTCAGGACGATAATTTCTTGAAGGAAAAGAGATCGAATCTCCTCATCTTCGATGACTAAACAAATTTTCCTTGATTGGGGTTGTATTTATACTGTTGGGGGATTTTTTACATTGGGCATGGCCCACGGAAATTTCCTGAGCATATAAGTGATCTGGAGGGTCATCTTTTAGTGGTGGAGGACATGTTTCTTGTGACTGTAGCTGCTGAGTCGAGACATCTAGACCAAGACTGGAGTGGAGAGAAGCATTTATGGGCAGTGTTATATCAGGTTCGCCGTCCTTGGAAATCTGTTCACTCATTGCATTGTATATCTATTCCTGAAATTTACTTCTACTATATATAGTTGTGAAGTGCTGAATATTGAAGGAAATGTGCTATGTGGACTGATATTTGAATAGAAGGAGGTATTTTTATGATCTGTTCGTCCTTATAAATTGTTGTTTGTTATGTACTGTGGTTGGAACACCAACATCTGGGCGCTATTAAACTACAGAAAACCACTGTTTGAAAACTCAGAATTACATAATGTACATATAGCCAAGTGTATGGGGCATGTTTGACCAATGTTTAACTAGAAAAGTATAAAATTTTATAGTGCCAAGGGTTGTCGTTATTCCAACTTCTGGAGCGGACTTATTGAAGGAAAAAATTTCTAGAGGAAGTCGAGTCTGGGCATAAGGGGACATCTATTATTCTCGTCAACAAACACCTAATAGCAAACATCTTATTCAAACCCAGGTTCTATTTTTCTCTGTTCATCCCCCTTGTTATTCATTAATCTGAGTTAAATCATTTTCAATTGCACAAAGCAGTGATATCTATATTTTTTTGGGTATTCAAAGTTGTAATAATATTGTATGAACTATTCTCGAAGAAAAAATTATGGACAGTCACCTAAATCACTATAAAAACTCAGAAAAATAGTGATAATATCCTCGGTTGAACCATGGAGGGATTCCTAAATATCTTGAGATGAACAAAAGTTGGTTCCTTGAACCACCATGCATCAGAAGACCAGAAAACAAAACAGAAGAACATACCCTTCTCCAAGAAGTTACATAATTTGCTCCAACAAAGGCACCCGAGGAATTTACAAAAGGAGGAAGAAGTGGGAAATTGGATTTATGCACTTTGGATGGACTTAAAGAGTGGAATATCATAAAATTACTTTCCCATGTTAGAGAAACTGGAATATTTCCTTTCAAAGGTAGAGCAATCTGATTGGAGTTTAAATTGGGCTTTGGAGCCATCTATGCTAGCATTGGTACAAGCTAGATCCTTGGAACATCCAAGTGAGAGAGTCAAGATTATAGCTGCCTCTTTTTTCTGTGATATTTTGAGGATAAAAACACCCTTCCCTCCCTACAATGATGATATTATGAAAATAATTTTCAGAATGATAGTAGGAACCTTTCGAGATTTATACAACTGTGTAGGCTCTACACTTGGGAGAAAGCTTAAGGTCTTAGAAGCCATGGCCATGACCCAGACTTATGAGCTCATGATCGATCTTGAGTGTGATGGCTTGATTCTATAGATGTTCCAATGCTTCTTCAGCATTAGGAGACATCATTCTGACATAGCCATACCTCACATGTAGTCCATCCTATCGTCATGTATGGGAGACCATGATGCCATTTTCCGGGAGCTGTAGACTAGGTTGTTGAGCATTTGGAGGAGAGAGCAGTTGGTCTCACCCACTGATTATGAGCTAGCCCAAGGGCTAGTTGAGTAGAACATTGAGCTTTTCAGGAGACAGTTGACCAGGGAGGAGCTACTCCAGTTTGTTGGATCAGGCAGTAGAAATGAGCTAAGGAGGAAGGTACTTTGCTTCATTTGAAAAGAACATTGGGGGCCTAATCACTCATGTTTGAGAGATGCAGATGAGGTGGAAGAGGTAGAGTAGGTATATGTTCCTTTGGCATGCCAGGATGAGGAATCTTATTTAGATGAGTCCATGGGATTAGCTGAGGATGTTTCGGGGGAGCAAGAGTAGTCATGCAGAGATGATGACAGTAGACTGGAGCTGTATTCCAGTGTGTAGGGTGAACAGTCAGGGGACTCTACAGGAGATACTTTGTGTGATGAGTCACTTGTGACGATTCAACCAAAGCAGCATATGATGGAGCCTGAGTTAGAAGAGGAGGATACTATGCACATCATGCATGCTAGTCCTTTGGGGGAGAGCCAGATGGAGGCTCACATTGAGTATATGATGGATATGTGGCTAACCTTGGGGTTAGCCATTGAGGAGGAGTAGTTAGATGCACAGACACTGAGTACGGTGAAATCAGTTGTAGATCCATATCCTCTGGAGATAGTGGAGGTTGATGGGATAGTTCTGTAGGGGTCTAGTGGACAACATGAGAATTACATTCCCGATCAAGAGAGGGTGGATCTGTTGGATATGGTGGAGCATCTCTCTATGGGCTGACACATTGATGAGGTGCAGATAGATTTACATGCAGCCAACAAAGCTACGATACTTTCAGTGAGTAGCACTCTCCGAGAGTACATCTATGGGGCTTGCAACATATCTCGCCCACTTTGGCCCATTATAGAGAGATGGGCTTTCTTCTACAAGAAAATTTTTTTGACAGACAGGATAGAGAAATGCAAGTTGATTATGAGCTGGTGATAGTTCTCTAGGAATGTTCCGTATGCAGTTGACACTACATTAAAATTTTCTTCTAGGATAGATTGGCGGGATATCATGAGCTGGTACCCTCTTGATGGTACGATTTTCTTCATAGGGTGCACAATAGAGAAAGGGCCCTTAGACATAGCAAATGTTACGGATTCCAGCTGGAAATGGGGCACAGGTCGTCATTTCTTCAACACTCCATCCCGATTTCAGGAGAGCAAGATAAACATGGGATTGAGTCAGGACTTGGATTGGAGAGAGGTGATGATTTAGTATGCAGTTTTTGGGGCAGCTTATATATTTATAGGTACAACAAATCAGGAGCTAGGGATCATTTATGCTTGTTGGTGGACTTCACTTCATGGGGCATTAGCTATAGCTAGAGGTAGTGCATTCCAACAACTTTCGAAAATTTGAGTTATTTCTAGGCTTAACTCAGCTAATTACGCTCAAGGTAGCATTCTGGGAGGAATACATGATGGAACACCTTGGTGTAATAGCTCATTAGAACTGGGACGAGGATACCTACATGGTTGGATGGTTGGACATGGGTTTCAATGACCGGAGCAGCTGTGGTAGCCAATTTACCCTTTTCTGCATTAAAAAGGAATATTTTAATAAGAGGGAAAAGTGCTCCATGAATAAAATAATAATAAAATAATGCTCTAGAAGGCTCCAAGAGATCTATAAAATAAAGGGAGGAGGTCATTGAGAGATATCTTTGAATCATATCATTTTCTTGTATGATAGGTTTGATACATGGTTCTCTACTTCAGCCGTAGCTACAGGATGGAAACCCTTAGGTGATTTGTGAGTGTTGGATGAAAAGCCAACTCTCTTTGAGGAGAATTCATTTAGAAGTTTCATAGAGCTTCAGGGATATTGGAGTGAGAATCATTCAAATATTCAACAGGTTCTTCAGTGGATTCAGTGGTAGATGTTTCCGGAGGGAGAGTGCAGCAGTCAATTTTGGAGGCCAACACAGTGCAACAGTTCATCTTGGTGGCCAGTTTTCCATCTTGGCTATTTTGGGTCAGATTTATATGTAATCCAAGTTATTTCTTATAATCAAATTATGAGATTCTTTCTGTTCTATGTTTTAATGGATTTCAGTGTTTTATGCGTCTTTATTTTACATGGCAATCTTCTGTTGAGTAAATAGTGATTTTACGACATATTGTGGAGTTCAGTTATTTTTTTTCATTTTTAGTTAAAATATCCCTTCCGAGATATTAAAAATAAATACTTAATCCACAAAGTATCTTTGACTTGGCATTGCTGATGTTTTCATGATAAAATAAGTTTCCCAATGGAGTCTATGGAAAACTAGTGGAGTCAATAGGCCTACTGAAAACCGTGGAGTCACTAGGTGGAGAATTTTTACTTGTTTTATGGCTAGCTATTGTCCACCATCAGCAAACAGGAACCATTCTTGGCTAACACTTGATTCATCTAAGTTTTCAAATCGGGTTTTCTGAGCTTTGAGATTGTATATTACTCATTATTCGCCAGTATGGTCGCCATTATGTTTGCTCCTTGTGATTTGCAAGATTGGTAAGAAAAAAAACTGCAGGGGCCACATCAGAACCACCTTGGAATCCTATGACCTAGCCTTCCTGGATTCAAAGAGGGATCTCTCTAAGTATGTATTTATAGATGATATGTCTTTATGGTTTTGTTTATGATATTAGGCTAGTTATGAATTTATAAGGACTTGTTTGTTTTGGTCGATTAATTGAGGGGTTGGTAGATCAATGGTGTTTAATTGAGGGAGTGTTTCAACTGAATAGATAGACCATGAGAAAACATAAATCCATTGGGCTATGGAGTCATAAAAGGATTTAATTTTTCATCAATTATGCAAGGGTTTTCATAGGGCAAGATAACTATATCAAGTGGATCTCTTAGATTATACTGTGATATGAAATAGTAGTAAGTTGTCAAGGCAACATAACTATAGTCAATTAAGAATATGCTAACTCTACTTTAACAAGAAAATCCTTTTAGGTAACTATTTGAGGCAAACCAAAGGACGGGGCATACCATGGACTTCTTTGGCCAAAATTTAATAAGCAAACCTTTAAGACAACAATCCAGCAATTCTAGAATTACTTTGAGACAAATAAAACATTTAAGATAACAGTGAGAGCAGATAAAGGGAAAGATAAACCTATATTCTTTAGATAAACACTCAATAGACCTTCAAAGAAACATTTTGAGGCAAACAAGAGGACAGGGCATACCATAGACTTCCCTGGTTTAGACTCTACTAAGCATACTTCAAAGAAAGGTCTTAAAAACAATATTTCAAGCTACACCAAAGGACAGGGCTTACCATATACTTCTTTTGATTGACTCTATTAAATTATTTCCAAGACAACAAGCTAGGTGGAACTAGAGAGCAATTAAGAATTCTCCAATCAAATCTTGTAGAAGAAAAAATAGAGATAAAGAAGGTATAAATAAATAGGGTGCCAAGACAGAATATCCTACTCTAAAATTTCTATTCTTTTATCAGAGAAATAGTGGTCAGAATGGAAACAAAAGGAAAATAATGACAAAGAAAGAAAACTTCACCATTAACATAGCTCAAGAATCATGTTACATTGCTTATATTACTGATGATCAAAATAGTTACATCACTCCATGTACAAGAGATCTCTACAACTCAGAGCTTTCTCAAATCCAGCCTAGCAATTCTCAACTAGCTCAACAATATAAATCAGTCAACTAATCACCAACTAACCAACACTAAAAATGAAGCTTACATGCAGTATTTATCAGAAAAATGAGGAGGTGATTTTAAGCTAGGGTTTCAGATGCCATTTATTATAGAGTTAATGGGTTTTTGACCTTTGATACCATGCAAGGCCGAAGGAAAAATATTTGAGGGTGTTTCTCTGAGATAATAACTCCTAACTTAACTATTTGAGCTATTTTCTAGAAATGTTTGACTTTAAGGCTTTTTCAATAACTTTACAATAAATTCTGGGTAGATGTAAAATATCTCTAACTGTTTGTAATAACTGTTTGATGTTTTATTGAAAGAAAACATGTTGTAGGTGGCAAAATATCCTTCTAAAGAAGTAATTGCTGTGATCTGGGTCATTTGAATCTACTTCTATATTTACTCTACCTCTGTTTTATCATTAAACTCTTTTTAGGCCTTAAAAATTTGGATTTACCCTTTATCTAATTGTATCACTGTCTTTTTCTTTGATTCTACCTTTTAATTTTTGACTTTATCAATTAAATATTTGATATTATGTCCTTATTATCTTTAATCTCTTCTTTGTGGCTAATATTTTGTTTTTTCCTTTGATCTGTGACTAACCTTCTAACCTTCACTGCTTTGTCACAGTCCTTTGGCCAATTTATTTCTTCACTGTGCCTCAACCTGTCTATGTTTTCTGTGTAGGGATGCATTCTTCTACTGCTGGAGGGTTTTGTTAATCATCGAGGATCATGACCCATTGGTGACTAAGCTTGAATTTCACCTCTGTTCCCTTTAAAATACAATAAACCTCTGGATCATCACCCAGATATTCAATAAACATTTTTCGGACCCTTAGAATGCATTTCTTGCACTTCTGCCATTAAATCTGCACAAAACACAAACAATTAGCTTGAAAACCTGCGTTCAGAGGGCTTTCTTCTGCATTTATTGGGGTTTTTCGAGTTTTTCAAAGCGGAGAATGGTGGATCAGGGCTTGGTTCCATAGGTGAAAACCTGTAGGAAGTTTGAATGGAGGAAGCGGTATGAATTTGGGCGAGAGGAGAGAAAGCAGTTTTCGAAAGTGTGGAAGGCGGTTTTCGCATGATCGGGGAGGCGGTAATGGTTTTGGGAGGAGGCTTGCAATTCCTCTCAGTGAATTCCAAGTGGAAATAGAATACTACCAATTCCAAAATTCCAAAAAGTGTTAACTCTGACACAAATAGATTTGCGATATGTGTTGTGGGCTGTCGGATCTCGAGGGTAGAGATTGACAGTGGTTGGGTGTTTTGAGAGCGACGGGTAAGTCGAGAGGGCAGGCCTGGGTGATAGATGGCAGAATATGAATGGGGTGTGAGGTTCAAATGGAAAGCAGGGCCCAAGGGTCCAATAAACCAGTGAATGTGCCTTTTAAAAGGTAAAAATCAAGGTTTAAGAGGGGTTTTGAATAAGGTGCGGGGGGCTTAAAAAAATTTAAAGTGGGTTTAGGGTTATATGGTGATGAGGTTTAAAATATTTAAGTAGAGGGCTTAAATATTTATATAGGTTTGGGTTAATGAAACAAAAGAGTCGGGCTTCTATTAAAATAAAACTGATTTTTTAATATAAAGATGGGTCCCAAAAAGCTAATTTTTACCTTTAGAAACAATGTAAAAAGACATTTTTACATTGTTTTGGTGTAAAAGGAGGAAAAATGAGGAAAGCAAGGGTTTTGAAAGGTTGGAGAGGGTAAAATGGGTTTTTGGTGGAGAAAATGTGTGAATGAGACTTTAGGTACAGAGAAAGGGTAGAAATGAAAGAAACAAGCCTAGGATGAGTCATTTAAGAGAAGGAAGGTATTTTTAAGAAGGCAGAGGTGAAATATAGTGAAAAAGGCTTATTTGGGATAATGAAGGTAGTGAGATTTCTAAATATAGCTGATAAGCAGGGAATGATATCTTTAGCTGCTTGTAGAAGATCAACAGTCACCTAGTGAACTCTGTAGAATACAGGAGGATAACAAGTAGCATCCACTACCTCTCCAGAAGTAGCATCCTCTTTCCTCCAGTTTCCTGGAAGAGGATTATCCATGGGTTTTCATCTCTCCATGTTAAACTTACGTAGTATCTCCTTTGCATACTTTCCTTGAGACATAAAAATTTCACCATCTCGGTGCCATATTTCCAATCTAAGGAAATAATGAAGGAGGCCCATATCCTTCATTTCGAACTCCCTTGAAAGATCCTCCTTGCATGAGTGTATCAGTGGCTCATCACTAGTCAAAATTAGATCATCAACATAAATAAAAATGATAATAGCTTACCCTTAACCACAATATGGTACAAGTTTACATCTGATTCACTTTTGGTGAAGCCCAATTTGGTGAAACTAATTTCTATCCGAGTTTACCAAGCACGGGGTGCTTGCTTCAGCCCATACAATGCTCTTTTGGGCCTGCACATATGTGACTCTCTCTTGAAGATCTTGAAACCTTTAGGCTTCTCTATGTACACCTATTCCTCAATGATACCATTGATAGACATAAATTTCACATCCATCTGATGAATGCGCCAGCTCATCTGGGCTGAGAGTGCAAGGATGGATCTTATGGAAGAGTACCTTGCAACAGGCACAAAAGTCTCATCATAATCTATCCCCTTGATCTATGAGAAACCCCAGGCCACAAATATGGCCTTGTATTTCTCCACACTCCCATCAGTAGCTTGCTTCACCTTGTAGATCCATCTCGAACCTACCACTAATTTATCAACCGGTCTTGGGACTACCTTCCATGCACTGTTTTTGACAATGGAATCATACTCCTCCACCATTGCATCAACCCAAGTAGGTTGTTGCACTGCTTCCTAAAAGGAATCTGGTTTAGTCACAAGAAATTTTCTCATAAGAGCCATGTATCCAGTAAATCAGTCAAGATATTGTATCTGTCTCTGCTATGAAGTAGGGGCTCCTACATTCTGTCCAGCATCAAGTCTTAGCCTATCAGCTTCCGTGGTGCGCCTTCTGCCATTTCTGATGGATGGATCTGCATGAGTGATTTCATTCACTCCATGAACCTCCTCATATGGTTGATCCACATATTGAGACTCATCCCTGGGAATGAGCAGTTCCTCCTCTGCATGCAAGTCCAGCTCCCTCTCAAGGGACAACAGCATGGCTTTCCCCTCATCAAATTTCATATCCCTTCATACAACATTCATTCTGTTGTTTGTAAAATACACACAATAATTATGGGGTGTTTCAGTGTACCCCACAAAAATCCCAACTTCAGTAGTTAGTTCTAGCTTCTTCTTGGTGTCCTTAGTCACATGCACATAAACAGATTAGCCAGAAATCTTAAAGTGTGAAACATGAGGTTTCTTACGAATGAAAGCATCTTCAGATGTACTCATGCCAAGTAATCTATGAGGAAAATGTTTTTTCACATAAAGTACAGTGTTGCATGCTTCTGCCCACAAATGCATTGGTATTCCTTGATCATGCAACATCATTCGTGCTGCACACACGATCGCTCTGTTCTTCCTCTCCATGACCCCATTCTACTGTGGGTTATGAGACGCTATGATTTGTCTTCAAATTCCTTCTTTGCTGCAGAATTTATTGAATTCGTTAGAGATTTATTCTCCACCATTATTTCTCCTAAGAGCCTTCACTTGCTTCCCCGACTCTTTCTCCACCAATGCCTTAAACTCAAAGAAATTATACCAACATTTATGAGAAAATTCATCAACAAAGATTACATAGTACTTATGTTTTGTTGTTGAAGCAACCAAGAATGGTCCACACATGTCTGTGTGAAATCTCTTAAGGATCCCCGAAACTCGGTTCTCCTTCTCATGAAAGGTGAACTTTACATACTTCCCCATGGTGCTGTTAGGTTTCTGTAATTTTAGCAGACTGGTGAGACTAAAACTATAGAAACAACATCGTTTCAACCAAATTTGGGATTCTAGGATATAGCCCTCCTGAATCCGGAGAGGGATCTCTCCAATAAGTGCAAAGATGGATTTGTCTTTGAATTTTGGGGTTATGATATTAGGCTAGTTATGAAGGCCAAGGGTTTGTTTTTTTTTTGGATGGTTGAGCATGATTACTGTTCAAGGTGGAAAGTTCTGAGTGCAAAAAGTTTCAAAGGTGAGAAGTTGCAGGCAATCAGAGTAAGCTTCGGCCAAAAGGTAGATAATTGCAGGTTTTAGTCCATTGGGCTATGGAGTCATAATAGGGTTTAATTGGAATAGCAAGAGGCAAGAGTGGTCCATGGGGCATGTCATCTATGTTTAAGGATCTCTTTGAAGATTGATTTATGGAATGAAATGATACAATAAGAAGGAGGAATAAATAGATGCAGAAACAAGAGCAGTCCAGGATCTGGTAAGTACTTTGAAACTAGCCAGCCTTTGATACACTTTCAATAGAAAACATCTTAAAACAAAGATAAAACTTGAGGGCAACTTTTGGAGTAAAAACTAGCGGGTCGGGCTCACCACAAATCCTCTCCTAGCTCTTCTTTACTTGGTTACTTCCATGAAAAATACAAATATAACAATAGAATGGCCTAAGATCTGGTAAGTACTTTGAAACTAGCGAGCTTTTAACACATTCCAAGGGAAACAGTCAGATAGTCTGTGGGATCAAACTGGGACCAGGGCTCACCATATCTTCCTCAGTTCATCTTCACAAAAAATATACTGAAAATAACATCTAAGAATAACATTCAGCTAAGACAATAAGACAAGGGAACGCTAGCATTCCTACGCTTAAACTGAATTAAATCATTCCTAAATAATACAGATGGAGGAAAACATTCAGATAAAGATTTTCAGTCAGAGAAGGTTACTGATATATAGTAGGTCCTAACTCTATACAAGCTGTTCTTTATAAGAGAAAATGAAACATAGTGAAAACAGAAATAAAATAACAAGTTACAATGAGAAAAACATCACCGTCAACATAGACCAGGATCCCATAAATCAGCTTGTATTAATGCTCCAAACTAGTTACAGCTTTAAGTCCAGTGCTTTAGGTTATCAACCATTTACACATCTCAGCCTGACCTATCTATCACCAGCAGAGCTCCAAGAGCCAGTGAATACTATGTAAAATCAGAATTTTAAGCTCAAGTGTATATCAAAGTTCTACAACCAATAGTTGCTCATCTTCTACAGAAGTATTTATAGAAGAATGACGAGGTGAGATCTAATAAAATATATCTTAGGATAATTAATATAGATTCAAGACTTCTCGGCCTTTGAGGGGCTCGATGGAGAATTTTACAGGTGTGTCACTGTATTAATTGATTTACATTCATGAATTTAAGCTCAGTGGGAGCTTTTGTTGACTTTGAGGCTCTGTATTACGTTGGAGTCACTCCGCAGATATTTTTTACATTTATTTCCTTGCAGAAGTGACTCTTTGGCTGCGCTGGAGGCGAATATATGATTCCCTAAATAAGTTCAACCTCTGTTTGAATGCTTTGAGGCAACAGGTGGCTCTTATGGTAGCTGGGAGGAATCAATTCGCCTCAAATGTGGCAGTGGAGGCCTTTCTGTCTGTTAAACATTTGTGATTTCCCTTTAACTGTGTTTAGTTTGGGGGATTATGCTTTTGATAATCATTCTTAGCCGTGATCCCCACAAATTTGTCTTCAATCTTCATTCTGCCGTGCTCTATCTTTAAAAAAACGGATACTCTTTTAAATGTGATTTAAATCAGAGTGTCTTGTCGATGTGCAGGGCTGCGCTGGGCTTTAATGGCATCAATGCCCATGAAGCATTGGTAAAACATCGAAATAGAGCCTTGTGAATAGTCTCTTGTGATAAATCAAAGGCACGGGAAATGACTTTCCTGGCCTCTGGCATCTCTTTTGAACAAATGGAAAAACCATTAATCCCTGCAAGATACACAAAATATTAGAAAATCCTACATTTTTTAGGTTTAATTGCTTCAGAAGGCGAGGAAGGAGCGTAGGCGTTGGATGAAAGCATCCAACAGTGGAGATTTATTAAGAGGAAGGTAAAGAAGAGAGGGGAAATGAACAATACTGAGTGATTTTGGACCTTCCGATCTGGACATGTGGATGGTCCAGATCCAATCGGCGGATCGCAATAGGAGGATTGCGATCGGGGGTGGCAAGCAAATGCATCAATTTGGAAGTTGTGATGCGATTGAGAAATGCGATGCGATTTAGCGCGGACCATTGATCTAAGGATCAGATCAACGATGGAAACCGAATCGGGGGATGGCTGATCGGCAGAAGCAAATAAGTGTATGCGATGGAAAATGAGATGCGATTGAGCGCTAGACGTTTGATCGGCGTATGATCAACGGTGGGGATTTCTTTTGAAACGAACCGACAGAAAAACCTTTATAATACATAAAACCCAAAGTTTAAATAAAACAGAGGTTTTATGCTTCGAGGGGCGGAAAATATGTATAAGGTGGATAGGCGCCTGATTGCGGGGCCGTCGGATATATTGAATACAATGGGCCCGGGGGATTTATATATATGAGACCTAATCGCATCGAAAGTTTGATGCGGCCTTTTCAATCTACCCATTGTATTTCCCCGATGCAGTTGCGCCATCGGTATTTTTGATCTAACCATTTATATTTAGCACGTGATTTTGGGTTTTTAGATCAAACTTTGGATAAATGGGTTTTCGGGTTTTACAAAGGAAAAAGAACGTCGGGGAAGAAAAATTACAAGGTTTAATCGCCGAAGGCGGGCCCATGGGTTATATGAAACAATGATAAGATCAAGGGTTTTTAAATATAAAGGCTAATCACAATCGAAACTTTCGAACATAGAAAAAAGTCTTGCGCGCTTGAAACTTTCCGATGCGATAAGCGCTGAGACTATAACACTTGGTTTTTCGCAAAGGAAGCATGAGATCCGGAGTTTATAACAAAAGGGGACTAATCGCATCGGGGTCTTTATAATACAAGGCGTAATCGCATCGGAACTTCGGAACATGGCAAAGACTTGTGCATTTGAAAATTTCCGATGCGACAAGTGCCGAACAAGATTAGCGCTGGGGTTCCAGGGTGTGGGCATGTGGGGGAAGTGGTTTAGGACTTAGCCCAAAGGGGCTTAATTCCATAGCAAAAAACTTGTTTTGATGAAGTTTTTCAAAGTTTTAAATGGATTTGGGGGTTTCGGTAAGGTTAAAGAGTGAGTCTTTAACTTTGTAAAAGTGATTTTCATGAAGGGAAGAAGAGGAACCATGAAAAAAAAGGAGTTTTATGGAGAAAAAGGGAAGCAAATGAAGGTTAGTTATGAGTGGGAGTCTCATGAATTTAGCAGAATTTCTAGAGTAGAAAATGGAAACAGCAAATGAAGATTTTGGACAGAGGCATGAGGCCTTCAAGAGTCTTCAAGAGCCAACACTTTTTAGTAATAAAATTTGTTCTTTGAAGGCTCAAAAAGTCTTAGCCACCTTTTGCTATAACAAATTTTATAGGTGGCTAATAGTGGCTCCACGTGGGGATGATGCCTTCTTGAAAGCATCAAGAATTTCAGATTTGCATTCTATGGGAGGCTGACCTGTTCCTGATCCATTGGGTTGCCCTTCCTTTGCTGGGATGATCTTGCTCTAAAAACATATTAGCAGCCACAAACAATGGATCTTCATCAATACAAACTTTCTACCTACCCAATCCTACTGATCTAACATTTTTTCTTCATTAGAGTGCACTTGGATTGGCAAACTCTTTACACAACATTTTATTCTTTTGAAAGCAGGAAATCTAATTTATTTCTACTTCTTATTTCTCCATGGATTCAGATTAAACAGTTGAATCCATATAATTCTCTACCTAATATACTATCTTTTGGGATTAAACTGTCCAATCAGATTTTATTCTCTAAATTCTACAACAGAAATTTAAAAACAGTCAAGTCAAGATTAAGTTGTTTGACTTGCTGTGATCTATGGCATAAAACAAAAGCTGCACACAGACATTTATTTTGCAGAAAATTAAATCAAAATGGAAGGCTTAAGATCTGAAAATTCAAAGCACTTCCTTCATCCTTTTACAGCTCTGTTTCAACTCTTATTTGAGCTGTTTCTTCGTTGCTTTTTGGTTCATATTTTGAGCTAATTAGAACCAGATTTACGTCTTTTTTGACTCAGAAAATACAAAAAATTTGAGTCATCTCTCTTTGGAAACTTAGGTTCAAATTTTAAACATGTTTGAACCTTTAATTTCTATCCTAATCTACCTACTGATAAGCCATGATTAGACAGTTTGGCAAATCAAATTCACTATCCTATCTGTAGAAAATTTAAAACTAATTAGTCAAGATTAGGTTGTTTGACTAACTATAAGTGTGTTCTTTAGGAGTGGCATTTAAGCTTGCACACTTTCAAAATTTATTTCCCTTTTTTGGTATGGGGCCGTACCTTTATTGTTTTTTACAATCTGCCCTCTTTTCTCTTTCTATTGTTTTTGTATTTTTTATTTTCTAAAAAGAAGAAAATAACATATAACTAAATGCTCAAAGTTTGAGCTTTATTGACATTCCTATCTAACCTATTATAACTTGGAATATTTACATTTTCATATGATACAAAAGTTCCAATGCAGCCAGCTGAGTAATGTCAAGAAGAAGAAGAAAATTTGCTGCTTGTCAGAGGTATCCATAGAACATATTTAAGACTAACCTTCAATATTAAGGTTATCACAGAGGGTGACAACTCTTCATGTCTCTGGCTCTTGCAAAGGATCACTGCTTGGTAATTTGAGCCAATTGGGATTTCCACACACTTTTCCATAGGATCAACAAAGAAAAGATGAAGATTCTCTTCTTTTTGGCCCTCCATGTCTGGTAGATTGTTTGCTTCCAAGACACCAGCTTTGAGGAGCATATCTTCTGAAAGTTGCTTGGAAGCTTCATCAGTCTTAACAAAAAAGGAAAAATATTCTTCTTGAGAAGATGGTATATCCTCAGTAGGACAGTCTTCTATTTGTTTCTCTCCCTCTTCTTCATCATCATCTAAACTGGAGGACTCATCATATTTGGACGTATTGTCTTCTTGTAGCCCTGGTAAGCTCTGGTTTAGTGGACTGTACTCTGTGGGGAGGTTATTAGATTCTTTAGCAGGGGTATTTTCAATTGCTTCCTCTTTTTCAAGAGAAGGCTCCTTTTTTTCAACCTGCTCAAAAATTTCTTTCTTTCTTTCCTCCTCATCCTTCAAGCCGAAAGTTTCTAGGCTTTGAAAAATTTCATTATCGATATCATAAATAGTCTACACTGGCTCATTACTCCTTTGAAGGAACTGATCTTCCTTGCATAAATCTACTAATGATGATCCTGAAAAATTAATCTTTGTTTGGGAAGCATCATCACTAGATAGATCAAAGTTAGGAGAATCACAAATATAAGTAATACTACCAATCGAACATACTGGGTAATCAGTAGGTCCTTCTTCATTCTGATCTACAAAATATCTTTCTAAATCTATACAACAAAGTTCTCTATGTGAATGGGCAAGAGTGTTTGTTTTGCAGAAATTTTCAGAGACTGACTGTTTATACATAGTCTGATCTATCTGTTTTTCTGTCAAAGGGGAAAACGTTTCTATGTTCCTTTGAACAGGAGTACATCCGTTTTCTATCTCTTGTGAAGACTGATTTTGAGGTTAGATGTCTTCTTGAGCCTCAACTATAAGGGATTATGAATCGATTTTTGAGTTTTCATGGATATCTTGAGGAATTTTCTTTAATGCTTGGATCCTCGCTTCCTCAACTGATTCATCTATGTTCTTAAAAATTTTCAATAGGATATTAAACTCATGAATGGCTATTAAAAGATCTTCGGGATGCATCTCTTCCAAAGCTTCCTCATTATCTATAATGTGTTGGGTGATGTTTTGTGATGGATCATAATATATTGCACCCAATGATAATGATGTAGTGTTTTCTTTATAGTTCTCATAGAACACATATTCAAGGTCTCTTAAAAAAAACAAACTACTAGATCTTAAGCATTCATACCAATCCCTAGCTTTTCCTTCTAATGTTAACATGAACATTTTCATTAGGCAGTCTTCATGCCATTCAAATTTCAACCTCCATACATGTATGTGAAATTTGATAAGATGTAATAAAGGGTCATCAAACTTTTCACCTTGAAAAATAGGCAGGTTGTCGTTCCAATTCACCTGGGGCATCTTATGTGGAAACCCAGGGATATGATCTCTACTCATTGGGGCATATCTTCGTTGTATTCTTGGAATCATGTTTGTAAATCAAGAAAAAGGTCACTGTGTCTGGTCAATCAGTTCAGGGCCTTATACCAGTGGGGTCATTTGCTCTTCTGGGAGTTTCAGAGTGTGGAGTTGCCAGGTGGAAAACTTTTAGCTCGTAAGGAGGTAAAATGTTTTATGGTTCCACCACCATGTGTTTCTTGTAGAGCTGCAAGGTTTTCAGGAACTGAATTAGCTCTCAAGGATGATCTGAAAATAGTTGAAAATTTAATCTTAGGAGACTTCCTAAGGATTCTTTCTGGGTTATCAACTATCTCAGGTGGATTAGGGTCAGGATGGGCTCTAGTGTGAATCTTTCTAGAAGCCACTATGTTGTGTTTTTCAGATCCAAATAAACAAGAAAATCTCAACCAGATATGCCAATCTTTAAGAGGTTAACTAATCTGTTTGCACGCATTTTAATCCTACAGTCCTCTAACTGAGTTTTAAACAATGTGGTGATGACAAAGGTTCTTCCCAGTGGAGTCTTAAGGTCTGTTGATTATTGTGGAGTCGCCAAGTGGAAGTTTTTAGCTCTTTTCAAAGGTAAAAGGTTTTATGGTCCACCAACATGTTTATTAGATACCAATCTGAAATATTTTTGGTTTTTTCTGAGTTATTTTTGAGTTGTGTGGTTCCTAAGAATGTCCTAACTCTGTTTGAAAACTTAGCTACGGTTAGGAGACAAAGAAAGTCTACTCTTATGGCTAAGCCAGCTGATTTTTCAAGGTTATATAAAGTCTTATGTGAATCCTAGGGTTGGCCTAGTTTGCAATGATTCAAACAGGTTTTATCATGATTACCATCTCTTGGTAGTGCTTGAAAAGGATGCTTTTACTCACAAAGTTTTATGAATTTTTTAAAGGAAACTAAGATGAAAATTCAACTGAGTTCCCTAGTGGAGTCGCCAGAAATGTTAGTTTTCTGTAATTTTAGTAGATTGGTGAGACTAAAACTGCAAAAACAACATCGTTTCAACCAACTTTGGTATTCTAGGATCTAGCCCTCCTGAATCTAGAGAGGGATCTCTCCAATAAGTGCAAATATGGATTTGTCTTTGAATTTTGGGGTTATGATATTAGGCTAGTTATGAAGGCCAAGGGTTTGCTTGTTTTTTGGAAGGTTGAGCATGATTACTGTTCAAGGTGGAAAGTTATGAGTGAAAAAAGTTTCAAAGGTGAGAAGTTGCAGGCAATCAGAGTAAGCTTCGGCCAAAAGGTAGATAATTACAGGTTTTAGTCCATTGGGCTATGGAGTCATAATAGGGTTTAATTGGAACAGCAAGAGGCAAGAGTGGTCCATGGGGCAAGTCATCTATGTCTAAGGATATCTTTGAATATTGATTTATGGAATGAAATGATACAATAAGAAGGAGGAATAAACAGATGCAGAAATAAGAGCAGTCTAGGATCTGGTAAGTACTTTGAAACTAGCCAGCCTTTGATACACTTTCAATAGAAAACATCTTAAAACAAAGAGAAAACTTGAGGGAAACTTTTGGAGTAGAAACTAGCGGGCCGGGCTCACCACAAATCCTCTCCTAGCTCTTCTTTACTTGGTTACTTCCAAGACAAATACAAAGATAACAACAGAATGGCCTAAGATCTGGTAAGTACTTTGAAACTAGCCATCTTTTAACACATTCCAAGGGAAACAGTCAGACAATCTATGGGATCAAACTGGGACTAGGGCTCACCATATATTCCTCAATTCATCTTCACAAAACATATACTGAAAATAAAATCTAAGAATAACATTCAGCTAAGACAATAAGACGAGGGAATGTCGGCATTCCTACGCTTAAACTGAATTAAATCATTCCTAAATAACACAGATGGAGGAAAACATTCAGATAAAGATTTTCAGTCAGAGAAGGTTACTGATATATAGTAGGTCCTAACTCTATGCAAGCTGTTATTTATAAGAGAAAATGAAACACAGTGAAAACAGAAATAAAATAACAAGTTACAATGAGAAAAACATCACCGTCAACATAGACCAGGATCCCATAAATCATCTTGTATTAATGCTCCAAACGAGTTACAGCTTTAAGTCTAGTGCTTTAGGTTAGCAACCATTTACACATCTCAGCCTAACCTATCTATCACCAGTAGAGGTCCAAGAGCCAGTGAATACTATGTACAATCAGAAGTTTAAGCTCAAGTTTATATCAAAGTTCTACAACCAATAGTTGCTCATCTTCTACAGAAGTATTTATAGAAGAATGAGGAGGTGAGATCTAATAAAATATCTCTTAGAATAATTAATATAGATTCAAGACTTCTCGGCCTTTGAGGGGCTCGATGGAGAATTTTACAGGTGTGTCACTGTATTAATTGATTTACATTCATGAATTTAAGCTCAGTGGGAGCTTTTGTTGACTTTGAGGCTCTGTATTACGTTGGAGTAACTCCGCAGATATTTTTTACATTTATTTCCTTGAATAAGTGACTCTTTGGCTATGCTGAAGGTGAATATCTAATTTCCATAAATAAGTTCGACCCCTTTTTGAATGCTTTGAGGCAACAGGTGACTCTTATGGTAGCTGGGAGGAATCAATTCGCCTCAAATGTGGCGGTGGAGGCCTTTCTATCTGTTAAACATTTGTGATTTCCCTTTAACTGTGTTTAGTTTGGGAGATTAGACTTTTGATAATCATTCTTAGCCATGATCCCCACAAATCTGTCTTCAATCTTCATTCTGTCGTGCTCTATCTTTAAAAAAACGGATACTCTTTTAAATGTGATTTAAATCACAGTGTCTTGTCAATGTGCAGGGCCACACTAGGCTTTAATGGCATCAATGCCCATGAAGCATTGGTAAAAAATTGAAATAGAGCCCTGTGAATAGTCTCCTTTGATAAATCAAAGGCACAGGAAACATCTTTCCCGGTCTCTGGCATCTCTTTTGAACAAATGGAAAAACTATTAATCCCTGCAAGATACACAAAATATTAGAAAATCCCGCGTTTTTTAGGTTTAACTGCTTCAGAAGGCAGGGAAGGAGCATAGCCGTTGGATGAAAGCATCCAATGGTGGAGATTTATTAAGAGGAAGTTAAAGAAGAGCGGGGAAATGAACAAGACTGAGCGATTTTGGACCGTCCAATCTAGACATGTGGACGGTCCAGAGCCAATTGGCGGATCACAATCAGAGGATCACGATTGGGGGTGGCAAGAAAATGCACCGATTTGGAAGTTATGATGCGATTGAGAAATGCGATGCGATTTAGCATGGACCGTTCATCTGAGGATCAGATCAACGGTGGAAATCGAATTGGGGGATGGCCGATCGGCAGGAGCAAATAAGTGTATGCGATGGAAAATGCAATGCGATTGAGCACTAGCCGTTTGATCGTCTTACGATCAACGGCGGGGATTTCTTTTGAAACGAACCGACGGAAAGACCTTTATAATACATAAAACCAAATTTTTAAATAAAACAAAGGTTTTATGCTTCGGGAGGCAGAAAATATGTATAAGGTGGATAGGCGCTCGATTGTGGGGCTTTCGGATATATGAAACAATGATAAGATCGAGGGTTTTTAAATATAAAGGCTAATCACAATCGAAACTTTTGAACATAGAAAAAAGTCTTGCGTGCTTGAAACTTTCCGATGCGATAAGCGCTGAGACTATAACACTTGGTTTTTCACAAAGGAAGCATGAGATCCGGAGTTTATAACAAAAGGGGACTAATCGCATCGGGGTCTTTATAATACAATGCGTAATCGCATCGGAACTTCAGAACATGGCAAAGACTTGTGCATTTGAAAATTTCCGATGCGACAAGTGCCGAACAAGATTAGCGCTGGGGTTCCAGGGTGTGGGCATGTGGGGGAAGTGGTTTAGGACTTAGCCCAAAGGGGCTTAATTCCATAGCAAAAAAAAAAAAATTATGAAGTTTTTCAAAGTTTTAAATGGATTTGGGGGTTTCGTTAAGGTTAAAGAGTGAGTCTTTAACTTTGTAAAAGTGATTTTCATGAAGGGAAGAAGAGGAACCATGAAAAAAAAGGAGTTTTATGGAGAAAAAGGAAGAAAATGAAGGTTATTTACGAGTGGGAGTCGCATGAATTTAGAAGAATTTCCAGAGTATAAAATGGAAACAGCAAATGAAGATTTTGGACAGAGGCATGAGGCCTTCAAGAGTCTTCAAGAGCCAACACTTTTTAGTAATAAAATTTGTTCTTTGAAGGCTCAAAAATTCTTAGCCACCTTTTTCTATAACAAATTTTATAGGTGGCTAACAGGTGCAACCCTTGAACTGATATAATTGAGCAAGTGTTCCCATTGGAAGTCCAGAGAAATTTTTTGCATGACTTTCAAGGCTCCATGATGAAGAAAGCCCAATTGCCTGTGCCATAATTCACCCTCATCTTGGCTCACCACTTTCTCAACCTTGCCCATCATGGCAGTGTAGCCATTTACCTCCATATTGTAGAGACTCTTAACTTGAATCCCTATCCTCTTGACTTGACCCGTTGTTTTGTGTCGCAGGAAATATTTTCCATCACTAAAAACAAAGCCATGTCCTCTATCCTCCAAGATTGTGACTGAGACCAAATTTTTCTTTAGACCTGGTACATGCATCACATAATTTAATTGAAATGGTTTACCTAACTCTGTCTGAAAGGTAATGGTACCAATACCAATAGCACTATACCATCTGTCATTGTCAATCTCGATATGCACATGGAGATCTTTCTCCTCCAAGTCACTGAAAAGTTCCTTATCTCCCGTCATGTGAAAGGAAGCACCACTATCGAAATACCACACACATCCCAATGTAATTGACACCATGCATGTGATAAATGAGAATTCAAGCTCAAATTTTGAGGCAAGGGCCTCACCAACTGCAGATCTAGTAGCCTTCTTGTTCTTATTCTTTTGTGGATAGTTAGTAGCAAAATGCCCATGTTCGTGAGAGTGAAAACACTTCACATTGGACATATCCTGCTTCTTGCCTTTGGACTTGGATTTTTAAGGAAACTTATTCCCCTTCCCCTTCCTCGCTTTGGCAACCAAAGCACAATCCTCTTCATCCTCATTCTTCGATGAAGATCCATCTCTAGTGTTCCGTTTGAACTCCTCCTGCACCAAATCCGACCACAGTCGTTCCCAATTTGGAAAATTTTACCTTTTGTTGACAGATTCTTGATAACTGTGCTAACTCTTACGAAGTCCTAGGAGAGACAAGCTCACCAAATCATCATCAACGAATTTTATTCCCATACTCCCCAATTCATCCTGACATTGGACAAACTTCGTGAGATATTTTTGAATGGTGTCGCCCTTTTCCATCTTGATCTTCCTAAATTTATCTTTGAGCGCCAATTTCCTGTGGTTATTGTTGCTTTGGAATAGATCTGTCAAATCCTTCCACATAGCATATGCTGTGGATTTCCCATGAAGGCTTGAGACAATGTGGTCTCATCCTCCCTCCAACAAGATCATCCTCGCCTTTGCCACTTTCTTTTGCCATGCATCAAGATTTGCAGCATCTGGATTAGGAACATCTTTGTCAATAAATTCATTCAAGCCATCGTCTTCAAGTGTTGCCTCCATCCTGTCCTTCCAAGAAATGTAGTTCAAGCTTCCCTAGAGTTCATACTCTAACCTCAATCCATTTAAAGCCATTTGGATCTTGAATTAGTTGTAGCACCAAGAAAGTATTTCTGCAAATTTGAATTCTATCCAGTCACAAACTCAGCTCCTACTTCACTTCTGCAATTTCCTGTGCTCTGATACCATGTAAAAATTATACAAAAAGCATGTATATCTTAGATTCACTTGATCTAACAATGTACTAAAGTTAAATAGGAATCGCTTCTACAAATATTTTGCGGAGTTAAAAAACACAATCGCTAATCACATTAACATGAAGAAAGATCAATCATACACAACACAGATAATTTTCCAAGGAAATATTACAACTAAAAACCCCACTACCTTTGATCAGAAGTTCATAAATGTTGCTCAAAATTTAAAGTTAGAGGATTGGGTTGAAACCAGGATGTTTGCGTATATCTTGTCTTCGTGATTCCGGTGCCATGAATGGTTCGAAAAACCAATGTCATATGAGGGTGTAATATTCCCAATTAGATGTTTCTAGTTGGAATATTATATGTTGCTATGTTTTGGAGTTTAGAAGAATAAATGGGGTAGAGAGACCCTTAAATTTATTTGGTAGAAATAAAACATTCCCAATGTGAAAAGGGGTTTTTGTAAGAAGGAAAAATAAAGCCACCCTTGGTGTGAAAATGGGGCAATGCATGAGGACTAGAACCTTGTTGACCAGGTCAACAATGCTGCTAAAAGAGGAGGAAAACCAGTGGGAACAATGCAGTTTTGATAGAGGACTCTTTGCAATGAAGTAACCTCATGAATGTGTGGGGCCCAGGGTAAGGAGGCTCACCAAGAATAAAAAGGAAGGAAGGGCAGCCATAAGAGTCATTCATAATCTTGTCTATGCTTGAGTCTTATGACTTCTTGCATGCTTCAACTATTTAGCTCAATTTGTTGAACTATTCAGTGCAAGGGATTCTCATGTGGGATTTCCACTCTCTTTCTTGGTTCAGCTTGTTGAAGGGATATAAGAGGAGAATTATGGGCTACATTTCCACTATCTGACTTGGGGTCAAGCAGTCACCAACTCCTACAGTGCAGTCTCTTGTAGAAATGCATCATTTCTGAAGGTGATGCTGTGGTAGGGTTAAATCCCTTGATTTTGTGCTAGTTTCCTGAAGAAGGAGGCTTTTTATCTCCTGGAAGGCTAGTAAGGAGGATCTTTAGCCATTTTTATGTGCTCTCATGTATTATTCATCCATATCATATATAGAGTTGTAGTCAACTACGTGATTTTATGCAGAGATATCATTTTGTATTTGTGCTCTTATGAAACCCTTGCCGGGTTGTCTCCATTTTGTGTAAAAGAGGATAAACCTCCATTTTTCTTGGCTCTTTGATTAATGAAATCTACATGATCTTTTATAACTCATATTTTTCTGTATAAACTCTCTTTGAATAACGCTGTCACATGCTTCATAATTTCTGTTTGGTGAAACCATGGGGCTTGGGTGTGTTTGAGGTGTATTGGCATAGGGAGATCTATTTAACATAGCTAGAGTGATTTGTTTCTGCTCCCATTCTACATGTAAGGGTTATAAAGCATAATAGTCCTATTTTTCAATTATGTAACGTAATTTTCTAAAAACAACGTTTTTACTCTCCATAGTGCATAAATTCCTAAGAAGGAATATTACAGTGGTATCAGAGCTCTACTCTTGGCTCATCTTATGGGGACAATATATCTACAGTATGGAGGAGAAAGATATTTCAAAGCTCCTTCTTCAAACCATGTAGAACATTGCAAGAGATCTCAAGGAGATGAGGCATAAAGAAGGCCCTAGGGGGTTTTACCATGAAGCAAGTACTAGCACCTCACCTTGTGTGGAACAATCAACCACAAATCCTTCACTACAACACTCCACTATGCCCCCATTCCTATCTGAAGACAAGGAGGAAGAAACCCTTGGTGACTATTTTGTGGAGTATGAGTCTCAATCCCGAAGGTTCAAAGAACACTTGAGCTTTCAGGAATTCTGCCAGATCAAGGAAGGGAGGAGAACTTGTGATCACCATAAGAGGGGAGGATTTATGCAGGAATTAGACCTACAACGAAGTATGGGGAGATTCTTCTTTCCTATATATGATGGGTCACCTAAGTGCACAGCCAAGGCTTGGGTGGAGAAGCTAGATACTTACTTTCAGCTCAATAGAGTTTCTGAAATAGAGGCTATCAAAATAGTTGCACTACACTTGTAAGGGGAGGCTCGTGAATGGTGGTTCCATGGGCTAACTACACTTGGAAATTCTAATATCACTTCATACTCAGTCTTCCCCAAGAGACTAGTAGAGAGATTTGATCCAAGGGATCCAGAGGCCCACTTTTTTGAGCTAACCAAGCTCAAACAAAAGGGAGATCTAGAAGATTATATTGCTGAATATTTGAAGCTTTCAGTAATGGTATCCAACCTTACTATGAGAAGAAGGGTATGTATGTTTATTGATGGGATGGCTAAACCATTGCATGGGTTGGTAAGATCCGCCAAACTAACTACACTCCTTGAGGCTGTGGAGAAGACTAGAGATTTGCAACATGCTTTTCCCAAGGCAAAGGCATTACTATAGCTGGATAATTCTTCATGGCCAAAGAAAGCACCTCTTGACCATGATCAGAGGAGATTAAGGAAGGAAAAGATTTGCATTACTTGTCAAAATACATGGGTGCCAAATCATGAATGTGTTGCAGGGAAGGATCATTATATTGAGATATTTTCTGATGAAGAAGAGAGGGCTAGCACTGTACTACCTATAGAAGATGCAGTGAAAAATTTTGCTCCAAGGGGAAGAGCTCTTGAAGCGTTAAGAGGAGTTCCTAAATATATGGCTTTAAGAGTTATAGGTACTATTATGGGGCAAAGAGTATCGGTGCTAGTAGACAGTGGAGCTACTCATAACTTCTTTGATTCAAAACTACTAAAGAAGAGGGGCATTCATATGGAAGATTTTGAAGGGTTTTCAATATTGGTACTAGGAGCCAGAACTTTGCAGTGTGTCAAGTATGTTCTAGAATTGTCTATCACTATGGGAACCTACACTATGATAGACCACTTCTTTGTGGTTGATATTCCTGACACCAATATTATATTGGGTGTCCAATGGCTAATCACTCTTGGAAGACTCACCATTGATTGGGAGAATCTAGAGATGGAATGGGTAGAGAAGGAGAATGGTAAGCATCAAAAAATCAAAGGCATGCACACTTACCCACCTCAGATTGTTTCAGCCCACAAGATGGAGGTAGACTTAAGCAGAGGATACATAGAATGGGAAGTGGAACTGCATTTATCTGAAGCTGGAGTCAAGGAATCCCCAGTGCATCCTGATGTGCAGTCTCTCTTAGATCGATATTATGTAGTATTTGGGGATATTCCACTGGGGAGACCTCCTGATAGGGGATTTGAGCACACTATTGAGTTGGAGCAAGGGATTCAAGCTGTGATTACCACCCCTTATAGGCATCCCAAAGCTTATAAGGATGAAATTGAAAGGGCTATTCAAGAACTACTAGCTCTAGGACATATCTAGCCTAGCACTAGCCCTTTTCATCTTTAGTAGTCTTGGTAAAGAAGAAGGATGGCACACTGAGGATGTGCATTGACTATAGAGCCCTAAACAAAAATACCATGAAGAATAAATACCCAATTTCCAGGATTAATGAGTTGATGGATGAGCTAAGAGGATCCAAATATTTCTCCAAGATTGACTTGAGATCCGAATATCACCAAATCAGGGTGAGGTATCAAGGCATTCCCAAAACAACATTCAGGTGTCACTTTGGGCATTTTGAGTTCTTGGTAATGCCATTTCGTTTGACCAATGCCCCAGCAACATTCCAGTCTTGCATGAACCACATTTTCCATGGTCATCTAAGGAAGTTTGTATTAGTCTTATTTGATGATATTCTTATTTACAGTTGCACATGGGAGGAACATCTGCAACATATTGAGACAGTGTTACATATCCTCAAGGAGCAACAATTCTATGCTAAAGTCTCTAAATTTAGTTTGGCCTCACAGAGATGCTTTACTTGGGCCACATCATTGGAGTGGATGGAGTAAGAGTGCATGAAGAAAATATCTGGGAAATCAAGGATTGGCCCAAGCCAAGGAACGTTACAGAGCTCCGGGGAGTTGTAGGCATATGCACATATTACCGAAATTTTTTCAAAGGGTTCTTTCAACTTGCAGCACCACTTAAAGACTTGATAAATAATGGGGCTTTCAGTTGGACACCTATAGTGTAGAGGGCTTTTGATAAGCTCAAAGAGGTAATGAGTAGTTGTCCAATATCAGTTTTACCTGATTTCTCTCAATCTTTTGTGTTAGAATGTGATGCATCAGATGAAGGAATTGGAGCAGTATTGATGCAAGGAGGGCATCCTATAGCCTTTGAGAGCAGGAAGCGGCTACCACATGAAAGGCTATACCCCATCTATGATAAAGAAATGTTGGCTATTATGCATGCCTTAGCCAAATTCTGACAATATTTGGTGGGGAATAAATTCAAGGTGAAAACTGATCATAACAGTCTCAGGTTCTTTCTTGAACAAAAGAAGCTCCAAGAAAGACAACAAAAATGGGTAATCAAGATCCAAGCTTATGAATTTGACATAGATTATGTCAAGGGGAAGAGAAATATAGTGGTTGATGCTCTATCTAGAAGACCAACATCGTTGTCCTTCAGGGGCATGTATGCAGATTGAAAGGCTCAATTGTTGGTTGAGTACTCCAAGGATAACTTTGCATGTGAGATACTTGATGGGGTGATAGATGATGAGAGGTATAGAGTGATGGATGAAATCATCTATTACTGGGACCGAGTATTTTTGGATAAGAATTCTAAGCTCAAAGAGAAGATCTTGCAAGCATCACATGATTCCCCACTTTTAGGGCATCAAGGATTCACAAAGACTTACCGAGCCATAAGGGAGAGATTATCATGGAAGGGTCTCAAGGATGATGTGCTCCAACATATCAAGGAGTGCATATTTTTTCAGAAAAATAAGGGAGAACACACTCATCCTGCTGGATTATTACAACCACTACCCATTCCGGATGGAAAATTGGAAAGCAACTCCATGGACTTCATCACCGGTCTACCTACTGTTCAGGGTAATAATTGTATCTTTGTAGCTGTTGATAGACTAACAAATTATTCACACTTATTTTCCATTTCTGCACATTATACTACTTCACAGGTAGCTGAGCTCTTCTTTAGAGATGTGTTTAGACTCCATGGTCTCCCAAAGACCATAGTGAGTGATCGGGACAACCTCTTCATGGGTGGATTTTGGCAAGAACTCTTCTAGTTAGTGGGGACTGAATTGACACCAAGTACCAGCTACCATCCACAGACCGATGGACAGACTGAAATAGTGAAAAAGTGGCTGGAAGGCTACTTGAGAAGCTATGTTGCAGGGCAGCAGAATGCATGGTTGTGTTGGCTCCATTTGGGGGAGTATTGTTACAACACCACTTACCATATGTCCACTGGTATGACCCCATTTCTAGATCTCTATGGGTATGATGCACTCTCATTTTTTGATTTCATGTTTGGAGCAAGAAAGGCTCCCAGAGCAAAGGAATGGATTCAGGAGAGTCAAGACATACTTCGGGCCCTTAAAGACAACATTGCTACTGCCCAAAATCAGCAAAAGATATATGCAGACCATGGTCGGATAGAGAGATAGTTTGAGGCAGTTGATCTAGTCTATCTTCACCTTCAGCCTTGTAGATAATCTACACTCGAGGAGAAAGGGGCTGAAAATCTCAAAACACGTTTCTATGGGCCATATAAGGTGATCCGTCGTGTCGGGGAAGTTGCATATGAGTTGGAACTTCCCAAGGGGAGCAAGATCCACAATATCTTTCATGTCTCGTGCCTCAAGAAGGCCATTGGAAAGAATGTAGTTGCCAACATGGACCTCCCACCTATTGATGATGAGGGCCATCTAGTTTTGCAACCTGAGGCAATTCTGGATACACGGGACAGGCAGCTAAGGAGCAGGGTAATCAAAGAATATTTGATTTAATGGAGGAATCTTCTTGATGAGGATGCCACTTGGGAAGGAGAGAAGATATTACAACATCCTTCTTTGATATTCTTGAGGATAAGCAATTTTTGAGAGGGGAGAACTATAATATTCCCAATTAGCTACTTCTAGTTGGAATATTATATGTTTCTCTATTTTACAGGTTAGAAGAATAAATGGGATAGAGAGACCCTTAAATATCTTTAGTAGAAATAAAAAATTCCCAATGTGAAAAGGAGTTTGTGTAAGAAGGCCAAATAAAGCCACCCTTGGTGTGAAAATGGGGCAATGCATGAGGACTAGAACCTTGTTGACCAGGTCAACAATGCTGCTAAAAGAGGAGGAAAACCAGTGGGAACAATGCAGTTTTGATGGAGGACTCTTTGCAATGAAGTAACCTCATAAATGCTTGGGGCCCAGGGTAAGGAGGCTCACGAAGAATAAAAATGAAGAAAGGGTAGCCATGAGAGTCATTCATAATCTTGTCTATGTTTGAGTCTTATGACTTCTTGCATGCTTCAGGTGTGTAGCTGGGTTTGCTGCACTATTCAATGCAAGGGATTCTCATGCGGGAGTTCCACTCTCTTTCTTGGTTCAACTTGTTTAAGGGATCTAAGAGGAGAATTCTAGGCAACATTTCCACTATCTAACTTGGGTTCAAGCAGTCACCAACTCCTACAGTGCAGTGTCTTGCAGAAACTGTGTCATTTATGAAGGTGATGCTATTGTAGGGTTAAATCCCTTGATTTTGTGCTAGTTTCCCGGAGAAGGATGCTTTTTCTCTCCTGGAAGGCTAGTAAGGAGGATCCTTAGCCATTTTTATGTGCTCTCATGTATTATTCAACCATATCATATATAGATTTGTAGTCAAATGTGTGATTTTATGCAGATATATCATTTTTTATTTGTGCCCTTATGAGACCCTTGTAGGGTTGTCTCCATTTTGTGTAAAAGAGGCTAAACCTCCATTTTTCTTGGCTCTTTGATTAATGAAATCTCCATGATCTGTTATAAATAATATTTTTCTATAGAAACCCTCTTTGAATAACGCTATCACATGCTTTATAATTTATTTTTGGTGAAATCATGGGGTTTGAGTATTTTTGAAGTGTATTGGCATGGGGAGATCTGTTTAACATAACTAGAGTAATTTGTTTCTGCTCCCATTCTGCATGTAAGGGTTATAAATCATAATCTAAAGGATCCAAGTCCTATTTTTTAATTTTGTAATGTAATTTTCTGAAAACAATGTTTTTACTCTCCATAGTGTAGAAATTCTTAAGAAGGAATATTACAGAGGGAGATATTGCATTCTGATCGAATTCCAAAATAGCTAAAATTTTCAACAAGGTTGATTGGGATGCCCAGTCAACATGGAGGGTGCATAGTCAGCAAAAGGAATATTCTAAGGAAAATTCCTTTCCTCAGAACGAATCCTAGGCTGACAAGCGGCACATTGTGATTTGTTGGTGATTTGTACGTTGTTTATTGGTGGACCAATTATAGGGAGACACCTGGCCAACCCTGAGGCCGTCACATGTCCCTAAGGTGTAGTGTAAAATTTTTATGAGTTCCGTAGGGTTCGACCCCACGACCTCCGCCCTATGCACATAGGTGTCCACCAACCCAACTACAAGCTGTTACTTAACCTCTATAGGCCAATGTTTATATTTAAAGTTTAAAACATAGTCATGTGGGGGTTGGGACCACCGATGGTCCATTGAACATGGTCACATTGCAACATAAACATTAACGTTGACAGCAAAGTTTCTGTAACCATTTCATACTTACACCTTGTCACATGTAAATTCTTCGGAGGTTTAAACTCCGACATCTACGTGAACTCTACTTCAAACTAGGGTTGCAATGCTATTTACCACAGTATAAGCGGTGTTCCGCTCCAAAATTGATTGTAACCATGGGTTTTTGGGGTTGGCATGTGGCTACCCCCTACCCTTAGCATTTAATTTTCAGTTAGTGATGGAAGAGTTCTTTGAGGCACCATATTTTTATGCGGATTTGGCCAAATTTAAGTATGGTTAAGTGGAGTTCTCCACAATTAGTGGATTTTTTCTAGGTGTTACTGGGAAAATGTGTTGGAGGCTCAATGTTTGCCCATTTTGAGTGAATGAAGAGTCAATATAGACTAATTGGAGCATTTTGGAGCCATTGGTGCAGATAAAATAGCCATTAGAGGCTTGTAACTACAAGTATTTGCAAAATTTGATCATAATGAAAGATGGACATGCCATTGGTAGCTGGACCAGCAGATGTAGCCCAGGAGGGGTGAACTACTTCATCATGCCTGCTATGTAAATTTTATGTGGTGTTTTATTTCTCTATTAGACACTATTGTTCAATGTTATTTTCTCTTATTTCATGCTTCTTATTCACTAAAATCATCTATATTTCATGGTTAAAATCCTCAATCCTTGAGAAAACTATGGAGACAAGTATGCACATGTTTTATAACAGAAAATACACTTAGCACACTAAACTAATACAATCCTTTCAGATCAATTTTATATTTTATATTAAGCATGGGTTATGAAACAATTACATACAAAACTCTTCTCATAAGTGCTCTCAATACATCAGCTAATTGTCTCACACTGTCATATGCAAAACTAACCAACACATAGCCAATTCTCAGCCTCCATACATCCTACCTTGCTTGCACAATCCCTGATGCTAAAGATCCCTAAAAGATAGGAATTCTTGCCTACCTTGACTGCGCAAGTATCAAGGGCACTCCAATGGGTGTTTTCCTGCATGTGTGCAAGCAGATAATGTCACAACTAATTTTTAATCTCCCTTTCACCTAGAACTCAAATGGGTCTCCACTGGATCTGACATGCATGAAACTAATAATAGTAAATCCTCAGTTGCATGTGAGATCACTCATTGCAAATTAATTAATATTTAATTCACTAGATCTCTCACTAGTGTATCTTCAGTTACAGCTAGCACAACTGAGTTTATCTCACTTAACTAAGTTAAACTCTTTACAACTTGCACCAACTCATGCACCACTACACTTCAAACTCTATTACAACTAGAATTAATCAGCATGTCCCAACAACCAACCTCTAACTCGAAATTCACTAGCTAACTAAAATTTCTACTTTAGTTAACTATTTCAAGTCCACATTTAGAATATATTACAGTTTAATTTCCATCTAAATTAAGGGATAATAAAAATAGACATGCACCCAAAAATAGCGTTGTGGGGCCCACCCTAGTATAGGTACTTAATGCACTAGGTGTGGGTGTTGAATCTCAACAAACACCTCTCAAGGAAAAATCTCGTGTGCTTCTCTTCATAAAACTTCACATCTCTACGAACAATTGTCATCCTATGATATGGAAGGTACACTCGATAGTTCTATGGTGTATCAGTGTGCCCCAAAAATATCCCCAAATCAGTTCTTGATTCTAGATTTTTCCTTGCATCCTTGGAAACATGATAGTAAATTGAGGAACTAGAAACTTTGAAGTGTGCCACATATGGTTTCTTACATGAAAGAGATTCTTCTAGTGTACTTATCCTAAGAATCTGATGAGGACTCGTTTTCTACACATATATCATTTTTTTGCATGCTTTAGCTCACAAGTGCAACAATAGGCCTTGATCATGAAACGTCGCTCATGCAGCTCCAAAAATATTCCTTTTCTTCCTCTCAGCCACCCCATTCTATTGTGGGTTATGGGGTGTTGTCAAATCTCTTCAAATGCTTTCTAATTCATGGAATTTATTAAACGCATTCAACACATATTATCCATTTTTATCGCTTATGAGAGCCTTCAGTTTCCTTCTTGTGTCTTTCTCAAAAATTTCTTTAAATTCATAAAAAATTTAGAATGCTTGGTATTTCTTCTGCATGAAGAATATACAACAATTATGTGATAAATAATATACAAATATAATGTAATACATGTGCCTGGATTTGGAGGCTTTCAAGAAAGGTCCACACACATCTAAGTGAACTCTTTATGTTGGAAAAAATACTAAGAGGTGGGGGTGAATTGGTATTCACAATACACAAAATCTTTCCTTTTCTTTACTAATTTTTATACACGACTTTAATTAATCAAACTAGTGTATGCACACGGATTTCTATAAGGAAAAATGTGTATACCTAGAGAACTTATTATTCAGATAAATCTTCAAAAACTTTACTTAGCTCATTTCATCAGTTATGCATTAGCCATTTAGTAAGAAATAAACAAAATAAATTATCACATAAAATCAACACACATGAACACCAGGATTTAAGGTGGAAACACAAGTCAGGAAAAAACAGTCATTGTTGTCATCTTTGTCTTCAATATTTATTATAGATAAAACCGCTTACAATCTTGTACTAGCGTAGACTCATTCCAACACGTAGGCACCCACCTGCAGAAGGCTACAACCTTCTCTCATTCTCCAGTTGCTACTGGAAGGGAGCTGCAACCCCCTAATATTTTTTACCAACCACTAATGGAAAGGAGCTTTAACCCCCTGAACTGATCACCAACTCCTACTGGAAAGAAGCTTTGACTTCCACACTGAAGGCTCCAACCATGAGTACGATTGCACACAAAATTTCATAAATTTTCACACTCGATCCAACAGCTTCAACATAATACAATTTGTAGATAAAAAATGATAACCATCAACCACTCTTCGAATAGATAAAAGAGATCACTATAACCAGATCACAACACAAAACCTAGACTTTTGTATCAATGTTTCGAGAAATAACTCCCTAGAGGTTGTTGGGTCAAAAACCTCCACAGATCAAGGCTTGCTATTCAAGAAGGACTCACACAACCACACTTGTACGCTAAAAAATAGATATTATAGATTGTAGAACTCACCCATAGACCATACGTTTGATGTAGATCCCGCGGGGTCCAAACCCCCAGCAACCCTTCTTCCTCTTCAACCTGGAAATCAAGAAGAGACATGCATGGAAATCTAGTTGTACAACATATATATTTCCTAAATGTCAGTTTAATCCATGTGAAACATCATATAAACAATAATAAATTCTTAATTAACAATATTTTCACATATGCAAGCAGATATTAACAGGTGAATTCGGGAACAAGATGGTTCTTCTTCATTACGAACAACATGTACAATAATAGAAATGTGGAGAGATCACCTGAATCCTTCCACGATATTCGAACAGACTGTCGTCTGAATCCATCCTGCCCTTGCCTCGCTAGGATACTTTCAAGACTTGTGCACACGAGATGACATATAAGTTGATGAACATCTCCAGGAAACAAGGGTTTCCTATAAAAATCTCGGAAGTGTCGGAGGCACGGGAAATTAGACTTGAAATTGGGCTCCAACAGAGTATAATGTCTATAATTTTATCTCTCCCTTAGGCCATGCATATGAGGGGCTTTTATACTCCCTCAAAGTAGTTTCAATCTGTTAGAAACAGTTGGCCACGGGCTGGTGTGGTTGAATTACGGGAATAACCATCAACCCAACCTCGAAAATAGGGATTTTTATATATTTTTTAATGATTTTAATGGCATACGTGGAAAAGTATCTATGGACTCGCGTATACACGTGTAAAAGTCTGGGCATATCGGCGTATGGGATTTTAAACACTATTTTTATGAACTTTATTCAAGTCTGTGGGAATGGGTACCAAGGCCAAAGAGGCAATAATGAATCACATGAGGGTGAAAAATGATGCTATAACAGATGCCCCCTAATATATGAGGTCAGAAGGGGTATGTGATGGCCGAAATGTATTATGTGCATAGAAAGAACTTCGCGAGGATAAGAGAGGACTTCACCAGATTTCAGCCTACCAAAAACCAATGAAAGAAAACAGAGAGTCAGCTCATGTCTAAGGCACACATACCCATGCTCAGTCAAAAATATATCCATATAGAAAGTACAAAATAGATCCAGAATGTATACAAGTATAGCTGAACTGAAAGTACACAATGAATCAACTGAGCACGACCCAGAAGTACAGGTCGGAATCAATGTCCAAGTATCACATATATCAAACTAATCAATAGTGTTGAAAATGGATGTCTGATCACAAAAGTAACTTAATCTCCTGGTACCAAATCATAAGGGGTGGAACACATGGTACAATCACGCAACTCGGGAGCCAACATATAGGATGTTGCTGTACTGACATTGCAACATATAAGGGTGGATGGCATCACTGGCAGAAACTGAAAGGACTGTCAAAAGTGAACCAAAATATGTTGATGCAACCCGAGGTCTTCACCAATCTCGATGGCACAATTCTACACAATGGGAATAAATGAGCTGAAGTCGACCATGTGAGAAATAGTTTGATTACCAGTCAATAATGTATACCGTTAACAAATGCGAGACAACCCACCGATAATGAAAATAAGTGTCAAGGTGCCCCAGTACAATCTAACAAGTGTGAATGAATGAGTTGAAGTCAAACACTTGGAAGAATCTACCAATCAGGAGGCAATGATGTATCCCCACTGTCGATAGCAAAGAGTCTACCACTGATGACTGCAAACCCTAAGGTATTGACAAAAGACTTTAGACCTTATTCCCAGAGCAATGAGTCGGAGTCGATTGGAAAAGATCTGCTGGAAGGAAGGCATTAAGGCATCCCACATCAGTCCAGCGTGAGTGTAACCCGCAGGCCAAGATTTGGAAGGAATCAGATGAAGCAGAGTGACGGAACCAAACCGAAGTACGTTTCCGACGTGCACAAGATGAAGCTAGCGCACGGAAGAAACCCTATGAACCAACCAATAATTAAAGCTGACACAGAGGTGAGATATCCACCGATAGGGTCAAATGGAAATCAAGGTACTGCACGAATCCCAAGTGTGATAATGTATGCTGACGTCGAACACAAGGAAAACCACTCAATCAAAGACCCATAATGATGAACAAATGCTGAGCACAAGGTCACCTATCAATGATGGAAATAGGGCCAGGGTGCGGCTCTAGGTTTACTCTCAGAGCAATATGTCGTAGTCGATGAGAGACAAACCCGCCAACAAGAAGTCAATGAAGACCTTCTCAAACCAGCACGAGCAGAAGACCAAAACATCTGATGTGATAGAACAAGATACTGACAAGACCGGGAAGGCCGACTGAATAATGAGTCAAGAGACACCGTAGAATGGCCGACTCATGGTTTAACTTCCCTTGAACAAAAGCACGACTCATGATGACCATGGCAGTAAAAAATGACACTGTATAAGTCTGTTATGCAGGAGGAAAAAACAAACTCTCCATATGATTGGAAGAGATAACCAACCGGGGGAGAACTAACCAGTGAAACAAGGAAAAAACTGAACCTAGGTCAAAACTAAAACCATCCCAAATGAAGGAAATATATAAGTGTATGTGCTTTGTTCAAGGGCGAAAAATTGATACTATACTTCCATCAAATTACGAAGTAACATCCCGTTCCTGCTCTTTTTGTTATATTTTATTTTTTTGTCTTTTTCATATAATAAGCCTGAAAAAGAATAAAATAATGCTATGGTATAATGGATAGAACGAGTATCAAGAAACATATGCACTAGTTCCTGGGATAAGAACGATCCTATGCTCAATGTAAGGTGGCGGAAACTGGTAAGCGATACTCAAAGGAATGTTCCATCCATGGGAAAAAAGGGCTTCAAGTCGTGATAGCTAAGTGCATGCAATGGTTAACTTGTACAGATAGTCAAGGTCAAAAGATGGCTTAAACATCGAGTCCAAATGAAACCAGCTAAAGGCCAGGATAAACAAGTAGCCAATATGCAATGCAGTAGTACAACTCAACAACACCAGGGAGCCTCTAGGGTAATAGCCAGAAAAATGATAGTGAAGAAGAAGAAGAATGAAGCTTCAACACATAAGTCATGGCGGGACTAAAGAGGACTCCCGAGCCTACATAAAACGTAGCATGGGCAACAAGTGCTAACGAGGAACTAACTAGGAAGCCCATGTAAAGGAAGGCTCTACCACCAAGTCATAATTAAATAATCGGCGAGTGAAATGGGTGAAATACTCATGACCTGATGGGATCGACCCTATGGCAAGTGATCAAAATGGAGGCTAGTATTCAAAATGCAATGAAAAGTGGATTCCCTAACCTATATGCTAGTGAAGATCATATACCTGCCATGACAGGTCAGTAGTCATGGATCAAAAACCGGAAAAATCTCAACTTCATCAAAATGTACCTGAAAATATACCAATATGGGCACTTACAAGCATCCGGGTTATGCAGCTTAAGATAGATTGAAAAAATAGGCATAACAAATTTTTGCAAAAATTTTCAATTTCTGGGCATAAATACACATGTTACCTCATATTTGGTTCATTGTTACTTGCTGATTTGGGAAAAAGAGCTCTAGAGAAAAACCCTCTTTCGTCAAAACAGGAGCAATCAGTGATCAAACTTCGCCGAATCAGTTAGGTAAGCTCTTAATCCATCATTATTATCAATTTTTTCCATTAATAGAGTTAAAATTCAGAAATTTCACTGTAGAAATATTTGTTTTAATTTAGGGCTCTACGCATACGTGGGTTCGTATGGACTAAGCCGCGTATATACGCAACTGTGTACAGGGTAAGTCGCGTATGCGCAACCCGAAATGTAAAAAATCGTTTCTAATGGAAAAATGAATGAATTTTTTCAGGATGACTATCACCTGGAGGGAACATGAGCATAGTGCAATCGATAATGAAGTAATGCAAGATCAATTATCTCTCAATATCCTCCGAAATTGTGGATTGCTCAAATTTTTCAAAATGCCAAATATGAAGAGTAATGTCCGGTTACTTGAAATGCTAGTAAATTATTGGGAACTGGAGGAAGATTGCTTCGTAATAGATCAAATGCCCATACACATAGAGGTAGAAGACATCTACTTCATTACCGTACTCTCACGGAGGGGAGACCCAGTAGATTTGCACAGCAAGCCTTTGGGAGGGCTTACTGTGGATGACTATGTCCATGTCTATTATGTAGAGGGGTCCAAGAAAGTAGGGACTCAGATTGCTATAAAATATTTGAGAGATATACACATGAAGATTCTCCTATTCACCATTGGCAGGGTAGCAGGATCTGCTTCCTTGCATCAGGCATCCAGGACTCATATGAGCATAGCTGTGGAATGCCTAGCTCACCTATATGATTGGTGTACAACTCTACTAATGAACATGAAGCAACAACTGACTTCCATTCGGAAAGGAAAAAAAAAACATTTCGGGTATGGGACCATCTTGATGAAATTCTTCTTTGAGAAGATTCCTGGGCTTCGACCCAAAGTGATCTCTTCCATCAACAACCCAAGAGACCCAAGAATTGCCCGATGGGCAGATCTGATGAAGAGACTGGGGGGAAGTGAAGTTCCCCGAACCACCTGGGATGACAAGTTATTCCAATGGTGGGGAGAACAAGTCATCGCCGTGGAGGACTACCCCTATGCCGGGATGGATTTTCGTGGTGATCCAGACCTCGTCCTTCCACCTGACACGGCATGGGGCACAATCAGTAAGATTGCAATTTTTTAAATTATGTGATTTTTATGATTTTTTCAATATATATGAAAAAAATGTGAAAAAAAACATGTTTTTGATTGGATTCAAAATGACTTACAATATTATGATGATCATGATACAGATATTGGACCAGTCCGTCCTAAGGGCTACCCACGGCATAAGCGCCACAGAGGTGAGGCGGATACTGTAGACCTAGACAGGACCCTCCATGTTGTACAGAGGAACTTGGAGGGTTTAACTCGCCAAGTGCTTATGGCTACAGTGGAAGATCTACCTAAGGCCATCCAGAGATGGGTAGTGGGAGTACCACGTGACTAGGTATGATTATTCCGTCATGTCGCCACTGCGATCGTGTTCTATAGGAATACAAATTTTATGCAGGGACCACAGGAGTAAATAGATATGATTACCGGATGGCTGTATATTTTTGATATTGAACATGATCGGGCATAAGCCCTAATTTTGTATGACTTATGGATCCAAATTTTGTAGAGTTTTTTGAACACTCTGATGAGATATATATATATATATATAGCAATTTATGATGTGATGTGACAAATGTATAAAAACTGCATGATGTTTTTGATAATTAAATTTTAATGTATGGAATGATTAATATGCCAATCAATTGCTTGATTAGCTAATGAGTCTGCCATCCAATTGTTTGCTCGAGGAATATGAATGAATGTTAAAAATTGAAATGATATTTGTAACAAGCGTACCCTAAAAAACAAACAGAGTAAAAATGGATCTCAAACCCGATAATTATTGTTCAACTCCGACACCACCAGCTGGGAGTCCAAGAAAACTACTAACGAATCAACACCCAAAGACATTGCCTCCCAGAGTAGATAAATAACTTCAGTGTACTCTGCTATATTATTGGAAGCAGGACCAATGTAGACTCATCTTGATACTAACAGTTGACCGGATGGATGATGAAGCACCCAAGCCGCGGAAGCCAAGTTTCGGGTGTGTCTACTAGCACCATCGACGAAACCATAATGACTCATGTCATTCGACACAACCTACCAAAGCAGATAAAAAACAACACCATCACATCAAAGACCAAAAACTAGATATTTACAAAACAAGACTACTATATACAAAATCAAAATGCCAGGCCGAAGCATAGGCATAATACCTTTTCAAATAGAGCCCATTTCTGGGCTCCGGCAACTCATTTCCTTCAAAATCAACCAAGGTATATGCTCCTTTTTTAAGGACTTTTCTAACGATGAAGGGGACATACCACATAGACTTAAACTTTCCTGCGCCCAGGGCATCCTTCTCTTGGGCATAGACCAAAACAAGGTCGCCTTCTGAGAAAACCCTAGGCTTGACCGCCTTATTGTACTGAACTTTGATTTGTTTCTTATGCGCCTCATTCATCATGGCGGCATCCCGACGCTGCTCATCAAGATGTTCCAGATGAAGGAGACGTTCTTCAAGACTAGAAGTGTCAGGAAGAAGCTCAACAACTAACTTAAGAAAAGGAATATCACATTCAATGGGAAATATGGATTCCAGCCCGTAAACTAGTTGAAATGGAGTAAAGCCAGTTACAGTTTTTACTGACGTCCTGTATGCCCAAAGTGCAGGATACAGCATGATATTCCAGTTGGATCGAGATTTATTAATTTTACTTTGAAGAATGGTCTTCAGGGATTTGTTCACGACTTCCACTTGCCCATTGGCCTAAGGATAATACAGAGATGAATGCTCCTGCCAGAAACCTAATTTTAGAGCCAACTCAACCATCATGCTATTCTGAAAATTACTACCATGATCAGTGAAAATCTCTCTAGGAATACCAAAACGAGCAATAACCTGGTTGAAAAGAGAAAGAGCTACTGTCTCACCATCATTCCCAAAAGTAGGCATAGCCTCGACCCACTTCATAAAGTAGTCTACTGCTACAATAATGTACTTGTGACCTTTAGCTGAAGGCGGGTTACAAGTAGTATAATCAATACCCCACTTTGTAAAGGGACCGACAGTAATGACTGGAAAAAGCGGAGCTGGATGAGCGCGCATTTTTCGAGTATAGACTTGACAAGGATGACACTTTTTGACCGACTCCATACAATCTTTGAAAATTGAAGGCCAAAAGTATCTAGCACGCAAGATTTTTTGGGTTGTAGCAAGCCCAGATAAATTACCACCACAAGCTCCACTGTGGCAATCATTCAGCACAGCCTCAGCTTCTTCGAGAGTTAAGCAACGTCTCAGGATTGAATCAACCCCTCGACGGTATAAAGCATCACCAATAATCAAGTAATTTTTAGCCAAGTGACACAACTTATGATGCTCATCTTTCGAAAAAGTAGAGAGAAACTTCGCAGTCTGAAGATACACAATGATATCTCCATACCAAGGATCCTGTGGAGAGATGAGAAACAAATGTTCATTCGGGAAGGATTCATCATAGACTATCTCTTCTCCACAAGGCAACTCAGAGATTAATTCCGTGAAAACTAAAGATTTCTTGGACTTGGCAGACATAAACTCAAGATCAAATTCCTGCAAAATCACAATCCATCTATTGTATTTTCCCCCAATCACTCGCCTACTGAGAACAAAATGAAATGGATTGGCTGCTACCAAAACATAAGTTTTTCGTAGAAGAATATAATGTCTGAGTCACTGTACATCATGAACAACTGCTAAAGCTAGCTTCTCTATTGGAGTATACCGGAGTTCAGGTCCTACCAAGCCTCGACTAAGATAGTATATAACATGCTCTGCCAGAGCATCGTCGTCCTGAACTAGAACCATACCAATGGTAGATTCTGCTGCTGCAAGATACAAAAGGAAATCCCTGCAATAATCAGGGGGACTCAATATAGGAGCAGAGGTCAATTCTTTTTTCAAAGCATCGAATGAGCGTTGAGCGAAGTCATCCCAAAAGAATGGAACTCCCTTCTTCAACAATCTCTTAAATCCTTTGGTAACTTCAGCATAATTTACGATAAATCTCCGAAGAAAATTAGCTTTTCCTTGTAGACTTTGAAGTTGACGAATAGACGACGGGGGAGGAAACCGAAGTATTGCCTCAAACTTGAAGGGATCTACCCTAATCCCTTCCGAAGACATAATGAATACCAATAACTGACCAGATGTAACCGCGAAAACACACTTGTTCGGATTCAACCTAATCTTGTAGAAATGACATCGTTCAAATACTTGATGGAGGTGAGCAGGATGATCAATTCTCTTTCGAGAACGAGCAGCTAAATCATCCAAATACGCCTCGATAATATGTTTGATATCATGGAAGGCATATAACATGGCCCTCTGAAAAGTAGCCCCAACATTTTTAAGACCAAAAGGCATCTTCTTGTAAGCAAAAGTACCCCAGGGACAAATAAAGGTAGTCTTATGCTGATCTTCAGGACGGATAGTAATCTGATTGTATCCGGAGAAACCGTCCATGAAGGAGAAAATATCATTACTAGCACACTCATCGATAATATGATCTATAAATGGTGTGGGATAATTATCTTTCATACATGCTTTATTAAGGTCTCTGAAATCAATGCAAACTCGAATTGTTACTTGTTTTTTATCCACAGGAACAGGATTCGAAACCCACTCTGTCAAAGGAACAGGTAAAATAAATCCTGCCTTGAGCAGCTTCTCCACCTCGGCTTTGATAGCTGCAGCCTTCCTAGGATTGACCGGACGAAGTTTTTGCCTCACAGGCTTAGCATTTTCGTAAGTCTTGATCTCATGCTGGACAATAGATGGATCTATACCAGGCATTTCCTCATAATACCAAGCGAACAAATCCCTAAACTCTTTAAAGAGATCGGTATAAAGTTGAATCTCTTCAGGGGAACATTCAGCTCTGATGAAGACATTCTCTATAACATTGGGATCCCTGGAAATGTTCACCAGGATAGTTGGAGAAATCACAGCCATGTTCTCTTCAACATATACCTGTGTTGGTGCTAAAGGGTTCAGGACTGGGTGAACAAGACCAGGAGACAAAGGACTTGGAAAACTTGATTCAACTTTGCTCAAATCAGGTAGAAAGCACTACCAATGATGCAAATCATCCCACGGTCTATCTATACCAGTCATAGCTTCCAGGATTGCCTGTTCAGATGGAAGAGTGGTATCAAGGCAATCCCAGGCGGAAGAAGAACTAAGTGTCCAAGCCGGAGCCACATCGCCATCCAACTCCTCTGGAGAAAGAGAGGCTGGAATGGTCTCTCCAGAGTCAACAATAGATTGATAAGCAATCTCAGCTGCAGACATTGGAAATGCCATTCCACCCACTTGACCTTCCGCTAATGTGGAGGTAGGGGAAGGTAAGGTCCAAGGGTCCGAAAAATAATGAGTTCTGAAGAAATCTCTTCGAATAGGAGCCCTGGAAGATGAAATTGCATTTATATGAATGGTAGGAGGTGGAATATCAAAAGTACCCATCAAAGAAGAATACATTCCAACCCCTAAATTGTCAACAGGCGGTTTGGCATTATCCACCTTTGGAATAGTTGAGCCAGTAGATGCATTCGGGTCTATACGAGAACAGTCCAGTTGATCCACTGTAACAATCCTCCCTTTGTGAGGGAAAAAAATAACCCGAAATAATGAGGATGCAATGGCATCCATCTCATAAATCCAGTTTCGCCCCAACAAAAGGTTGTAGTCCAAGCTTGCATCAACTATCTCAACGTCTATATTTACAGTTTTTCCCCCAACACAGATGGGAAAAGCTGAGACAATACCATGTGGTCTGTGAGAATGACCATCAAATACAGTCAGAAGAGTAGTAGATGGAACAGCTGTAGGAGATCCAATTCCCTTCCAGCATGTGAAAGACATCAGACATGTGGAAGCGCCCTCATCAACGACCCTTCGAAATATATTGAATTTCCGAAACGACGATTTGATATGAAAATCCATATGATGGGGGAGTCTCTTTTTAAAATTAGATATATCGAATGTAATCACAAGAGAGTTCTTTGGATCGACAGCCCAAATAGAAGTGAGTAGAGCACTATGCTGAGCTGGACAAGACTGGAGCACCTCAAGAGCCGACATGGCACAAGGACTCTGCACCAGATCTTCCACAATAGAGTAGTTCTAGGCAGCCCTAGAATTTGGGTTAATCGTCGTATGCTTGGTAGATGCTTTTGGCATCCGAGGTTTAGGCTCAACAGTAGGCCTCGTGATATGAAGCGGCTCAGTACCATCGGGAGCACCCTTGGCTTTCGAAGACTCATCTTCACCATAATCACGGGATCTCGTGGCGATATCCGCATGAGCACTCATCATGTATATGTTTGACAGATTTTCCCCTTCCTGGGTGCCCCCAGAGGAAGCCCCAGTATTTTAATTTGTGCCAACAACTAGCTATTTCCCTTGGGGAAAAGGGTTTGTCAACATAGCCTAGGAAATAAAAGAACCCTGCTGAGCTAACAAGCGCTGCGCATCCTGAATTTTAGGGCAAAGGTGAGTAAGATGGTCTCCAGCACATAGCTTGCATGGAAACTTCACTTTCTTTTTATCCTTTGGACCCTCACCAACATGCTGGTTGGATTTATTTGCATTACCCTTCCCATTCTTGCATTTTTTCCTATTATTGTTCTGTCCCTTCTTCTTCCCTTTGGATTGTTGATTTTCTTTAGGGTTAGAAGTTTGAACGGTATTTACCGACAAAGATTGAGAAGGTGATGACTCAGCAGGCACAACCTGACCAGAAGAAGCTCATTGTATAGACAACTGCTGCAATTGACTAAGAAGGTTAGCTGCACCACTATTGATCTACCCAATAAGTCTGTCACCATGAGGACCAGGTTTAGTCTTGGATATGTCTAATTTGGAGCGAGCAACATTAGGCAAATATTTATGAAGGACACCAGACTGAGAATATATCAATTCAAGCTATTGGGCCCTAAAAATAGCCTGCTCCTCGGAAAATACCCCTGAAAGGGATACATTCTTAGAAATATCTGCCTGCAGAGATTTCAAAAACCATTCCAAAAGAAATTCTCCCGGAATATAAGCTTTAATGAGCCTCTTCCTTCTCTGCCATTCCTGAATATGATCAGAAATGTGGGTTGCGTCGTCCTGCTTAAAATTAGCTAGGAGTTCAGTCCCGACATCATAACAGACAGGCAACTGGAAATGATTTAGAAATATAGTAGCCAGATCTCCAAAAGTAGCAAAACTGCCCTCAGTTAACTCAATGTGCCACTTGGCAGCGTTTCCAGTCAAGGTGCGTTGAAACAACCTCAACCTAATCGAATCCTCGATCAGGGAGTTAGATGAACACCATAAATGGAAATTGGTGATATGATCAGTCGGGTCCTCTCCATTCTTGCCTTCAAACTTTGGAATGTCTGACGGTAGTTTGGTAGGAACCGGAGGCCACCCCGGACTATATCGGATCGAATCATTTGTCAATTTCGACAAATCTGGCAAGCTCAACATTTCTAGAAAAGTTAAATGAGGAGGAGCCTGAGGATTCCATCCTTGGTGGGATGAATTCCCAACATTATGAAAAGAATAACCTGGATTTGATGAGGCACCAGGTTGCCAGAAAGAAATCGTGGAAAATGTTGGGCCATAGGACCCAGCATTTGGAGAAGGACCCCCTCCCAACGTAGAACTACCATAGACCAGACCAGTCCCCCCCCCGAAGTAGTGAATAAAGAGGAAACCCCCTGGTAGGGGTTCCAAGCATTAGAAAGAGGGGAAAAAGTCTGATAAGCACTCGACGAAGGGAAAGAAGCATTCCCTTGTTGACCAGCGAAAAACTGATTCCCTACCCCCACTGCTGTAAATACAGGGTTCCAACCTGTAAAGGTAGTCAAACTCTGACCTCCAGACCAAGGGTTAAAACTCTGAGTCTGAGAAGTAAAAGAAAAATACCCTAAGGAAGGATTTGAACTAGGAATATGCCCACTTCTGAAGGGGAACCCTTGAAAAGAAGTTGACCCACTAGCCATGGAAGACATGGGTGCAGACGCAGTTGCAGTAGTGGAAAAAGAAAACGAAGGAATCCCACTATTGGGCATTCCAAGACAAAAGGGACCAGATTGAGAAGCATGTGCTTGGGTGAAACTAGAGCCAAACACAACAGTACTAGAAGCAATTGAAGATATAGCAATTGTGCCTCCTCCTTCTACTGAAGCAGGAGTCTGAATGCCTGCAGCACTCACAGCTGAAGCCGCATTCCCAGTTGTGGCCATCGAAAGGTATGAATAAGATGGATAAGGACTTTCTGGTCTTTCTGACTCAGGTCCGATGTACTCAACAACAAACGGAGAATTAGAAGGAAGAGGAAATGGAAGTGACTGAGGAGACTCAGGTACTTCCTCTACTTCTACTTCTGCTTCTCTTGGAAATAAGACTCTCGAGGTGAGCGGAGTGCTCCTCTTGGAACCAACACCAGAACCGATTACAACACCTTCAAGCCCTAGCGGAGGATCTCTCTCCGCTGCGTTAGATACCACTGGGTGATATTCACCTGATATATTACTGCTACGCCTTCTTGAAAAAGGCTCAACACTTTCGGGAGATAACCCCCGAACTCTCCTCGATCGACAAGGCACTTGATTAGCCACTTTAATATATTAATTATACTCGAAAAAGTATAAAGCTAGGCAAGCTAGGAGAAAAGAGCACTCACTACAAAAATCCCTAAGATGCAACCAAGCAAGCAGCCTTCAGGTATTTCCGCTCCGGGTGATTAGGATCGGACACCAAAATATGAGAAAGTGAAAAATAGGACCTCCCAAAAGTAGTATGGGATAATTACGGCCCAAGCCTACTAGCGAAGGTAACAGAAATAGTTACGGCGACCTCCTAACAACAACCTTTGTCGATGTAAGTACCCAAGCTTTGCCAGGGCACCCTCTAGAAGTACTGCTGGAAGTGATATGACATCTACCTCAGGTACCACGGGTATTCCCCCCCACAGTCACTTGTGTGGAACCTAGGAATGGCAACTAAGGGCACCAATCCATGTCAGCAGCTAGGCGGAACGGTCTTAAGGCAAGATCCAGTAAATCAGAGAGGGAGTATCTCTCGTCTCAACCTTCACTTCCCCTCGCACTTGACTCTCTGGAGGAGAGCTTTCCCGGTCCACCTAACGGAGTTGGATTTCGCTCATTTAATAAACTTCTATGTTTTAGTTTGAGTGGCCTTGGAGAGTTAACTCTCCACTCACCTAATCCAAGGCCCTACAACCTAGCTAGTTGATGTATGATACTTAATAAAAAAATTGCTAGTTGTTTTTAAATTAATGCGCTTATTTTAGTTGGTTGTTATATTAAGTCAAGGGAATATGGGAATGAAACTCATGATGTTTTATGACGCAGAAAAGAATTAATGAAAACCAAACTACATGCAGATGCAGTAATTGCATTTCGATGAAAAAAAATTTCTACATGGGTTTTACGAGACTATTTTTTCTTTTTAGATATCAAACCTCACACTCGCAAAATTTATGAAAAAGACTACAAATGTTCAAGTGCACCTAATGCAAATTACTAAGAGCATGCCAATTCTAAGATGCAAAATCTAACAAAGCAAAGAGAAATTCCCAAGAATCCCCTAGTTCTATCACTTTTCTGATTGTCCACAAAGCTAGTTCCCAAATCAGAAACTCTGAGTATAAAGACACCAAAATATACTCGAAATAAGAGAAAGAAACCAATGAAAATTCCCTTCCCAAATCAAGTCAGAAATCGAAGGTAAGAAATCTCAACAAGGCTTCAAAAGATGGAAAGAAACCAAAACAAAAATGAAAAACAAAGGCAATGGCAAAACAAAATGTTTTTGAGCTTTTGAATTTTATAAAAAGAAGATTTCAAAGAGACCAAGAAGAACTATCTAATTCCCAAGCCAAACAATCTCTTAATTTCAAGCAAAACTTCAACAAAAATGCTCTAAATCTTATAGTGCCACTTAGTAGCAAGATTTATATGAGCAAAAGGAAGACAAGAAACTCAATAAATCAGCCCAAAAGAATAGCACAATCTTGCAACAAACAAAACTTCAAAGACCCAAAAATGACTCTTCAAAAGTTGCAACAAGACCTAGTCAAATGAAATCAAGAAAACCAACCGAAAAGTAGGCAAAAATTAAAGTGCAAAGCAATAAATAAAGTTAGGAAAGAGCATATGAGTAGAAGCTCTCTATCCTGATTAAGCAGAACAGCCAAGAATCCCCAGAAAGAGATCTTGGTACTCGAACCAGAAGTGCGAGCACTAAAAAAACAAGATTTTCCAAATGAGCCAGTCTTCAACCAAACAAGAGAGAAAAAGACTAATAGCCACCTTCATCACAATCCAGAGACTAAAAGGACACTGCAGAGACAGGTCACTACAGGCAGACAAGACCAAAAATTCAAGAAATAAAAAATTTCAAAATTTGCCCAGGCATACGCTACTTAGCATTTTTGCAACAAGTGTGCATACACGACTGTGGCAAAGGAAAAACGCGTATATGCGACTCCTTTTGACAAAACCTGCGTGTATATGCGCCTGTGTATAGGCAAACTAGCATATGGAAAGGTAAATAATGAAAAATAAAAATGATCAAGCCTGGCTAAAGAACCAGGTCTTTAGTTTGACTGAGAAAAAACTAACTGGACTGGAAATAATGATTAAAACTGTTGGAAACCTTTAAAACAGCTGAAACCACCCAACAGGGGAATCACAAGAATGCAATCCCCAGCGGAGTCGCCAGTTCTGTTTTGGGAAATAACTCCCTAGAGGTCGTTGGGTCAAAAACCTCCACAGATCAGGGCATGCTATTCAAGAAGGACTCACACAACCACACTTGTATGCTAAAAACTAGATATTATAGATTGTAGAACTCACCCGTAGATCCTACGTTTGATGTAGATCCCACGGGGTTCAAACCCCTAGCAACCCTTCTTCCTCTTCAACCTGGAAATGAAGAAGAGACATGCACGGAAATCTAGTTGTAAAACATATATCTTTCCTAAATGTCAGTGTAATCCATGTGAAACATCATATAAACAATAATAAATGCTTAATTAACAATCTTTTCACATATGCAAGCAGATATTAACACGTGAATTCGAGAACAAGATGGTTCTTCTTCATTACGAACAACATGTACAATAATAGAAAGGTGGAGAGATCACCTGAATCTTCCACGATCTTCGAACAGGCCGTCGTCCGGATCCGTCCCGCCCTTGCCTCGCTAGGATACTTTCAAGACTTGGGCACACGAGATGACATATAAGATGATGAACATCTCCAGGAAACAAGGGTTTCCTATAAAAATCTGGGAAGTGCTGGAGGCACGGGAAATCAGACTTGAAATTGGGCTCCAACAGAGTATAATGTCTATAATTTTCTCTCTCCCTTAGGCCATGCAAATGAGGGGCTTTTATACTCCCTCAAAGTAGTTTCAATCTATTAGAAACAGTTGGCCACTGGCTGGGGTGGTTGAATTACAGGAATAACCATCAACCTAGCCTCGAAAATAGGGATTTATATATATATTTTTAATGATTTTAATGGCATACGCAAAAAAGTATCTATGGACTCGCGTATACATGCATAAAAGTTTGGGCATACTCGCGTATGGGATTTTAAACACTGTTTTTATGAACTTTATTCAAGTCTGTGGGAATGGGTGCCCAAGGCCAAAGAGGCAATCATGAATCACATGAGGGTGAAAAATGATGCTATAACAATCAACATGCAGAATCAAATTCAACTCTTATCATTCATAACACAATTGTATACACTACTTTACTTACACTCCAGCAACCTCTCAAACATAGATCTTCTTCCCAGTAGCAATAGTGTCAAGTAGCAGCATTTTATACTTTCTAGTGCTAGGTTACAGTTGTGTAATTTAGACATCTTGTGGCTTTAGTGAATTCATTTTGGAGCACTGTGTACTTATGTTTTTTTTTATATATAATGATATGGCTCAGTTGTTTCTACTCATATGTATGATGTTTTGATGTATTCTGACATTTTTCCAGTTCTACATGTTTTATTCTTATTTTACCATAGTTGTAATTGTGCATATGTTCTATATTCCTGTTTCTCCCATTTTTGGATATTACAATGAGCAGCTTCACCCCAAAATGTGTTAGGAGTCCCAGATTCATCAAGCATAGCATGAGCCATTTATTGAACCATTCTATTCATTCTTTTTTCCACACCATTTTTTTTGGACTTCCAACGACAACGAAATACCTTTTTATGCCATATTGTTCAGAGAAATAAAAGAATTCATTCGATATGTATTCTCCTCCTCGGTCAGATCTGAGACATTTGATTTTTATATCTAATTCATTTTCAACTAAATCTTTGAAGATCTTAAAATTTTCAAATGCTTCATCTTTGTGTTTCAATAAACTGATCCAACACATTCTAGAAAAGTCATCAATGAATGAGATATAGTATTGTTCTCCACGAGGTTACTTTTACCTTATAAGTCCACACAAATCAGTATGTATAAGTTCAAGAGGCTTACTTGCTGATCCTTCTTTGGCATTAAAATAAACCTTGGTTTGCTTACCGAATTGGCATGACTTACATATGGTATTTCTAGTAATTTGATGTTGGGTAGATCACAAACAACTATGAGCCTGCATGATTTTCTTATTTGAGAAAAGCTCAGATGTCCCAATATTTTGTGCCATAACCAGTTTTCTACATATTTTCGTAGATAACATAGCTCTTGGCCACCTTTCAACATATACAAATTTCTTGGTGTTCTTGTTCCTTTTATTACTATATTTCCTATGTCAAGTTCGCGAACCACACACTCTTTAGATCAGAAGAAAAAATTATTTCCTTGGTGACACATTTGACCAACACTCAACAAGTTATGCCTTTAATCCATCAACATACATAAATTTTTTAGATTTAACCTTTTCTTTTAGAAAACTAGATCCTTTACCCTTAATGACAGCAGGAGAGTCATTTCCAAAAGTAACATTATTTTCCTTTTCTAATGCATTGTATGATATAACTTCGTCTTTATCATATGTCATGTGTTTTGAACATCCACTATCAATGTACCATTGATTTTATTCTCCTTCTTCAAATAAAGCTATGTCACAGCTTTCGAATTGTAAGTCCTTCCTTCTCCATACCTTAGAACTTTTTGATATTTGTACTTTTAGCTGTAGTTTTCTCCTACATTTGGATTCCTCATGTCCAAATTTATTGCAAAATGAACATTCAATTTTTTGTTGAAGAGGAGAAAATTTGTTATAAGTATTATTCTTCATTCCTGTCTCATTTCTTTTCTTTCTTGCTTCTTTGTTCATGATGGTTTTATATGCAACACATTAAGTAGCTTTGTGACCAAAATTATGACATGAGAAACATTTTCCATTAAAAAAAATTATGTGATCATAGAACCTTCTAGTGTTTTTTACATTTTGACTGAAGCTTATGTTATTGTTCATCATTGACTTCGAGTGATCATGCTTTACCTAATAATTGTCTTTTTTTTTTCTCTTGAGTGATGAAAATTTGTTGAATGGCTTTTGCTACATTTAGATAGCTTGTAGCTGAGGATTTTTCTGACTAAGAAGATTCACCAATGTATCCAAGACCTGTCTTCACAAGAGGAGAGTGTTGAAACTTAATAATTTCATCTAAGGTTTCAGATTGTTAGGTCCCTATATTACTAGTATAGTCCCTTATTTTTGTTAGTGTAACCCCCTTATTGTTATTATCGTACCCTTGTAACCCACATTTTTTTATTATTGTGCCCTTAAATTATTATTGTTAGGTCGGCTAGGATTACATTGTGGCCCACTAGGATTACATTATGGCCCCATGGACTCCTATATATAGAAAGGAGGTTTTGTAAATTGAATCATCCAAGAATTGTTCATTTATGTAATGTATTGGAGGTTGCCCCCTCAAAGTGGCTTATTTCTAAGGTGTTGATATCTCTTTTCTTCTATTTTTGGATTTGGTTACACAACATTTGGTATGAGAGCTTTGGATTCTAGGGTTTCACTGCTCCAAATAGGTCATCGTGGAATTTTCTCTATAATTTTTTTCTACGAAGCTTTTGAAGCTGAAATTTTTAAGGTGCGAAGACAAAATCCTGAGGAACATCTTCAAAATATTTCAAATTTTTGTTCGCAATATTTTCAGAGATATGATCTGTGGAAGTTAGGTATTTTTTCAGGCTCCTAAACATGTCATTATAGCATTTGCGCTATAAATTTCTTTCTACGAAGGTTCAAAATCTGAAATGTTTAGGGTGCGAAGCCGAAATCCTGAGAAAACTTTTCAAAAAATTTCAGATCTTGGTTCGCAATATTTTCATAGATATGATCTGTGGAATGTAGTGCTTTTTCAAGCTCCAGAATTTCATCTCAAAGAGGTGATCGTGGCAAAATCTTCATAACTCTCTCTTTGAGCATCGGATTGGAGTGACGTAAAAAGTGGTCACAAGTAAACGGATTTTAGTTTCTTGGCTATCAATTTCAGAGCCGAAGGACGAAAATTGACACGTGGCAAGTCGTACAAGTTCACTATATTGAACCAATCCATAATTAGGTCATTGTGGGAGATTGGACACAACTTTGTCTTGGAGAATCCAAATCAGGTCAGACCTGTGGCATTCGAAATATAATTCAGAGGGCTACGTTGGTACCGAAATTAAAATATTTAAGTTCTGCAATCACAGAGATAATCTAATTTCAATATCGAGCTCCTCAAAAGCAAGAAAAAGGTGTGTATTTTTTTTTCCGAATTGCATAAGTCTTGTTTGAAGAATCAATTTGAATTGATTCCAAGGGCATATTATAGAATAGATATCAGTATTGGGTTCTAAAATATGCCTCGTAAAAATAATTCAACACCCATTAAGCCTTCAAAAGGCTCTACTATAACTCATGAAGATGAAGAAGTGCAACATGATCTATCAAAATTACAAGAGCAAGTGCAACAAATTTCACTCTCGCAAAGAGAAACAAAAAATGAAATGGAAGTTTTGAAGAAAGGCATGGAAGCTAAGATGGATGGCATGGAAGCTGCATGGAAGCTAAGATGGATGAAATGAAAGACAACGTGGAAAACAACATGGAAAACATGAAGAATGATCTAAAAGCAGACATCGAAGGTTTGACAAAGTTGATACAATAAATGTTTCCTAATGGTGAAAAGATAGTAGAAGAACCTCATGACGAGAACAAAATAAATTTTAATCATGATTTCATAAACTCTAATTTTGGCGGGAAGAACCACCATATTCCAAAAATGGATATGAGGAAGTTTGATGGAAAGGATCCTGTAACATGGATACTACAGATGGAGCAATATTTTGATCTCCATAACGTGCAAAACACACAAAAGGTACGCATTGCAACTTTACATTTAGAACAAAATACATTTCTATGGTATCGATGGCTTTGCTCCCATAAAAAAATTGTCACTTGGTCAATTTTTACGGAGGAAATGATAGCACATTATGAGGATACAAAGAGCAACACCTTCTTTAGCCGATTGATAAATCTCAAACAAAAGGGTTTAGTGGGGCAGCACATTGAGGACTTCCAAAAATTGAATATAAGGGTAACTGATATTCCAGAGGAACACAGGATTGATCTCTTCATAGGCACTTTAAAGGATAACATACAACATGAAGTTCATGTTCTGGAACCTGATTCATTGGAGAAGGCATTCAGGTTGGCAAGAAAAGTTGAATGTAAAATTATGGCGACAAGGAAGCCTACCACTCAATTCTATAAAGAAGGAAGTGTTGCTACGCCTAGATTTCCACAACCTACAAGTTTGACACCACAACAATTGGAAGAAAAAAAGAGAAAAAGGGCTTTGCTATAGTTGTGATAGCAAATACACTAAAGGTCATAAGTGTGCTGAGAAGAAATTATTTTACATAGATTGTGAAGAAGAAGAAGAAAATGAACAAGAAGAGGATATACACCAGGAACCACCACTAGAAGAGGAAGAAATGAATCCGACCATATCGTGTAATGCACTGGCAGGAATTACCACTCCTCAAACTCTCAAGATAGAAGGACATATAAAGAAGAAAAGGGTAATAGTGTTGATTGATTCAGGTACCACCCATAATTTTATTCATTATAAGGTAGCCAAGGAATTAAATTGTTTCCTATACCCAGCACCAGAATGTCAAGTGATGGTTGCAAATGGAGGAACTATAAATTGCTACGGAAAATGCCATAATATCAAGCTAACCATGGGGGAATATGTATTGACTAGTCCAATGCTTGCCATTCCTATGGGAGGTGCTGATGTTGTACTAGGAGTACAATGGTTACAATCTTTGGGGACGGTAGCTTTTAATTTTCAAGAACTTTTCTTGAAATTTTTTTGAGAAGGAAAGGAAGTTGAATTATGAGTTATTGAAGGGAAGCCGAGAAGGATAAGAAGCTCTAATGTCATGAGAAAGCTTCTAAATAAAGAACAACGAGGCGTAATTGCACAATTATTCTCACTAGAAGTTCTGACATCAAAATCATCTATTTCTGCAGACCTCCAACAAGTCTTGGACAATAATTCTAAGGTGTTTGAAACTCCCAAAGGACTCCCACCTATTCGTGATCATGATCATGCTATTCATTTGATTCTAGTAAGTGTTCCTCCAAACATCAGGCCTTATAGATATCCTTACTTCCAAAAGAGCGAAATTGAACGTATGATTGCAGAAATGTTAGAGGCGGGTATAATTCAACCTAGTCAAAGTTCTTTCTCTGCTCCTGTAGTATTGGTACACAAGAAGGATGGATCATGGCGAATGTGTCCAGATTATAGGGGGCTCAATAAGCTCACCATTAAAGACAAATTTCCCATTCCTGTGATTGATGAATTATTGGATGAATTACATGGAGCAATTTATTTTACCAAGTTGGATCTTCGTTCGGGGTATCATCAAATTAGAATGAAGACTGAAGATATTCCAAAAACAACATTTCGAACTCATGAGGGTCATTATGAATTTTTGGTCATGCCTTTTGGCCTTACCAATGCACCTTCTACATTTCAAGGGTTGGTGAATTCCATTTTCAAACCCTTCCTTAGAAAATTTGTGCTAGTATTTTTTGATGATATACTAATCTACAGCAGGTCTTGGAAGGATCATGTTGAACATGTTGACAGGGTGCTCAAACTATTGCAGGAGAAACAATTATATTCAAAAACATCCAAATGTTTCTTTGGAGTACAAGAGGTGGAATATCTGGGTCATATTTTATCTCATGAGGGTGTTAAAGTAGACCCTAACAAAATTAAAGCCATTAAGGAATGGAAAGTCCCCACAACCATAAAGCAGTTGCGAGGATTTCTCAGGTTAACAGGGTATTATCGCAAGTTTGTTAATAATTATGGGAGAATAGTAGCACCTATAAAAAGATTATTGAAGAAAGATGCATTTTCATGGACTCCTGAAGCAACTAAGGCCTTTGAACATCTTAAAGAGGCAATGTGCCTAGCACCGGTCTTAGCTACGCTAGACTTCACAAAAACATTTATTGTGGAATGTGATGTCTCGGGAAATGGAATTGGTGTGGTTTTAATGCAGGAAGGAAGAACCATTGCTTTTGAAAGTCGTCCAATCAAAGGAAAGTATTTACATAAACCTATTTATGAGAAGGAAATGTTAGCAATACTGCATGCACTAAAGAAATGGCGAACTTACCTAATGGGAAGACACATCAAGGTAAAAACTGATCATGATAGTTTTAAACACTTTTTGGAGCCAAGACTCTCTTTAGAAGAGTAGAAAAAATGGGTCACAAAGATGTTGGGCTATGAATTTGAAATAATCTACAAAAAATGAAAGCTTAATGTTGTTGCAGATGCACTCTTAAGAAAGAATGAAGAGGTGGAAGCATTGCTTTGTGCCATTTCTATTATCCAACCAGATTGGATAACTGAAGTAAGAGATGAATGGAAGAAGGACAAATATGTGTGGATACTCATTCAAAAGTTGCAGCAAGATCCTAGTACATCTGATACATTTAGTTGGAAAAATGATTCCTTATGGTACAAAGATCGCTTATATATTTGTAATAATTCCCAACTAAAACAAAAGATTCTTCTAGAATTGCACACTTCTCCTTTAGGAGGACACTCAAGATTTTTAAAAACTTACCACATGGTGAAGAAATAATTTTTTTGGGATGGCCTTAAATCTGATATTCAAAAGTTTCTGGCGGAATTTTTGGTTTGCCAGCAGAATAAAGGGGAAACAATTAAGACCCCGGGACTTCTACAACCTTTATCCATTCCAAGTCAACGTTGGGAGGAGATTTCAATGGATTTTATCACAGGTTTACCTAAGTCTGAAGGAAAGAGTGTCATCATAGTGGTAGTTGATAGACTTACCAAGTATGCACACTTTTGTGCATTATCTCATCCATTTAAAGCAAGTACAGTTGCTACTACATTTATGGACAGAATTCAAAAGCTACATGGAAGCCCAAGGGTTATTGTGAGCGACAGAGATCCCATTTTTACTGGAAATTTTTGGACGGAGTTATTTTCTTGTTTGGGTACTCAATTAGCTGATAGCTCATCTTATCATCCTCAATCTGATGGTCAAACTGAGATCGTAAATAAATGTTTGGAAGGATATCTTCGTTGTTTTGTATCTGATAAACAAACACAATGGGTCAAGTGGTTACCTCTTGCTGAATGGTGGTATAACACTTCCTTCCATATTGTAGCAAAAATGACCCCATTTATGGCACTTTATGGATATCATCCACCATCCATCACATCATATTTAAGGGAAAATTCGAAGGTTCAAGCAGTGGAAGATCACATCAAGAATTAGCAAGAAGTTCTCCAACTCTTAAAGGATAACCTGAATTTGGCACAAAAGCGAATGAAACAATATGCAGATCAACATCGCAGCGAGAGAAGTTTTGATATAGAAGATTAGGTATTTTTATGGCTACAACCATACAAAAAAATGTCCCTCAAGCAAGCTAAGAAGTATAATAAATTATCGCCAAAGTACTATGGTCCTTACAAGGTGTTGCAAAAGATTGGTACTATGGCATACAAATTGGAGCTTCCTGCTTCTTTGCGAGTACATCCAGTTTTCCATGTTTCATGCTTAAAGAAGGTTATAGGAGAAAATCTTCCAGTTCAAACAATATTGCCAGAACTTGATGAGGAAGGAAAAATCATATTGGAACATGAAGTGGTCACGACAACGAGAACTCGACAACTACGCAATCGATCAATTTTAGAGTATCTCATCAAGTGGAAGAACTGACCCACTGAAGATTCTACATGGGAGGATGAGAATTTTATACAGAAGCACCCAAAGCTACTCAAGCATTGAAGACGACACTTTTTTGAAGGAGAGGGGCATGTTAGGTCCCTATATTACTAGTATAGTCCCTTATTGTTGTTAGTGTAACCCCCTTATTGTTATTATTGTACCCTTGTAACCCCCATTTTGTTATTATTGTGCCCTTAAATTATTATTGTTAGGTGGGCTAGGATTACATTATTTATGGACTCCTATATATATAAAGGAGGTTTTGTAAATTGAATCATCCAAGAATTGTTCATTTATGTAATGTATTGGAGGTTTCCCCCTCGAAGTGGCTTATTTCTAAGGCGTTGATATCTCTTTTCTTCTATTTTTGGAGCTGGTTACACAACACATATCCTTTAGAAAATCTAAGATTTAGGGTTTTTACTTTATCAATTTCCTTTATTAGACTTACTATTTCACATTCTAATTTCTCATTGTGCTTCTCTTTTTCTATGAGATGATTCTTTAGAGTATCTATGGCTATTTTGTTTTCTTCCAAGCATATTTTGAGTTGAGTGATTTCTTCAAGAAAATCATTTTCTTCTAAAGCATCCATAAAATTTTCTTTAGCCTCACTAGTGTCTTTTTCAAATTCCATGAGCAGTCTAAGATCTTGATAAGATTCTCCTTCTTCAATATTTGACAAGCCACCACTATCTTCATGAGTATAGTAAATTTTTCTATTGACAAATCGACTCATATTACCTTTTTCTAAATCCTTTCCCTTATCATGATTATCTTTATGACGACATTTAGTAGCATAATGTCCCATTTTTCCACAAGAAAAACATTTGAAAGGAAGCTTACCTCTGAACATTCCATTTCCAAGTTGAATTTTATTTACAAAATTTACCTCATCTTCTTTTGATACATACCCTTATTCTTTTTGTTCTTCCTTTTCCTTTCCTTTTGCAATAGCTATAAATGTGGCTTGTTTGAATTCAGATGGGCCTCCTTTTCTCATTTCAAAAGTAGTTAGGATCCCATGAAGTTGAACAACAGTAAGATTCTTCAAATCCTTCTTCTCTTCAATAGCAGACACTTTTGACTCGAATTTAAGAGTTAGAGATCTTTAAAGTTTCTCTACTAAAGTTGTGCCTCTTATGTCTTCACCCAAATTTCTCATATGATTTACGATCTCATATAGATGCAAAAAGAAACTAGAAATACTTTGATCATTATGAATTCTGAGATTTTCATATTGAATTCTGAGAGATTGGAGTTTAGCACTTTTTACCTTGTAATCGCCTTCATAGCTTAGAATGATTTTTTCCCATATCTCCTTTGTTGTATTTAATTTCATAACATCAAAAAATTATGATTCGTTCAAGCTTCCCAATAATGAATTCACAACTTTTGGATTGCTTTCATAGTTCTTCCTTACTACTGGATCTATGGGAACTGTAGCTGGATATTGGTAATTTCCTTCAACAATTTCCCAAACACCTACTCCAAGAGATTGAACATAGTATCTTGTTCTTGTCTTCTAGAAGATTAAATTGTTTATGTTGAAGAGTGGTGGTCTAATAGATTTTGTTCCATCTTGATTGCTCATATTGGTAGATCTTCCTTATAGAAATCAAGCTTCTTCATAAGGACATGCTCTGATTCCAATTGTTGGAAAAAATATTGAGAGGTGGAGGGTGAATTAGTATTTACAATACACACAATATTTCCTTTCCTTTAATGAAATATATACATGACTTTAATTAATCCGACTAGCATATGCACACAGCTTTCTTTAAGGAAACATGCGTATACCCATAGAACTTACTATTCAGATCAATCTTCAGAAACTTTACTTAGCCCATTTCATCAGTTATGCATCATCCATTTAGTAAGTAGTAAAAATAATAAATCATTACACAAAATCAACACACATGAACACCAGGATTTAAGGTGGAAACCCAAGTCAGGAGAAGACCACCATTGTTGTCATCTTTGTCTTCAATATTTATTATATAGAAAAATGCTTGCAATATTTTACTCGCGCAGACTCATTCCATCACACAGGAACCCACCTGCAGAAGGCTGCAACCTTTTCTCATTCTTGAGTTGCTACTAGAATGGAGCTCCAACTCCCTGATCTCATTTACCAACCACTACTAGAAAGGAGCTTTAACCCCTTGAACTGATCACCAACTCCTACTGGCAAAAGCTTCGACTTCCACAGTGAAGGCTCCAACCCTCAGAACCATTGCAGACCACATTTCATAAATTTTCACACTCGATCCAACAGCTTCAACAAAACACAATTTGTAGGTCAAAAATAATAACTGGATCACAACACAAAACCTAGACTTCTGTACAACATGCATAATCAAATTCAACCCTGATCATTCATAACACAATTGTATACACTACTATACTTAATGAAACTAGTGTGTATATATCGTTATATAGTGATATTTATAGTTCTGAATAGACTCAAAACATATCATAGATATTCAGACACATTTTGTGAGATTTAAAAAATCCTTATACAGAAAGTAGCATCCATCATTCTCAATCAACCAATCACTGATCATATTTATACATAATCAACTAGAAGCATAAATAGTATTCAAAAAATCCATATCTATACGAAGACTTAATTGAAATACAACATAACCACAACAAAAATTATCAGACTTTTATTCAACATTCTTCAGAAAATCCCTAGCTTCCATACGTGCCTTTGCTGAGTTGAACCTATGTGTATATGCACTTTCACTGTGACTAATCTGCGTATAGATCTGTAAATATTATAGGGATGTGCAAAACTCAAAGCTACACATTTACTCAAATCATATCCTTTACTTCAACAATTATTCGCCAGACCACAGATCTAAACAACTCATAAACAGATCATGCGAATAAATAGTCATTTCAAGTCTAGAGAGTGTGATCCATTATTGTATTCATGAGTGCATCAGAATATAAGATCCATCTATTTATTATATCCCATTCCATGCAGATATACTTCATATTGAAGTACTCATTCAATTCACATTCTCATGCACACTTTTGCACTATGATCCAATACCAAGAGCCAAAACCACACAAGTGTCGATGGTATTCCTTGACAGGATCAAGTGATCATTACTGTACTCAATACAATGGAATAATACCATGGTAAGGACCCTTGGGATCATAAACTTAGTGCACAAACACATATGTGACTTTTCTTCTTCTTACCCACGTGTATACGCGACTTTTCCTTGACCAACTTGCATATAGTTTCTTAAATATGTGCTTTATCCATCTTCTAAATCTGATCTAAAAAAAATTTGTCCCATCACTCTGACAATTAGTTCCATCACTGTGCCACATCTGAACTTATCCTGAACCAATATATTTGGACTTTTGGAAGTGGGTTTCCATCAAGGATAACGCATGTAATCATAATTCCAACGCTTTCAAGGACCACTTGTGCTCGACTGTCCTTATCATGAAATGTGGCATTGGTGCACTTCCCAATGTACACCCTTTTCATGTATCACGTTGCTCTAGTGCACACTTAGGAAGTCCTATAGAAATGTGTTGCATTCTCTTCAAAGCTTAATAGTGAAAATGGCCAAGTCTCCTATGCCATAATTCATTGATATCTCGAATCTCCACCTTCTCTTCTTTCGTTCTAAAGGTAGCACAATATTCTATGTCCAATTTGTAGAGGTTCTTCACCTAAACCCCAATCCACTTTAATTTTCCAGTGCTGATGTGATGAAGGAAAACATTTCCTTTTTTAAATATCACATCATAGCCACTATCTTCCAACATAGCAACTAAAACTAAATTCTTCCTCATACCCAGAACATACATGACATCTTTTAATGTGAGAGGAGAACCAGAATCCCTCTGAAAAGTAACAGTATCGACACTAGTCTCGCTATAACTTCCATCATCTCCCATCTCGATGTGCATCTAGAGGTTCTTCTCATCCAATTCGCTGAAAAAATCTTTGTTGTCGGTCATATGGAATGAGGCTACACTATACAGATACCACACACTACCCATCACCGATGTCGCCATGCATGCAATGATGGTGAAATCCAACTCAAATTGTGAAGTTATAGCTTCACCTGCTACTCCTCTTTAGGTCATCCTTTTGACAACCTTGTGCAAACACTTCGTCGCATAGTGTCCAAACTCATGACAATGAAAACCGTTTTAATATTCAACAAGCCCTTATTCTTGCATGCGTGACTAGAATTTCCTTTGGATTGGGATTTCTTCCCTTTCCATTTCTTTACCTTTCCATCCAAGGCACATTTATCCTCATAATCATGCTTGGATAAGGTTCCATATCTGGTGTTGTGCTTGATCTCTTCTTGCATCAAGTTTAACCACAAACACTCCCACCTTGGTAGCTTCTCCCTACCATTTACTGAATCTTGGTAGTTGTGTCAGATCTTGGTAAGGCATTAAATTTTTATGCTAACTATATAATCTTCAACAACTATAATACCAAAACTCCCAAGCTCATCCTGACATTGGGTGAACTTTCTCAAGTATTGTGGTATTGTGTTTCACTTTTCCATATTGATTTTCGAAGCTTCTCCTCCAGTATCAGCTTCCTATGGTCACTGTTGTTCTGAAACAAGTATATCAAGGCTTGCCACATTACATATGGAGTCTGCTTCCCATGGAGGTTTGAGACAATATGATCTCGAACTCCTTCCAATATGATCTTCCTCGCTTTTGCAACACACTTCTTCCACTATGTTATATCTGTTAGTCATCAGTATTTTTCACTATCTTTAGATGACTATAGGATGGTTATAGTTTTTTGAAAACAATATTCCTTGAATATCTTGAGTTTCAGAAATATCGCTACCTTCATTATCCTTATAAACCTATTTTCACTATTCCTCAGTTGGTCTTCTCAAAGTCACATTGTTGCTCTTAAAAGACTTTTTATGGGCTTATACTTCTCATTTTCATACTTCTTTCCTACCTAATAATTCATTTCCTTATTTTCTCATGTAAATAAACTCCACCCTCCCTCTATGGTTTCTTATTACTAACTCATTCCCATGTCCCTTTGGGAATAATAACCTATAAAAATGCTCTGTTTTCACTTGAAAATATCCAAGTCAAATTTTAGTCAAAATGAGATCAAAGGGCACTCACATTAGGTCATTAGGGTTTTACATTTTTTAAAGTTATCATTGGATGTTTCAAGCACAACTTTTCCTTTGCTAGAATCCGGTTCAGATGTAATAGAAATGTCAAGACATGGTTATTCAAGAAGGACCTAAATTTTCCAAGCAGGATTATCTTCTCAATTCAGAACCCACAAGTGAGGAAAATGGACAAATTTTGGCACTTCTGCAGAAGTGTTGGAATATTTATCAGCAAAAAGTACTGATGATGTAGATTATCTACTCTTGAATAAAAACAATGTATAATAAGGGAAAGAGGAAACACTTGGTCTTGTAGATGACTAGGGTTATGAACTTGTTAAGTCCATTTGAGTGCCAAAGTAGTGATTACTTGTAGAAAATGACATGAAGGAAGCACACAAGTCCAAACATGAAGTAATTCTATTAGAAAATATTGATAGAATATGGAAAAGGTGAGGTGACCAGGATAGAAATGAATGAACTTGAAAGGGCTACAGAGAACTTAGAAGACAACAATGATGATTGCTGCAAAATAACTGCAGACACTTAGGGTTTTTAAAAAGGTGGAAAAGTTGAGTTAAAATTCATGGTGGAAACTACAAAAGATTTTGAAGATGCTACTATGTGATCAAATCCTAAATTTTTCAAAGTGAACCTGAAAATCCTAAATGAGCAAAAGAAAAGCCAATTCAGTGACTTCATCAACCTGCAAGAAAAAAGGTGTCAAAGAGTATCAGTGACAAAGTAAAAATACTTCAAAAAAATTAGAAAGTGGGGTTTTCAAGTTGTTAGTCATAAATAATTTTTGCTGATATCAAAAGATGACTAAATTATGATCCTAGATTTCTAGAAACAAGATTTGAGAAATATTGTGAGTTCTAGAGATCTCACTACCTTCATTATTATAAGATAAATTACTTTCACTATATTTTCCCCCCTCTGCCTCCTGAAAATTCTACCCCACTGCTACAAAGAAGACTTCATTATTGGGATTGTTTGCCTCATCTCATCAACTCACTTTCACTCCCATTCATAACCCTCTTCCTCTAAAAAACCCACTTTTTCCCCTCCTCAAAACCCTCACCAAAAGCCCTTCATTCATAATTTTTCCCTCGGACATAATAAACAATGTAAAAGCTCTCGTTTACATTCTTTTAAATAAAGTCCTAAACTATCGGTTCCTTTTTAAATTCTATTAAAAAACCTATTTTTATGCCTAAAACCGCCCCTTTTTTATATAAAAGGCTTTAAGCCCCTCTCTGCTTAAAGCCCCAACCCCCCTTACCCACATAAGACCTCAGCTTCCGCTTATTCTTAGCCCCCTTCCTCATTTAAATAAAACTCCACCCTTTTATCTTTTTACACCCCCAATACCTTGTATAAAGCCCCAAACATTTGAAAATATTAAAACTAGGCCCCTCGCCTTTTTCATTACACTCGTGCCCATGATCGAGCCATCTCTGTCATTAATCGGAGATCCATTCTCCTGATCCAATGACTGTCGCTTCCCTCTCCCATCTACAAACCAAACCCTGCAGTATTATGACCTCATGCTACGTGACAAAGGATCGCCACGTAACCTCGTGCCCAAGCCTCGTCCTCCACTAAAAACCCCGCCGGCCAATCATGCTTTGACACTTGTCTTCCACTCTGCTCCCACCACCTTCTCACCACTCCCGTGAGTCATTCCACATAGTTGATCTCCAAACCCAACATCCAACAACCCAAAATGCATATCGCATAAAAATTCGCGATTGGGTTAGCATTTTGCGAACCATGTGAAATGGGCGGTATTCGCTGGCCACATATCATGCTCTAAACCATATCGTGTCCATTTGATCCAAAACTGTTTACCACCCATTTCCCATGCGATAAACCACTTATGGTTTTCGAAAAACACCTTTTCCCTCCACACTATAATTCAAATTTTCCCTGCCTCCCCTCAAATTTTTGCCCGGTTTCACCTTTGGAACCCTACCTCCTGCACCCTCTCTTCCTTTGCAATCACCTCCCAACCGCACCAAACCCCGAAAAATGCAGTGAAACCCTCCCGTAGGTTTTAAAATTAATTGGTTATGTTTTTTGTAGGTCTTAATTGCAGAGGCAATTGAGCTCCACTTCACAAGGCCAAAATAAATCAAATGGAAGCCTGCATGATGATCGAGGACCTCACAAAGGGTTGATAATGGCCAGGAGGTCTGTGCCAATGTTTACATCGATGAAACATGGTCATCGATGGATCGAATGACCCTCCTACCATGAAGAAAGGCCACCCATGCACATAGACAACACAATAAATTGAAGACACAGTGAAAGGAAGAGAGCAGAAAGGTTACAGGGCTAATAACAATTCAGAAGATAAAACAAAGTACTAGCCCGAAAAGAAAAAATCAAGGAAAGAAAGAAGACAGTGGAAAGACAAAAGGAATAAAGGCAGAGGATTATAAGAAATAAAATAAATAATTAAATAAACAGAATAGAGATCAAACAAAATTGAAGAAAATATGATAAAAAACAGATAGTTGAGGCTTAAAGACATAAATTAAATATAAAACAAAGGCAGATTTACCCAAGACAAATTCAAATGACTCAGCTTGTGGCAGTTATTCCTTTCAAAGTTATTTGTGCCACCTAGTGCTTTGTTTCCTTCAATAAAGCATTTAGCAGTTATTAGGCTGAGTCAGAGATATTTATATCTTCCAGACAGTTATTATAACAGTTATGAAAAGGCCTTAAAGTCAAACATTTCACCTATTTTCCTTAGGAGTTAAAATAAAAGTTATTATTTAGAGAAATATTTGCAAATATTCCTACCTTGGGCCTGGCATGGTCTTCAAGATTAGGAATCCATTAACTCTATAATAAATGACACTCAAACCCTAGATTTACTTCACCTCCTCATTTGAAGCAAAAATACTACATCTGAACTGATTATCTCGTTGGCATTTGATGACTCTTTGAAGTAATGCATAGTCTCTTGGAAGTTGAAAAGAAATTGAAGTTTTGGAACTTGTGGATGCCCTGATTTGTTTGTTGATGGAGGAGGCTAGATCACTGGATCCCTGAGCTTGGTTTTTGGTGAAGTGTTTCTAATCTGTTATTATTATTTTCTGTTTCACTATGTTTCCACCTTTCCATGTTGCAGTAGAATAAAATTTTTAGGCTAATAAATGTCTTTTAAAAGCAGCTTAGGTCTATTTATTCTTCACTGCCTTAATGTTTTCTTCTGCTAGGTCATTTTAGACAATTCTTAATTTCTCTATAAACCCCCTAATCTTTTTTATTTCATAAATAGTTGAATACAGTTGGTATCAAGCATGATTTATGGTTGTACCTACTTACTTGCTGCCACGTAAACACTGCTTTTGAAGTCTCTCTCTAAAGTACCATTCTTTAAAGTCTGCTAAATAGGCTTTGTTTCGATCATACCTTTTTTAATTTCTTAACTAATTGCTTTAGAGATCTTCATATCTATAATCAAGGTTTTTTAGGAGTTCCGTCTTCTCTGATTACAGTTATATGTGTGTCTTAAGTGTTTTCTATCCTTGAAGGTGAAATCACTAGAAGTTAAATGAGTTTCTTACCTTTTATATTTCATTGGAAAAGTTTTTCTTGAATTATTATTTGCTGAAGTGTGGATTGTAGAATTTATGGTTTGCCCTGTCTATTGATTGCCTCTTCATGTTCTATGGTACTTAAGTCCCTTTGTTGAGAAGTACAAATGATAAAATATTCTTGATTTCCCTTTACCCTACTTTTCATTCTTACCATTGATGTCCATCTCATTACCCCTAAGAACTTGAAGATCCACTGACGAAGTTAGATTTTCCCTATGACGCTCCCCGATCCATTAATGAACTTATCATGACATCCATTTGACTCCATTTCTCAATGACTTAGAGATTTCCTCATTCTACCTATGCTTCTAGATCATTATACCCAACCAAAACAAACAAACAAAACCTCGCACTTAATAACTCGCCTAAAATCAACCCTATAAAGAAAACAATTTCATATCCTTTGCAAACAAATAAAGAGATCCCTCTCTGAGTCCAGGAAGGCTAGGTCATAAGGCTCCAAATATTGGTTCCATGTTTCCTTGTCATTTGGTATACCAATCTGCCAAATCACGGGACACTAACATTTTGGCTATCATGGTGCGACCTTCTGAGTCAGTGACAATCTAAGTACACCTTAGGACTCCATAAACCATTATCAAATTATAGAGAACTCAACTGATATCCAAGAGTAGATTTTGTTTGTTTCACCATCTTAGCTAAATGGTGATTCAGGTGTATAATTCTCTTACAAACCTTAGAACTACAAAAAAGAAACTCAGAAAACCCCAAAAACATCCTAGATTGTTTTTTTTTCAAGTATTGGTGGTGGACCATACACATTTATCTTCAAAACAACCAAAAATATCCACCTGGCGACTCCACTAGCCCTAGTAGGCCTATTAATTCACTAGTTCTCTTTAGACTCTATTAGGGTTGTATTAAACCAGCCCTAAGAAGTTAAGAATCCTAGTCCCATATTTTAGAAGTTTACTAAACACTATGAGAGGTCAACTTTCTGAAAACAGTCCTAAAGCTTTCTGCCTCTCCAAAATTTTGAGTTTGAAATCTGGCTTTACATAGGATCAATACTAGATCTCATCTAGACCCTAGTCCTCCTACTATATTTTATAATGCATAAGGATTTTGTGGAAAATTTCTAGAGTTGGAAATTTAACTACTAATAGAACTATTCAAAGAACAAGATTTGTCCCTGAAAACTTTATAGTCTTGAAAGATCCTCACTTTGACTTGTACCATTCAAAGAACTTATTTAGAACCAAGTCACACAGTGATATTGACCAATCTGACCTTGAGCCCATAGATTTGCAGCAGAGTTCTAGTAGGGAAGCCTCTCCTACCACTCCTGATTTTCAGCTTCTCCATCACTTTAGCTCCTTCCATAAAAAATCTACTCATAATCAGTCTACTGGTCCAAGTACTTCCACCACACCCATCCACACATCCACTGTTCAAAAAACTCCATTTCATCCAAATTTCCCTTCCACAAATCCTCCTCTTGTAAGTTCTCCATTTACTCCTATCATGGCAACATGGTATGCTCCATTAGTATTGCCACAACCTCTGGTTCCTTTACCAAACGATTATCAATTCAGAATTCCCCATTTCACTGGAACTGAATCTACTATTTCTCAAAAGCATGTTGATAAAATGGATGATGCCTTTGATTACATGGAAATAGAAGAAGAGACCATTAAGATGAGAATCTTTTCCCAAAGTTTAGGAGAAGCCAAAAAATGGTTTAAAATATTGACTCCTAATAGCATAAATGATCTCCCTTATTTATACCAAACATTCATAAACAAATAGGAAATTAAAAATAACCATTTCCAAATCCTTTCAGAATATAGCAACCTTAAAATAAATGTTGGGGAAAGTGTCCAATATTACTGCACTATATTCAATAGTGTTTACAATGCACTTCCCCCAAACATGTAACCTCCACTAGGCTTAGCTTTAGAAAAATTTCCAGAAGGCTTTGACCCAGATATGGCCTATCAGCTAAGAGAAAGATACCCCTTGACTTTAGAAGATATGCAGAGGGGAGCTATAAATGTAGAAGAAAATCTGATTAAGAAAAGAGCTAGGTTAAAATCAGAAAAAAGAGTGACATACAAAGATGAAACAATGGCATCAACCTCATCATCTGATGCCAAAATTGATAACTTAGTAAGGGTAATGGAAAGAATGCTAGAAAAGATAAACTTAACTGATAGAGTACCTCCTAGGGAGAACCAAGTAAATCCCTAAAATAGAAATAGAAATCCAAATTTCAGAAGAGATCCTATTCAAAATAGACAAAGAGATAATGACCAACAAATTAGGCCTCCTTTCCAAGAAAACTATGTAAATGAGGAAGAAGAAAGGGAGACAGAAAGGTTAGAAGAAAATCATGTGAATTTGATAGGATCTGACAGTGAATGTGATGCTTTCCTCACTGAAGAAGAATAAGGATTATTCTCCTCAGAACAAACTGAAAACAATCATAAGGATTCTGAAGATTACCAATCGGGGTTTGAAAATGCTATAATGGAGGTCCACAGGCAATATGATCTTAGGAGCAAAAAGAATCAAGAGACCTCCAAGAATAAAAACAAAGAAACTGTTGTTAGGAATACCTCAGAAAATCTTCCTAAAAAGATAATAAATATTTCTTACGCCGTAGCTAAGAAAACTAACTTAAACAAAGACAAAACTAGTCAGCCAAGTGTTGACCCAAGCTTCCCTAGTACTTCTTCTAGTGGCCCTGAGAAATCTGTCTAAAATAGAAGTCCTAATAAAACTCAGCAAATAAAATTGCTGAAAAGATTATGTTTGGCAAAACATATTTAAATATGTCAAAAACACTAGTCCCTTTCAGCGTTGAGGGAGAAATTGCCAAGATCAAAATTAGCATACCCTTAGTTGAACTAGTAACCCAGGATTTATATAAAAACACGTTTTTAAAGCTTTGAATATAGGAAATGATACTGATACTTTAAACTTGATAGATGATAAAACAGAATTATTGTTTGGTCCTAAAGTAGAAGGAAAATACCAAGAAGGAGCCATCCCTCCATTCTATGTCATCTTAAATATACATGATAAGATCTTACACATTTCCATGCTAGACTCTGATGCCTCTCAAAATCTCATGCCAAAAGTAGTGATGGAGAGATTAGGCCTAGAAATTGCCAAACCTTACAAAGACCTATATTCCTTTGATTCAAGCAGAGTCAAATGTTTAGGTATAATCAAGGATTTATGTGTCAATCTGGCACAAATTCCTGCTAAGGGTCTAGTTATGGACATAGTTGTCACTGACATTCCCCCAAAGTATGGCATGCTTCTATCCAGATAATGGGGAGCCAAACTTCAGGGGAGCCTTCAAATGGACATGTCTTATGCTACCATTCCATTTTTTAACCAAAAAAGAAGGTTATACAGGGAATCTCATATGAAATATATGGTAAGAAACATACATAGGCCAAACAACACTCCTATTTATTCCATTCATTCATATCTTGATTCATTTATCTTGTTCAATGAAGATGAAATCAGCACACAAGAAAATGAAAATAAAAAGGAGCTAAGCCCACTTGAACAGCCAAATCTGCCCTCAAATGAAAAACATAATAGCCCAAACTTTAGTAGCCTTGAAAAACAAAATGAGGATGAATATGAGAAAGAAACACTTTGGAATATGAGCTTTGATTGCTCTTGTGGCAAAGCTAGTTCTGGAGCTACTGTATGGATACATAATACAAACAAAGGAAATTCCTACAAACTTGATTTCCAATGCACTAATAACATTGTAGAATATGAAGCTCTTTTTCTTGGCCTACATTTGCTTAAATATTTAGGAGCCAAGAAAATATCAGTCCAAGGAGATTCAGAGCTGATTATTAGGCAAATAAAAGGGGAGTATTCAGCCAAAAATAGAAGATTAAGAAAATATAGGGATGTTGCCCTAGATCTCCTGAAAACATTTGAAAAATATGAACTCACTTTCATCCCTAGAGGTCAAAATAACCTTGCAAATGAGCTTGCCTTTGCTGCCAACAATTGTCAAATACCCCATGTAAATGAATTTTTCACTGTCAAAGTGAAAAATAGGCCTACAGTACCTGACAATGAAAAATATTGGCAAGTGTTTGAGGGAGATAAACACATTGATGATTTTCTGTAGTCTAAAAATGATTTCGCTATACCAACTCCTATCTCAAGCCATAAAGAAGATTGTTTTGATGAAAAACAAGTCCCTGAAACAGAGTTATCCTCTACTGCTGATATAAGCCAATTTGAACACATTTATAAGGCATAATTACTTGAAAACTTAGATCAAAAGGACCTTGAGGTTTTTCAATGGAAAAATGATTCAATACCAAGGGGTTTTACACCATTAGAAGAGCTTTTTGGCTTCAATGATGTAGCTAAAAAACCAAAGATGGAGCCTACAAAAACTAATGTAGAAGAACATAACATAGGTAACATGAATGAACCCAAAATGATCAAGTTATCTAGCACTCTTACTACTCATATAAAATAGGAATATATTTCACTTTTCAAAGAGTTTGGAGATGTGTTTGCATGGGGATACAAAGATCTAAAATCATATGATACCAACATTATTCAATACAAAATTCCTCTTAAGGAAAATCAGAAACCTTTCAAACAAAAAATAATAAGGATAAACCCTGTTTTATTACCTTCAGTTAAGAAAGAGATCAAAAAGATGTATGACGTTGGTATGATAGTTCCCCTTAGATATTCACAGTGGGTTTCCAACCTTGTATATGTTAGGAAGAAGACCGGGGTAATTAGACTTTGCATTGACTTTAGAAATCTAAACAAAGCCTCCCTGAAAGATAATTATCCCTTGCCTAAAATGGATCACATACTCCAAAAGGTGGTTGGATCTAAGAGAATCTCACTCTTGGATGGTTTTTTAGGCTACAACCAAGTGCTAGTGCTCCCAAGTGATCAACACAAAACTGATTTCACCACACCCTGGGGTACATTCATGTATGTTAAAATGCAATTTGGTTTGATGAATGCAGGGGTCACCTTCCAAAGGGCCATGGACATAGCTTTTTTAGAAGACATAGGATTTTTCATAATCATTTACCTTGATGACATCATTGATTTCTCCAAAACTGACAAGGAACACTTAGTCCATTTAAGAAAAAAATTTGAGAAATGTGGGAAATATGGCTTGTCCTTAAATACCAATAAAACACTCTTTGGTCTCCAGGAAGGAAAAATCCTTGGCAACATAATTTCTGAAGAAGGAATCAAAGTAGATCCCAAAAGGATTGAAGGCAGATTGAAAATCATCCATCCTAGAAACCTCAAATAATTTCAATCTTTCATTGGGAAGATCAACTTTTTGAGAAGGTTCATCCCTAACCTTGTTGAACTTTTGAGGAATATCAAAAACATGCTCAAAAAGGAAAAAGGAGTTAAATGGACCTTAGAATCCAAACAGTCATTTGAACTAGTGAAACAAGCTCTCACTCAGACACCAGTTCTCATTAGTCCTGATTTCACTAGGGATTTCTACATTTTTTTCATTCGCATCTAAACACACCATTGCTTCAGTGTTGTTGCAAAATAATAACATGGGCCAAGACAACCAATATCATTATTCAGTAGAGCCTTAAGAGATGCTCCAGTCAAATATAACATCATGGAGAAACAATCCTTAGCCTTGGTACAAGCATTGAAATATTTATGAGTCTACATCTTACACTCACATATCATTTCTTTTGTCCCACATATAGTTGTCAAGGAAATTCTAAATCAAGACCCTGATGGAAAACGGGGAAAATGGATTGCTATTATTTTAGAGTATGATTTAGAAATCAGGCCTACCAAGTTGATTGAAGGATAAGGATTAGAAAAACTCATGGCAGAATCAAATTTCCAAGCATTAGATATGAATGTGGTTGATGTTTTAGAAGAACAGGAAGAATTCACTGCTCCATACATTGAAGAAATATTTCTGAATTCATCTTGGTATGCTGATACCATATTTGTGCTTCTTTATCTCAATAACCCTCCCTCTTTATCAAATATTAAAGCTATATTCTTGAAACAAAATGCTTTAAATTACTGCATTTTATATGGAGTATTGTATTGGAAAAATGTTGTTGGCATATTGCTTAGATGTTTTATTTAGAATGATGCAGGAAAGAACATGCATGAATTAAATGAGGGAGAGTGTGGAGGACACCTTTACTAGAAAGAAACAGAAAATGAAATTCTTAGAGCTGGCTATTATTGGCCCACCCTTTACCCTGATACCCAAAAACTAGTCATGACTTGCCATAAGTGAAAAAAATTTTATGGCAAGAGAAAACACCTACCTTTACCTTTGCATCCCATTAGTATTGAGGCTCCCTTTCAACAATGGGGTTTAGAATTTATTGGAGAGATTCACCCAACCTCATCTGCTTAGCATAATTGGATCCTTACTGCCACTAATTATTTTACCAAGTGGATAAAGGCCATTCCTTCTAGGAATGCTACTGACTCAGTCATTATCAAGTTCCTTGAGACCAACATATTATCTAGATTTGGTTGTCCTAGAAAGATCATTACAGATAATGCTACTGACTTCAAATCCAAAAGAATGGTTGATTTCTTCTATAAATATCATATCACATTGGGGCACTCCACAGCTTACTACCCTCAAGGAAATGGAATTGCTGAATCCTCCAACAAAAGCCTGATCATTATTATCAAAATACTGTTGGAACAAAATCAGAAATCATGGCATAGTAAGCTAGTTCATGCTTTATGGGCTGACAGACTAACCACTAAGAAATCAATCAATATGTCTCCCTATCAATTGTTATATGGCATGGATGCAATCTTCCCAACATCCTTGGGATTTCCAGTCATGAAACTTCTCTAAGAAGTGCAATCAGAAGAAAATCACATGCAGATAAGGCTGAATCAAACTATTCATTTACAATAGTCAAGGGAGGAGGTTTATAAAAGAACACAAGCAGTACAAGACAACATCAAGAAGACCTTTGATAGAAGGACTAAAGTTAATAATTTCCAACTTGGAGATGCAATCTTGAGATGGGATTCTAGAAGGGAAGACAAAGGTAAGCATGGAAAATTTGAGAATTTGTTGAAAGGGCCTTATGTCATTCATTCAATTAGGGGTCATAATGCTTTCTTTTTACAAGGAATGAATGGAGAAGAGTTATTTGGGGGTCCTTTCAATGGCAGGATTCTCAAACATTATTTCTGTCAAGAATCTTAGCTTCAAATATTTCAGTCATTATATATACCATTGCATGAGAAAAATCACTGAAAATACAAAAATAATGAAAGAAGAGAAAAAGAAGGAAAATTCAAAAGAGGTACAACCCCATACCCAAAAAACAGTACTACTGAAAGTGTGCAAGCCTAAATTCCACTATTGATTCAAAATGATATCTTGTTCAGTCATTTAGCTTAATCATGGCTGAACATGCTTTAAATTTATGTTGATAAGTTAGTGAAAACAATGATTGTCAAGATTATTTCAAACTTGACTTATCAAAAAAGATAGATTAGGGAATATAAGATACTGGTTCCACATGCTCAAAATAGAACCAAAGATAAAGATAAGGATGCATTTTCAAAAAATGATAGATTACAGCCCTTGTCTTTTTATTTTACTTTTATGAAAAATAATGATTTTGTGCAGCTTGTTCCAATGCCACAACCATGGTAAGTCAGACTGCCTAATCCTAATTTGAACCATGTTTTAAATTTCATGTAAATAGTTTAGAGAATCAAGATTTCCAAACAACTTATTCTTGGCAGTCAAATAGTTTTAGGTAGAGAATAAAAGAGTTCACTAGTTTAATCTGAACTCTTGGAAGAAATAAGGATAGAAGTAGATAGTTTATTTCTGTTTTCAAAAATAAAAAATGTCAAGATTTTACCAGTTTAAGTGCACTCAAAGAAGAAAAAATGTTAGGAAAAGTAGGATGGGTAGGTACAAATACTGTTGAAAGAATCACATGTTGCAGATTGTTAAGATTGTCACTTCAAAAGAAATATTAGCAAGTCAAAAGAAGGGAAAATTTGCCCAATGGATAAGGCACTGGTCTGCAAAAATTCAGAGATTTGATAAACTAAAAGTTATGGACACCTCCGAAAGGGAGCTACCCTCCCCATGTGGAGCCACTGTTAGTCATCAATAATTTTTTCTGATATCAAAAGATGACTAAATTATGATCCTAGATTTCTAGAAACAAGAATTGAGAAATATTGTGAGTTCTAGAAATCTCACTGCCTTCATTATTCTAAGATAAAATATTTTAATTATCTTTTTCCCCCTCTGCCTCCTGAAAAGTCTACCCCACTGCTACAAAGAAGACTTCATTATTGGGCCTGTTTGCCTCATCTCATCAACTCACTTTCACTCCCATTCATAACCCTCTTCCTTTGAAAACCCAATTTTTCCCTTCCTCAAAATCCTCATCAGAAGCCATTCATTCATCATTTTTCCCTCTGACATAATAAACAATGTAAAAGCTCCCTTTTACATTGTTTTAAACCAAGTCCTAAACTATCGGGTCCTTTTTAAATTCTATTGAAAAACCTGTTTTTATGTCTAAAACCACCCCTTTTTTTTATATAAAAGGCCTTAAGTCCCTCTCTGCTTAAAGCCCCAACTCCCCTTACCTGCATAAGACCTCGGTTTTCGCTTATTATTAGCCCCCTTCATCATTTAAATAAAACTCTACCCTTTTATCTTTTTACACCCCCGAAACCTTGTATAAAGCCCCGAACCTTTGAAAATATTAAAACTAGGCCCCCTGCCTTTTTCATTACACCCGTGCCCATGATCAAGCCATCTCTATCGTTGATCGGAGATCCATTCTCCTGATCCAACGACTATCACTTCCTTCACCCATCTACAAACCAAACCCCATAGTATTATGACCCTGCGCTACGTGACAAAGGATCGCCACATCATCTCTCACCCATGCCCCGTTCTCCACTAAAAACCCTGCTGGCAAACCATGCCTTGACACATGTCTTCCACTCCACTCCCATCACCTGCTCACCGCTCCCCTGAGTCATTCCATACTGTTGATCTCCAAACCCAAGATCTAACGGCCCAAAATGTATATCACATAAAAAGTCGCGATTGGGTTAGCATTTTGCGACTCACGCGAAATGGGTGGTATTCACCGGCCACATGTCATGCTCTAAACCGTACCGCATCCGTTTGATCCAAAATCGCTTACCACCCATTTTCCACGCGATAAACCACTTATGGTTTTCAAAAACCACCTTTTCCCTTCGCACCATAATTCAAATTTTCCCCGCCTCCCTTCGAATTTCCGCTACATGGAAACCCAAAGGTTATTGTGAGCAACAGAGATCCCATTTTTACTGGAAATTTTTGGACGGAGTTATTTTCTTTTTTGGGTACTCAATTAGCTCATAGCTCATCTTATCATCCTCAATCCGATGTTCAAACTGAGATAGTAAATAAATGTTTGGAAGGATATCTTCGTTGTTTTGTATCTGATAAACAAACACAATGGGTCAAGTGGTTACCTCTCGGTGAATGGTGGTATAACACTTCCTTCTATACTGCAGCAAAAATGACCCTATTTATGGCACTTTATAGATATAATCCACCGTCCATCACATCATATTTAAGAGAAAATTAGAAGGTTCAAGCAGTGGAAGATCACATTGAGCATCAACAAGAAGTTCTCCAAATCTTAAAGGATAACCTGAATTTGGCACAAAATCAAATGAAATAACAGGCAGATCAACATTGCAGGGAGAGAAATTTTGATGTAGGAGACTTGGTATTTTTACGGCTACAACCATACAAGAAAATGTCTCTCAAGAAAGCTAAGAAGGATAATAAATTATCGCCAAAGCACTATGGTCCTTACAAGGTGTTGCAAAAGATTGGTACTATGGCATAAAAACTGGAGCTTCCTACTTCTTCACGAGTGCATCCAATTTTCCATGTTTCATGCTTAAAGAAGGTTATAGGTGAAAATATTGCAGTTCAAACAATATTGCCCGAACTTGATGAGGAAGGAAAAATCATATTGGAACCTGAAGTGGTCACGAAAACAAGAACTCGACAGCTATGAAAGTGATCAATTTCAGAGTATCTCATCAAGTGGAAGAACTTACCCACTGAAGATTCTACATGGGAGGATGAGAATTTTATACAGAAGCACCCAGAGCTACTCAAGCGTTGAGGACAAAACTTTTTGAACGGGAGGGGCATGTTAGGTCCCTATATTACTAGTATAGTCCCTTATTATTGTTAGTGTAACCCCCTTATTGTTATTATTATACCCCTGTAACCCCCATATTGTTATTTTTGTGCCCTTAAATTATTATTGTTAGGTCGACTAAGATTACATTGTGGCCCACTAGGATTAAATTGTGGCCCCATGGACTCCTATATATAGAAAGAAGGTTTTGTAATTTGAATCATCCAAGAATTTTTCATTCATGTAATGTATTGGAGGTTTCCCCCTCGAAGTGGCTTATTTCTAAGGCGTTGATATCTCTTTTCTTATATTTATGGAGTTGGTTTCACAACATAATCCCTTTCACACAAAAGGGTGTTTTACTAAGGCAGCCCAGATTTAGCCTTGTTCACATGGGCATTGATTTATTTTGTTGTTTGAGGAATTTAATTGATCCTCCTTTACAATTTTATTCATGAAAACGAGAAGAAAAACAAAATTGAATATTCCTATTATCTTGGGCTAATTAGGAACATTACAGTCCTCCCCTCTAAAATGTTTCTTGTCCTCAAGCAACTAATAAGGTGAGTGTTGCAACTTGTATCCTTATCCATTGGTGACACAAAAAAAGGATAAGATTCTCCCATAAGCTAAGTGATCACCAAACCATCCATCCATGACTTGTTCCGACAAGGTTCTCATGAGATGCAAACAGCTCATCCCATAAGGAAACAAAAAATCACATGAAACAACCATGGCTTTCCCAATTCCCTCCCTGAAATATAACACAGAAAGTATAGGGAGTGTATTCATCCCATAGGGCACATTCATGCCTTCCCTCCTTCCTCCATACATCCCCATAAAAAGTACAATTACATCATCAATATAGGGGATCAAAACAATGTGCAAACAAACAAAAATTTGTGCACATGGAGGTGGATCATAGTCCCACATGTGGAACCAGTGCAGAGCATCCCCTACCTGTATCAAATCAAGATGTGGTAAGTGGTTTTCGTGCCAATTACTTGCTTCCGATATATTTGGTGCCTTTGGGAAGCACCCATCATGTTGTAAAATCTCTCTTTTCCTCCCAAGGGAGTGGCCAAATTCAAAAATGTTTGTGGCCCATTGTGTGCTATGAGATTTACAAGATGTATCACTCCTTCTTGGAGTCATGGCCTGCATAAAAATAGTGAAATAATGCATACAAACAGAAAATGAAACATGTTTTACAAATGTATGTTCTCCGCCCAATGTTCTCCTTATACAAGTGGAGTGGTGTATGGAACTTTCCCCTCCTTCCAAGGTAGGAAGAGGTGGCTGAAATAACTCTATCATAGAGTCTTGTTGCTATTCCAACTCCACAAGGTTCATGCATCTTTGACAATTCTGATATAGTTCTTTTTCAAAGCCCTCCAAATAATAGCTCCTCAAGATGATGTTGTTGAGCTTCATAGAATATGTGTCGCTGAAATAGAACTCTTCATAAGCCCTTTGTAGTAACTTCTCCTTGAGATTGGAAGCTATAGATAAGAAGATCCTACCATGATTATAGATGACCCCATCAAGGATTGAATAGCTCTCCTCATGCAGCAAGTCATCAAGAATCATGCAAGTATGAAGATCCTTGGAATATTCCACCAGCAGTTGGGATTTCCAATTGGGCTCTAATGTGCCCAACAATGACAGCACTAATGATGTGTCATCTGAAGTGTCTGCCATGTTTTTTTTATTCTCCTTGACATCTCCCATGTCAAAGGTGTATTTTGGAAAGTCAAACTTCCCATTTTTCTCCTCCTTGATATCTCCCATGCCAAAGGTACAAGGTGGAAGGTTGCCATTCCTTCCTTTTTGCCCTCCTTGCACATGCACATGATCAAAAGGAAATGGAATTTATTGGAAGTTAGTCTCCCATGGAAAGCTATAATCTATCCAAAACCTCATTGTTTTTTCCAAAGTATGCATATGTGACCACCATCTCTCATCATGTATGGAAGAAAATCCTCCAAAAAAGTTTGCCTCCTGATTCAAGGATTGCCTTCCTTGCTTCATGATGGTGTCATCCTTCATCCTTGCAGCATATTTTATTAGCGCAATATGAGATGAGAGAATAGATAGTGATGTTAAGGGAAAAATTCCTTCCCTCTCCTTGTACTTTCCCCATATTCTCAATGCTGTAGCATGGTCTTCTAGTGCTCCCTTCCTCCTTAGATCTTTGAAAGGAACATTAATGCATGAAAATTATTTCATCAAATCTGAATTAGGTGGTCTCCCAGGTGGTATACCACAAGATAATGATGTCTCATGGCTCATTCCCATGTGTACAACAGATGGGAACATATTATTACTGCTTCCACTATGCAAATCCATCTCTGATTATTGTGTGGAAGTATCATGATAAGGAGAAATTGGAACAACTCCCCCATCTTCTTCTTCATCACCCACCTTCTGAAAGATATCATAGTCTAAGGTGCTCCCTTTAGATGCAGATAACTCATAAACACACATCATCTCCTTGGTGTCAAGAGTCTTGATCACAAAGGGCTGATCTATCATAGTGTGTGTTCCAAAAATTAGATGCAATGTTGGAATACATTTCCTCCATTGTTTTTTCTCTTTGTCTATCATCATAGACACATGCTGCTCATCCTCTCCATATATATGATCCTTGGGGCCTTCTTGCAAATATACAAGAGCCCTCTTAGTGGAAGTAATGGATTCATCTCCATATCTCAATGAGATTAGACCTCCTCCTGCTATCACAACACTGGAGGAACCTTTCAGCTCTTCTTCTTTCTTCTCCTCATCAATGGAGTATGCCTCATCAATAAGAGATCCTTTCTCTTGATCCCCCCTTGAAAAAGGAACATTTATGTCTTCTTCTTGAGAAGAATGTTCTTGCTAAAGTGTTGCCTTTGCCCTTGGAAAATCATGTAACAGATCTTTAACCCCTTCAACAATGTTCTGAAATGGAGTTATCTTCATGGATTTTCCCATCTCACTCAAATGTTCTGATCTCTTGGGCTTATTTTTCTTACCTAAAGAAATTTCAGATGGCATAGAATCAAATCTTTTCACTAACCTCCTAGTGAACTTTGCATAAGTAGAGATGTTTAAATTTTTCAATGAAGAAGACTCAAATAACCACCAGGCATATGCTTTACCTTGGAGGTGCAACACTGCTAATTTTATGGCTTATTCCTTAGAAACTTGATTCAATTGAAAATACGTGTCCATCTTCTTTACCTAAGACTTGGCTGAGCTCTCAGGTGACCCATCAAAAGTAGGTAGGAAAGTTCTACCCAAGGCCTGTTGCATGCACCCTCTTCTTCTCATATTTCTGCTGGACCTTATTTCTTCTTTGATTTGAAAAAAATCTAGGAAGCTTATATGCTCTTTCAATATTTTAGACTAAGATTCATATTCTTGGAGATAGTCACCAAGAGTCTCGTCTTTTGGTGTCTCTCCTTCTTCTCCTCTGGTAAGGAATGTAGGCATGTTACAACATTGTAGTTCAAATTGTGTGGCTGAATGCTCATACACATCATATGAATTAGTGGGGCTTCCTTCATGTGCAAACCTCTCCAAAAGATCTACTTGTCTTTCATTCCTCATTCCCCTGATTTCATTCTTCAGCTCATGCATAGTTTGGGACAGAGTTTTTGAGAACTCTTTCCCTTTCAATCTTCCAGATAAATGGTTTGGACCCTTTACTTCCATGTCTTCAATGTAACCACACTTCTTCATCAGTATTTTATTTGCATGAAAATACATATTGGCTCTTCAGTAAGCATAGGCTGTGCCAAGATAGTTGCCCTGATACCACTGTAATATCCCCAAAATGGGACTTCTAGCAAGGCATGTCTGAAAAATGTATTTTCCAGAAATGGATACTACAGGATTGAAAAAAAACCCTTGGATCCCTTATATATGACTATCTAAGACCTGAATCCAAGAGGAATTAAAAAAAAAAATCCTTCTAGGTGGGTTAAACAGGTCTCCCACACCTAGTACAACTTAGAAATTGCCCAAGGAAGGGACTGCAACACTATGTGACAAAACTGCTCAGAAAATAATGCAGTTCAGCCAAATATGTGTAGGAGGCCAATATAGAGGCTCAACATGATGTTTTTATAATATTAAATCAGATTTATATTGAATCCCTTTCGTTATAGAATAGGAAACAATAGACTTTACATGAAGAAATACTCAAAATAAGAGGTTGCAGCTAGATGATATGACTGTACAAGCTTGAAAACGTTATTTTATTAGCTAAAAAGAGCTGTAGGTTACACTTCAAACTAGAGAATATCTGTGTACAAAAATATATATCTATATCAAATCTGTACACTATAAAGTCTCATCTTCAAAAGCCCCTTGGGGTTTTCAGTAGAACGTGAAGTACATGGAGTAGATCTGAGATCTAATGCAACAGATCTGCAGAATGATTCAGAATTTATGAAGCAAATATACTAGTATTCAGATCATATCTGAATGGAACATGGATTAGATCTGTAATCCATGGATCACCAAAGTGAAGGGAAGATTCCCAACACTAGAGATCTATCCTCCTTGAAGTGCCAAAATACCCTGCAAATTTCTCCTTGAAAATAACGCAGTTCTGGAAGATGGACTACGTTGTAGCCTCTAGAACATGATATGGCCTCAATCCAAGATCTGAAAATAAGCTCTCCTCATCCAATACTCTCTTGCTAGGGGGATAGAAGGCTTTCCCACTGAAAAGAGGCACTAGAATGGCTTATATATGAATAGATATAGCCTCCACTTGTTGCAGCTTACAAAGAAAACAATGTTGGGGTTCCCATGTTTTGGCCAGATTGGAAAGACCAAAATATGAGACAACATCAGAACCACTTTGGGGCCCTAGGATCTAGCCCTCCTGGACCCGGAGAGGGATCTCTCCAATAAACAAAGAATGATTTATCTTTGAAGCTCAAAATGAGATGTTAGGCTAGTTATGAAGCACAGAGGGGGGTTTAAATAATTTGGTTGGAGGGTTGCTGGGTTGGTTAGGAGATCATGGACTGGGAAAGCAATGGGAGAAAAGGAACAAAGCAGCAGGATGTTTCAACAAGGAGAATGGGCCAAGACCGTGCCATCCATTGGGCTATGGAGTCATGAGAGGGAAATTACTTGCATCCACTAGCCAAGGCTTCCAAAGGGCAAGTCATCTATACTAAAGGATCTTTTTAGATAGATGATGGGATGGAACATTAAGGAGGAAAGTGAAAGAAGGAAAGCAACCAATTTTCTATCTATAGATCAGGTCAGAGGTCATTTAACTCCAGACCTGCTTGGACATACTCAAAGGCAGCTCTCAAAGAGACAAAGGGGCTGCTTATAGATCAGACCAGAGGTCATTTAACTCCAGGTCTGCTTTAGCAACTCCAAGGGAAAAACAGAGATAAGATTACAAAGAAACATATAAGAAGCAAACCCCCAAGTTCATACATCAGCCAGCAGGTAATAACATCCACTACACTGGTTAAACTCCATGAATTTACTCTTAGATACACATGAAGCAGAAAACATAAAGGTAGGGAGAGCAAACAGCATAGGGCACCTAACACAGGTGAATCCTATACCATTATTCTGATGCCTACCAGCAGAACATGAAACAGTATGAAAATGTAAATAACAGAGTTAAGAAAAACATCACCAATAGTAATAGACTAGGATCCTATGAAATGTGCTTTGATTAATTGATGCAAAACCAGTCATGTACAATATGGCTCAATGGCTAATACAGTCCCAACTTCTCCTCCCAGCCTATTACATACAAACTACTCTGCAACTTCCTCCCAAGGCTGTTCTAACAGTCAAACTGAATCCCTCTAACAGCAGATGCCCAGCAAGGCAACAACAACCTTTACATTATGTTCTCGGGGATCTTTATAGGAGAAGAGAGAAAACAGAGGTAGATGAACAATTAAATGAATCTCATCAAGACAGAATCGGCAGAAATGTCCAAGCCCATACTGCTTAATGGATTTCTGCAGTGCTGTATGTACTCTGTAATCTGGTTCGGAGATCTCTGTCAGGCCGGAAATTGACCTCGGATATTTCTTTGGAGTCCTTTCTGGTGCTTGGAGCTCTGTGCTTCCATTCTGGAATAAATGAACTGGATGAAAAACTGCAAGTCCCTCCATGCTTCTTTAATGCTGCCTGACAATCTTTTAAGAAGCTCTGTCAGTGTTCTTTACTTTCCTGGGCTCGAGAAACATGGAGGACGCTGCGGGAAGGTGTACTTCTGGAGGAAACGTCCTGCTGTTAGGTGGCGCAGTTATGGTGTTGCTGGTGCGCTCCTTAGTCTTCAAACTGAACCTTAATCCTTTGAATGCGGGGTTAACATTTGATTTCATTAATAACAGGCACCAACCCCCTTTGAATTCCTTCTGCTGGTCGCTGGCAATGCTGAACTGGCCATCTTTGTACCACTCCGCACAGTGGAAAGAGACTGTAAAACCGGGCGGTGGTGGCGGAGAAACGCTGCAGAGGCGGAGGAATGGAGGCGGAATGGTGAAAACATCGGAGATGAAAACGGAGGGGTGAAAACTTATGAACAATGGAGTTTGGTGATGGTATGCAGCGCAGACCGTTAGATCTTGGTCTGGGAACAAAGATCGACGGCGGGGGTTGAGCGGCGTAAAAACATATGCAACGGACAAACAATACACAAAACACATGAAACACGGCAGAGATGAATGTAAGAGTGGGACCCAGTGGAGGCGGAGGGCGAATAAACCAGAACCGTCCGATCTTGGAGGAAACGAATGGTCATGATCAAATCGCACCATCGCAATCGGAGGTCGGAGCGAGGAGCAATCGCAATGCACAACACGAATGTTCCGATTGCGATTGGGGTCGAAGGCACGATTGAGTGATGACCGTCGGATCGCGTAACAAACGGACGAACGGGATTGAATCGGGAGACAGAGGAAAGGCTTGTGATCAATGATCGGAAGGAATGAAGCGATTGAGCGCTGGCCGTCGATCTGGAGGAGGAACAGACGGCGGAGATGAAATCCGAAGAGAAACAGAAGGACTTACGATCGGCGATCGGGCGGAGGGTGTGATTGGCGCAGGACCGTTGATCTGCGGGAGGATGAACGGTCAGGATTAAATCGGAGGACGGAGGGAAGAGCATGCGATTGCGATCGGAGGTCGGGATGCGATTGAGCGCTGACCGTCCGATCGGGGATCAGATCAACGGTTCAGATTCAATCGGAGGGAGAGAAGAGGGGTGGCGAGATGACGATGCGATTGTGTGATAGCCGTTGGATCGCGCAGCAGATGGACGACTAGGATGTAATCAGGGGATCTCAATCGGGGCGGCACCATTGGGCTTTACGATTGCGATTGGGAATGGGTTTGTGATTAAGCGCTGGCCGTTAGATTGGCGGGACAGATCAACGGCCAGGATTGAATCGGGAGGGAGACAGAAGGCCTTGCGATCGCGATCGGAGCGCTGTTGTGATTAAGCGCCATTCGTCGGATCTGGAAGGGAACGGATGGTGGGGATGCAATCGGGGGATCGGCGGAAAGACTTGCGATTGATCGGAGGGCACACACAGAACGTTGCGATTGCGATTGAGCGGGGGGCTGTGATTAGCGCCCAACCGTTAGATCTCCGCGGAAGATCAACGGTGCGGAACGCCCTGCGGGACTTATGTGTTAAACAAATCACATCGGGACTTTTGATATTACAAAGGAAAAGGACCCCCGCCGATCTTCCGATTGCGATTGGCACTCGGGACTTAAGCGCTTGGTCCTAGCGCCGGGTCATATGTGGGGAAGTGGTTAAGGGACTTGCGGTAAGGGGCTAGGCCTTATAATAAGGTCGGAAGAGGGTTTTTAAGCCCATTTTAATGGATTTTAGGGCTGGGGAAGGGGAACGATAGAGAAATAAAGGGGGAAGAAGGGAAAACAAAGGGTAGGGGAAGAAATTCAAAGGGGATTTTGAGGGGGTTTGGAGGGTAAATGGGGAAAGAAGGGGGAATAAAGGGGAAAGAAAACAAAGGCTTCGGGGGATGAAATAAAAGGGAAAAGGGGGCCTTTGGGCATTTCTTCACATATCAGAGAGGCTTTATAAGGGAAATCAGCAGAGGGGATTTGATCAAAGGATAAAAGGCACATAGAGGCTTCAAGGAGACTGTGTTTTCAGAGGAAATGCATTCCTTGAAGGCTCAAAAACAATTTAGCCCCCTATTTGCTTGTCAAAAATTTTATAGGGGGGCTAACAGTGGCTCCACATGGGGATGGCTTCTTCTTGAAGGAGTCAAGAATTCAGAAATTGATCTCTTGGTGTAGGCCAGATGCCTGCTGCTTGAACCATCCTTTTCTTTCCTTGATCTGCTACCACAAGCTATGAAGACAACATATCAGCAGAAACAATTCTCCCAAACAACTACCTACCCACACTATAGTCCTAACATTTTTTCTTCTTGGGTGCATTTGGACTTGCAGACCCTTTACATCATTAATCTTTACAAACAGGCACATAAATCTATTCTAATTCTACCCTTATTACTCCATGAGACCAGATTAGGCTGTTGGTCTCATATGTTTCTCTACCTACACTACTACCTGCTAGGATTAGACTGTCTAGCAGGTTTCTTCTCTACATTCTAAAATAGAAAATGAAATAACTAACTACATGCCCATAGACTGAGCTTTATTGAGCTTTCCTACCTACCCTACTCTAACTGGAATATTTAAAATCTAGCTTACAAACATGGTCTTCCAATGTAACCAGTCCATCAAGTGATCTCATGGCTGGTCCTTCTTGCTCAACTCCTTGAGCATGCTGGATAGGCAGGGCAGCTCCCACTCTTTTTGTTCAAAAACAGCAGCTTTGAAAAAATTTCTTTCTGTCTGCAACATGCTGCTCAAAAAGACCTTTGATCCTTCTTCATGTGTTTGCAGGAAATGTGCATAAGGATCATGAAAAGATACCTGGCTATGAATATTTGGCAGGCTGGCTTCGACCAGGATCTCTTCTTCTTCCACTGGATCAAGAATGAGACTCTCTTGGAGTAGAGTGTCTCCTTCATCTTCTGAACTGGAGGACTCATCGTATATTGGGGTTGAGTCCTCTCGGAGCTCCGATATGTTCTGCTCTGAGGTGCAGGGCTCCGTGAAAAGATCCATGTGTTCTTGAGCAGGGGCGTATTCCTTTGCTTCCTCTTCTTCAAGAGTAAGCTCCCTACTTTCATCTTGCTCAAGAACCTCTTCTTTGCTTTCCTCCTCATCTTCTGAAAGGAAAGACTGCTGGCATCCGATCTCATGACACTCATCACTGATGCTTTCATAACTTTCCCCATCGGTGTCATAAATAGGCAGACTTGACCAAGTCCACCATTCTGGGTGCACGGCAGGCCTTTCTTCGTCCTGATCCACAGAGGAGTCTTCTGATTCTGAATCATCAAACTCAAATAATGACTGATCAGGAGCGTGCATTCTATAGAAGATGTCTGGGGTGGACTGCTGGTTTAATATCTGATCGATCTCTTCTTCTGTCAAAACAGGGGTTTCCCTTTCATCAGGGACAGAAGAACAGCACTCATCCTTCTCTTGTGTTAGTTGGCTGGGAGGCGGGATGTTCTCTTGAGCCTCTTCTTCTTCATCAGTTTCTGCCTCTTCCATGTAGTCATCTGCTTCCTCAAGGCAGATTTCCCTATCAACCTGCGCTAATAGGTTATGATGTTCCCTGTTCGGCATAACACAAGGCATGGGTAAGCAATCAGGCAGTTCCTGATCACTAACCTCCTCATCTTCTACAGATTCTTGAGCATCATATAGGTCCTGCTCATCTTCTAGATCCTGAGTTTGTTCTTGCTCTGAAGGGGACATGGGCTATTCAAAATAATCATCATCTGCATTCATATTAGCCATGTACGTCTCCAGCATTTCACCAAGCACTTCTGTTATTCTGCATACTTTGTTATACAAAGCATTATACTTTGCATCCCTGTCCATGCTTGGATTCACGCTTATGCAAAGAAGGCTACTGCCTCTTCTCAACCAGTTCAGTGTCCTTCACCAGTGGAGTCATTTGGTCTTTGGATCATAGGGAGTGTGGAGTCGCCAGGTGGATGATTATGAATGTTTGAAGCAAGATGTTGTCCACCATCAGCAATGAAAAGCCAATCTAGAGGCAAAGCAGTTCTTGACTCTCAGATTCTCCCCAGTGGAGTCGCCATTATGTTGGTGTTCCCATGTTTTGGCCAGATTGGCAAGACCAAAAGATGAGACAACATCAGAACCACTTTGGGGCCCTAGGATCTAGCCCTCCTGGACCCGGAGAGGGATCTCTCCAATAAACAAAGAATGATTTATCTTTGAAGCTCGAATTGAGATATTAGGCTAGTTATGAAGCACGAAGGGGGGTTTTGAATGATTTGGTTGGAGGGTTGCTGGGTTGGTCACGAGATCATGAACTGAGAAAGCAGTGGGAGGAAAGGAACAAAACAACAGGCTGTTTCAGCAGAGAGGATGGGCCAAGACCGTGCCATCCATTGGGCTATGGAGTCATGATAGGAAAATTACTTACATCCACTAGCCAAGGCTTCTAGAGGGCAAGTCATCTATACTAAAGGATCTTTTTAGTTAGATGATGGGATGGAACATTAAGGAGGAAAGTGAAAGAAGGAAAGACAACCAGATTTCTGTCTATAGATCAGGTCAGAGGTCATTTAACTCCAGACCTGCTTGGACATACTCAAAGGCAGCTCTCAAAGAGACAATGGGGCTGCTTATAGATCAGACCAGAGGTCATTTAACTCCAGGTCTACTTTAGCAACTCCAAGGGAAAAACAGAGATAAGATTACAAAGAAACATCTAAGAAGCAAACCCCCAAGTTCATACATCAGCCAGCAGGCAATAACATCCACTGCACTGGTTAAACTCCATGAATTTACTCTTAGATACACATGAAGTAGAAAACATAAAGGTAGGGAGAGCAGACAGCATAGGGCACCTAACACGGGTGAATCCTATACCATTATTCTGATGCCTACCAGCAGAACATGAAACAATATGAAAATGTAAATAACAGAGTTAAGAAAAACATCACCAATAGTAATAGACCAGGATCCTGTGAAATGTGCTTTGATTAATTGATGCAAAACTAGTCATGTACAATATGGCTCAATGGCTAATACAGTCCCAACTTCTCCTCCCAGCCTATTACATACAAACTACTCTGCAACTTCCTCCCAAGGCTGTTCTAACAGTAAAACTGAATCCCTCTAACAGCAGATGCCCAGCAAGGCAACAACCTTTACATTATGTTCTCGGGGATCTTTTATAGGAGAAGAGAGAAAACAGAGGTAGATAGACAATTAATCAATCTCATTAAGACAGAATCGGTGGAAGTGTCCATGCCCATACTGCTTAATGGAAAAATGCAGCGTTGTGTGTACTCTGTAGACTGTTTTGGAGATCTCTGTCAGGCCGAAATTGACCTCGGATATTTCTTTGAAGTCCTTTCTGGTGCTTGGAGCTCTGTGCTAGCCTTCTGAAATAAATGAACTGGATGGAATGATCTGCAGGTCCCTCCATGCTTCTTTAATGCTGCCTGATTGTCTGAAATGAGCTTCAGTCAGTGTATTTAATTGTCTCAGGGCTCGATAAGGCATGGAGATTGTTGTAGGTAGATGTCTGTCCTGGAGAAAACGCTCTACTGGAATACACACAGATAAGACTTGTTGTGTGTGCATTAGTCTTCAACTGCGCCCTGGTCCTTTGAATACGGGGAAAAACATTTAATTTCATTAATAACAGGCACCAACCCCCTCTGAATTCCTTCTGCTGGTCGCTGGCAAAGCTGAACTGGCCATCTCTGTACTATTCCACATAGTGGAAAGAGACTGTAAAACCGAGCGGTGGTGGCGGAGAAACGCTGCAGAGGCAGAGGAATGGTGGCGGAATGGTGGCAGAATGGTGAAAAGAACACAGAGCGACGGAGAAATGATTGATATTGTAAATGCCCAAAGGTCGAACACTTGGGCGTAATACAAAGGAAACACACAAAAACAGCGAAGCGACGCTATGGATGTGGGACCCAGCGGAGGCGGAGGGCGATCGAACTCAAGCCGTCAGATCTGGGAGGAATGGACGGCTATGAGCCAATCGCACAATCGCAATCGGAGGTCGGAGCGAAAGACAATCGCAACGCTCGTTCAAAAAGTTCCGATTGCGATTGGGAGAGATAGAGCGATTAAGCGATGGCCATCGATCTGGGGGAGGAGCGGACGGACAGGATTGAATCGGGAGATGGAGGAAAGGGGATGCGATTAGCGCCAGGCCGTTGATCTGCGAGAGGAACGGACGGTCAGGATGCAATCGGGAGACAGCGAGGGAGACTTGCGATCGGCGATCGGGGGGGGAGTTGCGATTGAGCGATGACCGTCGGATCGCGGGAAAATGGACGACGGAGATGAAATCGGAAGACAGAGAGAAGAACCTGCGATCGGGGGGGAGTTGCGATTGAGCGATGACTGTCGGATCGCGGGAAAATGGACGGCGGAGATGAAATCGGAAGAGAAGAGGGAAAAGCATGCGATTGTGCGATAGTCATTGGATCACGGGAGGATGGACGACTAGGATGTAATCGGGGGATCTCAATCGGGGTGGCACCATTGGGCTCTGCGATTGCGATCGGGCGGGGCAATGCAATTGAGTGATGACCGTCAGATCGGCGGGACGGATCGACGGTCGGGATTGAATCGAGGGGGGGATCTTCCGATTGCGATTGGCAGGGAATTAACTATGGCCGTTAGATCTGCAGGGGAATGGATGGCCCAGATTAAGTCGGGAGATCGCAATCGGAGCACGGGTAAGAAGGCGTGCGATTGATCGGAGGCTGTTGTGATTAAGCGCCAACCGTTGGATCGGCGGGGAGATCAACAGTGGGGACAACAATCGGAGGGGCAGGCGAAAGACTTGCGATCAATCGGGGGGTGTCACTTGAATGTTGCGATTGCGATTGAGCCGCGGCTGCGATTAGCGCTCAGCCGTTGATCTGGTGATAGATCGACGGTGCACAACAACGTGGAGGACTTAACGTTATAAACAATCGCATCGGGGCTTTCTGCTGTTAACAAAGGATTTACACCCGCCCGACCTTCCGATTGTGATAAGCGCCGGGGACTTAAGCACTTGGTCCTGGCGCCTGGGCACATGTGGGGAAGTGGTTTGAGAGGAGTTACGAGAAAGGGGCTAGGCCTTTTAATAAGGTAAGAAAGTGGGTTTTTAGCCCATTTTAATGGATTTTAGGGCTGGGGAAGGGGAACGATAGAGAAATAAAGGGGGAAGAAGGGAAAACAAAGGGTAGGGGAAGAAATTCAAAGGGGATTTTGAGGGGTTTTGGAGGGTAAATGGGGAAAGAAGGGGGAATAAAGGGGAAAGAAAACAAAGGCTTCGGGGGATGAAATAAGAGGGAAAAGGGGGCCTTTGGGCATTTCTTCATCAACAGAGAGGCTTTATAAGGGAAATCAGCAGAGGGGATACTATCAAAGGATAACAGACACATGGAGGCTTCAAGGAGACTGTGTTTTCAGGGGAAATGCATTCCTTGAAGACTCAACAACAATTTAGCCCCCTATTTGCTTGTCAAAAATTTCATAGGGGGGCTAACAAACCAAACCCTCAACAGGATCTGTGTTGTAGTTGGAAGAAGAGCTTGGCCAAATGCCTGATAGTGGTCAAGAAATGCAAGACTCCTCCAAGAGCTACTCAATGGAAGAGGTGGGATTCCCGATCAAGAACACCCTAGTGTTGAACAGTACTATTCTCAGCTAACAACTAGAGAATGAGAAGTGTCTAAGGAGACAAATTCTTCAAAAATAATATCATCAACAACCCCCTCATGTTGTCCTTCTCCTCCTTAAATAAGATGGAAACCTTGCCAAACCCTAAACCATCTCAATGATTTAGCTACATTAACATGATTAGCCTCCAACTAAAACTGCATTGTGCACCTAGGTGATTCAATGTATCTAGACAGTGTTTTTGATTTGGTCCAGTTGGCCCAGTCAAATGACTTAATCCCTTTCACACGTAAGGGTGTTTTACTAAGGCAGCCCAGATTTGGCCTTGTTCACATGGGCATTGATTTATTTTGCTGTTTGAGGAGTTTAATTGATCCTCCTTTAAAATTTTATTCATGAAAACAGGAAGCAAAGAAAAATTGAATATTCTTTTTAGCCTGGGCTAATTAGGAATATTACACAATGTTTACATCAATGAAACATGGTCATCGATGGATCGAATGACCCTCCTACCACAAAGAAAGGCCACACCTACACACAAACAACACAAGAAATTGTAGACACAGTGAAAGGAAAAGTGTAGAAAGTTTAGAGGGCTAATCACAGTTCAGAAGATAAAACAAAGGATTAGCCCGAAAAGCAGAAATCAAGGAAAGAAAGAAGACAGTGGAAATACAAAATGAATAAAGGTAAAGGATAAGAAGAAATAAAATAAATAATTAAATAAACAGAAAAGAGATAAAAAAAAAATTGAAGAAAATATGATAAAAAGTAGACAGTTGAGGCTTAAAGACAGAGATTAAAGATAAAACAAAGGTAGATCTACCCAAGACAAATTCGAATGACTCATCCTGTGGCAGTTATTCCTTTCAAAAGATATTTGTGCCACCTAGTGCTTTGTTTCCTTCAATAAAGCATTTAGCAGTTATTAGGTTGAGTCAGAGATATTTATATCTGCCAGACATTTATTGTAACAATTATGAAAAAACCTTGAAGTCAAACATTTCACCTATTTTTCCTTAGGAGTTAAAATAGAAGTTATTATTCAGAGAAATATTTGCATATATTCCTGCCTTGGGCCTTGCATGGTCTTCAAGATTAGGAATTAATTAACTCTATAATAAATGACACTCAAACCCTATATTTACCTCAACTCCTCATTTGCAGCATAAATACTACATCTGAACTCATTATCTCGTCAACATTTGATGACTCTTTGAAGTAATACATAGTCTCTTGGAAGTTGAAAAGAAATTGAAGTTTTGGAACTTATGCATGCCCTAATTAGTTTGTTGATGGAGGAGGCTAGATCACTGGATCCCTAAGCTTGGTTGTTGGTGAAGTGATTCTAGTATATTATTGTTATTTCCTGTTTCATTATGTTTCCACCTTTCTATGTTGCAGTAGAATAAAATTTTTAGGCTAAGAAATGTCTTTTGAAAGCACCTTAGTTCTATTTATTCTTCACTACCTTAATGTTTTCTTCTGCTAGGATATTTTAGAGAATTCTTAATTTCTCTCTAGACCCACTAAGCTTTTTTATTTCATAAATAGTTGAATACAGTTGGTATCAAGCATTATTTATGGTCTTCCCGGCTTACTTGCTGCCACCTAAACACCGTTTTTGAAGTCTCTCTCTAAAGTACCATTCTTTAAAGTCTGTTAAAGAGGTTTTGTTTTGATCATACCCTTTGTACTTGCTTAACTAATTGTTTTAGAGATCTTAATAACTATAATCAAGGATGTTTAGGATTTCCCTCTTCTCTTATTACAGTTATATGTGTGTCTTAAGTGTTTTCTGTCCTTGAAGGTGAAATCACTAGAAGTTAAATGAGTTTCTCGCCTTCTATATTTCATTGGAAAAGTTTGTCTTGAATTATTATTTGTTGAAGTGTGGATTGTAGAATTTATGGTTTGCCATGTCTATTGATTTCCTCTTCATGTTCTATGATATTTAAATCCCTTTGTTGAGAAGTACAAATGATAAAGGATTCTTGATTTCCCTTTACCCTACTTTTCATTCTTACCATTGTTGTCCATCTCACTACCCCTAAAAACTTGAAGATCCACTGACCAAGTTATATTTTCCCTATGATGCTCCCTGATCCATTGATGAACTTATCATGAACTCCATTTGACTTCATTGCCCAATGACTTAGAGATTTCCTCATTCTACCTATGCTTCTAGATCATTATACCCAACCAAAGCAAACAACAAAACCTCACACTTAATAACTCGCCTAAAATCAATCCTATAAAGAAAACAAGTTCATATCCTTTGCAAAAAAATAGAGAGATCCCTCTCTGAGTCCAGGAAGGCTAAGTCTTAGGGCTCCAAAGACTGGTTCCATGTTACCTTGTCATTTGGTATACCAATCTGCCAAATCACAGGACACCAACACAAGTTAAATTAATTCTACAAGTCTATAAAAGCACATTTTACATTTCAAATGAGTCATTGTTTCCTCTCAAAACATCAAGAGTGCTTAGTAAGGAAAAATTTGTGATTTTGCAAGCAGAATTCGGGAAAATTTTCTTGGCATTGTGCATTTGGCTTGGCGCTGCGCCCTTGCTAGATTTTCTCCACGCATTTGTGAAGGCGTTGCGCACCTGGGAGCTGGCACCGTGCCCTTACCAGAAATCACATTGTGCTAATTTTCCAAGGCGTTGCGCGCATAGAGACTAGCACAACGCCCTCATCCATTAGCGCTGTGCGCTCAGACAGAGAGGGTTTCTGAGTCTTCTGGCCATTCAAATCACTTCAAATCACTTTCAAATTTCCTCCAAGGTCCTCCAAAGCACTGATAAGTGGTAAGTGCATGCCATAACCCACTTTGAAGCTATTTTGATCACTTTTAATTGAGTGGAAGTATAACCCTAAGAAAACCCTAATTTTAATCTTGAAATCATTGTTTTACCATTACTTCAGCCTCCCATAAAGAAGATCAGTCATAAACAAGGGTAATTACACTGCTTGAGGGTTGTCTTTGAGTTATTTTTCCCCTCACTCATTCCATACACCTACACCCCTTCACTCATTCCCTTCATTTTGCAAAGTTTCCATTTCATTCATTTCCCCTCATTCATTCCACTTACATCTCTAGGGTTTCACAAAACAGAGTTTTAAAAAATGTCAGAGGAAGAAGACAGTAGCAGTGGTGTTGAGGCACAAATGCCAAGGAGACATGATCATAAGGGAGGGAAGATAAAAATATTTGAACCCATCAATACAAGAGAACTCATGGAATCTCCTCTTACTGTTTCTTTCTTTAAACATGTGGGATGCTTTGAATTTTGTGAGAAGGTGTAGCAAGTCCAAAATCACCCACAACTGACAAGACTATTCATCATTAATCTACATGGTAAGAAATTCAATATTGTTGCGGTTACATTTGAGATTTCCACTGATGCCATTGCAGCTCTTGTAGGGATACCTAGTGTGGGAGAGAAGTGGTTCAAACAAGCAAACCTAGACATGAGTTATTTTGAACCGTACCTAAAGCCTAGGTATAAAGACCATCACAATTACATCTTCCATTTTTCTCATCCTCTTGATAGATATGCACCCATTATGAGGATAATAATGAAGTATTTCACTTGTGAGGGAAGGTTTTCCCGCCTCTACTCATACCACATCCTTCTTCTTATGCATTTCACTAGAGTTAGGATGTTGCATATACCATATTATATTTTCTGTAGCATTGAAAAAATGGCCTACATTATGCAAAAGAGAGATTATAATCAGCAAATGTAGAGCCTATTTCATCATTCACTTATCAATATGGTGGTTATGCATCAGCTACAACAACAAAAAAATTCCATGGGAGACCTTCATTGCCAATGAGGTTTTCACTACTCCACCTAGCCATTATCAGCAAGATATTCCTTCATCTTCTCATCCTCCCATATCCACTTCTCCATCACATACAACTGTTCATACATCACCCTCCACTCACATCCCTTCACCTCATGATGATCCTTCCTCATCACCTTTCCACCACCCTTCACCCTCATCTCATGACACTGGAGCTTCAAGTAGTGACAGTGACATTGAAACAGTTGGCACTGAACTACATGATATTGAGCCTTTTCCTTTGACCTATCATAGAGGCCACAAGCATATGTTTTCTTCACTTGAGGTGAAAGGGGCCATGCCTTCTTCATCATCAAAGAAAGTTGATAAAGGCAAGGAAAAGGTTACAGAGAAATTCGTTGTTGAGGAGGAGGATAAACATGAAACTGAACAAGAGTTTCAGCTGATTGACCTTGAGGATGAGGATGAGGAGAGTATCACCAATATTTTGATCAAGAGCAAGGATGCCAAGATTAGGGAGCTTCAAGCTAATCTTGGTAGAGCAAAGAATATGATCAACTATCTTGAGCTAGAAAATCAGTAGTTGGAGACAAAGGAAACCATCAGTGAGGTCAGGGAAATGAGAGCTCAAAAAGAGGCCGAAAAGGTGAAGGATTTGATAGAAGAGACCTTGGGCACTTTTGATGAGAGTAAGGATGAGGAGGATTATCTTCCTAGAAAGAGGCCAAATACCATTGGACTGAAGAGGGATTTAGCTAGGGAAAGGCAAAGAGAGGAAAAATTGGCTAAGCAGCTCACTCCAAGTGAGTTTCTTGCCATAGAAATTAGCAAGGATAGAGAATTTTGGCTAGAGAGGGCCAATTTTCACCTAGAGGGTCAACAGACACTGACATGCAGATGAAGATGGCAAGACATTATGCCATGAGAAATAGGATTGCAAGGGCCAAGCTCAAACGTGCCCATGCAAAGATTCGGAGTTTGAATGAGGCAAAGGAGAAAGATAAGATTGATATAATTCCTGATGTGTCCCTCCAGGCCTCCCAACCATGATCAACAAATGAGAATCCATTTTTGGCTCTTTGGTGCAAATTTTAAAATTTTGACAGTTTGGCTTGCAGAAAATTGGGCCAAACGCACAACGCCACTAGCGCTGCACTCTTTTTTGGGGCACTCAAATGAAAAAAGGTCAGAATTTTCATGTTTCTCATGCCAAGTACATCAACCTCGAAAAATTTTAGAACATTTGGAGCAAAACTAGTACCTCAAAAAGGGCCAAAAACTACCTAAAATTCACCTTTCTGCCCTCTTTTTGACACTAGCGTTGCGCTTTTAGCAGTCTTGGGTGAAGTGTTTTTTGAAAAGGAAAATGGACACCATTATAGAAAGTGGAAGCCGATTTGGAAATTATACTTGGAGACCTTTCCAATGAGTGATCATTGAGCTCATTTGGACACCGAGAAGGCCTCCAAAAGTCAACTGCAAAAAATGTCATTTTCCCAGTCTTGGCACTGGTGCTCTGCCCATGTACCTTGGAGCTACGCCATTGCTAGGAGTTATTGCAAAAGATATTTTGAAGCCTTAAAGTAAGAATTTTTCCAAAATTACCTCAAATAGATATGTTAGAAGTTATTTTTTCAATAAATAAGTTTAGATATTTTTCCTTGGGCCTTGCATGGTCTCAAAGGTCAAAATGCATTTACTATGTAATGAATGAAATTTGAAACCCTAGCTATGGTTTACCTCCTCATTTTTCAGATAAATACCGCATGTATGCTTCATAATTTTAGTTGGTTGATTGTTGAGTTGAATACCTCATAGACTTTGAGTTGTGAAGATTTTTTGGCTTTGGAGCTTTGTAACTGCTTTGGATTGAATAATTAATGAAGCAAGAACATTCACAGGATTCATGGAATTTTTCAAATGGTGATTTTATACTAATCTAGTTATTTTTTCCTCTTTGTTTCCCATATTGTTCATAGTTTCTCTTGAAATAGAACATAAAATTTAGGTTAAGATATGTTGTTAGAGGCACCTTAATTCTGTTTGCTTCTATTGCTCAAATTTTTTCCTCTGTTGGGTCTAATTGGAGAATTCTTAATTGCTTTTTGATTCCACCTAGCTTGTTGTCTTGAAAATGATTTAATAATATCCAAACCAAGGAAGTTTATGGTATGCCCTGTCCCTTGGTGTAGCTTGAAACATTGTTTTTTAGGCTTTTCTTTGAAGCATTTTTTACTAGGGTTTAGTCTAAAGGGGTTTATGGTTTGCCCTGTCCTTTAGTCTATCTTGAATAGTAAATTTGAAGGTATTTTATAGTCTTATTGAGGAATTTAGGAGTTCCCTACTCTTTAATCATTACTGAATTGTTATCTTGAATTTTTTCTTTCTCTGAAGGTAAATAGATAGAGAATTTAGGAGTTCCCTACTCTCTAGGGTCTGCTGGATTGTTGTATAAATGTTTACTTGATAAAGCTAGGCCAAAGAAGTTTATGGTGTGTCCTATCCTTTGGTTATTTCTTAAGCATAGTGATCTTAAAGGCTTTCCTTGTTCTAGTATATGTTAAAGGATTCTTAATTTCCATTTAAACCTACTAAATTCACAACTTAATGTTCATTTCACACCCACCTAAGCTATTAAGATCCATTTGGATTTCTCAACTTGCCCTATGAAACATCCTTCATTTATTATTGTACTTTTCAAGCCTTTCACAGACCCCATAGCCCAATGGTTTTGAATTTCTCTTACTCTATCTATTCTTCTTGGCAAGAAACCCAACCAAAAAAAACAAAATAAACAAACCCTATCATGTTAACTAGAATAAAATAAACATCCTAAATCAATCAAGTCATATATTTTATACAAAGACAAAGATTGTTGGAAATGTTGTCATTGATGGCAAAGGAGATAAAAAAAAAAGGAGCACTTGAAACAACAACAAAGCAGTGAGGTAGCAGAGACAAGTAGTGGATTAGTGGGCTCAGAACTGTATAGGCTGCATAGGATCGCAGAACAGAGGAGAAGGGCCTATCGATTGAAGATCTAGCCACTATAAAGTTGTAAGCACTCCAATGTATAATGAAGATTTGTTTCAGCGTTAACGTGCATTTGTCAAGTTGAGTTCTGTGCGAATTTTGTCTTGAGAATCTGCTTGTATGTTCAGTAATGAGAATGTGTTCTTGATGAATCCTTGTGACCAATACGAACCTCTGTGACTAGGTTGTGTGTGGATACGCCGTTGAACCCTCAGTGGAACACAAATTGACTATGTGGAATGTATGAGCCGTGTGAGCTCTGTGTAATTAGATTTATTGTGATTCTGCGTGGGATTGGAATAAATTGATGTTATTGAAAGTCATTGATTATGCTTAGCCATACTTGTAGTTACCAGCATGGTAAATTGCGGTGGAAGATTGTGTTGAAAGGCTTCGCCTCTGTCTTTAGAATCCTATATAAAAGTTTAACTGGATGCTCCGTGCTCTAGAACCAAGGCGATAATATGGTGTAATTGCATAAAATCATGAAGACTCGTAGTTATACACCTCTGTGTAATGGAACAATTCCCGCTGTATGCTTCTGTGTAAGTATGGAAGGTCTAACAATGCCATGGTATTTATTAGTCTATGAGTCTCGGTGTTGACTGTATGATATAACCCTTTTAAATAATAAAGGCGAAACTTGTACGAGACCGGAACCCTGCGTAGAAGAGCGGAACCATGACCGGGTGAACAGTGAAAGCGGGTTTCTGGTTTTTATCGTACCACTTTTGACGGGCAAGCGGTATTCATGAAATCACAACGATTCCATAGAGGATCTGACACGTGTCCCGGAGCGAATATGGAAAACCGCTCTCATTGCGTGCCTTCGCGCATTAATCTTTGGCTAAGGACCCCGTGCGATATTGATACAAGTTGTCGATCTGGAGGAAGGTTTATTGAACGGTGATCGCGTTCAGAAGTGGCATGGAGTTTAACCAAAGGTACGGGCATATGTATTCCATTGAATTTCCGCCAATCATATATGTGGGCCCGGAGCCAAAGGTATGTTATAAGCGGTTCAGTTGATTTAAAGCTCGAGATATATATTTAAAATTCCCAAGGTCCAAACATTCGAGTAAGAATTGTATATATAAGTGGGGAATGTAATATAGTTTGATGTTTTTAAAGGTTTTAAGACCGTGACCATAAATATGTTGGGTGCTAAACAAAAGCCACAATTTATTAATAATCGGGAATATGCATACGTGACGATATATATTTATATACTGTGCTAAAGTCATAAGATTGGGTTTATTATAAGAGCCTGCAAGAACGAAAGAGCTAGAGACAGCGATAGAAAAATAGTATAGGGAAAAAGAATGAATTGAAATTGTAATGTGAGTTTCAAACCATTATGTTTAAACTCATATATGAACAGAAAATGTAGATAGGTAGCCCGAGAATAGAGATGGTAATGAACAAAACATCGCCCAGATTCATATGTATTTGAGAATAAAACCTGAAAAGCAGTTATGTAGGTAGGTGATGCACACAAGTACAGTGAACAGATAAATAAACACAGAGGTGAGCCAAGATATATAGAATAGTCACTCAACAACAACAGAAGAGACGAATCTAGTAAAGCCAAGGTTCAGAAAAGGAGCTTAATGGTATTGAAATGTGTAACTGAAAATGTAAATATTTTTTTGTTTATATTGTTTGTGATGCAAAGGCAAGTATCCTAAGGAAAAGAAAAAATCCCACTGTAGCATGGAAATTTGTACATATTATTATAATTTTAAAAATGAGATGGATAAAGGAATAAGAAGACAGAAGCCAAAGAGTCATGACTGTTCACTCCAAATTCTTTGTGAAATACAAATAGTCATGTGAGGAACTCTATAAATAATATCAACTGGATATGCATAAGAGAGGTTAGAGAGAGCAAATATAGAGAATGTAGAGTATAGAAGAGTGAGGCAGAAAAGATTAAGAAAAGAAGAGCAGAAAGAGATGCTACAGAACAAAGCTGATATCTGAGGTAAATCAGCAAACATTCAGTTTGATAAATTGAGGAAGTTGGAGCTTCCCTATCAAGTTGCAGCTTGATAGTCATCAGTTGTAGTTGACTAAGGTTGGAGCCTCCTATAGGTTGGTGCCTACAGAAAATTGAAGGGAGTTGGTGCTTCCTTGCAAGTTGTAGCTTGCAGAATTGAGGTTGGAGCCTCCTGTAGGTTGGTGCCTACAGAAAAACAGTGGTGAGAGGGAGTTGGAGCTTGCCTTTGCATTACAATAATAATAAGATGTGGTTTTCTCCCTTTATGGGTTTCCACTTATATCTGGTGTCTCTGTGCATGATGTTTATGTGTTTATCTGATTTATATCATCTGCTTAATACCTGCTGCTCTCATATTAACTCTATTGTTATATTATATTAATACTTGCTGCTCACATTCTAAGATTACTCACATATTAAGTTGGACATGAAATGAAGGTGTAAATAAAGTTTAATGAAAAGCTATAAAAGACCATGAATGTGTTAAACTAATTCACCCCCCCCCCCTCTCAGTTTAACTAAGGGTTCAACAAAGAGAGCCCTCTCTGGGTCTAGGAAGGCTAGGTCCTAGGACTCCAAAGTTGGTTTGATGTTACCCTTGTTCATTTGGTCTTGCCAATCTGAAAAATTACAGGGACCTAACATAATGGTGACTCCATTGGGGAACACTTATTGTAAAATATTATTCTCATATAAAGAACTCAGAAAACATAAAAAATATCTCAATAACTCGCCTACCTGTGTATATTTGAGTCCAAAGTCTTGAGTCCCCTTCAAGTACCTTAACACTCTTTTTGCAGCAGACCAATGTCCTTCACAAGGTTTTTGCATGAACCTTGAGAGGATTCCAATAGAAAATGAAATGTCAGGTCTGGTGGTGGTCAAGTAGATAATACATCCTATAAGCTATCTATACTTAGTTGCATCCTCGAATTCCTTCCCTTCAATAGATGTGAGCTTCAAGTTTTGTTCCATTGGAGTGGTTAAGGGATTACATTCATCCATGCCAAACTTGTTCAAGAGATCTCTAATGTACTTCTTTTGAGAAAGAAATATAAATTTAGGATGTTGAATTACTTCAATACCTAGATAGTAATGAACATGACCCAAATCAGTCATTTCAAAACCTTTCTTCAATTCTTTCTTCATGGATGCAATATAGCTCTCATTTTTCCCTATTATCAAAAGATCATCTACATATACCACAAGATATACAATTGTTTTTCCAACTTTCTTAACAAACAAAGTTGCATCATCAAGATCAAAATGTTTGAAGTCAAGTTTCAGAAGATGCTCGGTTAATTTCTCATACCAGGCTCGTGGTGCTTGCTTGAGGCCATACAAGGATTTTATAAGCTTGAAAACTTTGTTTTCTTGACCCTTTACAACAAATCCTTCTGGCTAGGACATATAAACTTTCTCCTTTAGATCTCCATTCAAAAATGCTGCTTTTACATCCATCTGATGGACTTTCCATCCATTCTGAGTTGCTAGGGCAAAGAGAGTCCGGATGGTGGTCCATTTTTTTGTGGGAGAAAAATTTTCTTCATAATCGATTCCTCATTTTTGTGCAAAACCTTTTACCACAAGCCTGGCCTTGTGCTTGTCAAGTGAGCTATCTGCTTTATACTTATTCTTGTAGACCCACTTACAACCAATTGGTTGTGTTCCCAAAGGTGGATCAACCAGCTTCCAAGTGCCATTCTTTACCAAGGCATCATACTCCTTTTGCATCGCTTCTTTCCATTCATCATGAGAAGCGACTTCTTTGAATGAAGTTGGTTCATGATCTGTAGACAAACTCAATTCACAGTTATAAGAAATATCCATATCAACAGGAGAATCATAATTATCTACATCACCTTCGATTTGTTTAGTGGAAATTCTTGTTCCTGTTTTTCCAACCTCATCAGGATGAACATTCTCCAGTGTCTTTGTCAGCCATTTGGGAGGACCCCTATGAGATGGCCCAAGTTGGTCATTTGACTGAGTTGGGATTGATTCAAGATTCAATCTCCCAATTCTGTCAATCACATCATTTAATGTGCCATCCGTGGTTGTTTCTTCATGTGGGCGAGAGAGTGCTTCAGGACATGATTCCACAGTTTGATTCAATATCGGAATCCCCCCTTCAATATGTGGAATCTAATTGTCAAATTCTTGGAAAGACTTTGCATGTGTGAATCTATCTAGGTGATCAAGTTTCCACTCAACAACCTTGTCACTCTTGAAAGATTCAAGGAATATGACATCTCTTTCTATTACAAATGTCTTATTTGCTTCATCATAGAGACGATATCCTTTGGAGGTATTGGAGTACCCC